>CM076582.1:1013626123-1014275747 GCA_034641835.2 Pinus albicaulis | reverse complement strand
TCTCCATTTGTTTAATCAAATCATCAGAATTCAAATTAGAAATATTCACCTAAGATGATTGTTCCTGTTGTCCTGTAGTACCTGCTGCTGAAGCCTGTTTGAGAAATTCCTGTTCCTGCAACGCCTTTTCCAGCTCCTTCTCGGTTTCATTTAGTCGCTCTGTCAAGTTTAAGAGCAACTCCATCATTTCTTCTTGTGAATTTCCTTTTATTATTTCCTGTGTCTGGGGGTGCCTTGAGGCTGGTATTTTCAACTGTTTTCTCAGTGCAACTATATCATCCTCTTTCTTTTTTATCAGTGCCTCAATACCTTTAGTGTCTTTGGGATTGTGTCCCAAACCAATAATGATCTCTTCCAGAGACTTTATTCTATTGTCCTTGGCCTGTGAGGAGGCCCTTTCAATTTTCAATGTTGCAGCAGTATTATTCAAGGAATCTTGTAGTGTTAAAGTTGCCATGGCTTTGTTGGTGAGAGTGGAATAAACCATTTCCCCTGTTTGCCTATGAAGCTCTATCTGATCCAAGGGATGGATATCCTTTGCTAACACTTCAAAATTGGTTCTGATGTAATCTGTTGCTGAAGTTGGCTTTTGCACTTTAGCTTTGAAGTGGCTCATTTGCATTTTACCTTGTGAAAGATCAAATGCTGACATCAACCTTTGCTGATTGTGAGGAGCCATCTTCATATACTGATCATAGACCTTCATTTTTAATGGTTCATTCCTTGTTTTGATATCGATGAAGGTTTTCTTTATGTCTCCAGTACCTGTCTTGGGCGGTCTGAAAGAAGATACTTCAGTGCTCAGTTGCTTTTGTATCCCTTTCTGGCTTATATTTGTTTCACTTGCTGTACCTGTTTGCTGACTATCCTCCCTGCCATCATCAAATATTTCATCTATGATCTCTACATCTGGAGGTGGATCAGATTTATGTTTTTTAGCTTGATGGACTTGTGGGGCTCCTTTTGAAGGTGTGGTATCTGGAGCTGACCTCTTTTTCCCTATTTCCACATTCAGTGGAGTTTGCATCTCTGGAGCTTGGATTTTCTTTGCTGGTGTTTGAGAAGCTTTAGATTGTTCTGGTGTTTTGGAACTCTGTGATTTTTCCGCCATGACCAGGGTTTCAATGACCTGAACTATAGGTTCTTTTCCTTTACCTTTAGGCTCTGCTGCTACTGATGGGCTGTCTTCCTGTATAGCTTGTTGTAGAGTGGCTGTTGAAGATGTGCCAATATAGGGTACCTGCATTTGATCATATGTTTCTAGGTCAAATTTCTTCTCGACATCTTTCATAAGTTTATTCAATTTGTCAGCTCCACTTCCCTCTTCAATAAGTGTTCCTTTAACCCATTCATCTTGATTTGCATACTGTTCTATGTCAGGAATTCTGTGATGTATATAAGGAGATGACTTATTTTTTAACCTTCTTTCACAAATAAAACCAAAGGGGTCATAAGGGACCCAACGGAAAGATGTCTGGAATTTTCTCTCTAATATAAGTTCTGCATCTCTCTCAGCTTCTCTAGAATTGCAAATGAAAGGACCTAACTGGCTTTTGATCCTTAACTGTGCTTTCTTCTTTACATTGCAGAAATGGATTACATGTGAGTTATTCATCTGTCTAAAGTATTCCAAAGCAAAAATTCTCATTGGTACATATCTGGGTAACTTGAATGGATGTAATTCACATCCATAAATCCTGATAACTGTATGGTTTTGGTACAAGTACCAATCCCCAACTTTGTAACTTTTTGACAATTGCGGGGTCTTTCTTATCTCAGTACTAAGCCTGGGGGGAGAAACTCCTGTTAACAAGGTTGTAGCAGGATGTACAAATTGATCAATGAATTCTGAATAAGAGTAGGGAGAATCAGAGGACAAATGAATGATGGGGGACCAAAAAATAACAGACCTGGGATTACCTTTAGCATCAAGTTTCTGAACAGGGAAAGGGAATTTGTCTGAGTGATAGAAAATTATGAGGTGATAGATAACTGAGGAGTACTTGAACACTTTTTCATCATCTAGCCATAAAAATTGATCATGGATTTTGTTGGCAATGAAGGAAGCATAGTCATACTTAATCTCAGGAGGCTGTCCAGGGGTGAAGATAGATAGCAAAGCCAGAGTTATCTCGTCAACATACTCACTGGTATTGAATCCTAAGACAAAGGATATTACATTCACAATAAGCCTTCCCAAATGATTGAAAAAACAAAAACCATAGGGGGGAGTCCCTTTTGGCTGATGCTCGGGTAACATGAAGTACTGACACATTGCTTTCAATTTTTCTGGAGTTAACAGCCTGGTTTTCTCAATTAGCCCTTCCATGGATAGAGGTGCTAATTCTTGTTCTGGCTCAAATTGTAACATAGCATTGATAGCCTGAGGTGTTATAGGGAACAAAACACTTTGATCAGGAGCTAATACAGCTCTTTGTATGGGATCATAATTTGCATGACAATAATGAATGATTTCAGGGAAAACGTGAACTGCAGGAATGAAATACCTTGGGAGATTGGATTCCCACAACCCTATAAGATCTTGCCCCTTTGAGTATTCGTCTCTGCAGCGACAGAAACTCAAACGGGGACTTTCATCGAAATGCAGGTCTTTTATTTGGAAATCTTCGTCTATGAGAGGCAAGTAGCCTAGATCTCGATGAGGAGCATTCAAAGGAGTGACGTTTAGAGCAGTAGGGGCCTCCATTTTGGTTCTTGTGGATTCAAAATGGAGGTTTCAGTTTTTCTTGCAGACCGGACGGGATATCGGACAAAAGAAGAAATTGGGACAAATTGCAGGTTTGGGAAGTAAATTCACAGGTTTTAACTCTTCAATGAGGACTCAGAGAGGATTTTTAACCACTTTTCAGAGAAAAACACAAGAAACTAAGCTTAACTTGCAGTCGGGGTGCGGAATGATAAATACCTGTTTTTTAATGAAAACTGGTTCTTCAACAGGTAATGGACAATGGCAGGAACGTTCTTCAACACGGGCGCAGCGGAATTTCTGAGTAATTTGGTGTATTTGCAGTGAATTTTGAAATTTGCAGCGGGAGCTTAGTCTCTTTCGAAAACCAAAATAACTAAAAAAACGCGAAAAATGGCTTAAAAAACAAGTCAAAAGGGTTTTTGTCGTTTTCGAGGCGATGACGTCATTCGACGTACGGGGTGACGTAAGGGAGTGGGACCGGCGGTATTTGATAAGCGGTAAGCGGTGAGCCCGCACCGCTTATGGAGGAAGGCGGTAAAAATCGCAATGGCAGCGATTCCACAGGCTGCTTGCCACGTGGAATGCTGAATAGTCAAACCCGCTCATTCCCCGCTGGCTAAAAAACTCTCATGCGATGGGCAGCGGGATTGATCGGGACCGTTGATCAATGGAGGAATGATCTGACGGCTGGAGGAAAGGGAAACTTGTGCGGTTTGGAAAGTGGGCCCGTCGAGGTTTAAACAAGTTTTGACGTGTAATCTGATCACCCCGGGGAGAAGCTAATAGGCGGGAGTGGTTGTTAATTAGTCCAAATGACTAATTAACCCCGTGAATTTATAAAATGAATTGCGGCGGGGTTTGGCCATGTGGAATGCCACGTGGAATGCTGAGTATGGTGGCGCGGGATTCAGTCGTAATCTTTTCTTGTTTTTGGTGTTAAACACATATGTTATGTGTTTAAAGCTTTTCTTCATATATTTTATTATACGATGAATAAATTAATATAATTAATTCATCATAGGGGCGGAATGTATATATAAGGTTAGAGTTTTACCAAAGGGCTTTATAAAGCGGGGTATTTAAATGTGCGGGACTATATATACTTTGGTAAAACATTATTATAAGAGGGTTTTGGGGATATTTATTAGAAAAGGGAGTTATATATATAGGAAAAAAGGATTTCACTAGGGATTTAGTAAATACAGTTAAATGTTAATATGGCAAAGGACAAGGAGACTCAAAATATCTTTGCACATCTAAGAAAGTGATAACTTGTGAAGTAAATTGCAACATTTTATCTCCAACACTTAAACTTAGAATAGCAAGTTATCTTGAGGGATTTTTATGAAATTTTGCATGAGTTTCCTCAGTAAAATGGGATTTTACTTAGGAAAAAATTGAAGGTGAATGATTATGATGATGAATTATCTCAAGTACTTAGGTCTTTTTGATTATTAGGCCGAGGGTCCGGTCCCTCCAGAAGTCAAGGAAATGCCTTGAGCCCCTTTGATCTCCAATTACCTTAGTACTTTTGGGGAGAATTAGTAAAACTTTTGAGGGGAAAATGATAAGGGAAGTTAATGAATTTGACTTTTGCTTGCTGTGGTTTTCCAGTGTATTTCCTGTTTTAGTACTTGTGATGAATAGTAAAGGATCAAAAACATGTAGCAGCATCATCATCAAATAAAACTTTGCAGCACCATCTACCTACCCTATCTACTTAACACTACCATTTTCTCTTCTTTATTAGGGTGCATTTAGACTTGCAAACCCTTATCAATCTTTTCTTTTTTACAAGGCAAATCTATCTAATTCTACCCTTATTACATCCAAGGGCTCAGATTAAACTGTTGAGCACATCTTATTAACTCTACCTATCTACTTATCTGCCAAGATTAAACTGTTTGGTCAGATATTTATTCTCTAATCTACAACATTAAATTGAAATATGAGTAAGCCAAGTTTAAACAGTTTGACTTATTCATGAATTGTGGCAAAGGTTTGACAAGCTGCACACAATTGCTTTATTACAAAAATGAAATAGTAGTGGCATTTGGATTTGCACACTTTCCTTGATCTATTTTTTGCTTGGGGTTCATTTCTTTCACTTTTTTGACCATTTTATTTTTATTACCCTTTGATTTTTCTTTTAGGGTATACCCTCTTTACATTTTTTTTAAATTTTTTGATTTTTTGGTTTTTCAAGAATATGGAACACCTTTGCTCAAGTAAGAAGGTTTGAACATATTCCATACTTCCATCAAGACAATCATGAAAGATGAAACCTATTGATATAGGAGGCTAACACTGGCTCCACTTGGGGATGGCTTTTCCTTGTGGAAAGTCAAGAACAGCAGGTCAGATGCCTCAAAAATGTCTTCAAACTGAAAGTATGAAATCTTCCTCCTTCTGGTAGCTTTATTTTACATATGATAGTGAAACTTTTGGAACTTAGGGCCTTCACTCCGGGCTTCAATTCCAAGAAGTCACCATCCAATCCAAACTGATGCATTAGTTGTGGCTGAAAATCTTGAATTGAATATAGTCCTTTTTCTGCAACCTGAAATCTGATCTAAAACTAAAACAACACACAAAAATTTTCAAACCAACTTAATGAAAAACTAGCTGAAAATTGAAAACTAAAAAAGAAAAATGCTCAAAATCCTGAGCTTATTAGCACTCATTTACCTACTCTAATCTACTAAAAATCTTATTGAATCAGGTAATACAAAAATGCCAATGAAGCCAATCAAGTAGCTGTAAAAATAAATGGATAACTTGATTGCTTGTGATCAAAATTGGAAGTATGTTATGATCATGTGCCTTTATAATCAACGATAAGATTATGTAAAGGCCACTTTTGATGTATTTGATCCTTATAAAGAAAACATGTTTGCAAATTTGGGCTTAAAAGATTCTCCATATAATCTGATATAGGATCAATAAAAGCATGATGTATGTTATAAAAAAAAATTACTTCTAGGCCTTCAATGACTAATTGTTCAATTGAATTATGAATATTAGACCATGAACTTATTTCTTCAGCCTTGTGTTTGAAATAATAATCATCTTCAATATGCAAATCAAAAGATAGTACAAATTCCTCTTGCTTTGGAGAAGGAAGATTTTCAAAGAATTCTTTAGGATTTCGAAAATTGTATGACCGTATTTGAGAATGCAAAAGTTTGATTTCATTTTCATAATTTTCAGAAATTATATCAAGAAGCCATTTTTTAATTTGAGGAGAACATTTTCTTGATTTAACAAGAAGAAAGAAATCCCTTAGAAAATCCTCATCAAGTTGAATTTCTAATATCTCATCCCTCAAAATAGCTAGTGATTGTTTTGTGAAATTATCATAATTATCATCATACTGATCATATTTAGGCAAATCTTCAGAATAAGGAATGTCATCAATTATAAACATTGGATCAGCATATTTATCTTCCAACAATCCCAATATATCTTGATTAGATTGGTTGCATTCTGTTTGAAAATCATTGTTTTGTTCAATAGGCGTGATATCAAGCAATGGGCCTTTTTGGGAAGGTAGAATAACATAAGCATCAACTTGTTCTTTTGTCCCTTCATGGATAAAAACCTTTGTACATTCATCAACATTAGAAGAAGTAGAAACAATTTCTTCATTATGTAAATATTTTAAGGATGGTTGCATGTTTAGAAGCAAATTGATTTCTTCTTCGGTGAGGGGTGGTGGGAATCTCTGAATTCTTAGATTGGAATGACAATTGTTTTTTCTCTTATCTAAAAATTGATCATGAGGTTGATTATTTTCTTTAACTTCATTCAAAACATTAAATGAAACATCATTTGTTAATACAGAGGGGTTTTGTGGATATTGATTTATCTCCTGACTTATTTCATCTTTGTTTAACTCCTCTTGATTATTATGACATTTAACTTGAGAATGAAAGTTTTGGACTTCTTCTAATAAATCTTGAGGAGACCAATTTCCAAAATCTTCATCAATATTTTTAAGGTAATTTATAAGATCTTCAGCTTGATCACAACAATTTTCAGCTAATGATAAAGATGGAAAATCTTCTTTGTAATGCTCATAAAATACCTTATGAAAATCTTTTAGAGAAAACAAACTTGCAGGTTTAAGAACTTCGTACCATTCCCTTGCTTTTCCTTCTAAGGTTCCCATGAATATCTTCATGAGGCAATCCTCATGCCAATCACCCTTCAATCTTGATGAGTGTATATGAAATTTAATGAGATGTAATAAAGGATCATCAATATTCTCATCTTGAAACATGGGCAAATTTTCACCCCAATTTACCTTCGGTAGTTTGTGTGGAAATCCAGGTATGTGATCTCTGCTCATGGGAGCATATCTTCGTTTTATTCTTGGATCATCTTGAAAATCAGCCATAATGAAAAGCCACTTTATCTGTACAACCAAGTTAGATCCTTATATAAAATACAATACATATTGAATCTTAACGAGAAAGAACATAATGTCTTGGATTAAGATCCAAGTTGAAAGCTTGATCTTTCCATATTGTTCTTCCAGGTTCATTCCTCCAGTGGAGTCTTGATTGTGAAATGGATTTGGAGTCGCCAGGTGGATGATTTTAACCTTTGTGTGTCTGATTAGTGTCCACCATCATAGATCAGATCTAAACCTGTAAAACAATTCTGAAGAAAAAGTTAGTTCTTCAGGAAACCAAATTTTGAGTATTTTATGATTATTTTCTTTTTTATGAATTTTAAAAACAACTTCTATGATTTCTTTAAGAAATTTAAGATTTTTAATTAAAATTTTCTCAAAGATTTATTGAACTAGAGAGTCTGATTGAATGTTTTAAATCCAAAGTTCAGTTTATAAGCTAAACCAGAGATAGACTGAAGCAGCATTTATTTACTTTTCAGTTGCAGAGCAAAAGCATTTCAAAGGCTACCTGGCTGATCTTCAGACTCTGTCTATAGCTTATAAATCAAACAATAGTATCAATAAAATGATTCAGGTCCCCAGTATGGTCGCCACTATGTTATCACTCGGGTTTTCCTAGAAGTTGTGTAAGAGGAAAGTATACCCGAGGTAACCACAAACCAACCTTTTAGATGCAGAATCTAGCCAATCTGCATCCAGAGAGGGCTCTCTCTTTATGATTTATCTTTGTTCTGGGAAGGTTTTAGGCTAGTTATAGATTCAAAGTTTGTTTTGGGAAAATGGTGGAATCCACAAACTAAGAGCAAGGTTGAGAGCTTTCAGTCCATTGGGCTATGGAGTCAAAGGATGGCTTTACTGGATTTCTATTCTAAACACAAGATGGTATTACAGGGCAAGATAGCTAGACAGAGAACAATCCTTAAAATTTAAAGTGGATGGGATGATCTTGAAGGGATGAAAGGCAGCTAAGAATCTTTCACCATGTTCAAAAGAAAGAAATAAGATGACTACAAACAAAGAGCAATGAAGAATTCTTTATTATAGTAATCAACAATGTTTAAATTAGCAAAGCAGGAGCATTTAAGAATTCATGCTTATAACTAATTTAGTAGAAAACATTAAGAATAATCACATTTGAAAACAGAGTACAATTAAGAAAATTCTGTTTCAATCCTTTATGTAAATTATTCAGAAATGGATATGATGATATTATAAACTAATATAGTATTTCAGACAAAAGGGTAGAAAAACTTATTGAACTGTAGTCCAACACATGAATCCTGTAACAAGTCCAGTGCTTTAAATCGTCATCCAGTAAGCCAGGAATAAATTTCTCCAAAATGATTTTATTCCGAAAATTTCAATGTTACAACAGAGTAATAGAATCCACCCCAAATGCTTCCAAGAGTGGAGTATTTATACAAATTCTAAACTAAAATATCTTGAAACAAATATCAAAATTGGTTCACAAATCTCTCCAACTATTTACATAAATAGAACTTAATTAAAGGACACTCAAACTAATGCATCTATTTGGCACTATTTTGTATGGATAGGTGATGACAAAGAGGATAATTCGAATTTGATCCAACTTTTAGCTGATGATGAGGCATCCAAGTCACTAACTGCTTCCCTTTTTTGTGAATTCTGCTCCAACAATTCTGCAAACTTGGGGTCCAATGATACCTTGTTATTTCTCAATCCGTAATAGATATGTAAAAAGTGAAAGAGGTTATTGTAGATAAATATGTTGGTGAGATAAACCTCTTTCACTTTCCTAAAATTTCTCTCCAGAGTGGAGTTTGACTCTTCATAAATTGTGGCAAAAGTTTGACAAGTGCACACAATTGCTTTATTACAAAAATGAAATAGTAGTGGCATTTGGATTTGCACACTTTCCTTGGTCTATTTTTTGCTTGGGGTTCATTTCTTTCACTTTTTGACCATTTTATTTTTCTTACCCTCTGATTTTTCTTTTAGGGTATACCCTCTTTACATTTTTTAAATTTTTTGATTTTTTTTTGTTTTTCAAGAATATGGAACACCTTTGCTCAAAAAAAGGTTTGAACATATTCCATAGTTCAATCAAGACAATCATGAAAAATGACACCTATTGGTATAGGAGTCTAACACATACGATGTACGATAAGCGCTAATGCGCTATGTGGACACGTGGCCCTTCTCCTCATCGCATCGCAAGAAATATAACTTACGCAACCAAGTCTTAACGCTATCCAGTAAAATTTGTGATGTGCGAACTTGCGATTTGCTATCCACCATTTATCTGCAACCAGATCTAATGGTCCTCACTACTCGCCCTCCATCGCATCGCAAGTTATATCATTTCCCTTGCGATGTGATCTCTATAGTTTAATCTAAAAACTTCAATTGTGTGATTCGATCCTCGTTGTCCAATTGTGTCCTATTGTAACATTATTTGATTTTGATAAGTTAGCATGGTAGTTTAAAAAAATTAAAAATTAAATCAACTTTTATAACTTATCGCATTTCACTTGCCCGCAAGTTTAACTCTTATACCAATAATGGTTAAACCATAAATCACGCGATGTGTGATAAATGCTAATGCACTATATGGACATGTGGCCCTTCTCCTCAGCGCATCGCAAGACATATAACTTAAGCAGTCAAGTCTTAATGCTATTTGATAAAATCTGCGATGTGCGAACTTGCGATTTTCCATCCATCGTTGATCTGCAGGCAGATCTAACGGACCTAACTGCTCACCCTCCATTGCATCGCAAGTTATATCATTTACCTTGCGATGTGATCTCTGCCATTAAATCTAAAAACTTCAATTGTGCAATTTGATCCTCGTCATCCAATTGTGTCCTGTTGTAACATTATTTTATTTTGATAAGTTAGCATGGCATTTAAAAATAATAAAAAATTAAATCAACTTTTATAACTTATCGCATTTCGCTTGCCTGCAAGTTTAACTTTTATACTGATAATGATTCAACCATAAATCATGCAATGTGCGATAAGCGCTAATGCGCTATGTGGACACGTGGCCCTTCACCTCATCACATCACAAGAAATATAACTTACACAACCAAGTCTTAACGCTATCTGGTAAAATTTGTGATGTGCGAACTTGCGATTTTTCGTCCACTATTGATTTTCAGCCAGATCTAACGGTCCTCATTGCTCACCCTCCATTGCATCACAAGTTATATCATTTACCTTGCGATGTGATCTTTGTCGTTTAATCTAAAAACTTCAATTGTGAGATTTGATCCTCGCCATCCAATTGCATCCTGTTGTAACATTATTTGGTTTTAATAAGTTAGCATGGTGGTTTAAAAAAATAAAATATTAAATCAACTTTTATAACTTATCGCATAAATCGCTTGCCCGCAAGTTTAACTCTTACATCGATAATGGTTAAATCATAAATAACGCAATGTGTGATAAGCGCTAATGTGCTATGTGGACACGTGGCCCTTATCCTCATCGCATCGCAAGAAATGTAACTTACGCAGCCAAGTCTTAATGCTATTTGGTAAAATGTACGATGTTCAAACTTGCGATTTTCTGTCCACCATTGATTTGCGGCCAAATATAATGGTCCTCACTACTTTCCCTCCATTGTATCGCAAGTTATATCGTTTACATTGCGATGTGATCTCTGCCATTTAATCTAAAATCTTCAATTGTACGATTCGACCTCGCCATCTAATTGTGTCCTGTTGTAACATTATTTGATTTTGATAAGTTAGCACAGTAGTTTAAAAAAATAAAAAATTAAATCAACTTTTATAACTTGTCACATTTTGCTTGCCTACAAGTTTAACTCTTATAACGATAATGGTTAAACCATAAAGCATGTGATGTGTGATAAGCACTAATGCACTATGTGGACACGTGGCCCTTCTCCTCATTGCACCGCAAGAAATATAACTTACGCAGCCAAGTCTTAACGCTATCCTGTAAAATCTGGGATGTGCGAACTTTCGATTTTCCATCCAATGTTGATATGCGGCCAGATCTAACGGTCCTCACTGGTCGCCCTCCACTGCATCACAAGTTATATCATTTATCGTGCAATGTGATCTCTACTGTTTAATCTAAAAAATTCAATTGTGTGATTCGATCCTCGCCGTCCAATTGCATCCTGTTGTAACATTATTTTATTTTGATAAGTTAGCATGGTAGTTTAAAAAATAAAAAATTAAATCGTAAGTTAGAACATGGACGAAAAAGAAAAAAATTTAAAAATGTTAGGAAAAATATATTTTATTACATCCATGTTAGAAAAAATGATAGAGTAGTTTGTTGTAAATAAAGGAGGCAAAAGAAAAAATGTTAGGGAAGCATGAAAAAAAAAAAAAAAAAGGTTAATTCTTTAGTGTTTAAAATGAGAAATGGTTGCATGTTTAAATGCACTAGATTTTCAAAATGTAAAGTTTTAATTTATGTACGTTAAAACCTTTAAAAAAGGGTTTGATGTTCATTTATTAAATTGATATATATGCATATGATTTTATTATAAGGTCGCTAAACGACAAAGTGGTTAAATCACTGGAGATAATGTGCTAGTATGTGTTGACGACAGTTCTCGAGCTCTCCTTAGATCTACGACAGGGATCAACTTCGCACCCCAGTCCCCCCCCTCCCCCCCTGACAGTTTCTTGTTAACGGGAAGGGGGGGGGTTGGGTCCAAACTCCGGTATTAATGGCCACCCTTTTCTGCTACGTGGTAGCATAGTATCACTTCGCACACTCTCCACATTAAACCAGAAACCGAGAGGTACCACCCCCGAAATCCACCTCCCGTTTTCATCTGCTAATGGTCGTTTGTTCCTGCGTCATATCCATTGTCGACCAATCAATCCTATCCCTCCACATCACTTGTCTGTTACTCCCCAACAATCCATTATACATTAATCCTCCTATTGGGCAATAGATCTGTTCCTAGACTGTTAATTGGACCGTTACACAATTAAACTTCATTAGACTGTTAGCCACGACCATTAAAGCCGAAGTGCAGTCTATAAAATTACCAACAACCTCCCATTATTTACTTTACATGATCCATCAAATTCATTTCATCCTTCATTTCATTTGGGAAGGTGGAAAGGGAGGCACATCGGGGGGCGCATGTACAGGGCAGGCGAGAGGTGAAGGATTTGAAGGGTTTGGAAATTTTTAGTCAGCGGGTGGAGATGGAATGGGAACTGGGAAAGGTTGGGTGGAATGTATCGGAAGGAGGCTATTTTGGGAAGGAAAGGGAGATTTATTTGCGTTGGATTGAGAGTGCAGGTTGGCTTGAGATTGGCGAAGAGGAGGCAACGACGTGCATTAATTCTTTCTTTGTTAAGCGCATAGTGGCGTCGTCGTTGTTCCATTTGCACACTGTTCTCTGGTGTAGTTGGAATATCTATTGCAAATAAGGAAACATATGTGAAGAAGCATGTTGGAAATTATGACTAAAAGAAAACACAGATGAATGTGTTCCCCTTTCAACACAGAGAATGCAATAAACACAGAAATAACAATTCACAACCAAACAAAAAAAAAAACGCAGAGGAGATGAATTTTTCAATTTATTCAACTCTTCTCTATATTTGATTCATCTCACTCTGAAAATATGAAATTACATAGCTTATAAAAAATGGCCGAAGGCTGCAATTCAATGCAATTTAATGCAGAACTAGACGAGTAACAACCAATTGGCAATTGTCCTTTTTTTCGTGAAATCCCATTTCTTTATTAATGATGCACAGAGCCGTGTACACCCTTCTTCTCTGTTCTGTTGTTTATACATGAAACAACGTACAAAAAACATAAATTGACGGACCTGAATCATGTGGGTTTCGGCTTTGAAACCTCATCGCGTCCGCGCCCTTATGGCATTTTGGCGATATCAAACTTTAACCTAGGTGCTATCCATTGAGCTTTGCGAATTGAAATGTGGGCTGGCACGATCGCATCGCACCATAAAAAAAACAACCTACGGGAATTATGGGAAAATTTAAAATGTTGCGTTTGTGATGTGCGATAGCATTATCGCATTGCAATGCATATAACATAACTTGCAGGACTTTAACAGAAAACATCAAGTATCGCGATTGCAATGTGCGCTCACACTATCACATTGCGACTTACTTAACATAGCCTGCGGGCGATTAACTGGAAACAATAAAACGTTGTGATTGCAATGTGCGATGCGATATCACATTGCAACATCACAAGGTTCGGCAAGGAGCATAATGGGTAATAGTTAAGATGTGCGATGTGTAGGCTGTGATGTGGTAAACAACGGTAAGTACGAAATGGAAAATGCATAAGGTAAGGCAGAAATAGAAGGTTTTTATGGAGTTTGGGTATGGGTTGTGGGTCCCAGCAAATCGCATCGGCAGGGAAATAACATTGTGGTAATGTGCTAAAATGTAAGGGTTGAGACTTGTGGGTTGCGACTGTGAGCAAATGGTAAGTAATGTGGTGGGTGAAGAAATTAACATAGAGAATGGCTTGGGTACTCTACTCTGAACATTTTTGGAAATTGCGTAAAGCAAAAAACAAAACTTTGGATTTGGATCATGGACTCATCCTTCTTGCAAAAAAAAATTCAATTCAATGTGTGGGTTGTTGCCGATAAATTCATGGCGGTGGTTAGGATTTATTTCCAACAAAGAAAACGTGTGTATGATGTTGGAAAATGAAAATAAACAATAGAGGGACATGTTTCCCCCTTACAACACAGAGAATGAAATATTGCGGAAATAAAAATTACACACAAACAGAGAGCGAGAACATAGGAGAGGAATTGAATTCTTCTTTTCATTCATCTCAAATAAACATATGAAATTACGTACTTTTAATACAAAATGGTGGAGCCTGAATATTTACTGCAATTCAATGCAGGAACGGACGTAGAACAACCAAATCGTCCATCCACTCTATTCTTCTGTTTCTACACGAAATTGCGTACAGAACACAAAAAAATCGGATTTTGAATTTTATAGGTTTCAACTACGAAACCACATCCAATCTGTGCCCTCATCGCAAATTGCATTTCTAAGATTTTAACTTTTAACTGGGCGTGATACCGAAAAGATTAAAAACTTGTGATTGCAATGTGCGATGGCACAATCACATCGCAACTTAAAAACTTTAACTTGCAAAGCACTAAAGCACTGAGCTTGTGACACGACGGATGAGTTGTCACTGAGCTAATTTGACGAATTGCTTATGTCACTACGGAGGGACCTCGGGGGTACAGCTCGTTCATCGTCATTGTCGCCCCGCAGTCGATATTAGCCATTGATCTTGGTCAAAGGGCGTCTAGTGAGGTCAACTACAGAGGCACCCTTTGGTCTAAACAGCGGGGCTTCTTGTGTCCGCGGGTCACACTTGAACTTTGCGATATGCGATTGCGATCACATCACAAATTAAATAGAATAAGAAGCCACAAAGATATAGTATCGATTAAAAAATTTGTATGCACAATCGACGATGAATGGAAAGCGAGGTTAAATAATACTACAGGGGGAACAATGGGAAGCAATGGAGGATGTGTGTGGGGAGGGGGTAGGGGGGATGGTCATTTTAGCATAAAGTTGTTAGGGGGAAAGGATGTATGTAATGAGAAGAGGGGGACAAACAGGTGAGAAGCGGAAATGCATGACTAAAGCCAGAGGTAGGCTGTGTTGTGGGGGGGAGGAGCAAGCTATAGGACTTGTAGTAGGACGGTCAATGCATCGGCATAAGGGAGTTCTTCTCAATGCATAAGAGTTGGGCGTAGCCGTTCAACATCGTTGAAGGTGTTTGTCTTCAAAGATAGTGTGAAGAGGAATTTTCGTCCTTTGATTTTGATATATATGTCTAGGACAGCTCTAGGATCGATTCAGAGGATGGAAAGGTCCTTTGCAGAGATGCCCAGAAGTGCAGTTGCGGCTTCGTTGAAAGCAACCACATTTTCAAGGTGGCCAGTGTGGTCGTGCAACTAGAGCCGGAGGATGTAGCGGTAGTTGCACTCGACGAACGAGCCTTCACATTTTGAACATTGCTAGGTGTTGTCATCTTTTTGTAAAGCCTTTTGCATGCATTGCATCCCATCAATGGTAAGGGGCATGCAAGGAAGTAGAAATCATCCATTTTAATTGAGGTAACAGTAGTGTGGACTGAAATCCATGGAGTTTTTTCACCTGGCAGAATTGAGAGAATGTCGGTAATTGTTTTTGTATTGAGGGGCCTCTTTCCCATGCCGGTGTATTTTCGGCTGAGTGAGGGCGAGGAATATTTTATGCCTTCTTCGTCAAACCATTGTTTGAGTTGTCGTGTTTTAGTGATATCTAGATTTATAAGCAGGGAAGTGGCAGAGATTGTGCCGATATTTTGGCCATTGATCTCGACAATTCTCCCCCCTAATTGCAAGTATGGAAATGGCACAAGCCATGCAAAGTTTAGAGAGTGTGTGACTTCAGCATGGCATTGTTTGCCCTACAAGGTGACATCAATGCTGCTCCCAGACATGTTGCAAAGAGATATAGTTTTTTTTGGAGTTTCAGAGCCATCATGTCTGTGAAAAACAGAGGTAGCAGAGAGCGAGGCGATAATACCTATGACATCAAAGATTGAGTTAGGAGGTGAAAGTTTGAGCGAACTGATCAAAACGAAGTGAAAGGTATCAGAAGGTATTGTAAGGTCATCATCGAAGAGTTGAGACATTGTTGATGAAGAGAAGAGGATGATTTCGAACGGGCATCATAGATGGTTATAGGAAGGGTTGGGGACCTTTATGGTGCCATTCGCAACATTGTAGATGTGGCCAACGTGAATGAGAGCATGTAGGGATTCTGACGAGTCATTGAAGGCAGAAACATGGATTTGATCACCGTTATGGTCGACAAGGTCAAACCCTAGTGATTTTCCAACACCACGTGAATTGCTATATTCACGAAGGGGTGCTTTTGAAATCACTCTGCCTTGGATTGACCAAGAGTTTTGGGTAGGGAGAGTGGTTTAAAAGGGAGAGCAGTTGTAGATGTTGGGGTGGAGTCTTGGGAGGAAAACGTGTGATTTTGGAGGGTGGCGATGAAAAGGGAGAGGCAGAAGAGGAGGAGGAGGTGGCTTGGAGCATCTATTCAGCGGAGAGAATAGGAGGGGATGGGTCACCAACCAATGGTGCAACACTCTGGACTATCTGGAGCTCCAGGACATAAAGAAACCCGCAAGAAGGAGCATTGTATCAACGAAGAGTGGAAGTAAAACGTTAGGAATGAGAAGAAGAAATAAAAAAGGGACATAAGAGGAGAATTGTAAAAGGGAGGAAGGGGGTGGGGGGGGGGTGGGGGGGGGGTGCTTTCTACGCAACGTACATGGAGTTGATGCGCATATGTGCATGAGCTTCTTTTGAGGAGAACAATGGAGCCTATTTGTAAGTCCTCGTTTTGTGCAAGGCCAGTATGGGAAGAAGGGAGCAGCACTGTATGTTTGTGAGCACCATTGGAAAGGGAAATGTGGTAGCGAGGCGTCATAATCTGAGCAGAACTTATGTGTTCAACTGTAACGACCTGGAGGGTTGGTTGCAAGTCAGTAGCACTAGCGAAAAGTGAAGAAAGAGCATTTCAAGTTAACAATGTATCCATGGTGATGCAGATGTCTTGTTAAAAGAAGGTGATATTTTGATTCAATGAAGTTTTGCTAAATGACCAAACTGGCTAATGCTTGTACACAAGTGACACAACTGAAAATAAATAACATAATTTTGGAAGGATTTGTCACAAGCATAACAACAAATCTTCTGTGAGTGGCAATAAAACATTTTCCTTCATTTATTCAGCTGAATAATTAAGTCACATATGCGAAGCAGAGGAAGAGAAGTCCCAAAAATGTAAAATAGTTGTTAGCAAAGGAAGACAAGTCGCAGCTTACCCGTTATTTTCACTTGACAAAGTAATTGTAAGTCCTTCAAGCTGGAAGTCGGAAAGTCGTTGAGGCTACAAGGTGGAAGTAGGCAAGTCATCGAGGCTGCAAGTCCGATTGGCAAGTACCGAAATAAACGGAAGGTAGGAGAGGTTCGTTGAAATATGAGCGGGGGAACGAAGTGATGGGCTATAGAGAAGGTGAATGCAAAGGAATGGGGAGTATGGCCAAAGGGGTTAGATTGCTGAGGCTGAAGTAGAACGGTACAGCAGCAGGAGAGGGGAGCCATGAAAAGGCATGGCCATAGAGAAATTTCATATGGAAGTACTACATTATCTTTAAATCTCCCTCCTCGAACTTCGTTCAAGTCTCCTAGCAGTTATTGGCATGGAAAAATCTCTCCTTCATCAGAGTGTGTTGAAGTCTTCTGGTATGGAAAAATGGGTATTGTCAAGGGCCCGATATGGAAAAACGAGTACTGTCAAGGGCTTTGCAGAAGTGTCATGTAACAGCTAGTAAAGAGATTGTCCAGGCATTAAGTCTAGAAAACTGTCGCTGGAGGGGCCGAGTCCAAATGGAGGATTTTCATTTTTTGGAGGAAGTGCCACATGTCTGTTGGGATCACGATTGTCGTTAGACCAAAACCCGCAGGCATTAGTCTCCGCTACAATCGCTAGAGTTAGGATCCATAAGAGGCGGTTAGTCCATGATCCGAAACACACGAGGAGCGTTGAACCCAATGTCCAATAATCTCCCCCCCAACGCGAGCCGAGTGAGTTTTAAACTCGAGACCTGTCACTCTAATACCACTTGTTCGGATCACGATTGTCGTTAGACCAAAACCCACAAGCGTTAGTCTCCACTACAATCACTAGAGTTATGATCCACGAGAGGCGGTTAGTCCATGTCGAGAAACACACAGGGAGCTTTGAACCCAATGCCCAACAATGTCCAAATTTTATTGGCTGGAAGGGCGATAAGAAATGCTTCTCATTGGCTGGGGTGAATAGTGTTTCTCACCCCAAGCCAGCAAAGAGAACGCCTTTCGACATAAAAATTAAAGTTTTCATAAGATTTAAAGTTTTCTTGAAATTTTGATTAAGTTGAAAATTTTGAAACAAGATAGTAAAAATATTGAATATAATAATGAAATTAAATTAAAATATAATGAGAAATTTTATAAAATTCAAAATAAAATTATCATACTATTTTAAATATATTTAAAAATTGTATATATATATATATATATATATATATATATATAATTTTAAAAAGAAATTTTTATCTTATATTTAATTCATTTGGTTTTATAATAAATTGTTTCGTAAAATTTAATTCATTCTCTTTTATAATAAAATTTTTAAAATCAATGTATAATAATAACTGGAAGGTTGTGGCATGTTTGTGAGGCATCGATTTGGAACTGTCAGAGTTGCGAAGAGGGTAATACTCTCAAGAAAGTTTGAGAGGATGTTATTGGCTTCCAAGAATATTATTCTAAAATATCTATTTGATTTCAATACTGTCATTTTGTCTCTTTTTACAGGTCTTCCTAGCATTTCTCACCCTAAGGCCATTTGACGTTGTGGGAGAACTCCAATGTGGATCTGGGTGAATGCTCAGTTGTTGGTAGACCAGTTCCAAATAAAAATGGTTAAAGCGCAGTTTGGAAGAAGGGAGGGAAAGGATAAAGGTAAGGCCAAAGCGGGGCCATGCAGAAGGGGAAGGAAATCATTGAGAACCTTTTCCAAGCATATGCAGAAGGGACACCTGGCCATGTCAAATCTTTGATATTTGGATGGCAACAAGATCTTAAAACCAAGGTAGAGGAAGAAATGCCTGAGGATGAGATGGATCCAATCTTAACTGATCCTGGAAATACCAAAGGTAGACTATCACTTTTTAAGCAGTCTATTCATATTCACTGGACTATGAAGTGTTTACTGCCTAAAGCAATTGTTACAGTTCAAGAGATCAGAGGAGATCCGAAGGCTGCCTCCATTTTAGTAGAAACCTACAGGGACATCCAAGAGATTCACCTCCAGCAGCATCATTTGAACGTCTGCCTTGGACGAATAGATAGGCAGCTTCAGAACATGAACCAGGTTGACATTCTCGAGTCAAGTGTCAAGGACTCGACACCCATTGAATCATGTGATGACTGAGTCTAGTGAATACTTGTTTTTTTGTTAATATGTAGACATCGGATAGAATTTACTTTTTTTATATGTCAATAGATGTTAAGATAGACAATAGAATTGTCATGATAGTTAGAGACAGATTTAAAATCTTTCAGTTTTGGCTGGCTTATAACTCTCTAAGATGGCCAACAAACCTAGTTTCCTACGAGCAAGTTAAAGTCATCAAACATATATATTAATGTAACCTACAATTTTATTTAGATGAATGAATAATAAACCCTATTACTAAATTTGAAAAAATATAAATAAAAATAAAATTTAAAACTTTGAAAACTAAATACATAATAAAGAGACTACATTTTTATTTTAAACTTTGTCCGTTCTCTTTTATAATAAAATTAGAATAAAACGAGATTTAAATATTGTTTTCGCTAGTAAAACTTTTGAAAAATATAAAATAAATATGAATAAATTTGAAAACTATATATAAATCAAATACAACAGTATGTTGAATTTTAGTAAATGTTTTGTCTAAATAAAAGTAGAATTCAATAAATTATAAGGTTTTTGAAAAGTCGTTGTCTCCCATAATTTTATGGTTAAGTTCAGTATTTTTTTTATGTGGTATAATCAAAATGGATGGAAATAAATTATAAAGATAATTATATTGATAGATATATTTACATAAATAGATATAATATATATATATATATATTTGGAATAGAGTTTTTACAATTTTAATATAATTATTAATAATTATAAAAGGTGAATGGTAGAATTTAATCTTTATAAAATATTTTAAAATACTTTTATTAATATACAAAAATCAAAGGTTGAGATTTATCTCTAGAGTAATTATATTCTTTTCATTTTTTTAATTAATTGATTAATTAAAAGAAATGTCATATGAATAAGTATGATATGAAGCCAGTTATGGTTTTTTGGGCATGTGATATTCATAAGCTATGATATTGACCAGTGTTATTGTAGCAAAACTTGTTTACAATTTAAAAATCTCCATGGTATAGTGAGAGTAAATCTCCATGATTAAGAATCTTGTTACATGTTTTTTAAATGTATATATATTTAACTTATATATTAATTTTATTGTACCCAACACGCTGCAACTACTAAACCTCTAGGGATCTAATACTATTGACAAGTAACCGCTGTTAAATCTAACCTTTAGGGATCTACCACGTGTCCTCTCTGTAAACCAAATCATAATCATAATTGAGAAGATTTGAACTTTAAATGTCTTAATTTTCACAAATTTCAGATCACTTTGATTACCAATTAAGTTTTCCCATAACTAATAAAAATAATAATTAATTAATTTTAATTTTTTTTCTAATTTGAATCAATTGAATATTTATAATAAATTCACATCTATTACTATTTAAAATTCACCAATTATTTAATTTATATAATTACACTATTATACTAAATAAATTACATTATTTTCATAATAAATATGAAATAAATAAAAAAACTTACATGTCGTCTTTTGAAAAGTCTACAAGTGTGGGCGAGTCTCAATGATATCATATTATCGTATTCAATTCCCTTTGAATAAAATGTGGTGGAGAACTTGAATTCCACGAATGACCTTTCATGATGACATGCCGTGTCGAACCGGAATTAGAGGGAAAGGAAGCCCACTACAATCACGTGTATGAATTCTGTAAATGAAAACCTTGGCCCATAGGATTTCAAATACATGCGTGAAAGATATTGGAAAATATGTTTCTAAAAATATTTCTTGTATTAAAATAAAAATTATAATTACATTTTCTAAACACTTCATATATTTAATTAAAACACTAGAAATAAACATTTTCTATTGTCATAGAAAAATAATTATTAATCATTATTTTTAATTATTAATCATATCTTTTTTACTTTTATTCCTGCCAATCCTTTGGAGAGAAGAGTCACAATGATGTATGGTAAAAGAGAAATTGAATGTCTTACATCCTAAAGGTGAATTCATTCTTAATCAAAGTATGACTTGTCATATTATCTTGGATAAATGCCACCAATGACCTTTTCCATGATATGTTAGTGGAAATATAAATATGAAAAATGATATGTTAGTGGAAATACAAATAATAATTTCGAGATATAATTGGAGATATTTTCAAAATGAAATTGAATAGTATTTTAAATGTATAATTTTATTGTTATATAACAAGTTAGTTTTTATAAAAATATTATATTAGTTTTCACAGAAAATATATTACATTCTTATTAGTGTAAATGTTAAGAACTTAGATGATGATGGAATTTCCATAAACATATTTGTACTCCCAACATAAATATGATGAAGTGTTTTTTCTAGTTTGAACTCTTAATTTTATTTTATTTCATTATTTGAATGAAGCTTTTGAACATACCTAGATGGAGATTTTGGATGTAGTGACTCTATCTCTTCCTATTCTTCCTCCTTTGTTCTTAGAGATCCTTTTCTTCATATTCTTCCTCTTCTTTTTTGTCTTCTAGTTGAGTTTGAAATAATGTTTTATCTAATCTTAGATCAATGCTTTCAACTACTTTAGTTAATTTTTTGTTGTAACATATGTAGTCCTTGCTTCTATATGCATATTTGTTGACGGTGCTAGACCCTCCAACATTCAGGGGATCTCCTCAATATGAATTCCCAATTAGATCTCACACCATTTGGTGTAGGAGTACCATCCGGAATAAAGGCTTGGTTGCCATATTATTAAAGATATGCCTTGGCTCTTGACTGTCAGCAAGAGAGAGGGATGTAGATGTACTTTCAAAAAAGAAAGGGGGTGTGCCTGGTGAATGTCCAATTGCAAGTGTGTCAAGGTTCTTCTATTGCGGGGGAAGAAATAGAAGTGAGCCTCTAAGAGAGATGTAATAGTATCACCCAAGAAGAGATACACATGAACCGAAGGATTTCATTTAACTTCCAACATAATAGTCCACAAGGGGTGTGATGGTCATAACACACAACAATTTGAGAAAGATCTGCCTAGTATCCTGCAGAATAGTCCACAAGGATGGGACAATGATTACAACCATTACAGCACATTCTCAACAAGGTAAGCACTAAAACATAGTTCAACTATCTTAGTACATGTGAAAGCAAACATGAAATACAAACATCCAGATAATAGTCTTACAAACATTCATAAGTCATGCATGACGAACATGTTGGCCTTGAAGGATTATGTTATTAAGTAAAAGTTCCAAGACACATATATACAATGAACATCACTAGTGTTAGTATGAATCTTAATTCCAAGCATACGAAAAAGGACCACTTTAGCTGCACATAACAAACAACCCTAACAACAAAGATGGTTGCTAATATCCTCAGCTCTACAGTTAGGTGATCAAGATAAATGCTGCAAAAATATAGATCTATGCATTAGAAGACATTAAGCAATAGAAAAAAACAATATTTACTCCATGCACCCAATAGACAAGACAAGAATATGTTGAATGAATTTTGTATTAATGGCACCTGGGAGGAAAACACAAGAGGGTGTTCTGTGTTCTCCTCAATGGGATGGGTTCTTGTAAGTCCTCAGCACTTCAGATCTAAAATTCCTCTCTCTTGATGGTGTAGAAAACCCAGACAAAAAATGATAGAAAAATATGACTATGATGGTGGATCAATAGTCAGACTAAAAGTATAGATCCAAAGTGATCTTTAGGCAACAAAAGGTGATAAATGAATGGGAAAACCCTTCTATTTATAACAAAATATTGAGTTAGTCTAGATATTGGTGCATAATTAAAATATTATTAACCAAATCAAGATCCAACTTTTATGGAATATTTTATTATATTTGTTGGAAGGAAAATGAGTTTGACTTGGGTCAAATCCCTTTATTTGTAAATAATAAATAAATAAACAGTTTATTTATCATTTTAAGGATGTAGTTGAGTAATAATCAAATAAATAATGATTTATTTAATTATTTAAGGGTGATTTAGTCATATTTAACAAAGAATATTATTTAAATAAGGTTTAAATAATTATTCTTAGAAAATAATAAGATAAATAATGATTTATCTAATTAATTTCCTTGTTTTGGGTTAAATATAACCAAAAATATTAATTAAACTGTTGTTTAATTAATTATTCCTTGAGGAAAATCAAACAAATGTATATTTATTTAATATTTCCTCAAGGGGTTTCCTGTTTAGACCATAAATAACTTAATAAAGGTGGTTTACTAAGTTATTTTCATAGTGAAAGCAATTTTACTTAGGGTAAAATTGGTCTTACATGGTGTACTTGGGTCCATCTAATGATAATAGGTTAGATGACCAAAAAATGGTGTAACAGATTGCCCCCCAATGTGCAAGCGTTAGGAGCTAATCGTATGACCAAAGTACGTTGTAAGAACTCAATCACTAAACATCAAAGGGGAAGTCAAAGAGATAGAAGTATAAGGTAGACCAAAATGCTGAAAGAACTAGACCCTGAGGAGGCAAGACTTACAGGTTCGACAAGTATCTTTGATGAGTAAGTACCTATGCTATAGACGTCGGGGGAGGCATACCTATGCCCGCCGAGGCAAAGTACAAACAATAAGGCATCCGGTAAACCACGAAACTGGCCAATATAGTACATGCAGGCATAAACATGAGCCAGGTAAACAACACGATAATGAATCCCACATACATATTGTGCCTGGGATAACAGCCAGGACTTGTGAAATAATATTTGAATACATGAGATATAAATGCAACCTAGATGTCCCTGAAAACAGGAAAGGGTTCTGAAAATATGACTGATATATACAAACAAAAAGGTGCTGCAAGCGGCTAAGGCCAACATCATCAAATGTATGGAGCTGCATCAAAGGTTGTGATGAAGAGGTCATCCAGGTATGTGGGGGACTACCTGTAGGGCCACCCCCTCATGAAGGTTGAGACATCTCACACATACCTGGGCATCACCGATATCAACTGTTGCATCACTGAACCATCAAGTATACAGATCTCGATCATGTTGAAGGGAGCTGGAGCTGAGAAAAAATCAAGTCAAAGGGAAATAAGGATTCCATTTGCCTGATTCGAGGCACCGAACAAGAGTGGAAGCTGGAACCAAGGTACACCGCCCTCTAGACCTGTCTTCTGGAATGAATGTTCTGATGTCGACAGAAGGAGGTCCACCATAGGTGAGGCAATAAGGGATCCTCAAATAAGGCACGAGAGAAAAGCCGTAGTCTAAAGAGGCCGCGTTTTGACCCAAAATCCGGGAACGATTTTCAGAAAATCCGGCAAAGATTTGCCCAGAAACTTGTTTATAGTTGTTAAACATTAGTATTTTGAGTGCCTCAGGGGTTTTTGATAGTGATGAATCCATTTCCACTATCAAAAATGGATTCCAAGCACTGCAACTACCTGATTTTTGCAAATTTAGTTGACCGGATTCCAGCGGATTTCTGTCGTCCGGGCCAAAACGCGGCCTCGGTAGACAACTCCCAAGAGAAAATAGTAGAGCAACTAACAGACTAACACGAATGATGATGATGGAATGGGGGGTACTGAGTAGCGAATGGACAACTTCCCTTGTTAGAGCATGAAGGGCATGGATGACCTGGCATCGACTGACACAATATCATGAGGGATAGGGGACAGTGGGACTGAAGGCCATAATGTGCGACATGAGAGAGGGACCAAGCACTGAAGGATGGATGACTATAACGGGATTCACAGGGACTCGAGATAGACTCCATGAATGCAATGATGACTCAACTCGAATGCTCTAAACAAGGGTGACTCGATGGTGCTTCCACACATAAAAGGTCCAATGGGGACCATGAAAACATGAGTACAAGATGGTAACTCATGAAAAAAGTTGACACGAGCGTGGACAAGTATGGGGGTAAAGTGGTGCCCCTCTGTACGAGTGTTGCAAGTGAAAAAATTCAATTTTGAGGAGGGGTGAAGTGATGCTTCTTGGAAAAAATGTGTCCTGCTGAAGTATCAAATCACTAAAAAATAAAAGATACCCATTTTAGGGCTTAGTGAGAGCTTTCCAATGGTATAGACAGTTTGGTAAATGGGGCTACGGTTGGGTCACAGCGGGCAAAAGAAAAAATGGGGGTTTCTCTTTTAATAAGGCATTTTCCCTCCAAATTCACTCATTTGCATGTGGAGCTGTAGTGAATGTAGAGAGGAGAGAAGACCCTAAATCTTGCAGCAATCATAGCGGACAAATTGACCATTGGAATCGAGATTCGCCAGTTGCAGGTAAGAGTCCTAACCCTACTCTTTCTTTTCAGTGGATTAAAAGTTTAGATTAGGTCCCCAGGGCTCAGGAACAGACCCTTGCTCCTCCTCACGGCCGAGTTGCACTTTTTGGGGCAAAAAGTGTGACCTGGGTAGTAGGTTTTGAGCAAAAAACTGCGACTTGTCCTAGGTTTGGGCCTGAAAAGTGCGACTTGTCAGGGAGGGGTTTTCCGGTGCTGTTTTTTGGCTGAGTAATGGGTTTTTATGATGAGATACAATATTTCCTATCTGTATTATGACAAATATGATGGTTTTTTGCAGATATGGCAGAATTACGGATCAATTGGAGAGAAAGAGACCTGGGCGCATTATGGTTGAAGATCCAGGAGGATCAGGGTGCCCACAATGCACTGGCCAGGTTTGGGGTTCTGAAGTTTGTGGAGAACCCTTTGATGAGAGCTGGAGAGCCCTTATTGGCCCGAATTTTCAGCTATTGGGACCCAGACCATGAGGTCTTTATAGTGCAGGGGCACTGGATCAAGTTGATGGTCCAGGATATATATTTCCTGACTGGTCTCCCACCACTTGGGATGGTAGAGAATACTCAACCAGTATTACCGCGGGGGCGGAATATCATAGAGTTTGTAGAGTGCCATTGTCGACCAGGTCTCCAAGTCAAGGGGACTCAGATACCCATTGGGGATTTGGAGAGGTTAGAGACCCGTGCTATGGCCGCATCAGTGCTATAGATCCTGGGCAACCAGGCACTTCATCACATCACTGGAGGGAAAATGATGTTGGTGGAGAGTGTTTTGAGTGGGACCTGCTATGGGTGGGCCCGGATGATGCTGTCGTCGTTGAAATGACAATTGTCGCTATGCAAGTGGCAAGTGAACCATGACTGTGCATATGGTACAATTTTGTGCTTGTTCTTCTTTGAGAAGATCCCGACATTTCGACCTCGCGTACAGCTCCAAGATGGGGGCCCGAGAGAGCCTAGGATGTGCTGGTGGGGACGACTATTGTGCTGAGGAGGAGGTGGGGCAGTTAGATGGGTGTTCTGACCTGAGTTCTTTTCTCATTGGGATCAGATGCGACTGTAAATAGACGACTATCTCTATAGTGGGATGAGTTATTGTGGGGACCCAGATTTGCCATTGCCGCCTGGTCGGATATGGGGGCCTGATGGTAAGTGACAAATTGCTAATCTTTTATGTGCATGTAGAGGTCTAGAATATTGTATGTGGTATTGATTCTTTCACTTTTGGTATGCAGATACAACATCGGTAAAACTGGTCGGATATATGGGGCGACCTGTAGTCTCGGTGACTGCAAGACCTAGTGGAGCGAGGTCGCAGCAAAATGAGGATGCAGCAGCCCTCCTGGAGGATATCCATCATAGATGTGAGAGGCTTATGACCGGTGTTTCAGACCATGGCTGGCAGGACTTAGATGACTAGTACATAGAGCCATGTATTGGTCTACCCTCTGAGTGGCGAGGGGTCATGCGGCGCATGTCGATGGCCGGACAGGGTATGTGTGATCTACGAGATGAGGGAGCAAAGCCATTGGCTTGAGATCCTCCAGATAGTGATTAGTGTGTAGGGGCAGGTGGTGCCCTCAGTTTTGAGTTTTGTAACATGCTATGGGCATGTCATATGTATTAGAGTGGATGGACTCTAAAACATTTTATATGACATATATTATGGATATGCATCGTTTTGATATTTTCATGTTATTGCCTTGTGTTAAATGCGTGTGATAAATGCCAATCTATAATATTGTTTGCAATGCTATCTACATAATGATTTTGTGCTCTAGTTACATGACTGAATGTAATGATTTCAAATTCATGCATCAAAAGCTTCACTCGTATATATCTTCTAAAAAGGATAGGATTATGCACATGATAGACACCATTCAATTGCATGACAAGAAGAAGGGAATCTAAACGAACATGAAGGTAGAGGATGCGATGTGAAATGGCATCGGCTAATAAGCCTCGTACTGCATCATATTCAGCCTGGTTATTGGTAGCAATACCAATGCATGCCTCATTTGAGAGAACAAGGGAGTGCAAGGGAGTAAAAATGGCCCAACTTGCCGAGGCTAGATTGTTGGAGTAGCGACTTGCACCATCAGCAAAACCGATATAAGGTGTGGACGGTAGGTCCATATGAAAGGTGCGACATGACAATAAATGGAAGGATGATGAACAATGCTGGCAACCTGAGTGCAGAGCAGAAATCAAACGCACTTCGTGCGAGGGAGTGATCTGGGTAAGATGTCTACTACTCACACATCGACGATGAGGTGGAGTGTGGGAGCTACCAGGGGTGTAACTTGTGCTGAGATCACAAAAGTCACCATGGGCACGGGTGGTGTTATCCCATTGATGGGTCGGAAATATGAAGTTAGGGGTGGATGTGGCTTCCATGATGTCATCATCGCAATAGAAGATGGAGTGACTGGAGGAAGGGAGACCACATGACGCGGAGAAGCTACCTAACTCATCATCATGAGAAGAAAGGTTCACATGCGCATCGTCACAGGGGATGATGGAAGAATAAGTAGATAAGGGTTCCACTGATGTTGAGCCCAGGGTGATCGCTGAAGGGAGGTCAAGTGAAACAATAGGGGAAGATTCGGAGGGAGCTTCCACCCAAGGTCTCATGGATGATGAAAGGTAGAGGATGGTGGCTGCAGGCTCCTTCATCTCGACATCAAGAGGGGGGATGTCAATGGGAGCAAGTAAATCGTTAGTCTGGCCTGCAGCATACTGCGCAAGTATGGGAGAGGCAGATTGGTTTTGTTCAATCTCGTACTCCCGAATTATCTCTAAAGAGGTGCAATAATGCGTAAGGCGGGGAAAATGGTGAGAGTAAAGGCCATGGATATCACACAACGCACAAGGTTGGTTAATGTGAATAGTTTTAGGATTCTTGGCTGTAGTCGAGGAAGAAACAAAGGCTTTAGGGACCGCAGACTCAGGGAACGCAACTTTAACCATGGGCTTGATACGGGGCAGTTCAGGCCAGTTATGGGTGGCATGGCCGATGACATCACACAAAGCACAGGGCTTTGTGGGCGGGGGAGGTGCAGGATTTGTCGAGGCAACCTTGTCCTTGGAGGCCCTCTTGCAAGCTTTGCCCTTCTTACCCGAAGTGGTCGCAACAAGAGGTGGTTCCTGTTGAGGTGGTTGAGGCACTATTGTAGCGGGAGAAGTCATGAGGACCGATTGAACCAAGGTCAAAGCAAGGTAAGGTTTGGGTTGACCTGGTGGGGTAGAGGCTAGAGGATCAAGGTACCAGATGGGAATCCCAAGGGTCAAGTTAGGAAGAGAGAGGGTGGCCATGATAGGGGCCGTACAGAATCCTGGTGGGGGAGCTAGGAACGGTATCTGACCAGAGGGGTAATGGCCAGGCGGGACGACTCCTAAATGGTTAAGGCCTGGAGGAACTGTTACAGGAGGGTAAAGAGGCTCATGAGTACCAAATGAAGGGCCAAGAGGAGAAGCTCCAGAAGGCTGAATCGAAGGGCTAGGAGAAGGCTGCGAAGGGTGAGGAGGTTGCTGACTAGCCGAGGAGGGCCGCATCAGGGCAGTCCGAGATGATTTCATCATGCAAACATTCGATGAGCTAGGATTAGAGACAGGAGGAGGAAGACTAGGGAATGTACCAAGTAGTGAGGAATCTTTGTAGACTCCGGGTGAAACACTGGTCAAAGGATCGACGGTTTGCTTGTTGGCCACCGAAGAGATAGTGGAATCAGGGGAGGTCTAAGACTTCGGTTCGTAATATGTCAACTGGTCAATGGTGACTATCTTTCCGTTATGAGGGAAGAAAATCTTGCGGTGAACCGCGAAAGGGACAACAGACATCGCATAAGTGTAGCTATGACCCAATATAATGTTGTAGTCCAAGGGGGCATCTATGACTTCTATGTCAACGCAAACAGTCTTGTCCGCAAGAGTAATAGGACAATTGCGGAATAATCCAATGGGCTTAGAGGCGTGGCCATCCCACGCTCGGAGAGTGATCGTGGAAGGAGCCAACTCAAGTGATCCGAGTTGCTTCCAAACCGAAGCGGACATCACGCTGGTGGATGCCCCCTCATCAATAATGCACCAGGAAACGTTAGCATTCCGAATCTTGATTAGGATTTGGAAGGCGACAGAGGCAGCGAGAGGAGGATGTTCTGACCGGTCAACATCAAAGACAATAAATCGATCGTCGGAAGGATCTACAGCACCCATGGTATATAGTAGAGCATTTCATTGTGAAGGGCACAACTGGAGGAGTTCTAGCGTTGAAATGGCAGCAGGGGATTGTGCCAAATCATCAACTATGCTATACGAATGGGCATCTTTGCCAGAAGTAGCATTTCGGTGCAGTGTTCCCTTAGGGATATTGGTGTGAACCTCCGCCCTAGGCTAAGGGATCTACAAGGGACCCTTAGGTGTCGAAAGAGGCTTCGTAGAGACCGAAGGAGGTGGCTCGGGGACAGACGTAGTGGGAGGCTTGTTGTACTGACGGGACCGATTCTGAAGATTAATGTCTACGGTTAAAGGTTGATCAGAGTTCATTATGAGAATCTGGTAATCAAGGGTACCAGACAGAAGAGGTTGAGTGGCCACTTGACCTTCAAGTGGTTAGGTAGCCACAAATCCTTGCTGAGGGAAAGGATTAGTAAGCACAGCCGGCTGGCTAGGCACAACACTGGGAGGGACAGAAGGGGAGGCTTGTTGTCCTTGCAATGTTGCTTGAGACTCCCATAGTTGTCACATTTGTGGCAAAAAAGGACAATCATGCGTGTAATGGCCATGATCACTACAACAAGAACAAGGCTTGTTCATGTGAACAGGCCTGTCCTGCTTGGGCTGAGTGCCATGTTGTTGGTTCGTATTGTTAGGAGTATTACCTTGATTAGGTCTGGGATTACCAGGTACAACTTGATTTTGAGTGCCTTTCCTCTTATTTTTTGAGGGAAGAGGATAAGTCGTGCCTTGCTGTGCATGCACCTACCCCCGAGGGGGTGGTGGTTGTTATTGCAGGGGTTGAGAAGCCAAGGGAGGAGGAGGTGCTAATGCTAGAGGAGCTGGAGCACCAGGCTGTGGATACAGATAATAAGGAGATGGGGTAATAGTGTGGTAAACAGGAGGTTGGGAAAAAAGAGGAGGCATGCCGTATCCTGGATACATGCTACCGGGAGGGGGAAAAGTGCAGGAGGTGTTGGCCCCCCCTTGCAGAAAACCAGAGTCCATGGGAGGTTGAGCAATGATGACTACACAAACAAGGAAAAAGAGACCGACAAGGGTAGGGAGGTGCAGGATCAACTGATTACAATGTCGAAACAAGGGCAGAGAGGTGCAGGATCAATTGATTTCAATGTTTTAGAGTCCTTGCTTGGCGGTGCTAACCAAGCCCTTTTTTGCTTAGGGTGTGTGTGTAAAAGTGTGTAAATTTTAATTTTTAAACCCACACATTTGTAGAAAAAAAAAAATTTGTGTTGTATGGTTGTAAATAAACCTGCAAATGACAGTATATAGGCCTGCAAAAACAGAAAATAAACAACTAATAATGCAATAATTTAAACCCAAGGAGGAAGGTCTCTCAAAAACTAGTCTATAGGTGAGTAAAAAACTAAGCAAAACACACTAAAGAAGCCAATAGATCTAAGGTCAAGAGGGATAGGGATCTAAAGGACAAGATCTTCTAGAAAGTGGTGCAGAAAACAACAACAAATTAGAGGAAAAATTGTTGTAAAAGAGGTGGCGAAAGGCTATCTCCTGAAGGGGAATGGAGTGAACCCTAGAAGAAAACCCAAACAAAGCTAGATGAAGTGATTTGGATGGATAACAAGCCGATCAGAAGTGGATCTGAAGGTGAGGTATCAGATCTGAAAAAATGGCTGAAGACTCTGAAATTTCAGACAACCTGCAACAACAAAAACTCTTCCACAAAAAGTGGAGGGTACTGAAGCCCTAAGGGGATAGCTTCCCACTTAGTTGAGCAAAACAGAAAAAGTACAGGTCCAAAATGGGTGGAGACGAAGGTCATACAACCCTAAACAGAGGCTCAGACAAACCCCGAAAACTTTTAGAAAAATTCCTGCAAAAAGTCCAGGTCGTAGTTTCTGACCTGTTTTCAGCAAAGGTCGCAATTTTTGGGCTGAAGGTGAGTCCTGAGGGTCCAGGTTGCAGGTTTGGGCCAAAAAGTGAGATCTTCACTTTTGACACTCTCGACGGCAGATTTCAGAAAAAGTTGTCATCTCCACTGCGGCTGATGTCTGTCACTTGCGCAATAGGTTCAAAAACACACGGAAGTCAGAATTTTTATTGTTTTACGTTTTTATAGGTTAAAAACAACATCAAGAAAAGAAAAAACAAGGGGCTAAAGAGAAATCCTAGGGTTTGAAGCAGCTGGATATGCAAGGATCATAAAAACGACAGTGGTCGTAATCGTAAACCCTAGTGGAGTCGCCAGTTGTTAGTATGAATCTTAATTCCGAGCGTACGAAAAAAGACCACTTTAGCTGCGCATAAAAAACAACCCTAACAACAAAGATGGCTGCTAATATCCTCAAATTTACAGTTATGTGATCAAGATAAATGCTGCAAAAATCTAGATCTATGCATTAGAAGACATTAAGCAGTAGAAAAAAACAAGATTTACTCCATGCATCCAATAGACAAGACAAGAATATGTTGAATGAATTTTGTATTAATGGAACTTGGGAGGAAAACACAAGAGGGTGTTCCCTGTTCTCCTCAATGGGATGGGTTCTTGTAAGTCCTCATCACTTCAGATCTAAAATTCATCTCTCTTGATGGTGTAGAAAACCCAGACAAAAAATGATAGCAAAATATGACTATGATGGTGGATCAATAGTCAGACTAAAAGTATAGATCCAGAGTGATCTTTAGGCAAAAAAAGGTGATAAATGAATGGGAAAACCCTTCTATTTATAACAAAATATTGAGTTAGTCTAGATATTGGTGCATAATTAAAATATTATTTACCAAATCAAGATCCAACTTTTATGGAATATTTTACTAAATTTATTGGAAGGAAAAGGAGTTTGACTTGGGTCAAATCCCTTTATTTGTAAATCATAAATAAATAAATAAACAATTTATTTATCATTTTAAGGATGTGGTTGAGTAATAATCAAATAAATAATGATTTATTTAATTATTTAAGGGTGATTTAGTCATATTTAACAAAGAATATTATTTAAATAAGGTTTAAATAATTATTCTTAGAAAATAATAAGATAAATAATGATTTATCTAATTAATTTCCTTGTTTTAAGTTAAATATAACCAGGAATATTAATTAAACTATTGTTTAACTAATTATTCCTTGAGGAAAATCAAACAAATGTATATTTATTTAATATTTCCTCATGGGGTTTCCTGTTTAGACCATAAATAACTTAATAAAGGTGGTTTACTAAGTTATTTTCATAGTGAAAGCAATTTTACTTAGGATAAAATTGGTCTTACATGGTGTACTTGGGTCCATATAATGATAATAGGTTATATGACCAAAAAATGGTGTAACAACTAGCTCCAATAGTTGAGTGTTGGAGCCACTCCTTGCTCCACAAAAGAACTAGTTTATCTCTCTAACGCATTGCTAGTGGAGCCAAGGTGCAAATTTCCTTTGCTCATACAATGAGGGAGTATATATAACTTAGGGTGACTCTTCAACTACCCTCATGATTGTTTCACTTCCTATGAATTTTCAACTTACATGAATCTTTATATTCCATGTGTGTCCTTTGGACTTCCACTTTACAATACACTTTGAATATAATATACATGGTCCACAATAGTGATGTGGCATATGACCACTCATGACATGACACTACTAACATGGAATTCTTGATGATGTGGCAATTTCAAGCCACTACTGCTGCTGAGAGTCTAGTGTCTTCATGAAGGAACTTTTCTTTCACCTCTGCATGCCTTGGCAATAAGAAGTCTTCAATGATCTCAAGTCTTGGCTATTGGTCACAAACTAGTGTCCCATCGATTTCTCTCAATCAATCATCTTGTAAGTTCAACTGCAAGAGTGTCTTTGAGCATGCTTCCCTCCTCCTTATCCTTCTCCATCATATTTTTATTACATAATAGCATACATATTCCTGCAATTCATTCATGGCGAGACAACATCAACTCAAAAACCCATATTATGAGATGATGCATTTTGATCCAACAACTGAGTCGGAAACATGTGACAGGTTAGGAATAAGGGCTCAGTGATTGCAAAATTATGTAGTTTAGGCAGGAAAAGGGGAGACTTGAGCCTTGAGACCATGAAATCTGCAGCTCAAGTGGGGCTAAGGATCAATACTGTGCAATTTCCACATCCAGTGGGGCAGGTTGAAGAAATGAACACTGGGAGAGTTGACTGCGCAGTTCTGGGAGTCAAGGGAGGTCGGGTGACTACACAAATATGAATTTCAAGGGCTCAAGGTATGAGCTTAAGGCTTGACGTTGTGAAGTGTGATGTTCAAGTCGGGATGGAGGCCATGACTGCGCAATTATGGAGGTCAAGGTCAAGGCTTGGTCACAAAAACTACACAAAGGAGGAGCCTTGGGAGGTAGGTACTTTACACTGCGTAGTGCCAAGTAGAAATGTCACAGCTAGAGAACTGAGACTATTTAGTGCATAGCTTAGGGGAGTGCGGGTGAAGCTAAGTTGCTCGGTCATGAAATTTTTCGAAAAATGACTGTGCGAGACCGATGAGATCAGTGTGAATAGTGATGAAATTTGAAAGTGATCACACACTTAGCATACTTTGGAAACTCAAACAACATAGATCATCCTTGAAATACAAACAAATCATTTTCCTTTGTGCAACAAATCACGACAAGTGTGACATTAAAGGTAGACTTTACGACGACCATGACGACACTTGTGTGACAATGCTCAATAATTTATAAATGAGTGCGATAGATACTTACAAGGTTAGAACAAATCATTTACAAAAATGTGACATGTTATAACCACAAAAAAAATATCATACATGCAATATGACAACCAACATGCCAAAAGACAACACCTTTCCAATCTTGCGATCGGGAACACAACATCATAAAAGAGAAAATAAAATAACTTCAAAGTTTATGACGGTGATGGAAAAGACCAAGGAAGGCTCCGAAATTTGGTATAGGCTAAAATTTTGGAGGGGTTTGTAGCAACTACAACAATATCTAATTAAATTCCTTCATTTTTTCTGGAGTCAAATTTTCCTAAATTTTCTTAAGTTATTTTTATGTATCACTTGCTTCCAAATACCTTGAATTGTTTAACTGTAGTTGGTCTACTTTTCCATAATTCAAAAGGTGTCTTTATGTTTTTTACTCTGACTTATTATTGGTTCAAAATGTCCACAATTGTGTATGCCACTTCTCCATAAAATTTATCAATACTATTGGCCTCATTGAGCATTGTTCTTGCCATTTTTTGCACTGCTCTTTTCTTTCTTTCAAAAAAAATCTTTTTTTGTGGGGCACTTGCAAAAAAGAATTTGTCTTCTAATTCTTTGATTCTCAAAAAATTCATTAAATTCCATAGAGGTAAACTCACCTCCTAAAAAAGAAGAACTATTTAAAGATATCATAATAGCATTTGGTAATCCTAGTTTTCATAAATAAATTATTCTAGAGATTCCATGTAAATACATTCACTCAAAAATAGACAATTTAAGGTCAAAGTTGACAAAAAACTTGACGTATCCACGTCCATCTTGGATCACAGACCAAGTGACGTGGGATGAAATTATGAAAGAAACCAAGTTTAAGAGGAAGGTCTGCAATAATCCAAACTATAGGCCATCTGCACAAGGAGGAGGTAAGAGACGCCTTCGAGATACAACAAAAGAAACCCAAGCTAGGGTGTCAAGAATTGGATCTCATAAATTAGGCCCTGGTGGATATAATAGAATTATGGTGGCATGGTAAGTGAATATTTTCATTTATTATATTTTCTATTCTAGAGAAAATAACCATGGTCACGCCGAGTTAATTGTATCTTATTAGTCATTATACCCTATAAATATGATTATATTTTTTAATGTAGGTTCACTAATTTCAAAAAGAAACTTCAGAGGAAGAATTAAAATATGCTTTATAACATGGTTTCCAAAGTGTTCGACAACACATGATAGATCGAGGGGAAAAATTAATTACTTGTTCTGAATTCGAGGTTAGTTGTTTATAATATTTTATGAATTATGCAATAATTTAATTGGAGGTATAATTTTATTTTAACATGTTAAATTATGTTGTGTATAGGAATCCCAACAATAAAAATCATCAGGTGAAACATCTAGGAGTGACCATGAGGAGGATATACAAGGACATGATGAATCATTTGTTGCACACAATCATTCAATTCTCATTCCTGAACCTTGGCAGGAAACCATTATTGAATATCAGCAAATGGTAGATAGAAATAATGAGGAGATTGTTCAATGTGATGAGAAATCCACACCCACAATTAGATTACTGCAATATAGAAAGAGGGAAAAAATGATTGATATGTGTTGAATTTTAATGACATGAATGTGCTTCGCTCCAGATTATAAGGAGTGCACTAGGTTGTAAGGGTCCAAAAATAGACTAATTTTGTGTGCAACAAAACAAATTTTGAAGATACTTTGTTTTTTGAAATTTGTGAAACAAAATGAATTTTGAAGGTAATTTGTTTTCTTGCAGCACCATTTTTATGCGAGTGTCATGGAAAAAAAATGCCTTGACTCTAGATAATGAATTCAATATATTGTGACTTTTGGTTAGAAATAGTTTCCTTCAATAAAGCCATATGGGACTGTATGGATTTGTACACTTATGATAGTTCATAATTGAAGATATTTTTGTCAAGAATTATATTTTAGATGAGACTTGTTTTGAATTTAATGCTTATTGTTTGTGTTTCCAAGGGAAAGCCCAACCATCATGTTAGGGAGAGATTCTAGTGTTGTTGATTCCTGATTCCTTTTATTCCTTTGGCTTTGACTTTACAAAGTGGAAAGCATTGCACATGGTACAAAATTGGTTTATAAATTCACTTCCATAGATATAAATATTGCTGACAGAGCACTTCCATGGATATAAACATTACCAACAGAGTTGACTTCATGAGTAGAATGTATCGATCAATATATATATATATATATATATATATATATATATATATATATATATATATATATATATATATATATATATATATATATATATATATATATATATATATATATATATATATATACAAGATTAGACATGCCACAAAAAATGAATTATTATAGTAAGTCATGGAATGCAATCACTACAAGGAAAATACCCTCTTGTGGATGTTTTTGAGGAACCCCTTATAAAAATACCCCATACATCCGTTTCTAGTGGAGGTTACTGTTGAACCCCAAAGATGTCCTTTTCTTTCACCAAATTTCACTTCATTTCCTTTGTCCTTTATCAGTTAAAGGCTTAAAAGATCAATAGGATTGATTAAAGTTACTTTAAGAATGCATATAATGACTGACTTGCTACACTTTTATGATTTTGTTGTTGTAGTAATTTTTTACTAGACTTAGCTACAGAATGCAGCCATTCTGTAGCTAGTCGCACATTCCGCAGCTATCCTTATGTTCACACAGGTTATAGGTGTCACTTAAAGGAAAAACACATATGGTTGAATTCCAGACCTCATCTACATCATTCCTTGCCCTCTACGAAGTCTGAGCAAAAATCTCCAAGTGGTTATGCACGTGGAGGAAATCAAAACTAAGAGGTAGACTTCTACCGGGACAAGGACTCTACAGATGTCTTCAGCAAAAGTACGAGGCCTCCACAAGAGTTCTAATTTGATTTTAAATGGAAAAGACACTTATCCCTATTTCTTCTCAAGGGCAGTTATGTATTTCTCTTATAAGAATGACTCGGGAGACCGAGAGACAGTTAGCTAAATTGATGTTTTATTGTTAAAATTGTCTAAGACCATAATACTATGTTTTTGAAGCGTTTTCCTTTAATGAAAGAAGAAAAATTTTAATACATGATCTGAGGCAATCTTGAGGAGATTTGTATGCTAATATGGTGGTAAAGGGCCCCTACTGCCTGAGAATCTCTGTGCATATTGTTTAGATAAGTAACTTTAGCTCTGTTTCGTTCCTAATTTAGGTAGTTTTTTGAACTTCATGTTTTATGCTCACTTACACTGAATGTTACAGCCAGTCTTGTTCTTATGAATTGTTCCAAAATATCACTAACACTGAATGAGATGAAGTTGTAGTATTTCAGAGATTAATTGCATTCTAGTTCAACTGTAGTATTTCGGAATTGCATATTAGTTCAGGTTCTGTTTAATGTATTTTAAGTTTTATTAGCTAGTTGTATTCTAGTTCTGTTAAATTAGACTTAAAGGCCTTCATTATTTACAAACTTTTCTTGTTCTTAATCTCTACTAATACATCATTATCATAGGAACAAGAATTGGCAATGCCATTTTGAAGTCTTGACTGTTCTGCAATTTCTCATAATTTTACAAACTGCCTTTTTTTCCAAAACTATTCCAAAATATTTCTAACACTTGAATGAGGCTTAACAGTGATATTTTGAGTTGCAGAATGGATTAATTTTAGTGTCATAAGTTAATTAGAGAAGGGTTTCTTACTATGTTGCAGATAATCTTTTCTAAATATGTTCCAACAAATTTCTAACCATGGATGAGATTTTCTCTGTGATATTGTAAGTTTTTGTTTGCTTAGAAGAACCTCATTGCATTAAACTTATCATTTTCTCTAGTTGTGCCAACATACTTCTAATGAAATGAATTGGATTGAGCCTATGTTATGAGTTATTTTTCTTGTCAAGTTTTGCAATTTGTGAGTTAGCATTCTCTGTTCTTAGGTGTCATACATAGTTTAGATTTTACTCTGTTTTTAATGTGACCAATAACTTCTCTTTGCCAACAACTTACTTTCCTCTTAGCATAAAAACACAAAACCCAAAAACACTAGAAAACACTAAACACAACAAAGTAGGAAGAAGATACCTAGGCACATATAGTGCACTTCACTTCAACAGTTTACTAGCCCTGGTTGACAATTTATGACATCAACTTAGGAACACTAGGTTGACTAGACAGTTACTAGAGGAGGTTGGTGGGTGGAGGGTTTTGCGGATGTTTTCCGCTCGGTGCGCTTATCATCCGAACAATAGAAAGCACTGGTGCGCACAAAACATTGGCACACCAGACACTGTGCGCTCCGTACACACCCGCCCAGTGCATCGTATTACTGTAGAGCACTGGTGCTTTACAACTATTCCGCACTGTTGCATCATAAAACACCACGCCAAAACAGAAACCACCTAGTGCGGTATTAAGAAACCACACTGGTGCATTATAAAACACCGCACCAAAATAGAAACTGCTCGTTGCAGTTGTAAGACACAACACCGGTGCACCTATAAAACCCTGTGCACCGGAACAGGGTTAAATAAAAAAAAAATATGGCCAAAAAACTACATTTTTCACTTTCCTCAGTGCTCCAAAGCTCTCAAGCACCAGTGCAATTTATCCTTGTCTGAGCCGCCCTGACATCGGTGCTCCCATTGCACTCATTGCACGCACTGCTGTTGTGCGTTGCCCACCAATCTCCAGCTTGCATTTTGCAAAACGGTGGGAAAATTTTCTTTTGCAAACTATACAGCCAATATGCCTCATCGACGGCAAAATGTACAAGTATTTTTCTTGTTTTTCCATATTTAAGCTTTTTAGCGGATTATAATTTCAAATAACCTTAAAATTAACCATTTAAAAGAAGAAGAAAAAATTTCCGCACACCGCGCACGAGTCGTTCAGCTCTCACTGATAAGCGGCGATACTTGTAAAATTTATAGGTCGCACTGCAACCGGTGCTAACGATATCCACACCATTTCCAGGGCGGTACCGAAAGGTGCACTGCGTTATTTTAAAATTAAAAAAAATAACAGTGCGGTCTTTTAGTCGGCCGCACCATTGACCATGTGGAATATCAGTAACGCAGTGCATCGACGGAAATATCTGCCTCGAAATTTTTCAGTGCACTGTATTGGACAGTCCGACAGGGTCAATGGTGCAACCTGGTAACAGACCGCACTGTTGACTATGTAAATAGTCAGGAGGTCGGTGCGTTGACACAACTATATGCGTCGGGGCATATATTTTTGTCAGCACACCACACTCCTAACACTGTTCATAGTTAATGGTGCTTTTAAAATTTTTAGGTGCATCACCTACGGTGTGTTGAATGTCATGTGGGGCACCACCCCCGGTGTGTGACAAACAAAAAGCACATCGAAACCGGTGCATGACTATTTTTTGTGGTGCACTGACTGTTTTGTATTTTTTTTCAAAAAATATTATATATGTATATTCCTAAATACATGTCTCATTTAATAAAAACATTTTATTTAATATTTCAATCATTCAGAGAGAAGAGGGGGGAAAACGGAAACAACAAGTGGAGAAGTATGACATGGTTCGCCTGTGGGAGGCACGAGAGAGGGAGAGATATGTGTACCCTCACGCTATTACAGCAGCTACCCAAGGGCTCCTAAGGCAAGTAGGCCTCCTCAAGTTCTATGAGGAGGCTACTTCCCTAAAGGCCGATGGTGTGTTTTTGAGACATCTTATCCGTAGATGGAATGCCCACCGACATGCTTTCTAAGTTGGTCTTAACCAGTGGTACACACCCTCTGAGGAGGATATATATTTAATTATAGGGATATCGAGGAGAGGGGTGGATTTTCCTTCATTCCTAGAGGTTCTATATATTTTTGTAGTAGGGATTCAGTTAGTGTACTCCCAGAGATACATTGGAGCATCAGTATTGTCTCCTGCAGATTTTCAGGTCGCTGGAGGTCACTTACGTATTGGTGCATTTGGTAGTGAGGAGGTTCAGTGCCTCTCACTTCTCATTTCGACCATTTCACACAACACCAATGATGGGAAACACATTAGTTTCTCTCTTCTATATTATGTTGATTATTTAGTATAGGAGCCACAACTTGTCAGGTGGTCTCCCATTTTTTTGTGGCAGTTCTGTACAGCCTTAGATAAATGTCGTGCTCATGCACAAGGGAGGGTCAAATTCCCTTTTGCTTCAAAGATTTTTTGTTTATTTTTTTAGAGGTTTCCAGAGATGAGGCCTACTTTTGTTCGGCAACCTCGTAGGCCGATAGTTGAGGCACGGATGCACATGGGGGGGCAGATGATGCCCAAGAGGGGCGAGACTATGTTTCCAGTGAGGATATCACATGATTGATCCAGATTTTATACAGGAACACAATAAAATATAGAAATATACATAAACATAGAGATTCAGTGGAAACAATACTTCGTTTCATTAATATCAAAGAACTGAAATATGCTTACAGACATAATGGAAATAGAAATAGCTATGGTGCTGGTAGCATATCTCTGAGAAGAGATGTGGTGGCTCCAGACCTCTGAACTATGTTAAAATGAGGTCCAAGGGCGTATTTATTATTTAGAAACAATTGATAACTCTAAACGTCCAAAAACCTAACCCTAGGAGATGAAGCGCCAAAACTATGGGCCCTGTTTGGGTAAATTGGTGGTTCAACTTCCTGGGGATGTAACTTTGGCATCCGATCTCTGTTTGATGCTCTTAATAGCTCATTAGAAATATATTTCTGAGTACTACAACTTTTGGTGTGATAAAAATTGGTCCACGAAACCATGTTTCTCCAGGGTTTCCCCAAAAACATCATTTAGGGCCTCAAAACGGCTCCAGAAGTTCAGGACCCGAAAAATTGCTAAAAATAGTAAGTTGTGCTACAACTTAAAAACTGAAAGAACTGATGGTGGGGGTTCAAATGGAATAGGTGGGTGGCCACCAATATCCACCTGGATCATTAAAGCCCCAAAAAAGCTCCAGGAGTGGAGGACCCGAAAACCTGCTAAAAATAGTAAGTTGTGCTGAATTTGAAAAGCTACAAGAATTGATGGTGCGGGTCCAAATGAAATAGGTGGGTGGCCACCGATATCCACCCGAATCATTCCTCCCTCCTTGAGAAGCAATGGTAGCCATTGCGTTGAGATCCTCCATGATGAGGCACGTTCTGTTGTCGAAGATGTCATGGACCTACGGGCGGACATGTTGGATGCAATTAGTAAATTTGGTTTCTTTATTAGCCTCAGACAGTACATGTGTGGATTCTGTCTGTGTCATTGCATGAGGTAAGGCAACATCAGGCAACGGTGCATCAGGGGTAAGATCAATGGAGTGCTTGTCCTGACAGTGTAGAGGAACCTCTATGAGTGAGGATAAAATCTCCTCGTATTCCTTCATGACTTTGTCCATTTGCTGCAGCCGTGCAGGGGAGCCCTGTTTAGAGGTTGTGACCACAATATTCTTCTTTACTTGTGAGTGAGTTGTAAGAAAAATAAATTTCTTGGTTTGGGAAACAATCTTACAGCATTTTTTTGCAGTAGTCAAAGAGATGACAAGAGGCGGTACTACCTTCAGTATCCTGTATAAGTTATTTCCCAAAGTAATAATAATAGCACAAGGCCTAGACTCATATACATCATGTCACTTCCACAAGTATGCTTGGCCCAATAATACATTAGCTACATCAAGAGGAGCAACACCACATAATACCTCATCTGTGAATGGCTTGATGATGTATAGAAGGCGACACTGTTGGCAGAGGTGGATATCTCTCCCTGGGTGAAGCCACCCGATGGTATACAATTGCGGGTGTGCTATGGTAAGTAGGCCAAGCCAATTCACGACCTTTGCTGAAATGAGGTTCTTTTGCCTTTCGCCGTCGACAAGGAATTGTAGTGGAGAACCCTTCACCCACATCTGCGAATGGAAGAGGTGCTCCCCCTCCTCTGGATCCTCGAGATCCTCCCTCTGGATCTTGGTGATGGCAACAATGGCACTAGGATCTGCATCAATGATTTTCTTCCCTTTGTTATTGCATTTGTCTAGTTCTGACTCAGGATCATAAAATGCATCTAATTTGGGTGCCTTTAGTTTGGCCACCAATGACTATTTGGCCCGACACTCGTTTGTGCTATGAGTGGGGTTGTTATGAAATTCACACCACTTCCCCGTGTCCTTCTTTGGATTTGTGGTGTTGTTCTGAGTCGTCCCGCTTTAGCCTTTCCCCTTGTTCTGTGGTTTGGGGGCACCTTTCCCTGTTTTCGGATTCGTAGATCCAAAGTCTTGCTTCTTCTGCTTAAATTTCTGCTCGATCTTGGAGACATAGCAATATGCTGTGCCAAGTGATGTAATGTCGAGGAACTCAATTTCCTCCTAAATGTGTTTGTGCAAATAGTTGCGGTACTTGAGCACCAAATGTCTCTCTGAATCTTTAATACCCAACTTTGTGTGCAGAGTATGGAACAAATTCGTCAATTCGTGCACATCTTGATCTCTTTGTTGCCGCAGTGTGGTCCATTAGATGTATTTGTCCTCATAGCTCCCCACGGGGTAATATTGTTCCTTGATGCCATCTTAGAATGAATTCCAAGTGGGTGTGGCCGAGAATGGAGAGGGTTCCCCTTCATCCTCTTGCTCACAGTAGGTTTCCCACTAGTCTTTGTCATGGGGAGTGGCTTTGAGGAGTGCAAAAATAATCTTTTCTCGGTCAGAGAAATCTTGGACCGAGAAATACCCTTCCAGCAAATTCAACCATCTATCTATGACATCTGCATCTATCTTTCCTTCAAATATAGGAATGTCAAAGTTTACCTGTACCTTGAAGGGAGTGGCACCTCCATAGTTGTTGTTGGATGCAGATGCACCGTATGTGGGCAGTCGTTGAAGGATCTGAGCAAAGTTATCCATCATCGCGTTCCTTTGTTTCTCGAGGGCCTCCTCGAGAAATATTTTGATAGGATCTCCTGCTCCCTCGTCTTTATTTTCTACTGCCATGGGAGGTCGTCGGGGTTTGCGAGGCTGATCTTGTAAGTGTTCAACCAGATCGAGCCCTAACTCCTTATACCTTGACCGCGCTGGGGACATGCAAAGAAAAACAGAGAAAGAACAGACTGCTCTGATACCACTGATCCAGATTTTATACAAGAACACAATAAAATATAGAAATACACATAAAAACAGAGATACAGTGGAAACAATACTTCATTTCATTAATATCAAAGAACTGAAATATGCTTACAGACATAATGGAAATATAAATAGCTAGGGTGTTGGTAGCATATCTCTGAGAAGAGATGTGGCAACTCCAGACCTCTGAATTGTGTTGCAATGAGGCTCAAGGGCTTATTTATTATTTAGAAACAATGGAGAACTCTAAACGTCCAAAAACCTAACCCTAGGAGATGAAGCGCCAAAACTATGGGCCCCGTTTGGTTAAATTGGTGGTTCAATTTCTCGGGGACGTAAATTTGGCATCTGATCTCTGTTTGATGCGCTCAATAGCTCATTAGAAATACATTTCCGAGGAATACAACTTTTTTTGTGAGAAACATTGGGTCCATGTGGGTCCATGGACCCATGTTGCTCCTAGTTTTCCCAAAAAAACATCATTTAGGGCCTCAAAATGGCTCACCCGAAAAACTGCTAAAAATAGTAAGTTGTACTGCAACTTAAAAACTGAAAGAATTGATGGTGGGGGTTCAAATGGAATAGGTGGGTGGCCACCAATATCCACCTGGATCATTAAGGCTCCAAAATGGCTCCGGGAGTGGAGGACCCGAAAACCTGCTAAAAATAGTAAGTTGTGCTGAATTTGAAAAGCTGCAAGAATTGATGGTGCAAGTCCAAATGGAATAGGTGGGTGACCACCGATATCCACCTAGATCAATGATGCACTAGAGTTGCTAGCCAGTGTTGACGAGATGCATCCCTTAATTATGGTCCCCTGTCCTTATGATGGATTGCATTGGCAAGGGTGTGCCAACATCCTCTTCACAGATGATGAGCTGCTAGATGATAGAGGTAATATTATTGTTTTATTTAAATTTATTCTAACATGTTCTTTAACTTGTTTTTATTAAATTGTGTAATGAAATTGTCTAATTATTGTTGTGTAATTGTATATATTTTGCGGACATTGGCTCTTTTGATGGCGACGACACACCGACACCACCACATGATCTAGGTGTGGATCCTAATGACGATGAGGGCATGCCAGATGTCAAAGATCATCAGGAGGTCGACCGTGCAGAGAGACCTACTCCTGCTAGTGCACCGGTACTGCCTTTTGCTAGGCACGGTCTACTTGATACTAGATACAGGATGGAGATGGACAACCAACTCACTACATTGATGGTTGAGGCGGGCATCAGGCTCGCTCATTATAGAGACATATAGGCCGATGGTAGGCTATTACAGATGTGGAGAGGCATGTCGCGTGACATGTACAACCTGATGCAACATGTAGTAGGATCTACGACTTCAGTTACGTGGCTGAGGAGGACTGTTGCACGTTATAGGCGTGGTCGAGATGTAGCACATGATCGACAGTCTGCGAGCAGCGACTCATCATCTCATGATCATTCACCTCGCGTCGTACCATATGAGAAGCCTCCACTAGCACCTATAGTAGTCATCATGGAGATGAGGCTAGACCATCAACCACGTCCAGTGAACAGCCTGCAGCATCCATCAGTACTCATGATCATGAGCAGGTTGGACCATTGACTGAGCTGGCCTCGACTAGTACTACTATTGATATTGTACCACCAGCTGATCCATGACATTTATATTATAGTTGTATATTTCTTACATTATTCAGCTATATATATATATATATATATATATATATATATATATATATACACACATGTATTTTATGTTCATGTTGCAGTTTTACTTAATTTACATGTTTGTGATCATCATGATGCGTATATTGTTAGGTCATGTTAGATATGTTCATTTAATGTGCAGCTTGCAGATAGATGTGTATGTGATAGCATGAGTTATTTGACATGAGATGTATATTTGATGTTTGTGTTGTGATGGTGTTATACAATGCTAATTGTGTTTTGTTAGATGATCATGATCACGATGCTATTAGCGAATTTGAATATGTTTTTTAGTCGAATATGATGTTTGTATGATGGTTATAATGATTGTGATGTTTATTAATTAATTTAATATTAAATGACCATGATATTTATTAAATATTATGTCGTGATTGTAATTGAAATTTAAATTTTTATTGTATGTAAAATTGTAAAATTGTATTTGTATTTGTAATTGTAATTTTAACTGTAATTGTATGTAAAATATTTAATAATGTAAAATTTTAATTGTAATTGTATATATGACAAATTGTAAAATTGTAATTGTAATTCTAATTGTATGTAAAATTCTTAAATTGTAATTGTAATTGTATGTAAAATATTTGTAAAATTGTAATTGTAATTGTAAATGTAATTCTAATTTTAATTCTAATTGTATGTAAAATATTTGTAAAATTTTAATTGTATTACTGTGAAATGATTGTAATTGTAATTGTATGTAAAATTAAAATTGTAATTGTAATTGCAATTGCAATTGTAATTGTAATTGTAATTGGATGTAAAATATTTGTAAAATTTTAATTGTATTAATGTGAAAATTTTAATTTTATTAATGTGAAATGATTCTATTAAAATTTTTAAATTTGTAAATTTGTAAATAATTGTAAAATAATAAATCTAGAATAGTATGAATTTTTGTAACATAATAAATTTTAGAAAATAATGCAAATAAATTCATGTACTTTAGAATTATCATTATTTTATTAGATCTTACATACCAAAAAAAAAAAACTTTATACAGTATGCCATTTCTAGCGGAGATTCTTGGTTTTTCGTCTAGTGCGCTGACGCACTGGTGCTTCACAACTATTCCACACTGGTGTGTCATAAAACGCCGCGCCAAAACATAAACTTCGATCTTACGAAAATGCACCGGTGTGCCTATAAAACCCCGTGCACTAGAATAGGATTATTCTGTAAAGTGTAGTATTGGAGCAGTGAACGGTTCGAATCGCGGGCAAGATTTTTTCTGAGGAAACTAAGGTTTGAAAAGATAGAAAGATGGAAAAAGACGCTTACAGGGATGTAGATGATTACAAAACTCGACAGAGTACAAAAGGAGAAAAGATTTATGAAAAATCTAAGAAGGGCGGTCAAGAAAGCTCGATTGAGACCGACAGAGGGCACTCAGTTGAGGCCGACGATAGGGTTAAGAGGTCCCATGATGGAGAAAGGGGGAGCAGAGTTGATGGAAGAGAAATACTTGTCGACACTCTGGCAACTAGCAAGGTGAAACGGTCCTTCGAAATCAAGGAGTCCTATTTGCTAAGGGATGTTAGAGAGAGATCAATTGAGTCTCTTAAATGGGCTAAGAGATCACATGAAGGTAACGATTCTCATTATTACAAGGATGGCAGGGAAAGATTGGAAAATAGAGAAAGATCAATCTAGGAAGTCGATAAAGCCAAGAGGTATCATGAAGGAAAGGATTATCATTCCCTTAAGGACAACAGAGAAATATCAATTGACGTTGTTGATCGGGCTGGTAGGTCCCATGAAGGGAAAGATTCTCCAGAATGCATTTAAAATCAGCTGGCAGTATTTTCTGAGCTTCGGTTGGCTTACATAAACTTTTACTGGCAAAGTTGACGTCGCATAAAATCACATCTTTGGCTTTCAATTGAACCTAAATGGCACCGCTAACTTATCTGAGCTATGGTCCTGTGGATAATGAGGAATATCACATGGAAGGTACCCAAAAATACAAATTTTTGAAAATATAGGTGAATTAGCACTTATCAATGAACGAAATGTCGAACAAAATGTGAACAAGATACACTTAAGGATTATATGGTTCCATTTGTTATTGAAAATTATGCTCTCTCTGGATGAAACCAATAAAAACTCTACTTGTATTATAAATCGAAATCCAATGACCATTTCTGTGGGAAGAAAAGCATAGATACCTGCAGCTACTATATTTCCACCTGAAAATCAGTTTCCAATTGGAAAAGCTAATGTAATAGCCCATTTTGCAATGTCTATCCTTTGCTCAACCCTATACTCATTTTCTACGGGAAACCATTTCCTCTACATGTAATAACTGCATCTTCTAGTTGAAAATCGGTCTTCTTCTGCTAACAAATGCAGAATGAAGGACTCGTTGTCATTGCTCGCAAAACATTCAAGGCCAATTTCTCGTAAAACAGAGATTGTATAAATTTTGTTAAGATCAATATAGAAGGCACAAAGGAGAAAAGAGGAATTTGGATGCCAAGATGGAGGAGGAAATTGCAAATGAGCAAGCAGATCATGGACACCTTTTCTTGTTGCAGGTTATGGAAAGGTTCAAGTTTCTTTTTCTGAAAGAAGAAGAGGTGTAGTTTTGAAAAGAAATAGCCCAAAGATTTTCATAGCAAAATGTAAATTTCCAACATGTCTAATTTTGGTGTACACACGTAAAAGTATTTTCGATGCCTCAACCGCAAATAAGTGCTAATGTATAGATAACTGCAACAGTGCATTCTAGTTACTATGCACTAGTGCGTTTTAGTTATTACGCACTGGTGATGTGTTACCAATGGACGCACCGGTGCAGTGCTATTTAGTGACTCACTGGTGACGAATAAACGCAAATAAAAAAGGTGCACCTCTATTTTCTTTAAGTGAAAAAAAAGTGGCAAATTGAAAAATGGGCGGAAAAATATTTTCGAAAATATAATTTCATAAAAAATTATTTAAATACTAAACACTTTTCATTATTTCATAATTATTGCTAAAATTTTCGGCCAGAGATTTGTAGGAGACATACCTGGAGCAAGAAATCACGAGAGCACTGTGGAGTATCGAAAGACATTTGAACAGAAGTATTCAGACAATCAGAATCCAAACCTCTGGTGATTCAAACCTTGTAGCATAGAATTTCAAATGATCTCGTGATTAAATTTGATTCTTTTTTTTTACTTTTTCTGTAGTTTTATCCATTTTTACCCTAAACTCTTCATTTTTTTTGTTTCTGCCCTTTCTTCTCCCTGTTTCTGATTTCAGAATTATTGCTTTTCATTTTAGATTGACATCCAACCCACGGGACGACTTGCATAGTCGGATCCCAATCCATGTCGCCCCTTACGTGAATTTTTGAAAAAAATGGATTTTTTTTATTGGTGCATCCTGCGTAACCAAGCGCACTGCGCAAGTACTGTGTAATAAAAAATTTAAAAACTTTTTTTTTAAATCAATGCGCCATATCTAAAATAGCGCACCGGTGCACTATGTTATCAGGATAACACCGTACGATCTATTACACTTTTTTGCGGTGCATTTATAATACCCCTCGCACCGTACGGTCTATTATACTATTTGTGCGATGCGTTTATAATACCCCCACGCACCGAGTTCGGTGCGTACAGCATGAAAGACACACCAAATTCTTGAGATTTATTTTTTACTTGAAAAGATGACAATTTATTTATAAATATATTAATGAATGATATGGTACAGGTTTTAGATTGATAAAGAAATGACTGACAAGAGATCAAGTAACAAAAATATTGATAACACATCAAGAAAAACAAAAAAGGCAAGTTCTTTGTAAATTCTTTACAAAAATTATTATTTTTTAACTATATGTAAGTTTAACTAATATGTATTGTTTATTTTTTATCATGCAGAGCCACAAAATGATTAGCTCAATAAGGTTATTTCTGATCTAGGACTAGAAGAGCTTAAAAGCTTGATGGAAAAATTGCAAAAGGATGAATCAGGTGAATGAAAAAATACTATCGATCCAATATGAGTTTTTTTTTTAATTTTCATTAATAATATACTTACAATTATTAGATAACATGTGTCAAACAGTCTATTAATTCACATCTGTTTAATGTTCTACAGTGACCAACAACTCAGAAAAGGAATGTTGTTCTAAGAAAAGAAAAAAAATAGAACATGCAAATGAAAATGAATTGCTCCTTAGCTCATCTGGAGTGGTGCTGGAGGTTCACGAAAGAGGAAAATTCTTTTAGAAAAGTTTGAGGGATCTTTTGGAATGAATGTATAGATGTTCTTCCTACTTACAATACAAAAACCAATCCAATGATTCCAAAAACCAAATTTTATCTAAACTACAGGGAGAGTTTCCAGAGAATTGGTCAATGAGACATGACAGGCTTTTAATAGCAAAAACATACAACAACAAAAAGAAGGAATGAAAAAGTAATATTCCTTTAAATGTTTGTCTAGAATTATTTATAAATATCACTTTTGTTATATTTATTTTTTTCATATATCAATATAAAAATTAAATAGTTTATTGTCATGTTACATTTTCAGGAAGATTATGAAAATATCAAAAGATGAACAAGCTGATATCAGAAATATGCCAGTAGGAATGTCCAAAAAGGTGTACAAGGAGATGGTCAAAGGAATGGACAAAATTGCATCGCAGGAGGAGCCATCTCAACAACAACATGCTTCAAATGTAATATGTAATCATTGAATTTTTCAATCATTAGGTACAATAAATAAACAATTTAGCATTAAATATTAATTTTCAAGAATTTTCTTGCAAAAAAGAAAAGAAAATGGAACCCATTCAGCACATAAAACAGGACGACAAGGAAGAAAATGGTTGATATCTAAGTTTGTGAGTAATTTTTACTTCCTTATAACAACTTAACTAAATTTCATTTTTCTATTTTTAAAAGTTGTTTTACAAAAATCATCATTAAATGTCTTCAAACAGGTGCTATCATACAAAGAAGAACCATCAAACGAATTGATTGAAATTGGGTTAAATATGGGTTGTGAGTATATGTTAGCATATCAGAAATTAATTATGGAATTTGTAAGCATCTATCGATCTTGTTTTACTTAGCTTCGTCTATAATTAATAGAACAAAAAAATCTTTTATATTAAATATATGATTTGTTATGGGGTATAAAACTTGCAGGAAACAAAGTATGGAACTGCGCCAAGAGATGAAATTTTGAAAAATGGCATGGTATATGGTTTTGAAAGAATGTGTATAGTTTATGAGTCAATTTTTGCTATGGTACATCATTTTTCTTTTCGATTTACATTGATGTATATTATTTAATATTGCAATTTTCATTATTCTCACCAATGTATATACACTCATTTCAGTTTATTTTTATGTTTGTAGATGGAAGGTGAAGAAGAAGAAAACAATAAACACCGTGAACAAAACATTCTTGAAAATAACCCAAGTCATGGAAGTAGCTCTAGCAGTGACAACAGTTCAAGCGAAGAATTATGATCACTATGTTTGGATATCAAAGCAAGGTGTTGTATTTTTTGAAATATTTGTTTGTGAAATCAGACATTTTGTTTAAGGTAATGGATATAGTGTCCCAATTGAAATACAAAGGGATACCAATAACTACCCCATTTTGTACGACAAAGACTATCTTATATATATATATATATATATATATATATATATGTTTTAATTTATTCTATTGTGTTCCCCATTGTTGTTCTCAAATGCACTAATAAAAATTTCATTCATATGAATATTGTTATAAGATATATGTGTCGACTTTTGATGAATAATGAATTTAGAAAAATCACAATAATTGCACTGCCACAGGTCGATGTTTCTAAAAAATACAAAATGAACACCGGTGTGTTTGTATGGTATAGCACACCGGCCCGTTTCTACGACCTATGGGTGCCGCACAAATACCAAAACCAATTAAAAATCTCGATGTGTTTATGCGATACAACGCACCGGTGCATTTGTACGACGTATGGGCACCGCATAAATACCAATACCAATTATAAATATCTGTGTGTTTGTTTGATACTACGTACCAGTGCATTTCTATAAGTCTACGCACTGGTGCGTTGAGACGACCTATGGGCACTGCACAAATCCCAAGACCAATTGGTATGGCCCCATGCGTTATATCACCAACACTGCGCCCGGCGCAGTTTTATACCTTGACGGCCCGGTGTAGGATCCTTTGACCGCCCCGGGGCCACCGTCTAGATGACACGCACCGGTGCGGTGCAACCTTAGTAGCACACCGATGAAAAAAACATCCGTAATAACCTCCGGCTGCCCAGTTGTTTTAGTTGTGTTGAATTTCCATTAAAAACTCCTTTAAAACCTCCGTAACCATTAACAGATGTTGTACCAAATGTTTTTTCGACAATTTTGGCCAATTTTATAACACTAAAAACCTCCTTTATAACCTCCGCTAGAGGGTCTTTTCCTTATTGTGAATCAATAAGGACCTAAGGCGAATATACTCAGGCCCAATCAGTGATTAGGGAGATTTATAGAATTCATTTAATATATTGAACTTAATTTTATTTTGTATTTCAAAATTACGATAGATTCATAATGAGGGTGATTTTGCAATAAAGATAAGTATAATCATTTTTTATATACATTAGGTTTCTAAAATTTGTAATCAAATGAAAATAATAATTATAATAAACCAAAATACAATGCATAATATTTACCCAATTAAAACCTAGAGATCAAAAATAGATGCACCAAAAAAACACTGTCATGCATCATGATAATGGTGAACAAATAACTTTTTTCTATTTAGTTTTACTAGAATCTAGTAATCCAATGACATGTAACTCACCTTCTGGATTACGCATTATTGTTTCTGATTTTTCTGGTAGCTATACTAAGGAATCTCGACTCTGTAGTGAAACTGCATGAGACAAAACTTGTTTATTACAAATGTTATATCTTAAAGGTGTATCCCAACTTGATGTTTTATATTGCCCACTTCTTTATCTTCAGTTAGTATAAAAATCATTGAATTAATTAGTTGGCATGTTCAAGCGATATGTATTTTTCATTTATTTAGCTCCTATGTTTGATGATCAAACATTATTTTGGGATAATGTGAACAGATCGGGACAAATATGGCTGAAATGGTGTCAAATGGAAAGGGTACCTTAGAGGTACATTGATATACATCTTTATTCTTTACCTTTTGCATGAACAATTGAGATTTTTTATTGGTTTTGAATATTTTTTGACATAATCTTGGTCATCTTAGTGCAAGTCAAGTAACCTTATTATAAGAATAAATGCATGTTAAGTTGATCCCACACCCTAGATTTATGTTTTAGAAAGCCTATCTTGATATACGATTAAGTCAAAACTATACAAGCTCAATGTATTACTGTATTTTATTTCCATATTACTATATTTATCAATATCATATTATTTTGAATTTGAAACAATATGGATTTTATTGTATTCAAACCAAAATAAGTGATGTCTATATTTGCAAAGGTTAACAAAGCACATGGTTGGCAACATGAGAAATATGTTGTATATTGTCATTTAATCATTTTCTATAATTTTCTCATGATGTTTGTTGCCATAACATTCAAGAGGTTTTTCTTAATCAATTCTTTTCAAGCTTCTCTTTTTTTAAACAGGTTTCATTGAAGCATTCAGGATCTCTTTTTATGTATGTTGTTCATGAAGGTGGAGCATATGCCAAAAGTAGCTACAAAAATATGTAATATTTTATATGGTTCTTGATGCATTCACAAAACCAAATAAATTCTAGTGATGAACCGTTTAATTTTTTTCACCATGTTTATTTTGAGATTTGACAAATATAATATGTTTGTTTTGAGGATCATAATATCTGTATATGTAGCTATACAATAGTTGGTGTCTTTGTTCTTGGTCAGATGTTGCAAGAGACATGGGGTGCTCAGGAAGCACTAAAACAAAAGATTTCAATGATTTTCTTCATGTAAGATTATCTCTTTTTTTTCCCATTTATCCTACCCAATTTGAGAAATATTCACAAAATTGTTGGAAAAACAATTTGATGATTTGTTAACAATGAAAATGCTTTATTGTAAGCATCATGATAGGACATTTTTTTTGGGTGATGAAGAAAATATTTGAACAATTTGAAAACCATATATGACCAGGTTGAATTGTGGACTGCTTAGATGAGATTATGGTGAATGATAATCTTATGAATCCAATTCAATGATTGAGGTAAACACATTTAATTGTACTTTTGAGGTATAAAATACAACTAGGACATTAATTGGGTTGCAAAACCTAAAGTATGTGCCTCGACAGAAAGAGATACAAGTCTAATATGTTTGTTGTTATTATTCAATATCTATTATGTTTTTTTTGTTTTCATTGGAGTTGCTTATGTTTTCACTGTATTAGACCTTTGTCTTTACTGTTAGTTTTTTTCAATCTGAATGTTGATATAATGCAGTGCCTATGCAATTGATTAAATTACAAGTATCATTAATTTTATTGATGAATTGTTTCTTTCTTGGAAATGCAAAAGAATCGTATGTTCATATCAATGGAACTAGTTATGGTTATTTTGGCGGACCATGGGCAACAGGCTCTTCAAGATTATGGTATGTAGAAATTGTTCTTTGCTCCATGGCTACAAATTTAAATGCTTTTGGGGAAGCAAAGTCAAACTAAAAAATAAAGAAATTGAACCTGTCATTTCATTTGCTGATAAATGTTAAGGCTCCAGAAAATCACTATTTTCACCTAGGTTACTTGTTATTATCTATATCCATTAGTTTTTACCAATTGCATCAGTCATGGATATCTCCCACAGTGGTGTAGCGTCTTCGACAATAGAGGTGCACCAGCATCAACAATAGTTTGGTTTCCTATGTAAGGTTACTAGGGTACTTGTGTAGTCATGATGAAGGCATGACTGAGGAGAATGAAGGCACAACACTAGGTTGTCTAGGGTATTATGTTTAAGTTCTGGTTGCGAGGGATTGAAAGGGTACATGTGATCTGAAATGAATGTATTAGTTTTGATGTGCTAAGTGTCTTTCAGTTTTTAAAAACATGTGCATAATTGGTTCATTAGTTTGCATAAGGATTAAGGAGTTTTTCCATGAATTATTGATGAACTTTAGTGAATTAGAAGCATAAAATAAGCCTAAATAACATTGAAAAATAGTGTAAAATAGATAAATAAGTCACCACATTAATTTTACACAGCAGGCATGCTGAAGCAGTTCACCCCTCCTGGGCTACATTTGTTGGTCCAGCTCCCAATGGCTTGTCCATATTTCATTATGCTCAAAATGTTTCTATTACATACAGTTACGGTGATCTAATGGTTGTTTTATCTGCACCAATGGCTTCAGAATGCTCCAATTAGTCAATAATGACTCTTCATTCACTCAGAATGGTCAAAAATTGAGCCTCCTACTCTTTTTCCCAATATCTCCTAGGAAAACTCCACTAAATGTGGAGAACTCCAGTTAATTGGAGTTAAGTTAGGGATGGCCGCCAAGTTTGGCATGCCCTTATCTGCTCTGCTAATAAAGCCGTGCATTAAAATTTATGGTTAGAGTGGTGGTCACATGCGCACCCCCAACCGTTAAGTGGCTTGTCAGTTAGCGGAAACAGCGGAATATAATTCGAAGTTAAATACCATACATACATGAAGTGATATGCAAATAACCCAAAACATGTTACATACACACATACTTCTTGTTGGAGGGACCCACCATACATTGAACCGATCGCAATCGCCTGCCCGTAACTTTTAACTCTTTGCGAATTCTCTAAACCACAAAACTTGCGAAGTATGCTATTGCACAAAGCCGACATGTGGCTCCCCCTCTTCACATCACATCCTTCTTCCTTATCGCATCTCATCACAACCCATTTAACATACCGTGCGAAATTTTAACGATATTCGCTATTATTTGTGAAATGTGAAATTGTGATTCATCATCCACCATTAATCTCTTGCATGATGCAACGACTCATGTATGTCTCCACCAATTCATCGCATATCATTTTGTCAGACTTGTGAAGTCATCATGATCGTTCATCTTTCGCCCTTAGATCTGCGATTTAATCGCGATCGTCCATTCCTCTCTCGGAATGCTTCTAAGTATTTCTGTCTTTAGTCAATTTATTCTCATACGACATCGGTTTTTTGAACCATTCACGACGTCGGAATCAGGGAGACGAGAACTACGCAACCATCCTGGTTTCAACCCAATCTTGTAACTTTGAATTTTGAGCAAAATTTATGAACTCCTGATCATTCCTCCCCATTGGGAAGCTTTTGGACCCAAAAATACTTGATTGCATGTTCATTAGATGAGGGTACAACTCCCTCACCTTTTCAATCTCCATCCATTTTTCCTTGCTTGGTTTAGTGCCTTTGATCCCAACTTGAAGGTAGTCAACGCTTCCCCTCTTTGATGCTCTTGTCCTCCTGTGAAGAATTATATCTTCTTTGAACTCATCCAGAAATTTTGGCGAGAAATATTCAATAGAAGGTAGCTAAACATCACTTCCTTGATCATCGATAAAAGGAGGCTCATACAAGCATAAGTTTTCAACATTAACAACTAAATACATTTGCACGTAAGAAGGAAAATCAAGTTGGAATGCATAATTACCAACTTTTTTTATGATATTGAAAAGACCATAGCGAATGGGTTTGAGTTTTTTAACTTCCCCTTGCATCCTTTCTGTGCTAATATGCAACCATACCTCATCTCCCTCTTGAAACTTGTGATGAACCTGGTGTTTGTCATGACTCTCTTTGTATTTTCTTTGACTTTTCTCAAGTTGTTCTTGAACTAGTTGAGGTATCATCTGAATTTTCTCAATGAAATTTCAAGCCTTATAAATATCAATATGGCCATCAATTGAAACATCCTTCCCAAAGATGACGTCTAATGGTGATTTTGGCAAATACCCAAAGCATGCTTCAAAAGGTGAGGTTTGTGTTGAAGAGTGCTTTTCCAGGTTGTAAGCGTGATGAATGTAATTTAGTTGTTCATCCCACAACTTACGATGTTTGTTGCAATATCCTCTCAATAGATACACAACTATTATGTTCACCACTTTGGTTTTTCCATCTGTTTGTGAATGAAAAGCGGTACTCTTTTTCAATTTTGTGTCCATCATTCTCCATAGATTTGACCAAAAATTCCCAATGAACCTGGAATCTCTGTCACTAACAATAGAATTGGGCAATCCAATATGAACCCAAACATTTTGAAAATAATGTTCAGCAGTATGTTCAGTAGTGATGGTCTTCTTACATGGCATAAGTATACACATTTTCCTGAATCTATCCACAACTATAAAAAGATAATCATGTTGTTTTCTTGACATAGGTAGACCTCCAACAAAGTCCATGGAGACACTCTCCCATGGCCTTGCTAGTACCGGTAGTGGCATGTACAATCCAGGCTTCCTATTACTAGGCTTACCTGTTGCACACATAGAAAAACCTCATATAAAATGTGACACACTATCTAACATGCAAGGCAAATAACAATACCTTTGTAGATGTGCCACTATTTTGCTTACTCCAAAGTGTCTAGCAATAAGAGAAGAATGAGCTTCTCTCATGACACTTAGCCTCTCTCCTTGTGGAATACATAGCTTTCCAAAAAAAAACAACAATTTGGTATGCATGTGATAATCTCTTTCTTCAACTTGATTCCCTTCACTCAAGCTAACATACACATCTTTGAAATCAACGTCATGTGCATATTGTTCTATGTAACTCTAATGTACAACAGAATAATTTTTGAGTAAATTAGAAGCACTAATGATTGGTCTCGAAAGCATATCTGCAAGTTTATTGAATATACATTTTGTACCTTATAACGAAGTGAAATTGTTGAATAAATCTCGTCCACCTAATATGTCTTGATTGCTGCAATTTTGTTTGCGACTGCAAGTATTGTAATTGTTGGTGATCGGTGTGTACAATAGTGTCTTTACCAATCACTTCTTGACACTTTGTACCAATGCATATATTTCTTTGTTGTATGTAGGATAATTAGTCACATCACCATTAAAAGTTTCTGAATGAAAGGCGGTAAGCTTACCATGCTGCAAAAGGACTGCGTCCATGGCATAGTCACTAGCATCAGTTTGTATCTCGAATGGCTGTCTCAAATTTGGTAGTGCAAGGAATGGAGCTGAACTAATCTTGTCTTTTAAAGCTTTGAAAGCTTGTGCACTCTCAGTAGAGCCATGCATTCCCATGCATGCATCTAAGGAGGAATTTATAACACCATGCATGCATCCAAAAAAGCATCTCAAAACCCACACATGTACATGCATGCATCCCTAGAGATAACCATTCCCATGCATGCATATAGGGTACATGAATATGATCGTAAAATGCATGACGAACTTGCAGGGAATCCATATTGGCATGCAACCATGTGTAAGGAAATTCAGTCTTTGATCCAAAAATGGGAGTTGATACCTCTACTTCCAAAAATGAAGCGTATTCCTCTAGATCCATGGTGGGATCATCGATCTTCAGTATTGTCCAAGTTCTGAGAAGACTGTTGATATCTTCACCTAGACTTACACTGAGCAAAAGTTTCGATTTTTGCGAGATCGTCTCAGGGTGAAGGACACAACTACCTAGCAGTTGTATTTTCTCTAATTTTCAATTATATTTTGAGAGGGGGTTTTTATTCCCACTGGGTTTTCCCTCTTTTCTCTTTTTATGCATTGTATATGGGTACCTAAAATGGCCATGTTGTCGGGACTCATTCATTTTGCATCACACTCACCTAAGTTATGCTTAAGGGGGGGGTGTTGGCGTACATACACCTAGATTAGCTTTAGTTCAACTCTAGAGATTGCATGCAATGTGCACTTGTCTTTAGCTAGTTAACTCGAGTGCTTACATGCAATGTCCACTTGGCTTAGTTATTCAACTCTTGTGCTTGCATGTGGTGCATGTGCACATTAACAGAACATAAAACACACTTAGCTTCAGTTAGCTTTAACTATCCATAGTTATTTCATGTAAAACTAAGCTTAAATTATTTTCTTTATATATTGATTCTCAAACCAATATTGATAAATCAATTTCATTCTCAATTCTAATTATTTTCTTTTTCAACTTGGCAAGTTTGTGCAATTATTCTTCAACTAGATCCATATTTGTGCTCTAATAATTTTACAGTTTTCGAATATTTTGTTGCACCAATGACTTATAGCAATAACGAGTCCACAACTATGCCCTTCTCTATGCCTAGGGTACTGCTATGATGGTACTCCAATGCTCAGGTTGTGATAAGGCTGTCAATTGACCGACTTATCACTCGACCCTTCTCCACGCCCAAACTGTTGCTACAACCGTGCCTATAATCAGGCTGACGCTCGTGGTCATCCTGTCTCTAGTTCAGATGATAATAAATGGTCACCCTGTCTCCAGTTTAGATGATAATAAATGTCTCACACAATATTTATTGGCCCTTTCGCGAGCACTAAACTGATGTAATCCACATTCACTCCTTCACATTTAATCCACTGTTTTGCACTTGTGTTCTCGATTATGAGCTTTTCTTTATTTAGATCAAATGGTCTGAATTCTTAATTACTTACAACACAAACTCTCTGCTATAGGTAGATCTAGGTATCTTGAGAGGATCAACTCCCTCGATCTCCCAAAATAAGGGTTAATATCAAAAAATAAATTTCCCACAGATAAAATTGTGCAACCAACTAGGGTAGTTACAGAAAACCACCGAAATTGGGTGAGTTACTGGATAGGCTGATTATGGGGAATCACCGAAGACTAGTTTCTCCTGACCCTTGATATGTAATAAAACACCCTTAAGCTGTCAGGATGCACAACTATGATAACATTGTAATATCCCAAACCTTAAAAATTTCGTCAGATCTAGCACATTCTAGTGTTCTCAATAAAAATATCTCAGTAAAAACATGAACATAGATGGGATTTGGAAACACATCATTTTATTTATATTATTAGCTAAAAATAAAATAACACATGCACATACAAAAATATTGGAACCCCTGCAAATGGCATGCACGGCCGCTTAACAATGAGAAATCTAAGAAATTGAAGCCCACTTGTGAATCCTGGATGAATCCACCATACAAACATCATCGCAAGGATTTCATACTGGGATCAACTTAGAACTGGCCATGCCTAGTTCTCAAGTAACACAATAAGATATATAAACCCGAATGCCCTCAATGCCTAGTGATCTAGGTGGCTCTAGAGACACACACAAGACAAAGAGGGCTTTTGAAAGCTCACAAATCAAAGTGTTTGGATTGCTCTCCAACCAGCTTCAGGTTTAATATCTCATCCTCCTAATCGCAATGGTTCAAACGGTTCATCAAACCGATTTCGTATGCGAAAGTTAGAGCTGGTCAAAGTTCTAAGGTTGACTACATGATTTGACAGGTTAAGGAGGATGTAATTTCACAGAAATCCGACCTTTGTATTCCAGCCAGCTTTAGCCAGATTTCGAGTGAAATTGTGGGACAATTAAAATCACTCCTTTGGCCTAAAAACTGAATGTTTAAAAAGGTGGGGTTGGTTGAATTTAAAAACAAAAATATATTAAAAATAAGGGCGGGCTGTGACCCCCGCCCTTATCCCCATCCATGTTATGAAAAAATTAAAAAGAAAAATGTTAGGGCTGGTGGGCCATGACCCCCGCAGGTCCCCATGACACCCCAACACACCCCACCACATAACATAACAATATGAATATATATATGGTGGGGTGGTCAGCGGTCAACCATGCCACTTCAACCATAACTCCCATAACATATAATATATGTTATATATAACAAATACCAACAGGGTTGTTGGGAGGGCCGCCCAAGGGAGGCCCAACCCCACCCATTTTTTAAAAATAACATTCCCACACAAAAACTATTATATTTGGATTCTTATGGGGATGCATGATTTGATCCCCCGACCACCCTTAACCAATTCCTAAAATTTACCACTACGCCAATGATGGCTCTTGGGAATCTCCGCCAAGAAATTATACTTAAAATCGAGTTTTCACAAGTGCGCCTAGGCCAAGCAGTGGAGGAGGAGTACACAGTTCAAGGTAGTTTAATAGTATTTTATTGCAGGCACATATTTCGAGACATAATCCTTTTGATGCTTGGAGAATCTTTTTATTCCAAGGAGGTAAAATTCTCCTGTGTCAGAATGTATTGAACTTTATATGCATTTTAGCCATAATTTTGCATGGAACGCAATGGCGAGGTTGGATTCACCTTTTGTGCAGTGGTTTTTCAGATTCCTTGTGGAGGAGAATCTTTAGGAATCTTGAGGGGATCTTTCAGATTCCTTGGAGGCTAAAATTCGCCAGTGTCAGAATGAGGTCAACCTTATACTCATTCTTCTCAAAATTTCGCAAGGATCTCAATGGTGAGGTCAGATTCCTATTTTGAGTTAAAAATTTCCAGATTCCCTGTGGAGAAACATCTTTGAGGAATCTAGGGGGAATCTAAAAGATTCCCTAAGGCCCAGATTTCGACAGTGTCAGAATTCAACAAATTGATCGTCGATCCTACACCTCTCTGTGACACGAGTTTAGCAGTGCAGTCAGATTTTCCATTTGAGCCTTATATTTTTCAGCCACTTTTCAAAGTGGAGTGGTGGTGTCTGCATTCAATGAGTGAGCAGTTTATTTTATGCTTTTAGATGCCACGATTGTGATGTTGATTTCAGATCCAACAGTGGAGCAGCCTATTCTTCAGTCATCTTCAATTTGAGGTATATGCAGTGTGATCATGTACTTCATTGTCTCTTTGCTATGATATGCATCGCACTATATAGATATCTATTTGATGTTTGATGTGGGATCTTTTTTTGTTCTTGATGTGAGATGTAATTTCTATCATGGATTTGTTATATGTTTGAGATCCCTTTGTTTCCATGTTCGGCGTGATACTCCTAGTTGCCATTTAGTGAGATTGTCATGCTAATAGGATTCCTTTTTTGTGAATGAGAGTTTCATAGTGGAACATCTCATGGAGAGGTCCAGCCACTCTTGCATGAGGGAATTTTCCTTATATGACAGAGAAAATACCATCCATGTACATCATCACTATTTCCAGCACTTAATGCAGCGGCCTACACCATCTTGACACTGAGGCCTAGAGATGTAGTCACTCCTACACGAACTTCATTATCAATATCTTATGTTGTTAATGCTTGTTATGTTCCTCTTGATTATATTTGCATGCGTTCATTAATTCTTTTGATAAAATTTAATTCTAACACATTAGCCAAAGTAAAAGGACTTGGTTTAAAGGGTAGCAGATATTTACCCAGATCACCTAGCTCCTACCCCCTTTTATACGCTTGATGGATTTTCTAGAAGCCTTATTTTATTATTTTCCCTTAGAAAAAAAGGAGAATATTGTGGGCAGATACCATGGGTAGTTTCTGTCCTCTTTAACCATATCCAAAAATATAGAATATTATAGCTATTCAATTTAATCAATGTAATTAATGTTGGGAATTTGTAGTGTTAAAACATTGTCATATCGAATTTTTTTAAAAAGATGATTTATTGGCATGCCCTCGATTTAGGTGTGGAGCAACGTGTAATGGTGGTTTTCCATTATATTCACAGTAGTCATTCAATCAAAGGGGATTTTTAAATGATCATTGTAATCATCCTGGTTATGAGCCTTCATACCCAACTCCTTGATGTGTCATGTGTTTCATGGATAATCAAAAGTAGTTACACTTCAAAAACTATAGTGCAAATGCATACATAATCAAGTTAGATCCATATAGTGTTGCTCCTAGTGAACAGATGAAACTCTCTTTGCTTCAACCCAACTGAAATATCTCAGAACATTTGCAACCCAAGAATCCAAACTCTCCATAGTAAATTTCAAAAGGGATATGAAGTAAGCACCATGCTTGCAATCTTGTAACCATCCATTTGTGATAAACCCCTAAGAAACACAGTCACAACAAAAATGAAAAGAATACTTAGGGCTTCCATATCTCTATTCACAGGTTGAGAATTCCCCTCCTAATATGTGTTATAAAAAGCAAATGCAGGCCTTATGATGGCTTTATGTTTCAGACAATATTTCACCAAGGCCCGTTTTCTGAAGTTTCCTCTATGGTTTTTTGACTTTTCATAAGTAGTTTCCTTCTGAACGTTGTTTGATCCCCTGTTTTTGCTTTCAATTTATGTCCCTGATGCAAATTCAGAGAAGCATTCTCGACACTAGAAATCGATATTTCTAAAGTCTCACCAGTGACTATAACGGTTTCTACAACAACGCTTTCTTCGAATTTAAGCCCTTATTCTTCAATAATTATTTTCAGAAAGCTTTGTTGTCACAATTACCTCTATTTCTACATTTTTCATCTCCTCATCTCCATCTTTAACGTAAGATTTTGTTACAGTATATAACTTTCAGTTTCTTTGCCTTCAACATCCTTACCATCAGATTTCTCATTTTCATGCTCGTTGAATTCATTTTTCAAGTTTTCTTCATCGATTCGACATTTCAACTCATGCAATGCTTTCCTCTTTGATCCTTCTAAATCAAAGAATAAGTTTCTCTCTTTCTTAAATGAAGTCATCCACAACTCTATTACATGACTTCTCTTTGCAACACCACTTTCATTAGCCTTCAAGGCTTCTACTACTTCGATTTTGAAAGTTTCACCAGTTCTATTGTCCTCTATCATTTTCACCATGCATGCTTCGGCCTCACCGATAGACACAATGTTGTCCTTGCCAGCAGATGAAAAATATTAATGAAAAGAACACTAGAAATTTAATTAGAAAAACACTCGGGTCATCTCCATCACCACGTGTTCAAATTTTTTTGAAAGAAGGAAAGAAGGGTTTTCATTGGCTGGGTGAACAATTTTTTCCCAACAAACTTCATAGAGAGAACACCTTCATTATAAAAATGGTGCCAACTAAAATATAGATACAGTGGACACAGTTGATACGGTGGACACAATTCAGATGTTAGATAGTTGTGAAATGGTGGAGGCCAATTCTACTCTTATCATAGTATTAAAGAGAACTTAGGGACATGGTTTCTAAAACATGATAGAGTAACATAGCCATTTTTTGGTTCAAGAAGTTAAAGTAATTAAATTTGAATTGAGATTATCATTCATAACCATTAATGACCTTCCTTCATCCCTTGTCATTCCTCACTTGTTGTTCATTGGTACAAGTGTGTGCATATTTCACTTAAGGGTGTGTATGCATTATTATAAATATGTATGCATTCCTAAATCATGTGTACACTTTTGTCACCTCGGTGTGTGTGTGTAGCCACCTAAAAGTGGCAGTGTCTCTAACTTTCATGCTAACTCTCTAAAATGGCATAATCTCTCTCATACCTCCACCCTAATTCTATAAACTGGCATCCCCTCTCTCTCTCCCTCTCCACCTTCCTCCTCCCTTCCTATCTTTATGTATCCATCCCACCCTCCCTCTATCAATCTCTCCTTCAAGAGAACCTTCTTTGTCTCTATCTAACTCCATCACTCTCCCTCCTTTCTCTCCCACACTCTTTATCTCACTCTCCCCCCTCACTAGTTTCCTTTCACTCAATCATTCACTCTCTCCTCATATCGTCCCCCCCTCTCCCCCTCCCTCTCTCTCCCAGTTCCAACTCTTATCTCTATATCCCTTCCACTTTCATTCTCTCTCCCCCCTCACTCCCATCCTCTATATTTCCATATACCTCTCTCTCTCTCTCTCTCTCCAACCTCTCTCACCACCTTCCCCCATTTCTCTTCCTCTCTTTCCCTATCCCCACCTCCCTTCATTAGTATCTCCTTCACAACAGCCCCCCTCTAGCTCTATCTCTCTCTCCAATCCTCACTCACTCCTTCTCTCTCTTTCTCTTCCTCCCCTCTCTCTCTTTCTCACTCTCTCCTCTATAACCATGCATATATATCCATTCCTCTCTTCTTCTCTCTCTCTCACTACCTCCTTTCTCTCTCTCCCTCTCCCTCTCCCAGTCCCCCACCCTTTACTCTATGTTTTTATGTGTTAGTTTTTTCCTATTTATTTCACTCAATCTCTTTCCTTTCCCCACCTCTTCCCACATCTCTCCCCATCTCTCTCTACCTTCCTTCTACTTCCTTCCTCTCTTTCTACACATCTCCCTCCATCCCTTAATCCCTCTTTCACAAAAACCCCTCTATCCAAACTCTAACTCTCTCACCCTCCTTCCACTCTCTCTTTCACTCCCCCTTCTCTCTCCATCTTCCCCTCTCTCCTTTCCCCCATATTTATCTCTCTCTCTCTCTCTCCATTTCACCCACCTCTCTCCTAACCTATCCTCCTCACTTCTCTCTCGCTATATCCTCCCTCTCTATCCCTTCCCCTCTCTTTCTCTCGTCTCTTCCCTTCTATCCCCATTCCCCCTATTGTAGCACAATTCTGTAAGAGTCAAAATTTAAAAGCTTTAACTTTCTCCAATGGGAGAAGATGTATAATCAAGGGTAGCTTTTGTAAATAGTTCCATTTAAATATCTTCACATTTCCCCTATACTCTTATGCCATTACCTCATCCCCATGGAACAAATTTTTGTTTCATGACTCAGTGTGCCTACTCACTGAGCTATTGTAATATCCCAAACCTTAAAAATTTCTTCAGGTCTAGCACGTTCTAGTGTTCTCAATAAAAATATCTCGGTAAAAACATGAACATAGGCAAGATCTGGAAACACAACATTTTATTTATATTATTAGCTAAAAATAAAATAAGCATGCCCATACAAAAAGATTGGCACCCTTGCAAATGGCTTGCATGGCTGCTCAATAATGATAAGTCTAAGAAACGGAATCCAATTTTTGAATCCTAGATGGATCCACCATACAAACATCACCACAGGGTTTTCGTCGTGGGATCAACGTAGAACTGGCCATGCCAATTTCCTAAGAAACACAATAAGATAGATAAACTTGAATGCCCTCAATGCCTAGCTCCTACCCCTTTTTATATGCTTGATAGATTTTCTAGAAGCCTTATTTTATTATTTTCCCTCGAAAATGAAGGAGAATATTATGGGAAGATACCATGGGTGAATACCATTGGTAGTTTCTATCCACTTTGATCATATCCAAAAATACAGAATATTACAAATCCTCCCGCCCAATGATTTCTTGCCCTCAAGAAATCCACTGCTATCCACAACATAAGAATTTGTACATTGATACCATGAACCCATACAATCCAGTGTGTTATTCCATTCATCCATGTTGAATGGTCTTGAATGGATCCTTCGAAACCTGGATCCTAACAATCCTCCGACCAATCCTTCCCTCGATAGATTTACTTGGATCCCAAAAAAACCTTTGGCCAATCATGCCTCCAATGGATTCTCCTGGATCCTAATGCCACCTAAGTCCCGGGAACTGTGGGTTATCATACCACCTCAGCCCTCCATCACTGCATGTGCTAGAGGGCCTAAGATGCAATATGCCCTTGGATGTGAGTATCTCCCTAGGAATCAACCCATTAATAGAGTACCAACTCTACTTTCTCACCAATCCATACCCTGGGAAGGATGAATATCTGTGAATCTACTATGTTGATGTTGCTCGATACTCAATTCATGCTACTCCACTCGGTCACCCAACATGATGGATTCGGAGAAATTTGCCATGATATTCTCAATATATAAAGGTGGGTTGGTAGTATGACAAGCCTTATCTATGTACTCCTGTAGAGGGTTGCTTTGGAATTCCCAATTGTACTCCTCTTGCTGCCTTGTGAGGAACTTGAGTCATTTTTCAATACTAGACAACTTGGTCATTGATCTGACACATACTCCTATGAGCTCCTCTATGTTCATGTTCTCCTATAAGACAATGTCTGAGACTGTCCCGATTCTTTACTTCAACATCATCAAATATGTCTTGAAATTCATGATCCTTTCCTGAAATTCCTATACTAGAAATTTTGGTGCCTTGCAGAATGTCTCTGTACTTTTCTACAGCGGATGCCTATTGACCACAACTTCAACTTGAGCCTTTCACTGGCTCTCTAGGAATGGTTCATTTTTCACATTATGTCTATCAAGTTGTTCCTCATGATCATGTTCATCGTGATGGTTCACCATAGCTGGGTCCTCACTCAAATCTCCCTGGTCTCCTCCATCTGTGAAGACAATATTTTGTTCATCCTCTTCAACTGTTGAACATAGATGCACTGGTGGACTATTATCTATACCTTAATGTTCATATTCTTTATGGGCATTCCCCTGGGGATCTATGGACTTGGATATATAGAATTCTACCTCATCAATACCATTAGGTATAATTTCCTCATGCACTTCTAAATGCTTGTCATCCTGCAAGCCTCCCTGAATAATTTCATGTTGTTTCTCACCATCTTGAAGATCAATAGACCTAGCTACATAATATTCCCCATGATCGGAAGGAATATTATCTTGTTTTGTCTTTGTTGCCTCCTTCGTATTACCTAGACAAGAATGGTTAAGGGCCCAAGGTCCCTTGCAGATAAAGCATAGTCCTCTCCTGCTTAGTTCATTCTTGCTAAAGATTTTATTCTTGCTTTATCCGTCAATCCTTCTCAACTCCTTCCTAGTCGGCACCTTTCTGAGAAATTTTAAGTTTTTCCTGACCAATTTCTTGACTAGATCATAGGCAGCTAGTGATACCTTCGGCTCCTTCCCCCAAATGGTCAACAATTTGGATCTTAGTATGTTGCTTATGTCAACATATCTTTTTAAGAACAAAGACACAATCTTTTGCATGCATGCTTTGACATTGTCTGAGTGAGCTGATGTAATACTAGTGTAAAATTTTTGGATCAAATGAAAGATCAACTCGCTGCATTCCATATTCAACATTAATGTGCCAAAGCTAAACTCGGGCATGAGTTCTAAGATTCTGCACTGATTCTGAAAGGAAGGAAGCATGACGTAATTCAACTCTTGAATGGATTCTACTATTAACTGCAATATATCTGTCATGATATCATTATTATAGGGAAGTGATGGTGATGTTAGAGCTATGACCCTGTTGAAACAAGAAGCAATTGTGAGCTTGACTTCTTCATCAAGATGTTCGTGAGGTTTGGGTTGTATTAATGCATGCATGGATGGCTTGAGAGCCCAACAAAGTTTCTTCCATTCTGGTTGTCCCACCTTAGACAGACACGAGTATAATTCCTCCAACTTATTGTTAGAAAATTATATATATTACAGAGCAATGAAACACATAAAATATGCGGAAAACACATAAAACCAGAGAGACACATATATACGTGGTTCACCCAGTTTGGGCTACGTCCACCCCGAACAGCCATTCCTTCCTTTCTATTATCCAGCAAAATGAAGAGACACAACCTACATTAGATCCGCTGTAATATCCTCTGTTCTCTCTCACAATCTCCCTATCTGTTTCTCGCTCTGAGAATACACATAAAATTCACAGCTGCAATACAATACCCTCATACAAAGTGAGGGGTTGCCTTCTAGGGTAAAAAACCATAAACTAAACATAACTTCTACTGTCAGATCATCTGCCTAATGAACAACATAGACAGCATTTAATTTCGGGCGACGTTGCCCCCCCAATAAGGTAAAGGGGTCTATCGCTGTGATACAAAATAAACAAGATAATCAGGCTCCACACCCAACAATCTCCCACTTGGAGACTGATTGTAGCAACTCCATCGCTGCTTCATTTGCTGGACAATGACTCCTCTTTAGACCTGGTTGTTTCTCATCTTCATCGTCATCCTTGAAGACTAATTTAAACTGAGCACATTCTCAGTTTCTCCCTGGTTACAACTTTTGTTAGCATATCTGCAGGATTCTAGCTAATGTATATCTTTTCCAGCTTCAACTATCCATCTTCCAATACTGACCGTATGAAATGGTACTTGAGCTGTATGTGTTTAGTCCTATAATGAAATTCTTAGTTCTTTGCAAGATGAATGGCACTTTGGCTATCACTGTATAACATGCCCATATCATGCTTCTTACCCAATTCATCCATAAAGGGTGAAAATGTGAAGTTGGGAAACACTTTTTACCCTTTTTTGACGTTGAAAATTGTAATTTTATATGTTTTTCAACTTCAACACCACTAAACTCATATTTTTATTGCAAATTATGCTTTGACATAAAAACAAGAATTGTAGAGAATTGTCTTACCTCCATACCCATATTTAAAAAAAAAAAAAAAATATTGACATATAGAGGGGTAAATTTATTGTTTACTAACTGCATATACTTGAAATTTTCAGGCAAACATAAATAGTCACTTTATGATCCATAACTTTTTTTAGGGAAGGTTATTCATTTTTTGGAAAAAAACCATAGCATCATAATCTGCATATATTGCACTAGTGCACAGACTATTTTTCGGTAATTTTCAGATTAAATCACAATTTTTTATTATTTTTTGAAATGGATGAAGACAAAAAACAGTGATGTTTCAGTACATTTTATGATCCCTAGATTTTCTTTTCAATGTGATTGTCAATAAGAAAAATGAGAGTACCCTCTTGAAGTAGACAGGGAGAGGAAATGCAATATGATTTTTTTGAATTTTTGGTTTCGTCATTTGAAAGTTATTGAATTTTCATTCAGTGCAATTTTTCGAACAATGAAATTCCACAGAAACACAGTTTAGTAAAAAATTAATAAAAAATTGAATTTTTTAATGAAACTCCACAAATCTCATATCATCAGAAACTAGATTCAGAGATGAATCTAATGGTCCTTGGTCCGACATATAAAATTTTGTTTTTGTAGGTGTTCTGCCCCTCCAAAGTTGCAGGTTCCTGAAAACTGCATAATTTTCTGTGTTTTTCGTTGACCAGAAACTCTCAGCCGAGATAATGTCTCGGACGAGAAATTTAGAAAACTCTCGACCGAGAGTTTAACCCACCTAAAGTTACATTTAACCGCGCGGCCAAACTCTCAGCCGAAAGTTTAAAAAACTCTCGAACGAGAGTTTGTGCTCGAGAGTTTACCCGATGAAAACTCTAGGCCGAGAGTTTAGAAAACTCTAGGATGAGAGTTTAGAAAACTCTAGGCCGAGAGTTTAGAAAACTCTAGGCCGAGAGTTTTATTAAATGTTTTAATCAAAAGTTTTAGGGGTTTATATGTTTAGGGTTTTATATGTTTAGGGTTTAGGGGTTTATATGTTTAGGGTTCAGGGGTTTATATCTTTAGGGTTTTATATGTTTAGGGTTTAGGGGTTTACATGTTTAGGGTTTAAGGGGTCAAATGGGTTAGGGGTTTTGGGGTTTAGGGGCTTAAATGGGTTAGGGGTTAATGGGTTAGGGGTAGGGGTTAAGGATTTAGAGGTTTAGGGTTTAGGGGGTTAAATGGGTTAGGGGTTAGGAATTAGGGTTTAAAGGGTCAAGGGTTAAGGGGTTAGAGGTTTAGGTGTTTAAGGGGTTGAACAGGTTATGGGTTGGGAATTAGGGTTTAAGGGGTTATAGGTTTAGGGTTTAGGGGGTTAAATGGGTTAGGGTTGGTTTAGAGGTTTAGGGGGTTAGAGGATTTAGCAGTTAAGGATTTTAGGGGTTAGAAGTTAGGGGTTAATGGGTTTAAATGGGTTAGGTTTTTAGGGGTTTAGGGTGTTGAATTGGTTAGGGGTTGGGAATTAGGATTTAAGGGGTTAGGGGTTAAGGGTTTAGAGGTTTAGGGTTTAGGAGGTTAAATGGGTTATAGGTTTAGAGGTTTAGGGGGTTAGGGGATATAGCAGTGAAGGATTTTAGGGGTTAGGGGTTAGGGTTTTGGGGGTTAAATGGAATCCACACTTAAATGGGTTAGGTTTTTAGGGGTTTATGGTGTTGAATTGGTTAGGGGTTGAGAATTAGGGCTTAAGGGGTTAGGGGTTAAATGGGTTATAGGTTCGCAGGTTTAGAGGTTAGGGGATTTAGCAGTGAAGGATTTTAGGGTTAGGGGTTAGGTTTTGGGGGTTAAATGGAATCCACACTTAAATGGGTTAGGTTTTTAGGTTTAGGGTGTTGAATTGGTTAGGGGTTGCGAATTAGGGTTTAAGGGGTTAGGGGTTAAGGGTTTAGGGGTTAGGAATTAGGGTTTAAGGGGTCAAGGGTTAAGGGGTCAAGGGTTATGGGTTGGGAATTAGGGTTTAAGGGGTTAGTGGTTTTGGGGTTTAGGGGCTTAAATGGGTTAGGGGTTAATGAGTTAGGGGTAGGGGTTAAGGGTTTAGAGGTTTAGCGTTTTGGGGTTAAATGGGTTTGGGGTTTTGTGGTTTAGTGGGGGTAAATGGGTTAGGGGTTAAGGGTTTAGAGGTTTAGGGTTTAGGGGTTAGGAATTAGGGTTTAAGGGGTCAAGGGTTATGGGTTGGGAATTATGGTTTAAGGGGTTAGGGGTTAAGGGTTTAGAGGGTTAAATGGGTTATAGGTTTAGAGGTTTAGGGGGTTAGGGGATTTAGCAACGAAGGTTTTTATGGGTTAGGGGTTAGGGTCTTTTGGGTTAAATGGAATCCACACTTAAATGGGTTAGGTTTTTCGGGGTTTAGGGTGTTGAATTAGTTAGGGGTTTTGGGGTTTAGGGGCTTAAATGGGTTAGGGGTAAGGGTTAAGGCTTTAGAGGTTTAGGTTTTAGGGGTTAAATGGGTTAGTGGTTTTGAGGTTTATTGGGGGTAAATGGGTTAGGGGTTAATCGTTTAGAGGTTTAGGGTTTAGGGGGTTAAGGGTTTAGGGGTTAGGAATTAGGGTTTAAGGGGTCAAGGGTTATGGGTTCGGAATTAGGGTTTAAGGGGTTAGGGGTTAAGGGTTTAGAGGTTTAGGGTTTAGGGGGTTATATGGGTTACAGGTTTAGAGGTTTAGGGGGTTAGGGGATTTAGCAGTGAAGGATTTTAGGGGTTGGGGGTTAGGGTTTTGGGGGTTAAATGGAATCCACACTTAAATGGGTTAGGTTTTTAGGGGTTTGGGGTGTTGAATTGGTTAGGGGTTTTGGGGTTTAGGGGCTTAAATGGGTTAGGGGTTAACGGGTTAGGGGTAGGGGTTAAGGGTTTAGAGGTTTAGGGTTTAGGGGTTAAATGGGTTAGGGGTTTAGAGGTTTAGCAGGGGTAAATAGGTTAGGGGTTAAGGGTTTAGCGGTTTAGGGTTTAGGGGATTAAATGGGTTAGGGGTTAAGAATTAGGGTTTAAGGGGTCAAGGGTTAAGGGGTTAGAGGTTTAGGTGTTTAAGGGGTTGAATGGGTTATGGGTTGGGAATTATGGTTTAAGGGGTTATAGGTTTAGGGTTTAGGGGGTTAAATGGGTTAGGGTTGGTTTAGAGGTTTAGGGTGTTAGGGGATTTAGTAGTTAAGGATTTTAGGGGTTAGAAGTTAGGGGTTAACGGGTTAGGTGTAGGGGTTAAGGGTTTAGAGGTTTAGGGTTTAGGGGGTTAAATGGGTTAGGGGTTAGGAATTAGGGTTTAAGGGGTCAAGGGTTAAGGGGTTAGAGGTTTAGGTATTTAAGGGGTTGAATGGGTTATGGGTTGGGAATTAGGGTTTAAGGGGTTATAGGTTTAGGGTTTAGGGGGTTAAACGGGTTAGGGTTGGTTTAGAGGTTTAGGGGGTTAGGGGATTTAGTAGTTAAGGATTTTAGGGGTTAGAAGTTAGGGGTTAACGGGTTAGGTGTAGGGGTTAAGGGTTTAGAGGTTTAGGGTTTAGGGGGTTAAATAGGTTAGGGGTTAGGAATTACGGTTTAAGGGGTCAAGGGTTAAGGGGTTAGAGGTTTAGGTGTTTAAGCGATTGAATGAGTTATGGGTTGGGAATTAGGGTTTAAGGGGTTATAGGTTTAGGGTTTAGGGGGTTAAATGGGTTAGGGTTGGTTTAGAGGTTTAGGGAGTTAGGGAATTTAGCAGTTAAGGATTTTAGGGGTTAGAATTTAGGGGTTAATGGGGTTGAATGGGTTAGGTTTTTAGGGGTTTAGGGTGTTGAATTGGTTAGGGGTTGGGAATTAGGGTTTAAGGAGTTAGGGATTAAGGGTTTAGAGGTTTAGGGTTTAGGGGGTTAAATGGGTTACAGGTTTAGAGGTTTAGGAGGTTAGGGGATTTAGTAGTGAAGGATTTTAGGGGTTAGGGGTTAGGGTTTTGGGGGTTAAATGGAATCCACACTTAAATGGGTTAGGTTTTTCGGGGTTTAGGGTGTTGAATTGGTTAGGGGTTGGGAATTAGGGTTTAAGGGTTAGGGGTTAAGGGTTTAAGGGTTAGGAATTAGGGTTTAAGGGGTCAAGGGTTAAGGGGTCAAGGGTTATGGGTTGGGAATTAAGGTTTAAGGGGTTAGGGGTTTTGGGGTTTTGGGGCTTAAATGAGTTAGGGGTTAACGGGTTAGGGGTAGGGGTTAAGGGTTTAGAGGTTTAGGGTTTAGGGGTTAAATGGGTGAGGGGTTTAGAGGTTTAGTAGGGGTAAATGGGTTAGGGGTTAAGGGTTTAGAGGTTTAGTGTTTAGGGGGTTAAGGGTTTAGGGGTTAGGAATTATGGTTTAAGGGGTCAAGGGTTATGGGTTGGGAATTATGGTAAGGGGTTAGGGGTTAAGGGTTTAGAGGTTTAGGGTTTGCGGGTTAAATGGGTTATAGGTTTAGAGGTTTAGGGGGTTAGGGGATTTAGCAATGAAGGATTTTAGGGGTTAGGTGTTAGGGTTTTGGGGGTTAAATGGAATCCACACTTAAATGGGTTAGGTTTTTAGGGGTTTAGGGTGTTGAATTGGTTAGGGGTTTTGGGGTTTAGGGGCTTAAATGGGTTAGGGGTTAACAGGATAGGGGTAGGGGTTAAGGGTTTAGAGGTTTAGGGTTTAGGGGTTAAATGGGATAGGGGTTTAGAGGTTTAGTGCGGGTAAATGGGTTAGAGGTTAAGGGTTTAGAGGTTTAGGGTTTAGGGGGTTAAGCGTTTAGGGTTTATGAATTAGGTTTTAAGGGTTCAAGGGTTATGGGTTCGGAATTAGGGTTTAAGGGATTAGGGGTTAAGGGTTTAGAGGTTTAGGGTTTAGCGGGTTATATGGGTTACAGGTTTAGAGGTTTAGGCAGTTAGGGGATTTAGCAGTGAGGGATTTTAGGGGTTGGGGGTTAGGGTTTTGGGAGTTAAATGGAATCCACATTTAAATGGGTTAGGTTTTTAGGGGTTTAGGTGTTGAATTGGTTAGGGGTTTTGAGGTTTAGGGGCTTAAATGGGTTAGGGGTTAACGGGTTAGGGGTAGGGGTTAAGGGTTTAGAGGTTTAGGGTTTAGGGGTTAAATGGGTTAGGGGTTTAGAGGTTTAGTGGGGGTAAATGGGTTAGGGGTTAAGGGTTTGGAGGTTTAGGGTTTAGGGGGTTAAATGGGTTAGGGGTTAGGAATTAGGGTTTACGGGGTCAAGGGTTAAGGGGTTAGAGGTTTAGGTGTTTAAGGGGTTGAATGGGTTATGGGTTGGGAATTAGGGTTTAAGGGGTTATAGGTTTAGGGTTTAGGGGGTTAAATGGGTTAGGGTTGGTTTAGGGAGTTAGGGGATTTAGTAGTTAAGGATTTTACGGGTTATAAGTTAGAGGTTAACAGGTTAGGTGTCGGGGTTAAGGGTTTAGAGGTTTAGGGTTTAAGGGGTTAAATGGGTTAGGGTTTAGGAATTAGGGTTTAAGGGGTCAAGGGTTAAGGGGTTAGAGGTTTAGGTGTTTAAGCGGTTGAATGGGTTATGGGTTGGGAATTAGGGTTTAAGGGGTTATAGGTTTAGGGTTTAGGGGGTTAAATGGGTTAGGGTCTGTTTAGAGGTTTAGGGGGTTAGGGGATTTAGCAGTTAAGGATTTTAGGGGTTAGAAGTTAGGGTTAATGGGCTTAAATGGGTTAGGTTTTTAGGGGTTTAGGGTGTTGAATTGGTTAGGGGTTGGGAATTAGGGTTTAAGGGGTTAGGGGTTAAGGGTTTAGAGGTTTAGGGTTTAAGGGGTTAAATGGGTTACAGGTTTAGAGGTTTAGGGGGTTAGGGGTTAGGGTTTTGGGGGTTAAATGGAATCCACACTTAAATGGGTTAGGTTTTTGGGGGTTTAGGGTGTTGAATTGGTTAGGGGTTTTGGGGTTTAGGGGCTTAAATGGGTTATAGGTTTAGAGGTTTAGGGGGTTAGGGGATTTAGTAGTGAAGGATTTTAGGGGTTAGGGGTTAGGGTTTTGGGGGTTAAATGGAGCCACTCTTAAATGGGTTAGGTTTTTAAGGGTTTAGGGTGTTGAAGTGGTTAGGGGTTTTGGGGTTTAGGGGCTTAAATGGGTTAGTGGTATGGGTTAAGGGTTTAGAGGTTTAGGGTTTAGGGGTTAAATGGGTTAGGGGTTTAGAGGTTTAGTGGGGCTAAATGGGTTAGGGGTTAAAGGATTAGAGGTTTAGGGTTTAGGGGGTTAAATGGATTAGCCCGGTTAGGAATTAGGGTTTAAGGGGCCAAGGGTTATGTTGGGAATTAGGGTTTAAGGGGTTAGGGGTTAAGTGTTTAGAGGTTTAGATTTAGAAGCAGAGAGGTTACAAAGCCTAGAGGTTGAGGGGTTAGGGATTTAGTAGTGAAGGGATTTTAGGGGTTGGGGTTAGGGTTTTGGGGTTAAATGAACTACACTTATTATGGTTTTGGGGGTTAAATGGAGCCACTCTTAAATGGGTTAGGTTTTTATGGGTTTAGGGTGTTGAAGTGGTTAGGGGTTTTAGGGTTTACGCTGTTAAATGGGTTCGGGGTATGGGTTAAGGGTTTAGAGGTTTAGGTTTTAGGGGTTAAATGGGTTAGGAGTTTAGAGGTTTAGTGGGGGTAAGTGGGTTAGGGGTTAAAGGATTAGAGGTTTAGAGTTTAGGGGGTTAAATGGGTTAGCCCAGTTAGGAATTAAGGTTTAAGGGGTCAAGGGTTAAGGGGTTAGAGGTTTAGGTGTTTAAGGGGTTGAATGGGTTATGGGTTGGGAATTAGGGTTTAAGGGGTTATAGGTTTTGGGTATAGGGGGTTAAATGGGTTAGGGTTGGTTTACAGGTTTAGGGGGTTAGGGGATTTAGCAGTTAAGGATTTTAGGGGTTAGAAGTTAGGGTTAACAGGTTAAATGGGTTAGGTTTTTAGGTTTAGGGTGTTCAATTGGTTAGGGGTTGGGAATTAGGGTTTTAGGGGTTAGGGGGTTAAGGGTTTAGAGGTTTAGGTTTAAGGGTTAAATGGGTTACAGTTTAGAGGTTTAGGGATTAGGGGATTTAGCAATGAAGGATTTTATAGGTTAGGTTAGGTTTTGGGGGTCAAATGGAATCCTACACTTAAATGGGTTTGGTTTTTAGGGGTTTTGGGTGTCTAATTGGTTAGGGGTTGGGAATTAGGTTTTTAGGGGTTAGGGGTTAAGGGTTTAGAGGTTTAGGGTTTAGGGGGTTAAATGGGTTACAGGTTTAGAGGTTTAGGGGGTTAGGGGATTTAGAAGTGAAGGATTTTAGGGGTTAGGGGTTAGGGTTTTGGGGGTTAAATGGAATCCACACTTAAATGGGTTAGGTTTTTAGGGGTTTACGGTGTTGAATTGGTTAGGGGTTGGGAATTAGGGCTTAAGGGTTTAGGGGTTAGGAATTAGTGTTTAAGGGGTCAAGGGTTATGGGTTGGGAATTAGGGTTTAAGGGGTTAGGGGTTTTGGGGTTTAAGGGCTTAAATGGGTTAGGGGTTAACGAGTTAGGGGTAGGGGTTAAGGGTTTAGAGGTTTAGCGTTTAGGGGTTAAATGGGTTAGGGGTTTAGAGGTTTAGTGGGGGTAAATGGGTTAGGGGTTAAGGGTTTAGAGTTTTAGGGTTTAGGGGGTTAAATGGGTTAAGGGTTAGGAATTAGTGTTTAAGGGGTCAAGGGTTAATGGGTTAGAGGTTTAGGTGTTTAAGGGGTTGAATGGGTTATGGGTTGGGAATTAGGGTTTAAGGGGTTATAAGTTTAGGGTTTAGGGGGTTAAATGGGTTAGGGTTGGTTTAGAGGTTTAGGGGGTTAGGGGATTTAGCAATTAAGGATTTTAGGGGTTAGAAGTTAGGGGTTAATGGGGTTAAATGGGTTATGTTATTAGGGGTTTAGGGTGTTGAATTGGTTAGGGGTTGGGAATTAAGGTTTAAGGGGTTAGGGGTTAAGGGTTTAGAGGTTTAGGGTTTAGGGGGGTTAAATGGGTTATAGGTTTAGAGGTTTAGGGGATTTAGCAGTGAAGGATTTTAGGGGTTATGGGTTAGGGTTTTGGGGGTTAAATGGAATAAACACTTAAATGGGTTAGGTTTTTAGGGGTTTAAGGTGTTGAATTGGTTAGGGGTTGGGAATTAGGGTTTAAGGGGTTAGGGGTTAAGGGTTTAGGGGTTAGGAAATAGGGTTTAAGGGGTCAAGGGTTATGGGTTGGGAATTAGGGTTTAAGGGGTTAGGGGTTTAGGGTTTAGGGGGTTAAATGGGTTAGGATTGGTTTAGAGGTTTAGGGGGTTAGGGGATTTAGCAGTTAAGGATTTTAGGGTTTAGAAGTTAGGGGTTTTGGGGTTTAGGCGCTTAAATGGGTTAGCGGTTAACGTGTTAGGGGTAGGGGTTAAGGGTTTAGAGGTTTAGGGTTTAGGGGTTAAATGGGTTAGGGATTTAGAGGTTTAGTGGGGGTAAATGGGTTAGGGGTTAAGGGTTTAGGGGTTAGGAATTAGGGTTTAAGGGGTCAAGGGTTATGGGTCAAGGGTTAAGGTGTCAAGGGTTAGTTTTCTACAATAACATAATTCTCCAATCCCATACACTTATGCTTGGAATGTCACACTTAACATTCATTTCCTTTTCGAATAATATTCTTTATCCCCTTACATCCACACCTAGGAAAATAAACTTCATTTCAATTTAATCTTGTGAAACTAAAGTGGAAGATAAGAGGACCCATTCCAAGAAGGGCATCTCACTCAATGTTCAAATAATATTGTTTATCCCCTTACATCCATACCTAGGAAAATAGACTTCCTTTCAAGTTAATCGTGTGAAATTGAAGTGGAAGATAAAGTGACCCATTCCAAGAAGCTCATCTCACTTCAAAAATTTCTCGAGATTTCCAAGAATTTATAACGATATTAAGGTGCTATGCATTGTCTCCTTTATCACCTCATTGCATTTAGTCAATTGTTTTTTAAATTTAAATTTATTCATTAATTAAAAAAAAAAATTATATATAAATATATATATATATATATATATATATATATATATAAATATATATATATATATATATATATATATATTTGTTTTTATTTTGATTTATGTTTTAGAATTTTATTTTATTTATATTAATATATCAACTAGTTTTATATAAAATATTTTTAGTTTTTTATATAATATTGATATTACAAAATATTGTAACAAATTTTATTTAATTAAATCTTCATGTATTTTTTTATCATTAATAATAATAAAATAATTTAAAATAAAATTATAATTTTATTATTTTTTATCATTTTTTATTTTTAATAAAGTACTATTAAAATTATATAAAGTACCAATTCTAAAGTACCGAGAGTTTTATATAAAATAAAATACCAATTCTAACAACTTAATAATTTTGGCGTTTTATTATAGGAATAAAACTCTTGGACAAGAGTTGAAAAAACTCTAGGATGAGAGTTTTTAAAACTCTCATCCGAGAGTTTTTTTAACTCTCGTCCGAAAGCCTTCCCGAGAGTTTTCGTCAATAAAACTCTCGGACGAGAAAATGCATAACTCTCGTCCGAGAGATTTTTAACTCCGGTTAAACCCAATAAAACTCTCGGACGAGAGCTTTTAAAACTCTCGGTCGAGAAATAGAGTTGACTATTTTCTCGGATGAGAAATTAAAAATTTCTCCCAAATTCTAGCCGTCCGCCAAAAAGTGTTTCCCAAATTCGTGATTTCACCCTAAACCTTTGTAACCAAATCATTTCCTTACTAGCCTCTATAGCAGCAACATACTCTGCTTCTGTTGTTGAAAGTGCAACAACACTTTGGATTTTTGAAACCCAACTGACAAATGTTCCACCCACTGTAAATACATATCCTGTAGTGCTCCTCCTATTATCTCTGTCACCTACCATATCTGCATCAACATATCCATGTAGAGCAATGTTTGAACCACCAAAGAATAATGCTTGATTTGTGGTACCTCTCAAATATCTGAGAATCCATTTTACTGCCATCCAATGTTCTTTTCCTGGATTGTATAAGAATCAGTTACAGGAAAAAGAAAACAAAGAATACACAGTGGTTCGACGTTACTTCTCCAACCGATAAACATCGACCCGTTCCACTTTTTTGGGCAACATCGGATTCGGTCGCCACCTTTACCCTTAGTTGCATGAGAAAACTGGTGATTCCTCATCTTTACCTCTGCGTTCCATGCCTGGGGATCACGTCCTCCTGCAATGATTCTCCTACTTCCCAGCTTCCTTAATTGATGATACACGTTGTAGCCTCATGTGTATGTTGGAGGATGCGAATCGTGGTTGACAAACACCTGCTTCTATCGAATACCCACTAGAGATGCCAACCCTCCTCCACGCTTAACGGACTGTCACAACTGTGTCCCGAGAGGAATTCGTGAATGCTGAAAATGGCGGCCACTGTTAGTGCAATTTATAGCTCGAACTCGTCAACACGATGCGATAGATAGCGTGAGCGGTTGTGGTTCTTTACAAGTTGCAGGTGGCAACTTTGCGATGAGGTTTTCGACTATTTTTTTGCACTAATGACTTCTAGCAATAACCATTCTGCATTTAGGCCATTCCTCGTGCCCAGGGTACTGCTATGATGGTGCTCCAACGCTCATGTTGCAATTAGGTTATCAATTGACCGACTTGTCACTCAACCCTTCTCCACGCCCAGAGTGTTGCTGCAATCATGCCTATAATCAGGTTGACACTCATGGTCACCTTGTCTCTAGTTCAGATTATAATCAATGGTCACCCTGTCTCCAGTTCAGATTATAATCAATGGCTCACGCGATATTGATTGGCCCTTCGCGAGAGCTAAACTGATGCAAGCCACGTTCGCTCCTTCACCTTTAATATACTGCTTTTCACTTGTGTTTTTGATTTTGAGATTTGCTTTATTCAGACATGGGTGAGATCTGTGATTCGACCCTTTCAAATGCTTTGAATTCTTAACTCCTTACAACTCAAACTCTCAGCTACAGGCATATCTAGGTCTCTTGAGAGGATCAGCTCCTTCGATCTCCCAAAAGAAGGGTTAATTTCAACAAATAAATCTCTTGCAGATAAAATTGTGCAACCAACTATGGTAGTTACAAAAAACCATCGAAATTGGGTGAGTTACTAGCTAGGGTGATTTTGGAGAATCACCAAAGACTAGGTTGGCAGGATGCACAAGTCAGATACCACTATAATATCCCAAACCTTAAAAATTCCGTCAGATCTAGTACATTCTAGTGTTATCAATAAAAATATCTCACTAAAAACATGAATATTTGGAAACACAATTTTATTTATATTATTAGATAAAAATAAAATAACACATGCCCATACCAAAATATTGAAACCCCTGCAAATGGCATGCACTCTGTTGCTTAAAAATGACAAATCTAAGAAATTGAAGCCCACTTGTGAATCCTAGATGGATCCACCATACAAACATCACCGCAGGGTTTTCGTCCAAGGATCAACCTAGAACTGGCCATGCCAAGTTCTCAAGAAACACAATAAGATAGATAAACTCAAATTCCCTTAATGCCTAGTTCCTACCCCTTTTATAAGCTTGATGGATTTTCTAGAAGCCTTATTTTATTATTTTCCCTTGGAAGGAGAATATTTTGTGTAGATACCATGGGTGAATACCATGAGTAGTTTCTGTCCCCTTTGACCATATCCAAAAATACCGAATATTCCAGCTTGTAATGGAAGTTTTCCATTATCTTCACAGTAATCATTTAATCAAAGGGGAGTTGTAAATTATCATTGTAATCATCCTGGTTATGAGCCTTCATACCCAACTCCTCGATGTGTCATGTGTGGCACTGATAATCAAAAGTAGTTACACTCCAAAAACTATAGTGCAAATGCGTAAATAATCAAGTTAGATCCATACAATATAATGGTTGAGCCACTAACATCTGCCTTCTTCATCACATTTAGTTTCTCTCTGTTGGGAGACATAACTCTTGTTCAAGTAATAGACTATGATAGTTTGGGCAGTTACTTTTATTACCTAGTTCTGAAGAAGGACATTTTTCCTTGGATACTCCTTGCATCATTTGAGTCCACTATTGAATTCTTTAAGTCATTGGGCAATTCTTTATTCTATTCATGTCCTCAGAATGAACGGAGATAAGGTGAACTCTTATATTATTGATGGAAACAAGTGAAAAAACACAAGGTATCCTCAACAACACCTATGTGCTTATACAAAATATAGTTCTCGTGTTTATGGTCCTTGTTAAATGCACGTTGGAATAAACTGATCACCAATCTTAAGATGGAAATTGTGAATACTTTGAAGCTTCTTACAATTCTACTATGTTTTGTAGCATACATATTTCCACTAGCAACAAAATGTTTTAGCCTTGAAAAGCGAGAATTAGCATAGGAAACATTGAATAAAAGGGACAATGCCACTTTCGATCACTCTTCCTCAAGGCCCTGCATTCCATGTTCTTATTATGAGAAGAGTGATTAAAAATACCATTGCACTGAGACTAGATATCGAATGCCTTATAAATGGATAGAAATTAAGAGTAATTTTAAGGATGCTCTTATTATGAGAAGAGTGATTAAAAATACCATTGCAGTGAGACTAAATATCGAATGCCTTATAATTTAAGGAAGTCAGCAAGGAAAAATTGTCCCCAAAGTATTAGTCAGCAGGGAAAAAATGTCCCCAAAGTATTTTTATTGCAAGATTATAAGGAAATCCTTTATTTGTTCCAACAAATTATTTTGAAAAGGTATAAAATAGAGCATACCTTGTAATATGAGAATTGGACTTTCATTGGATCAATCACTTGTTTTACCTTTAAATGGGGGAGTTGATGTTGATGGAGCATATCTAACTGTTATTGATTCATTTTCTTAGAATTTGAATGCATCAACTCTACCCTTGTATTGGTGGACCATCTATAATTGGATTTCACTTCCATTTTGGGGTCGTGATGTCTCCTAGAGGAGGAGGAGTATTGCCACAAAACTTCAAATGGATTTCCTCTATATATGGCTTCTCTATATTGTCCACAAGATAGAGTACTTTCTTACCCTTAGCTTGAAGAACTACAAAATAGCCCAATTATAGATAAGCAAGTGAACGAAAATGTATGGAAGAATTTGTTTCAAAGAAAATTGACATATGTGCATTTTAACAAAGGGAAAGAGACGGCCCTGAATTTCTCAGGTCAGGGTAGGACTTTGTTTGGTCGAAGGATACCCATTATAGATCCAATAAGAGTTTTTGTTGGTAATGTTTTTAAATTGAAAGATCCTCAAAATTTGGATAATTGCATTGTTCGAAGATTGGTTGCACTAGAAGGGGATGAAATGGTGTCTATTTATCAAAAGGATGAACCTTTTGTGCTAAAAAAAATTATTAGTGTTGGGTTGTTTTTTATAATAAGTCCTTAATTTTGAAGGAGGTTGCAGATAGTTGATTATTGGTTCCAATACCAATGAGTGACATCTTGGGCAGAGTGATCTACATCTTGCACTCTTATGTGGACCATGGTCCTCTTTTTTACTTTCTTCCATTTGGAAAGAAGTAAAAATATCTTTTGTCAGTAACTTTGCATACTTGCAATAGTGAAAGTTCGTTATATATAGGATATGATGTTAAGGAATTGTTGTTTGAGGATGGAATGGATGTTTTCAACAAAAATGGATCTCGAGTCTGAAAAATATAGAGCGATTGTTAACAGTAAAACTAGAACGGAAACAAATTACCTTGATCTTGTATTAAAGCTACAAATAGAAGAGTGGAAGTTGTGGGTTCTAGATCTCTAGGGTAGAGTAAGAGATGAATTTAATTGATTAAAGCAGGAGAAGAGCACGTTGTTTATAGGCTGCCAAAGTCGCAAAACGAGCATACTGTGATTGAAAATACTACACGCCAATGTTGACAAAGAATAAAGCGATCATGTGATATTACAATATGAGAATCAAAGTTCTATCGCTCTTACGCCTTCTGCAAGTATTAAAGTGACCCATGATCTATATGTTTTGTGCCCAAATAAATGGATTTACAACGACCCTACAAAATCAAATTTTAAAAGATAGGCATTGGTCGGAATGGGTTGAATAGCAAAACCACACAGCTGAAAATGGACGACTAGGATTCAACCGCTAGAGGCACCGCATCTTAAAGTTATTCCTGGATTCCCAAAAAACCATTGATGGTTTCACTACATGCTTATGACAAAATTTGGTCCCCCGTGACCAATTTTCATTTTAAATTTCGTTTTATATTTTTATGGCAGCGTTAAAGCCCAAAATGCAATTTGATAATACATATGCTTTTTAAAGGGGAGGGAATTTATTTTGTAAACGAAAAGTTTTTTTTTAATATGATGATGATGATGATGGTGGTGGTTAACTTTCACTGTAACCAATCTTTGGTCTATTGGGCCTAAAGAAAAGATTTATTTGGTTTGATTTAAGAATTTATTCCTATGCTCAAAAAGCTTGGAGAGAAGCCTCCTGAGCTCACTATAATTTTGACATCTTAAAAGGCTAGGAAGGTCAGTATTGCAACAAAGATTATGAAATTGAGCTCTAATGTGGTTGTACACGGGGCATTCTAAAAGGAAGTGATTTTCATCCTCGATGTTCATATTCTCACAGAGATGGCAGATCCTTTCCATCCATGGTATTTTAGGAACTGTCCAATGACCTGTTTCACTATGGAGCTCATGATAGTTCTTTCCAATCTTGGCTATATTAATTTCTTCTTTGAGCTAGTTAAAATAGAGAGATACTTTTGATCTTCTAGGCTGGGGTTGATGACCTCCTTATAATATCTTAATTATTTTTAGCTGCTAGATCTTTCTGACACCACATTTTTTCTTTGAACTTAGAAGTAACAATTTTTTTAATGTTATTAATTTTTTGCAATGCAACATTCTCGTCGATCTCCCAATGGTTTAACCACGCCCTGGTGTGTTTATACCAACCTCATTTAAGCCTTAGGTGGTTTTGGCTAGAATTTAAAGTTAGCTTAGGAAGTCTATGGTCTCCTATGCTATTGAGCTTATGCTTGTACAACATAATCCTATTCATAGCTAGGCTCTCGATAGGGGAAAGACCCACTTCTATAAGGAGAATAGGATATGGTGTATTGCTTTTAATTTTAAGGTTATACGCTACAAAATGCTTCTGGATTTGCTCAATCTTTCTCCAGGATTCTCTAGAGATGTTGCAACCCCAAACCTCAGATCCATATAAGGTAACAAGAATGACTAAAGTTTCAAAGAGAAACTTCTTTCTATCCCACATTATGAGGTTTTCCATTTTATAATTATATATTACATATATAATATATGCAATTTTATTATTATTATTATCTAATTTTAAGGTCATGAATTGGTGTATGAGACTCTTTTGTTTTTGGGACAAGGGAATAGGTAATGGACCCACTTTCCTGTAAGGATTTGATTGCTAAGTCTACGAAGACATACATACTCTACCCCCTCTGGCTTTAAACCTAAGACCTCTTAGGAGTAAACACATGCTCTTAACCATTAGGCTTGTTGAGATTGCAACAAGATGATGAGCTTAGTGGAAAGAAGTCGCCTTCACTAAGTGGGCCCGCAGGCTATTTTTGGCGCAAATTCTATTTTTAGACATGTCGATCATGATTCTATGAGTTGCAGGATGCTATTTGTGGAGGGTTGGTCAAGTTGGAAAAATAGATGGACTTCTATTTTTAGACATATTGGGCGGAATCTATTTTTAGATTTTTAGATTGCCAGTCTAAAAATAGACATGTCGAATATTATTAGCTCTTAATAATATTTGGACTATAAACATTATCTTATTCTCTTGGAGCACTTCAGTTAAGTGCACAGATGTGGCACAGGAGCTGGCAGAAGGAATTACGCTATTCCCGAGGGTTAAGTGGAGCTATTGCATGGATACTTCAGTTAGAACTCATGTGACAGAGTTTGGTGGAGTTGATTAAGGAAGTTAGTGGAGTTGTATTCAGTTTAACTAATCTAAACATAGTTGAGCTATTTGTATTCAGTTTAACTGATTGATACAATTAGTGAGAGTGGTGGAAATTAATTATTAATTAATTCACTAATTATAAACTCATTAATCAACTAAAGAATACATCAGTTAACTTCAGTGCATGGACAGTTTCAGTGGAGACCAGTGAAGAGGTAGGTGAAAGAGCAGTGTGACTATCATTTGTGACTATACTGGTGCATGAGTTTGCACCACACATTGATGGAGATGCCAATGAGGATTGCACAGTACAAGCCAGGTGGTTCAAAGTTATTTATGAGCCATTATTTAGCATTGATTACACAATAGAGGCTAGCTATCAGGTGGCAGAGATTGGAGCATGTGTTTTGCTAGATCTAGCTTGATTAGTGTGTAGCAATTGGAAATTGTAATGAGAGCTTGTGAGGAGCTTTGTACAATGATTGTTACATGATATCTATGAAATATAATATACAGATAGTTGGGGTTATAAGCTTTAAGCTTTCCCATGAAATACTGTGTTCATATGTGTGATTGTTTATGGTTTTAATGTGTGCATGCGATTGTTTATATTTCTGCAATTAATGATCAATGGTAGAAGAGATTTTGTATTATGCATGAAGATAAAATAGTGTGTGATCAGGAGAATATCAATGGATAACATATCAGTTATTCAAATTTCTACATGGTATCAAATCGATATTGATCATTGGAGAAATCGCAAAACATTGAAGCAATTGAGTTTTGTGCTGGTGGAATTCGAATTTGCAGCAGTGTTTTCTTGGTGTTGAAGTTGCGATGTCTTTCAACGGATTGCGATTGGAGTATGCCCTTGAGGGCAGCTCAAATTATATTGCATGGAAGGACAGGATGGAGGCGGTGCTGGATGACAATGGGTTGAAGGAGTTCATAGATGTAGAAATTCCAAAACCTGCTTCTAGCGATGCTGCCGCACTTGACGCATGGAAAAAGAAGACAGAAAAGTGTCGAAGAATTCTGTTGGAGGGTGTGAAGGATCACATAGTATCCAGCCTTCATGGTAAAGCTTCTCCATTCTTGATGTGGAAAACTTTAACAGATTTATTCCAAAGCAAGAGCGACCAGAGGAAGTTGGCGCTCAAGGATAGACTCAGAAACATAAAAATGGAGAAAGGCGACAGTATGCCCAAGTACCTCACGAAGTTAATCCAATGGATGAGCCGGGAAGTGGGGTGACTGCTTATGAAGAGGACTTGGTGAGCCGGGCTCTCCTTGGGCTCTCCTTAGGCTTCTAAAGAGTTGGCATTCCTATCAGGACTCTGTCAATGGTCAGGAGAAATTGCCAGGATGGGAGCGACTTTGGTCGGATCTTGTGCAAGAGGAGATAAGGCAAAGTACCAGGGACAGATCTTCATCAAAGAACTCTGATGAAGAGAATTGCACTTTGGCTGCCAAAGAAAATAAGGGGAAGAGCAAGAATAATGCTTCTCAATCCAGTGCAAAAGGCAAGAAGAAGGACATGTCCAAGGTGAAGTGCTTTCACTGTCACCAACATGGACATTACGCCACTAATTGTCCACAGAAGAAGAAAAATAAGCAGGTTGCTGGATCTGCAGCTGGAGAGGCCTTAGCCTCGCAGTTTGAGCTGGATTTTTCGCTGATCGCATGCTTGGTCTCAAGTGTGATGGGTTCAATGTGGTTCCTTGATAGTGGTGCGTCTTTTCACATGACAAGAGATCGAGAATTCTTTACTAATCTGGATGAGAAAGATCTTGGAGTGCACATCGAGATGGGCGATGATGGTAGATACAGTGCGACCGGTATCAGTACCATTTCCTTTGAGAGGGAGTCTGGTAAACCCTTCATATTGAAGGAAGTGATACATGTTCCAGGATTGAAGAAGAACCTTATCTTTGTGGCGATGTTAGAAGACAAGGGATATGATGTTGTCTTTAGTGAGGGAAAGGCTTTCCTGAGCAGTAAGGCAACTCATTAGGGGAATTTTGAGGTCTAAAATGGGCCTCCTAAGAAAAATGTACAACCAAAATAAACTTTATAAGAACCAATAGGATTCAAGATGATGATTTCAACCATAATATATGATTCACCATTTTTGGAGTAAAAAAGTTAAAATATTAAAAAATAATAAAATAATAAAACTACTTTTTCAACTCGTATTTTAAACTTATCTCCCAAAATTTTTACTCAAATTTCAAGCGGGAGTACTCGTTGGATGCGGAATTTAATTCCTCATCCAAGGAGTACCCATGTTGCATACTTTCGATGAACTCTACTACACGAAAAATGAGAAATACATAAAAAACATGATTGTAATCACGTTTTTTTATGTATTTCTCATTTTTCGTGTAGTGGGACCCATCAAAAGTATGCAACATGGGTACTCCTTGGATGAGGAATTAAATTCCTCATCCAACGAGTACTCCCACTCGAAATTTGAGTAAAAAATTTGGGAGATAAGTTGAAAATATGAATTGAAAAAGTAGTTTTTTCATTTTTCCCTCTAAAATTTGATGATGTCATCAAATCCTATTTGATTTTTTCCACTATTATTTTATAATTTCCTTAGGAGGCCCATTTTAGACCTCAAAATTCTCCTAATGTGGTGAGACCCGAAGGATAGGGGTTCGAGTTAAGAACCTTTATCAATTGCAGGTAGATGGCTGCGCAACAATGGCAGGCAAGGCAGAAGGAGTGGTGAGCCGGGATGATGGCGAGTTGTGGCACCGGAGATTGGGCCACCTTCACCATGGAGCTTTGAAGGTACTACAATAGATTTCTACTGGGCTTCCTGAGGGTACTCTTGAGCAATCAGATCAGTGCACGGGATGTACCTTGGGAAAATTTGTGAAAGCTAGCTTTCACAAGAAGGATAGTCGCGCCATGACGATCCCTGAGATAATTCACACAGACGTGTGTGGAACTTTCTCAGTAGCTTCGATAGCAAAGCACAGGTACTATATGATATTTGTTGATGATTTTTCTCGGAAGTGCTGGATCTTCTTCATGCAGAAGAAGAGCGAGACATACTCAAAGTTCTGTGAGTTCAATGCACTGGTTGAGAAAGAATCGGGGAAGCAGGTGAAGGCTCTTAGGAGCGACTATGGTGGTGAATTCATCTCTGGCGAATTCAAGGACTTTTGTAGCGCAGAAGGAATTCGAAGAGAGCTCATAGCACCTCATAACCCATAGTAGAATGGGGTTGTTGAGCGGAAGAACAGAACGATCGTGGGTGCAGCACGAGCAATGTTGCATGATCAGGGCCTTCCCATACACTTGTGGGCTGAGGCATGAAATATTGCAGTATATGTGCAGAACCATTGTCCTCACAGGATACTTGGCATGAGTACACCCGAGGAGGCGTTTTCTAGTAAGAGGCCTGATATTTCCCATTTGAGGATTTTTGGTTCACCTGTTTACATTCATGTGACGAAGGATGCCAGGAAGAAGTTGGAGCCGACTGCATAGGTTGGGATATTTGTGGGTACACTTATACACCCCACAACTATCGTGTGTATTTTCCAGATAGTCACAAGATTTTTGTGCGACGGGATATCAAATTTTATGAGGAGAAAGCCATGAAGTGTTCGCTTGAGAGGGAGCCACACTTGCATGCAGATGAGGAGCTATTAGTTCCTAAGGATGAGCCTTAGGATGTGGATCAGCCAGAAGAGGAGGTTCATGGAGTGGAAGAGACCACTCATGCAGCGCCAACCATCAGAGGGCGGAAGCGAACTACAGAAGTTGAGCGACTGGCTCAAGATGCAGAGAAGGTTGTAGGAGCACCTACATCATAGCACAGACAGAGACAGTCACCTGACCGGTACACTAGATACATGGCTCTTTTGAGCAAGTGTATTGTGACAGAGCCATCCTCTTTCGAGGAAGCTGTGGAGGATCCCGCATGGGTATATGCCATGGTGGAAGAGTATGATTTGATTGTCAGAAACAGTGCATGGGAGATTTTCCCAAGGCCAGAAGGGAAATCAATGGTGGGTTCGAGATGGATCTACAAAGTGAAGCAAGCAGCTGACGAGAGTGTGGAGAAGTACAAGGCAAGATTTGTTGCCCGAGGCTTCTCACAGATTGAGGGGATCGGGCTTGGCAGAGACCTTGCACTGCCGTGTTGTGTTCTTCAATACGACACCTTAAGCCTTCGCTCAAGGTGGCACATTCATCAAATGGATGTGAAGACTACGTTCCTCAACAGAGTGATTGAGGAGGAGGTGTACATAGAGCAGCCCGAAGGTTTCAAGATCTTCAACAACGAGTCGCATGTGTGCAGGCTCAAGAGAGCATTGTATGGGTTGAAACAAGCACCTCGTGCTTGGTACACATGGATAGACAATTATTTCACCGGACTTGGATTCTCCAAGAGTGAGGCGGATCCTAACCTATACCAGATTGTGGTGGAGGGTAAGTTGCTGATCATTGTACTTTATGTAGATGATTTGATTTTGACAGGTGATGAGCTGTTGATACTCTCATGCAAGGAGGATCTTGCAAAAGAGTTTGAGATGAAGTACTTGGGCCTCCTTCATTATTTCCTGGGATTGGAAATTTGGCAGCGCAGTGGTGGACTGTTTGTTTCTCAGGGTAAGTATGCCCGGGAGATACTGGAGAAGTTCAACATGCATGGATGCAAGCCTGTTGATACTCCTCTTCCTGGTGGTTGGAGGAAGGAGGATGCTACTTCAGCGGAGGTAGTGGATGCCACTGTTTATCGACAGTTGGTGGGGTCACTTATGTATCTAGTCAATACACGACCCGACATATGCTATGCTGTTAACCAGCTTTCACAAGCTATGGTTAAGCCTACCAAGCTCTTTTGGAAGGCAGGCAAGCATGTATTGAGATATCTCAGAGGCACATCGGGATATGGATTATGGTACAGACAGTCGAATGAGGTGAAGCTATGTGGCTTCATGGATGCAGATTGGGCAGGGAGCCCAATGGACAGAAAGAGAACATCTGGAGGGATTTTCAGTATCGGGTCGACAGTAGTTTCTTGGTACAGCAGGAAGCAGAGATCCGTGGCACTCAGTTCAACAGAGGCCGAGTATATGGCAACGAGTTTAGCTGCATGCGAGGCTATATGGATGAGAAAGATCCTGGTCGGGTTGTTCGGTTCACACTTAGATCCTACTGTGATTTATTGTGATAATCAGAGTTGCATTAAACTCTCGGTTAATCTGGTATTTCATGATAGATCTAAACACATTGATATCCGGTATCATCATATCAGAGATTGTGTGCAGCGGAAGATCATGTTACTTTCATACATTCCCATGGAGGATCAGGATGCTGATATCTTGACGAAGGCGCTCACCAGAAGCAAATTCGAATACCATAGAGGCAGGATAGGGGTGGCAGATAATCCTCATCTTGTTGAGAGGGAGTGTTGAGATTGCAACAAGATAATGAGCTTAGTGGAAAGAAGTCACCTTCACTAAGTGGGCCCGCAGGCTATTTTTGGCGCAAAGTCTATTTTTAGACTATGTCTACTTTTAGACATGTCGATCATGATTCTATGAGTTGCAGGATGCTATTTGTGGAGGGTTGGTCAAGTTGGAAAAATAGTTGGACTTCTATTTTTAGACATATTGGGCGGAATCTATTTTTAGATTGCCAGTCTAAAAATAGATATGTCGAATATTATTAGCTCTTAATAATATTTGGACTATAAACATTATCTTATTCTCTTGGAGCACTTTAGTTAAGTTCACAGATGTGGCAGAGGAGCTGACAGAAGGAATTACGCTATTCCTGAGGGTTAAGTGGAGCTATTGCATGGATAATTTAGTTAGAAGTCATGTGACAGAGTTTGGTGGAGTTGATTGAGGAAGTTAATGGAGTTGTGTTTAGTTTAACTAATCTAAACATAGTTGAGCTAGTTGTATCTATTCTAACTGATTGATACACTAGTGAGAGTGGTGTGAATTAATTATTAATTAATTCAGTAATCATAAACTCATTAATCAACTAAAGAATACATCAGTTAACTTCAGTGCATGGACAGTTTCAGTGGAGACCAGTGAAGAGATAGGTGAAAGAGCAGTGTGACTATCAGTTGTGACTATACTGTTGCATGATTTGCAACAACCAGTGATTGGAGAAGCCAATGAGGATTGCACAGTACAAGCCAGGTGGTTAGAAGTTATTTATGAGCCATTCTTCAGCATTGATTATGCAATAGAGGCTGGCTATCAGGTGGCAGAGATTGGAGCATGTGTTTTGCTAGATCTAGCTTGATTAGTGTGTAGCAATTAGAGATTGTATTGAGAGCTTGTGAGGAGCTTTGTACAATGATTATTACATGATCTCTATGACATATAATATATATATAGTTGGGGTTTTCAGCTTTAAGCTTTCCCATGAAATACTGTGTTCATATGTGTGATTGTTTATGGTTTTAATGTGTGCATGCGATTGTTTTTATTTCCGCAATTAATGATCAATGGTAGAAGATATTATGTATTGTGCATGAAGATAAAATAGTGTGTGATCAGGAGAATCTTGGTGGATAACATATCAGTTATTCAAATTTCTACAAGGCTCACTAAACTTGTATTGTAATTTAAATTATTACTTTTTTAATTTAGATTACTATAAGTTCTCTAAAAAATAAACTGTTTTATAGTTGTTTTTAAATCAGTTTTGTCATTGATCAAGAACAGCCAATTCAAGGGGGAGAATAAAAATCTAAAAGAAACACTTTGTAAGGATTTGAGAGTTGAGAATTGGATAAGGATGTTAATGTTGAAATCTCTCAAGAATTTTATTAGTGAGATGCCAGTTTGATTCCAGCCTTGGTTAATTGCAGTTTTATTTTCACTTTCATGTCTTGTGATTCCATTTATGTTTTTCGTCTATTGCTATGAGTGTATGTAGAAACAGGGTTTTTAAGTTTGATTTTGAATTTACCTCACAAATGACACTCATGTTTTTTATCTAAATCCATTAATTGGTGCTCCATGATTCTAGGAATTCATTCATATGTCCAGCTTCTTTCATCATTCTTGTATATAGGGTTAAAGCTCAAATTCCTATGTGCATAAGTTATTAAATTGTGTTCCTTCACTTTTTCCTCTCACCATATCTAAAATTTAAAGCTCTACAATCCTTATTGGTTTGGTCATTCTGGTTTTAAATAATAGGGTTCTGAAATAAATTGTTCATTACATCTTTTATGATACTAATCTGAACAATATTTTAAAATTTCCATCAACTTCAGTGAATGTCCTTGACATTTACCTCCTACAACCAAAGGTTATCTAAAGTGTAGAATGTCCCCTATCCCCTCTCTATGACATACCACCTCTCCCCCCTCTTGCCATTTCTCTCTGTCTCTCTTTGTCTCTCTCTGTCTCTCTCTCTCTCTCTCTCTAACCCTTCCTCCCTCTACCTCACTCTCTTTTTCTCCCTCCCTCCATCCCTCACTATCGTCCCTCTCCTATCTTTCTCACTCTCTGTACCTCTCTCTTTTTCTCTCACCCACTTACTTCCACACTTCATCTCTCCCTCCCCCCCCACCCATATCCCTCTCTCTTTCTCTTCCTCTTATGATCTCTCTCTCTCTCTCACACACACACTTATGATATATCTCTCTTCCCCTCTCTCTTTGTCTCTTATCCCCTTCCTCTCTTTCATTTTGTCCCTCCTTTTCTCTCTCCTACTCCCTCTCGCCCACCTCTCTCTCTCTCCATGTCCCACTCACTCACTCTCTCTCTCTATCCCCTTTTTTTTCTCCCTCTCTCTCCCTCCCTCCCTTGTCCCCTCTATCTCTCCCTCTCTCCTCCTGCACACCCCCTACACACTGCAACCTTTTTCCCTTTGAAAAATTTTGTACCTATAAGAACATGCACACATTCCCAACTCTGGGAATATGTATTTTCTCTTTTGAATTCATTTTTTTTTTAAGTGGGAAGATTACATGTGTGATGAGATGGTTGCTAGAGATATAGGTTTAAGATGAAAAAACTGATAGGTTGGGATGAAAATACATGCAAACCTCAATCTTTTAGAAAGCCTCTCTATATCTCTATTTTCAACATTATTTTTTTTATAGGTTGTACTTGTATGAAACCACAAACACATGTATAGTCAACTTTGCAAATCTTGTATCTATCTATCTATATATTGTGTATAATTTTATTATATTTTTTTCTTAACATATATCATAGTCTTAGAAAACATCCCACTTTTATTTACCTTATAGTTTTTTTTCTTTAACCATTTGAAAAAATTATTATATGGTGCACTAGTAGTTAGTAGGAAGTAAAATCTAAAAAAAATGTAAAGTTAGGACCCTTCTCACTAAAAAAAGGCCTTGGGATTTCAAGGATATAATGAAGGACTTGGAATTTCGAGGATATAATGAATTTCAAAATTTTAAAAGATATAAAAATAATATTATATATTAAAAAATTATGGTGGATAAGAAAATTGTGTTTTGATGTGAGGGTTTAATCTTTTTTCTTTGATAAATGTGATAAATCAAGTTGCAGGGTGAAAGGGCCTTGGGCCCTACCCCCATTTTTTCTGTTGCACTCTTCATTCTGTAATAGCCATGGTTCGTATAATATCTGAGGGTGAGATGGAAATTTATGAAGACCACTTCGAGGGACAAAATATCTAGAGATATGTATCCCTGATTTCATAGCTTGGGATGGAACTTGACACACATTAATGGCTTTTTAGAGTGGAAGGTGTAGATAAACTCAATAGGTGAAGGATGAAGGGAGGGGAAGGAGGTAGTTCCCTCTCTTTCCCCCTAGAATTCTACAATCATTGTGGGCTATTCTTCAAATACTCCCCTTAGCAAGTAAAATCCCTAACCCTTTCCCTTTCCTAAACCCGTCTTGTTGGTCAGTTGCACCCGCCTCTCCTCACACTCTACTATATGCTACTGAATCCCCCCTTTGGAAATCACGTTATAAGCCTCCCTCACCAAAACTTCTCTTTTTTTTCAAACTTCTATCCCATCTCCTAGTTTCCTATGTAGCTTTCTGACTTTGGACATGCTAAGCAGAGGAAATCAAAACCATAGGCTCTCGTTTCTCTCACCTCCGCCTGCCAATAAAACACCTAAAAATAAGAGAAAATGCATAAAATAAATATTGAGGATCCTTCTCTATTTCTATGAAAGGATGAACAGTTGAATCAGATTCTTAGTATGGAAAAGAAAGTGATTGTGGGGATTTTTCTACCCAAAGGGTTTCTATGGTTACTCTACAGAGGTGGATGGGAAAAAACTTTCTATAACTTCTAGTTTGTGTTCCAAAATTATTGATATTTAGCCAAAGGTCGGATGTGATGGATTACAAAGAAATTAGGATGAACAAAAAACTCCTGAGTGGAAGATGGTTTTGAGGATCTCAAGATCTATACCTGAATCTCAAGATAATTGTTTTTGACAGAAAAAAAAGGTGTTGATGCACATCTAGGTTTGGCTTCATGGACTACCCATAATATTTTAGTCCAAATACATCTTCAAGGAAATTTGGAATACTCTTGGTTTTTTATGTGAAGCTAATTAATATTTCCTTCAAACAATATATATGGGCATGGCTCAGATTTTGGTGGATATGAATCTCCCAGAATGGCTTCAAACTTCTATATCCATCATCTCATGGTAATTGAAGCACCAAAAAATTTTGGATTATGAGGGGGTCATATACAAGTGCAGTTGTTTATGTACCCACAACCATCTAAGCAAGGATTGTATAATTTGGAAGTCATACAAAAGATGGATAAAAAAATATGCAGTATATGTGGTCTCCCCTCCTCCCTTCTCCAAATGTTGCCACATAATTTGGGCTTCAACATTCTCCTCCAAAGGAGGTTCAAACCTCCAAATGTATGGTACTAGTCACACATGATGCTACATTTTTAGATTTCGATATTTTTTTTAAGCCTTTAAATTCTTAGTTTTGCTCTCATCCTTCCTTTGGAGATGGCCCCTGGAGAAGCTACAATACTTGGCTTTCTTATTTTCCTCCCCTCTATTCTCCACATCCATTACCCCCCATTTTATCCCCTCTTCCAACCTAATTGATTATGTTTCCATTCTCTTGACCTCTGGTTTGGTTCCTCTTCTTAACCCTCTTGCTCATTCCCCCAAGTAAAACCTACGTTCATATGAATAACACCTTACCTCCCTTTCCTTTGATGCTTCATAATCATTTCTTCCTAAACCAGGGAAAGATCAAGGCTCTTCCCTAAGGGTGACTAAAAAATCCTTAAGTAGATGCCAAAAGTCTTTCCTTTCTATCACTTGAAACCTGGCTACAAATAAATAAAAATTGGAAAAAATAAATCCATTATTCGGGCTCTTAGAGAATTTGTCCCTACACATGTTTCTAAATGAAGCTTCTAAGCTTATATCCTTAAAATGCACAAGATTATCCAACCCCTCCAAAAATTTGGCTATCAAATTTCTGGTGGACCTACACTCCCCTCATATCATATTCACATAGCATGTTATGATGGAAGAAACTAAATCCAATTCAAAACTCAAAGTGGTTTTCCCCTCCTCAAATTTTCTCACTCTGGATGCAAATAGGAGATTGGAGGGCACTATTTTTGGATGTGAAACTAGGTGGATTCAACTGATATGGGTTTGGTCCTTCAAATCAGGGCTTTCAAGCTGTAACAAAAACAGGTTAAAATTTCATGTAATAAAAGTTAATAAAGGAAAAATAAGACCATAGTTAAGGGACACTTATTCCAAGTTGAATGTTGGGAAACATATCCCAGTGGGCGTCACTGGATGTGTTTATGGCTAAGGGGAAATTTGAAAAGACAATGGCTAAGGAATTAAAAAATGAAAAAGGTATTTTGGCACATTTATTTATGAAAATAAAGGAAATGTAGCACCCCCTTCCCACATCTACCCAAGTAAACGGCCAATCGAGGTAAACATCCAGCGAGAGACTATTAATATGAGATTCAGCCTTCTAGATAAACTTAAGGAATTTGAACAGACAGAAACATGACAAACACACCTTACACAACATCAAAAGCATCCTCAGGAGGTAACCCAACCTTCCAGGCCTGTGAACCCTAAAAATCCTATAGTCGTCGGAATGCCAGGGAAAGGTAGTGGCTAAAATCCTATAACCATGGGCATGCCAAGGAAAGGTAGTAGCCAGGGCCCGATTTGGTCAGCTCTTTGCATGCAACTCTAGGATTCGTGACACCTTTATAGCCCCAGGTCATTTCCCGGAACTTCATGAAACTTTAGGGAATGATAAATAACATTAAAAAAAAGGTAAAGAAACAAACACATCATTAGGAAATCATCTGGAACCCTCATAACCATGATAGGAATTTCATTAAACATGTCAAAAAAATTGCATCTACAGGTTTAAACAACATATTTAAACATAGAGGTCTATTAATTATCTGAGAATCGCTAAGAAACATTGCTCCCCTACATCATATGCTACAATACAGTTTATTTTACCATAGATGCATCGTGTATTAATTTACTGGTAAAAACATGGGTAGATCCATAGATCATCACTGATCAAATGCATGCTTATAACAATCACAATAACAATAGAAATACAAAGGACATAACAACAATAAAATCCATACATAAACCAGTACATTTGAATACCAAATACCAAAGGAATGATCTCTTCATTACTCAATGTGAAAGCCAAGCAAAGATGGGAGTTCCGCGTTCCACCCGACCATATATTGGTTGAGCCAAGTCTCACTTCATCCAATCACCCCTGTGCCATATTCCAAGCATGAATGTGGGATCTCATCAAACACACTAATCACAATTAATACATGGCTTCCAGAGGCCAAGCCACCTCAACCCTCAACCAATGACTCCACCTCAAGGTCAGATATCACAACCATCACGTATTGGTCTCTATCCAAGGTGTTCCAAGGCTCTAGAGTGTTTGTTCCAACTAGGGCTTCTAGGAATAGTAATTCAACCCCAACTGTTATAGGGCTTCTAGAGTGTTTTTAAAACCAAGGCTTCCAGGACTAGTAACTCAACCCACCTAGAGCTTCTAGATCGTTTGTCCAACCAAGGATTATAGGACTAGTAACTCAACCCACAATTGTCTGTCAAGCTTCCAGATAATTTGTCCAACCAAGGCTTCCATGAACTAATAACTAAACCCAAAGCTAAATGAATCATGAGAAGCAACCAGAAAACAATCAATGGAAATAAACCCACAACACCATGGTTGTCCATGAAATGGCAAGGTTAGGAAAATACACATGCATACCCATGCATGCCAAAAATATTGAGAAAAACATACATGCAACTCAACACTTGCAATAAAATCCCGCTATAGTTGTTGATCATGATGACCACTTGCACTTTCCTGCTCTTTTTTTGCCTTGTTGCTCCAAATCACCAAGTATCCACACTCTCCAAGAGTTTTCCAGGAAACTCTAAGTATCCAAGAGTATGAGAGAGAGAGAGATATAATAATGAGAGAGCTCCAAAAATTCACTAACAAAAGGTTACCAACTGATCCTTAGACGCCTTTTTATTAATGAGGCCTCTATTTTCTCCATTTTCCACTATTTTCCTTAATTTTCCTCCTCACATGCAACCTGCGACTTTTCACCTTCCTTTTCTCCTATTTTCCATTATTTTCATAAATAAAATGGCAATTAATGCTTCATGCCTTTCAAAAGCCTTTGTCATGTCCTTTTTTCTTAGACATACTAAAATAAAGTGAACACCCACTAGGATATTTTTCCCACCATTCAACTTGGAATATGTTTCCCATCGACTGTGGTTATTATTTTTTCCTTCATTAAATTTTACATGGAATTTTCACTAGGGATATTACAAAACCCTCCCCCTTGGGGGAACACTTTCCTCGGTGTTCAATGACACCTACAAACCAACAAACTGCTAAAATAAAACATACGGCCCATGGAGCTTTATACACAACTTGTTGCAATATTTACAATGACCACTACTGAAAATATGACAATCATACCGTTTACTGGATATTTATAACACAACTCTTTACAGTATTTACAATAAAATTCACATATACTTAAGCACATTTGATTTAACCAGCTGATAACCATACTATCTATGGAGCTTTATAAACTAGCTCGATACAATATTTACAATAATATACACACGTGCACATATTCTCATCCAACAGATAAAAGGATATGATGCCTGTATCAACAACAAGGGAATCCAGAGGCTCGCACTTTCACCCTCAAAATAATTCTAGGATTCACTTCCTTCCCAGGAAGTCCAGGATCCAGTGCCAAAGTAAAAGCTACATCCAATGTCCAACGCTGCAATCCTGCACCACTTGTCCTATCATCGAGCAGTTACCAACTGATTTTTCGAGTGCACCCTCCTGATGTGCATCTAATTCCATATGTCGATGCTAATGACCAAAACAAATCCATCATTGGCCTTCCCTTCTCTACTACACAGTCCCTTGGGCAATCTTATCACCCCTTTCGTGCAATCACTCACCTTCCAAGTTTCACTGGCACCCCCATCCCGGGAAGTCCATCCCTTAGAAATGCTTCCTCACATCATAAGTTCAAACAAGCAAGGCATATATCCATCTCAAAACCATCATACCGATCATAACATGTTCATGGAAATCAATGGACACTATTGGGTACCAGTGTCCCACAATGGCCCTGCTCCTGAAGTGCTTTACCAACATACTGTTGCTTGTTTCAATTCCTTTGATGTTGCTTCTAATGCTTGCAATCAATTTCAACCACCCAACTGGGCACTTCCATGCTTCCTATACCAAGCACATAACTTCCATTAGATTAAAAATAAACTGAAATAACTTCAAATCATACCTCATTGGTAGCTCATCAATAAGGTACACTTGCAATTTTGTTCACTTTCTGTCACAACAAGTCAAACCAGTTTTTGATCAAATCATCATGTACAAACATATCACATCTAGTTAACTCAAAACACAGCCATCATAAATTAAAATAATGAATGACATGAAATCACCATAAACCATAATCATAAATCACATGTAACCATCATAAGTCAAAATCGTAGATCACATGCATAATAGAACTAAAATAAAATATTGATACTTATCATTCATCAATCCTTATTTCTTCCTTTGTTCTTTTGTACACACACCGGATCAATTTCCACACTCCAAAAACTCCCAGTGCCTTTGCTTCTACTTAGTCTTGTAAACATACACACAATATGCATCACAACACACACACCCACATACGACATGGCATATACACCCGCACCTGGTGTACAACTCAACAAAATACATACACATACACCTACACCCAATGTACAATATAACACAATACATATGCCTACAGTGTCATACAACATATACACCTACACCCCATCTACAATACCACACAATAGATATACATATACAAAGTACAACACAACGAATACACATTTCATGATACCACGACTACACAATGCACATACATAGTGATAAGATCCATCATTAGACATATTTAGAGGGGTTAATGGTCACCTTTTTGCCTTCTTAAATATCTTTTTCTTTCATTTTTGTTATTATTTGGTTTTATGATGCTAGTATAGGTGGAGATTAAGGCTAACATACTCTGAGTGCCTAATATGAGGTTGAGTGTAGAAAATCATGAGTAATTGGCATTATTTTTGAAGATTTTATCATAAAGAATTGAAGGAGACAAAAAGGATAAATTATAGGAGGATTGTCCACCCTCCTTAAATCTCGAAGGCAGCTAAAGGATCCCCAAGGATTCTCTCCAACAATTCGACTTCTAGAGGTAGCCAAGCAACTCAAAGACAAAGTGCAGTCAATATATGTTTACTTGGAGTCAAGTGGACTCAGTCACTATTTTCAAGGGAGTTGTTAGTAGCTGCCCTGTAGAATAAATAGATTAGATCTAGAGCTAGGAAGGATTCGATTTTTGGGGAACTTTGTTTCAAGCTATTGAGATTTTGATTATTGTACTCAACGATTAAACTTTTAGAAATGTACGAGACTATTCTTTCATGAAATGAGCAGACTGATTTAATTTCACTGATTTAAGTTTCAGAGAGCTAGGCATGTAGGTTAGGGCCCAATCCATGTGCCTCATCTTCTCTGTTGTACTTTTTCTTTGCTTGCTGTCAGTATATCTACTTTTGATAGTTTCATTGTTGTTTAGTTTTGCTTTCAGTGCACTGATGTAGGTTTCATTTTCTTATGAATAATAGAATAGAGGACAAAACTCTAAAAACTGTGGATCATGACCTCCCTTCTCATCTCTATCAATAGAGCTTGAGGAGGGTGAACCTTCCCACAGACCAAAAATTGATTTATGTTCACTATTTCTGAGAATAGGGTAGAGTTGCATTACCATTTTCATCCTTCCTTTTGTACTGTATTTTCATGCATTTGTCTGTTCTTCGTGCATGGATCAGCAGAGTTGTTTGTAGGAATAAGAATCAAAGTACTAGGGAAGTCCATTTGCACCTCCCCGCTTTATTCTCCATCTTTGTTTTTATGCCTCCATCGCTGTTGTTGTGCCTCCATTTCCCTCATATTTCTTTTATTGTAGTTGTCGTCTCTTTTATTCACAAGACACTTAAAAATGCTAAGAGTTTGACCTTCGCCCTTTTTTCATCGAAACTCCTGCTACCGTACTTCGCTCTATCGCAAATCGCAAATCCTCCTGGTCTTCATTAATACTTCCCACTTTCGATCTTCGATTGAAATAGTTCATATAACCCTTCCTTCTTACCTTTGTCGATTACCACAAAAATATTCGAAAACCTTTGGAAACCAACCTTTTCCCTTTAAAATCCTTACCGCAATTCCTTTCGCAAATCACAAATTGCATTTTTTATTTGGTTCTCGTTAACACTTACCACTCCAAACACCGATCGCGATAATTCTCCATACTCTGCCACATCACAAATCACAAATCACATTTTTTATTTGGCTCCCCTTGACACTTACCACTCCAAACGCCGATTGCGATAATTCTTCGTACTCCACCATATCGCAAATCGCAAATCACAATTTCATTTGCTTCTTGTTAACACTTACCACTCAAAACTCTGATTGCGATAATTATCCATACTCTGCCACATCACAAATTGTAAATCAAATTTTTTATTTGTTTCTCGTTAACACTTACAACTCAAAACACCAATTGCGATAATTCTTCGTACTCTTCCATATCGCAAATCGCAAATCACATTTTTCATTTGGTTCTCATAACACGTTCCGCTCCCAACGCCGGTTGCACTATCACTGTTGTACTCTGCCACCGGCCCTACCGCCACGTCATCCCGTCACATTTCGCATTTTTTAATCTTTATCCCATCGAATTTCTCAATTCGTTCCTGCTCCCAAAGAACACTTCTGCTACCTCCGGCTTTGAAATATTGTGATTGTGATATCACATATCGTACATCGCACTTATGTCCTATCGCAAGTCCGCCATCGCACTTTTAAAAGCCTCCCGCTCTAAAGGATTTTTGTGATATTATAAGTTTTAATAAATTATAAACACTCTTTCACACTTTTAAGCCTTGTTTCATGTGTTTAGCCTTCCCTTAGCACCCTTAACCCCATTTTCTCTGAACTACAAGCAACACTTCCTCAAGTTTAGTTAGATAATGGATAGAAGCATGGTAGATAGAGCATAAGTTAAGTAGGGTGTGTTTAGCTGATTGGCCAAGTTAAGTGTGATTTAGAATTAGTTTCCTTCCTGCCATTCCTTTCTGCACATTAAATTAATTTCATTTAATTTCTGCAAATTAAATTAGTTTCATTTCTGTTATTTCCTTTCTGAAAATTAATTTAGTTTTCTTTCTGTAATTTCCTTCCAGTAATTTACTTTCCAGTTCTTATCATAGTTTAAGAAATAGCACCCTTTCGTAAATTAGAAGAGGATGACATGAGTAGAATGCATCTGTTGTGTATATAGCATTGTCACCTCCAAGTTTGTATGAACCCCGGGTTCATAAAGTAAAGTAGGGAAACCCCTGGGAAGTTACAACACTCTTGGTGTAATACCAGGGCTCACCACTTTTTTTTGGCGTCGTTTCTAGGGAGGTGTCTAGTAGATGCTTTGATTTTGTTTTAGCATTCTTTTTTTCTTTCCTTTATTTTCATGTTATTTCAGAAATATTGAAAAAAAATATCTAATTTTCATGCCTCGTAAGAATAGGAATACTCAAAGACAAATCTTACCTAAAACCCCCACATCACCTCCTATCCACCCTTCGCTCTTCTTCAGTGGCAGTGAGATTGAAATTCCTATAGGAGAGCCTTCTGAATACTCTAAGGAACCTATTTGGGAAGAATAAGAAGACCTTGGTCCAACTGAGGGACCTGCTTCACCTATCTTAACCATGGCTAGAATCCATAGAGCCTTTCCCATAAGAGAGGCATATGGGGAAACTAAGATGAAAAACATTAGCCCCTCAGCTCTTCCACACTTCCATGGACTTACCTATAAGGATCATGACACATTCATGTTTGAATTTGCTATTGTTTGTAGGACTTATGACTACACTTTTGATGATTAAAATTTGAAGCTATTCCCATCCACCCTTAAGGATGCAGCCTTGATCTGAAATTACTGTATTAGTTTTGATGTGCTAAGGGTCTTTTAGTTTTAAAAACATGTGCATAATTATTTCATTAGTTTTCATAAGGATTAAGGAGTTTTTCCATGAATTATAGATGAAATTTAGTGAATTAGAAGCATACAATAAGTCTAAATAACATTGAACAACAATGTAAAACAGATAAATAAGTCGCCACATGAAGTTTACACAATAGGCATGATGAAGCAGTTCACCCCTCATGGGCTACATCTATTGGTCCAACTCCCAATGGCTTGTCCATATTTCATTATGTTCAAATTTTTTCTATTACATGTAGTTACAGTGCTCTAATGGTTTTTTTCTCTACACCAATGGCTTCAAAATTCTCGAATTAGTCAAGAGTGACTCTTCAATCACTTGGAATGGTCGAAAATTGAGCCTCCTACACTTTTTCCCAGTATCTCCTACAAAAACTCCACTAAATGTGGAGAACTCTAGTTAATTAGAGTTAACTTAGGGCCGACTGCCAAATTTGGTGTGCCCCTATCTGCTCCGCAAATAATGCCACACAATTAAAAGTTATGGTTAGGGCGGTGGTTACATGCGCACCCCCAACCGTTAAGAGGCTTGGTAGTTAGTGGAAACAATGGATTACAATATCGGAGTTTCATTACATACATACACGAAGAAACCAACATTAGATCTCTTTTACAGGACTTTGCAATATTAAACAAATTCACAATCGTAATATAAGGTACATCGCAGATCGGAAACAATACAATTTCACATATCGCAACACTTATGATATCGCATGTCGGCAAATATAACAATTATCGTCGATTGCACAATACGTATAATGTAAAATATGTGATTTGGAGATTTCGAAAATCGAAGGAATTAACTTATCTCAATTCGGTTGTCACAATGTTTAACATATAACCTTAACCATAAACTTATATCAACCGCGATGTGCGATATGCACTTAAACGCTATATCGACACATGTCTCCTATCGCATCATCGCATCGCCTCTTATATTATTTAATTTGTGATGTCTTCCATGTAAATAAAACCATTGCCAATTGCGATGTGCACAATTTCTCCTGTTGTGATTTAAACTCCCTACCGTTGATCTATTCTAGATCCAACGGTTCTCACCGTTCGCTCATTCAATCCTTGATGTTGACTGGATCACGGTCATCCATTCCACCTGCAACATTTCCACGGTTGTGCAATCCCTGATTCTATATGCAGAGTTCAATACTTCATGACACCCACCAATTTGGATCCCACTCTGCTGGTCGATTTTTGAACCTGTTTTCCATTTCGAACCCAATCATGTAACTTGGAATTTGAGAAAAATGTATGAACTCCTAATCATTCCTCCCCATTGGGAAGCTTTTGGACCCCAAAAGAATTGATTACCTATTCGGTAGATGAGGGTATAGCTTCCTCACCTTTCTGATCTCCATCCATTTTGGCTTGCTTGGTTTAATGCCTTTGAGCCCAACTTGAAGGTAGTCAACACTTTCCCTCTTTGATGCTCTTGTCCTCCTGTCAAGAATTGTATCTTCTTTGAGCTCATCCAGAAATTCTAGCGAGAAATATTTAATAGAAGGTAGTTGAACATCACCTCCTTGATCATCAATCAAAGGAGGCTCATACAAGCGTAAGCTTTCAACATTAATAACTGAATACATTTGCATGCAAGAAGGAAAATCAAGTTGGAATGAATTGTTACCAACTTTTTTTATAATCTATAAAGGACCATAGAGAATGGGTTCAAGTTTCTTAGCTTCCCCTTGCATCCTTTCTTTTCCAATGTGCAACCATATCTCATCTCCCTCTTGAAACTTGTGATCAACCCAGTGTTTTTCATGCCTCTCTTTGTATTTGATTTGAATTTTCTCAAGCTGTTCTTGAACTTGTTGATGTATCATCTGAATTTTCTCAATGAACTTTTGAGCCTTATCAATATCACTAGGCCATCAATTGCAACATCCTTCCCAAAGATGAAGTCTAATGGTGATTTTGGAAAATACCCAAAGCATGCTTCAAAAGGTGAGGTTTGTGTTGAAGAGTGCTTTGCCCGGTTGTAAGCGTGTTGAATTTAATGCAATTGTTCATCCCAAAAATTAGGATATTTGCTGCAATATCCTCTCAATAGATGCACAAAATTTATTTTCACCACTTTATTTGTCCATCTATTTGTGGATGAAAAGCGGTACTCTTTTTCAATTTTGTGTCCATCATTCTCCATAGATTTGACCAAAAAATCCCAATGAACCTGGAATCCCTGTCACTAACAATAGAAGTGGGCAATCCAAAATGACCCAAAAATTTTGAAATTAAAGTTCAGCAGTAATGGTCTTCTTACATGGCATAAGTATGCACATTTTACTGAATCTATCCACAACTACAAAAGATAATCATGTTGCTTTCTTGACATAGGTAGACCTCCAACAAAGTCCATGGAGACATTGTCCCATGGCCTTGATGGTACCGGTAGTGGCATGTACAATCCAAGCTTCCTATTACTAGGCTTACTTGTTGCACACATAGAACAACCTCTTATAAAACGTGACACACTATCTATCATGCGAGGCCAATAACAATACCTTTGTAGATGTACTTTTGTTTTGCTTACCCCAAAGTGTCCAACAATAAGACAAGAATGAGCTTCTCTCATGACACTTAGCCTCTCTCCTTGTGGAATGCATTGCTTTCGCAAATGAAACAAATTTTTTTTATGCATGTGATAATCTCTTTCTTCAACTTGATTCCCTTCACTCAAACTAGTATACACATCTTTGAAATCAATGTCATGTCCATATTGTTCTATGTAACTCTCATGTATAACAGAATAATTTTTTAGTAAAGTAAAAGCACTAATGATTGGTCTCGAAAGAGTATCTACAATTTTATTGAATATACCTTTTTTTATCTTATAACCAAGTGAAATTGTTGAAGAAATCCCATCCTACTGAAATGTCTTAATTGCTACAATTTTGTTTGCAATTGCAAGTACTGTAATGGTTGGTGATCAGTGTGTACAATAGTCTCTTTACCCATCAAGTAGTGTTTCCACTTCTTGACACTTTGTACCAATGCATATAGTTTTTTTCATATGTAGGATAATTAGCCATGGCACCATTAAAGGTTTCTGAATGAAATGTGATAGGCTTACCATGCTGCAAAAGGACTACGCCCATGGCATAGTCACTAGCATTGGTTTATATCTTGAATGGTTGTCTCAAATTTGGTAGTGCAAGGAATGGAGTTGAACTAATATTGTCTTTTAAAGCTTCGAAAGCTTGATGCTGTTTGCCTCCCCACTAGAAGCCTTTGTTCACACTTGTTACTACATGCATAAGAGATGTGATGGAAGAAAATTTAGCAATAAATTTCCTCCAATATTGAGCTGCACCTAAGAAACTTCTTAACTCAGTAATTGTTTTGGGTGTGGGATAATTCACAATGGCCTCCACTTTAGAAGGATCAATCCTAAATTATACTCCTCCTACAATATGTCCCAAATAGACCAAAGAAGTCTTTCCAAACTCACATTTTGAAATCTTAAGAAACAATTTCTCTTTCTTCAAAATATCAATCACTAGATATTTACATGCAAGGCATGATCTTCTCTTGTTTTTCTGAAAATCAAAATGTCATCTAAGTACACAAAAACAAATTCATCAAGGAATAGTTGAAAAACATTATCCATAACCCGCATAAAAGTTGTCGGTGCATTACATAAACCAAAAGGAATAACTAGCCACTCAAAGAGTCCTTGTTTGATTTTGAATGCAATTTTCCATATATCACTTTCTACAATTCTTACTTGATGATATCCACTTCGTAAATCTAACTTAGTGAAAAGATTTCCTTCTTTTAGATGATCAAGAAGATCATCTATTCTTGGGATTGGGTAGCGATTTTTTACCGTAATTTTGTTCAAGGCTCGAAAATCTACACACATGCGCCAAGTCCCATCTTTCTTTGGTATCAAGACTACGGGTGAACTGCATGGTGAGGTGATTGGCCCTATGATACCTTTATCCAACATCTCTTTGATTTGCCTCTTTATTTCAGCATTATCCATTATCTACATGTGATAAATACTGATGTTTGGAAGAGCACAATCCTACTGCAACTGAATCTCATGTTGAATTTCCCTTTTTGGAGGCAATCCTGTTGGCTCCTAAAACATCTCATGATGCCCATTAACCACATCATATAATTTTGATTTCAACTTAGGATCACATCCTGCAAAAGGTTCATGATTAATATCAACTTTGGGCTTAATAATAAGAAGAACAAAATTCTTACTTGAATTTACCAACCTCTTTAACTGTCCAACATTTACCAAAGCAATATTTGTCTTCTTGTGGTGTGCTCTAACAATGAACTCCCTGCCATATTTGAATAAATGATACTTGTTCTCATGGAGATAGAAGATTGATTTCCTATCATACAAGTAAGGACTCCCTAATACAATACCAGTTATGTCAAGCGGATCCACATCTAATTCAACTATGTCAACAAAGCTTCCAGTGATTTCAAACCTCAATATACATTTCCTTGTAACCTGTAGATTTGCATCCTTACAAAGTCAACCCAATGGATATGGTTTTGGATGTGGTATGGTCTCAAGGTTAATTTTTTTGACCAAATATTCAGAGATTAAGTTTGCTTGTGACCCACTGTCAAACAGTGTGTCAATCTTGGTATGCTTGGATATGACCCTCACTTGAAACAATTCTATTCTTTCTTCTTCATTTGGAGTGTTTATGTGAAAATTTGATGTACTAGTACTGGGTTTAGTCTCAATTTATTTTCCCTTCATGTTCTTCAATCCCATGGCTGTAATTTTAGTCTCATCACCTGAATCAGACCCTAAGTCATGTTGAGCTGTAGCAACAGTTTTTTGTTTCCCTTTGTTATTGGGTTTCTTTGGCCTCAATTCTGGATGTAATTTCCAACAATGAGTTTCATCATGGTCTTCTTTTAAACAATGTTTACAAGTCACTTTTTCTCCCTCTTTCTTAACAGATGCATTCTTTTTGTTTTTAGATTTTGGGGTTTTCTCCTTGGCTTTACCCTTAAAAATTTTCTTCTACCCTCTTTAGGAATGTTCTTCCCTCTAGCTTCTAGATGTGTGGCCTGAACACAAACTTCATCTAGACTGGTGGGGTTAAACATGAGAATAATATGTTTTAGGTAGCTATGTAAGCCTCTCATGTACTTTAGCAAAGTGTCTTGGCTCTGCAAATCCACCCCTAATAAAAGAGCTCTTCTCCTAAATTCCTGGGTGTATTCTTGCACATTTTGTCCTTTTAACTGCCTAAAGTTCTGCCAGTTCATGATGGCTTTTTGCATATGAGCCAATGGATAAAACTGTCATTTAATAGCAGCAATAAAATATTACCATGTGATCCAGGTGGATATCGGTGGCCACCCACCTACTCCATTTGGACTAGCACCATCAATTCTTGCAGCTCTCCACATACATCACAACTTACTATTTTTAGCAGGTTTTCGGGTCCTCCACTCCCGGAGCCGTTTCGGGGCCCTAATGATCCAGGTGGATATTGGTGGCCACCCACCTATTCCATTTGAACCCCCACCATCAGTTCTTTCAATTTTTAAGTTGCAACAAAACTTACTATTTTTAGCAGTTTTTTGGGTCCTGAACTTCCGGAGCCGTTTTAAGGTCCTAAACGATGTTTTTTGGGAAAGTGGAGAGCAACATGGGTCCATGGACCGATGTTTCTCATTCGAAAGTTGTACTCCTCGGATAGATCTTTCTAACGAGCTATTGAGCGCATAAAACAGAGATCGGGTGCCAAAGTTACGCCCCCCGGAAGTTGAACCACCAATTTACCCAAACGGGCGCCCACAGTTTTGGCGCCTCATCTCCTACGGTTAGGTTTTTGGACGTTTCAGATTCTACATTATTTCTCAACAATAAATAGGCCCTCGAGCCTCATTGTAACACAGTTCAGAGGTCTGTAGCCATCACATCTCTTCTCAGAGATTCGCTACCAGCACCCTAGCTATTTTATTTCCATTATGCCTATAAGCATATTTCTGTTATTTGATATTAATGAAATGAAGCATTATTTCCGCTGCATCTCTATGTTCATGGTTATTTCTATATTCTGTTGTGTTCGCATAAATCCGGATCGTTGGTATCAGAGCGGGTCCGTCTTTCTTGCTTTTTTTTCTTTGCATGTCCCCACGTGGGCTGTAGACAAGGAGTTAGGCTCTAACCGGGGTTTAACCTTGTAAGATCACCTCGCAACCCCAGAATTACTCTCCCCCATGGCGGAAGAAAAGAAAGACGAGGAGCAGAGAGCTTGTCAGGCCATTTCCTCGAGGAGGCCCTCGAGAAACAAAGCAACGCGATGATGGATAACTTTGCTCAAATCCTTCAACGACTGCCCACATATGGCGCATCTGCATCCAACAGCCACTCTGGAGGCACCACTCCCTTCAAGGTACAAGTAAACTTTGACATTCCTATATTTGAAGGAAAAATAGATGCAGACGCTGTAGACAGATGGTTAAATTTGTTGGAAGGGTATTTCTCGGTCCATGACTTCTCTGACCGAGAAAAGATTATTTTTGCACTCCTCAAAGCTGCCCCCCATGTCAAAGACTGGTGGGAAACCTACCATGAGCAAGAGGGCGAAGGGGAACCCTCTCTGTTCTCGGCCACACCCACTTGGAATTCGTTCCGAGACGGCATCAAGGAACAATATTACCCTGTGGGGAGCTATGAGGACAAATACATCCAATGGACCACGCTGCGGCAACAAAAGGATCAAGATGTGCAGGAACTGACGAATCTGTTCCATACCCTACGCACAAAGTTGGGTATTAAAGATTCAGAGAGACATTTGGTGCTCAAGTACCGCGGCTGTCTGCACAAACACATTCAGGAGGAAATGGAATTCCTCGACATTACATCGCTTGGCACGGCATATCGCTATGCCGCCAAGATCGAGCAGAAATTTAAGCAGAAGAAGCGAGACTTTGGATCTGCGAATCTGAAAGGTGCCCCCGAACTAAAGAACAAGGGGCAAGGTCAAAGTAATGCAACTCAGAACAACACCACAAATCCAAAGAAGGACACAGCATAGAAGGGGAATTATAATAGCCCCACTCACGTACAATGAGTGTTGGCCAAACAACAGGCTTTCCAGAACTAAAGGCACCAATCAGATTCATAAGGAAGATGCCGAGTTAGAACAGAGCAAAGGCAATGACAAAGGAAGCGTATCATTGAGTGATCCTGGGCATGACAGCAGCACCACGGCAGATCTGTATGAGGGTCCAGAGACGATAGAGGGGAGCGCCTCTTCTGGGCCGTGAGAGATGTGGGTGTAGGGTTCTCCGCTGAAATTTCTTGTCTATAGCGGAATCCGAAAGAACCTCATTTCAGCAGAGGTCATGAAGCGGCTTGGCCTACCTACCATAGAACACTCACAGCCATATACCATTGGGTGGCTCCACCAAGGGAGAGATCTCTGAATCCACCAGTAGTGCTGCCTTTCGTACAATATCAAGCCATTCATGGATGAGGTATTGTGTGATGTTGCTCCTTTTGATGTATCTGATGTATTATTGAGCCAACCATAATTGTGGAGGTGACATGCTGTGTATGAGTCTAGGCCTCGTGCTGTTGTTATTACTTTGGGAAATAACTTGTACAGGATACCGGAGGTAGTACTGCCTCCTATCATCTCTTTGACTATTGCAAAAAAAACGCAGTAAGATTGTTTCCCAAACCAGGAAATTCATTTTCCTTACAACTCACTCACGGGGAAAGAAAATTATTGTGGCCACAACCTCAAAACAGGGCTCCCTTGCACAGCTGCAGCAGATGGAAAAATTCATGGAGGAATACGAGGAAGTTTTCCCCTCACTCATAGAGGTTCCTCTACACTATCAGGATAAGCACTCCATTGATCCGACTCCCAACGCACCACCGCCTGATGTTGCCATACATCCTGCAACTACACCTACAGAATCCAAACATGTACTGTCTGAGGCTGATAAAGAAACCAAATTTACTAAATGCATCCAGCATGTCCACCCGCAGGTCCTTGACATCTTCAACACATCTAATACTCAGTTCAACAGAATTTGCCTCAACTCATGGAGGATCTCAACGCAATGGGGACCATTGCTTCCTAAGGAGGGAGGAATGATCCCAGTGGATATTGGTGGCCACCCACCTACTCCATTTGGACTAGCACCATCAATTCTTGCAGCTCTTCACATACAACACAACTTACTATTTTTAGCAGGTTTTCGGGTCCTCCACTCCCGTAGCCGTTTCGGGGCCTTAATGAGCCAGGTGGATATTGGTGGCCACCCACCTATTCCATTTGAACCCCCACCATCAGTTCTTTCAATTTTCAAGTTGCAACAAAACTTACTATTTTTAGCAGTTTTTTGGTCCTCGAACTTCCGGAATGTTCAAAAGTTGTACTCGGATAGATCTTTCTAACGAGCTATTGAACGCATAAAACGGAGATCGGGTGCCAAAGTTATGCCCCCGGGAAGTTGAACCACCAATTTACCCAAACGGGCGCCCACAGTTTTGGCGCCTCATCTCCTACGGTTAGGTTTTTTGGACGTTTCAGATTCTACATTGTTTCTCAACAATAAATAGGCCCTCGAGCCTCATTGTAACACAGTTCAGAGGTCTGTAGCCATCACATCTCTTCTCAGAGATTCGCTACCAGCACCCTAGCTATTTTATTTCCATTATGCCTATAAGCATATTTTTGTTATTTGATATTAATGAAATGAAGCATTATTTCCGCTGCATCTCTATGTTCATGGTTATTTCTGTATTCTGTTGCGTTCCTGCATAAAATCCGGATCAGTGGTATCAGAGCGGGTCTGCTCTTTCTTTGTTTTTCTTTGCATGTCCCCAACGCGGTTAGGGTATAAGGAGTTAGGGCTCGATCTGGTTGAACCCTTGCAAGATCAGCCTCGCAAACCCCGACGACCTCCCATGGCGGAAGAAAAGAAAGATGAGGGAGCAGGAGATCCTATCAAAATACTGCTCGAGGAGGCCCTCGAGAAACAAAGGAACGCGATGATGGATAATTTTGCTCAAATCCTTCAACGACTGCCCACATATGGCGCATCTGCATCCAACAGCCACTCTGGAGGCGCCACTCCCTTCAAGGTACAAGTAAACTTTGAAATTCCTATATTTGAAGGAAAAATAGATGCAGACGCTGTAGACAGATGGTTAAATTTGTTGGAAGGGTATTTCTCGGTCCATGACTTCTCTGACCAAGAAAAGATTATTTTTGCACTCCTCAAAGCCGCCCCCCATGTCAAAGACTGGTGGGAAACCTACCGTGAGCAAGAGGGCAATGGGGAACCCTCTCTGTTCTTGGCCACACCCACTTGGAATTCGTTCCGAGATGACATCAAGGAACAATATTACCCCGTGGGGAGCTATGAGGACAAATACATCCAATGGACCACGCTGCGGCAACAAAAGGATCAAGATGTGCATGAACTGACGAATCTGTTCCATACCCTGCGCACAAAGTTGGGTATTAAAGATTCAGAGAGGCATTTGGTTCTCAAGTACCGCGGCTGTCTGCACAAACACATTCAAGAGGAAATGGAGTTCCTCGACATTACATCGCTTGGCATGGCATATCACTATGCCGCCAAGATCGAGCAGAAATTTAAGCAGAAGAAGCGAGACTTTGGATTTGCAAATCTGAAAGGGGCCCCCGAACTAAAGAACAAGGGGCAAGGCCAAAGCAATGCAACTCAGAACAACACCACAAATCCAAAGAAGGAAACAGGGAAGTGGTGTGAATTTCATAATAGCCCCACTCACAGCACAAACGAGTGTCGGGCCAAACAGTCTTTGGTGGCTGAACTAAAGGCACCCGAATCAGATGCATTTTCTGATCCTGAGTTAGAACCAGACAAAGGCAATGACAAAGGGAAGCATATCATTTATGCGGATCCCATTGCCATTGTTGCCACCACCAAGATCCAAAAGGAGGGTCCAGAGGATCCAGAGGAGGGGGAGCGCCTCTTCTAGTCGCAGATGTGGGTGAAGGGTTCTCCGCTGCAGTTTCTCGTCGATAGCGGAAGCCAAAAGAACCTCATTTCAGCAGAGGTCAAGCTGCCCTCGGCTGGAACAACCAGGCACACCCGCGCCCGTAGAGGCCGATTGGTGGTTCATCCAGACAGATCTCCGCATCCGCCAGCCAGCAAGCCGGGTGCACGCATCGCTCATCTGCTGATGAGGTATTGTGTGATGTTGCTCCTCTTGATGTAGCCGATGTATTATTGGGCCAACCATACTTGTGAAGGCAGAGAGGTTGGGGAGGGGGAGTCTAGGCCTCGTTTCACATATTTGGAATAACTTGTATTGAAGATACCGGAGGTAGGCACTGCCCCGGTCATCCCCACCACCGTAAAACAACATGTAGATTGTTTCCCAGTCCGGTGGAATGGTTTTCCACAACTCACTCACGGGGAAAGAAAAGTATTGTGGCCACAGCCTCGAAACAGGGCTCCCTTGCACGGCTGCAGCAGATGGACAAAGTCATGGAGGAATACGAGTAAGTTTTCCCCTCACTCATAGAGGTTCCTCTACACTGTCAGGACAAGAACTCCATTGATCTGACTCCCAACGCACCACCGCCTGATGTTTCCATGCATCCTACAACTACACATACAGAATCCAAACATGTACTATCTAGGGCTGATGAAGAAACCAAATTTACTAAATGCATCCAGAGTGTCCACCCGCAGGTCCTTGACATCTTCAACACATCTAATACTCAGTTCAGCAGAATTGGCCTCATCTCATGGAGGATCTCAACGCAATGGGGACCATTGCTTCCTAAGGAGGGAGGAATGATCCAGGTGGATATCGGTGGCCACCCACCTACTCCATTTGGACTAGCACCATCAATTCTTGCAGCCTTCCACATACAAAGACACCTACTATAATTAGCAGGTTTTCGGTCCTCCACTCGTGAGCCGGCTTTCTGGCCCTAATGATCTGTGTGGATATTGGTGGCCACCCACCTATTCCATTTGAACCTCTACCCATTAGCTTCTTTCACCTTTTAAGTTTTTCAAATAAACTTTAATATTTTGCAGTTTTTGTCCTGAACTTCCGGAGTCGTTCAAAAGTTGTACTCCCTCGGATAGATCTTTCTAACGAGCTTAATCAGTACAAACGCAGATCGTGCCCTATTTTTATGCCCCTAGTTGAACCACCAATTTACCCAAACGGGCGCCCACAGTTTTGGCGTCTCATCTCCTACGGTTAGGTTTTTGGACGTTTCAGATTCTACATTGTTTCTCAACAATAAATAGGTCCTCGAGCCTCATTGTAACACAGTTCAGAGGTCTGTAGCCATCACATCTCTTCTCAGAGATTCGCTACCAGCACCCTAGCTATTTTATTTCCATTATGCCTGTAAGCATATTTATGTTATTTGATATTAATGAAATGAAGCATTATTTCCACTGCATCTCTATGTTCATGGTTATTTCTATATTCTGTTGCGTTCCTGCATAAATCCGGATCACCATGTTTCTTGATTTCCTCTTGTGTCTTGGCTTCCCACCAAACAAGTGCTGCATCTTCCATTCTCAAAGAAGCTAAATGAATTTTTGTATCATTATCTCGAAGGTTCTGTATTATTAAATAGACCTCCAATTGTCGAATCCAATTATTTAGCTTGTTTACATTTAATTCACCATTAAAAATTGGAAATTCGAACTTAACATCATGTTTTAATAAAGGATATTTACCAGTGCTATTGGACTTGTGTGGTTGATGTACTGAAGAAGAGGTAGAAGATGATGATGATGATGATGATGAGGGTGAAGATGGTGGCTCTCCATTGCCTCCATTTCCTCCAATTCCCTTCCTTGACTTATCTTCATTGTGTTGACCTCCTGGAGATCCTTGTCCTTCTTTTTGGAGTTTAAATCATTCTCCTTCTAGTCTCTCATTCCTTTCTTGATAAATAATTCTAACCATCTCAGTCATGTAAAGAAATGATTTCCTAAAAACTCTTTCTTCTTCATTAGGATCAGCTTCTTCATGAATTTCTCCTTCCTCATGAGAAATGTTTAATGGAACTTCTTCTCCTTTAAGAGGTGAACTAGGTGGTGGATATTGTGGCAATCTTGCTTTCATTTGCTTTGGATCCTGTTGAGACCCTCTCGATTCCACCAGTTTTATTTCTCCCCTTTTGAGCTTGAGCCTTGTAAGCATTTAAAACTTGCAAACAGTTAAACAATTATTTACACTAAACAACACCAGAGAACTCTAGCTCTGATACCATCTGATTTGAAATGACTGTATTAGTTTTTTTGTGCTAAGAGTCTTTCATTTTTAAAAACATGTGCATAATTGGTTCATTAGTTTGCATAAGGATTGAGGATTTTTTCCATGAATTATAGATGAACTTTAGTGAATTAAAAGCATAAAATAAGTCTAATTAACACTAAACAACAGTGTAAAACAGAGAAATAAGTCACCACATGAAGTTTACACAGCAGGCATGATGAAGCAGTTCACCCCTCCTGGGCTACATCTGTTGGTGCAACTCCCAATGGGTTTTCCATCTTTCATTATGCTCAAAATTTTTCTATTACATGTAGTTACATTGATCTAATGGTTGTTTTCTCTACAGCAATGGCTTCAGAATGCTCCAATTAGTTAAGAATGACTCTTCATTCACTCAGAATGGTCAAAAATTTTGCCTCCTACACTTTTTCCCAATATCTCCTAGGAAAAATCCACTAAATGTGGAGAACTCCAGTTAACTAGAGTTAAATTAGGGCTGACCGCAAAATTTGGCATGCCCCTATCCACTCTACCAATAATGTCGTGCAATTCAAAGTTATGGTTAGGGCAGTGGCCACATGCTCACCCCCAACCGCTAAGAGGCTTGGTATTTAGCGGAAACAACACAATACAATATCGAAGTTTCATTACATACATACGTGAAGCAACCAACATCGGATCCATTTTACAGGACTTCGCAATATCAAAAAAATTAGCAACCGTAATTCAAGGTATATCGCAGATTGGAAACAATACAATTTCATAGATCACAAGGCTTATGATATCGCATGTAGGAAAATATAACAATTAGCACCGATTGCAGAATACATATAATGTAAAATATGCAATTTGGCAATTTTGCAAATCACAGGAATTAACTTATTGCAATTCAGTTGTCACAACGTTTAACATATAACCTTAACTATAAACTTATATCAACTGCGATGTGCGATCTCTCGCATCATCGCATCGCTACTTATATTATCTAATTTGCGATGTCTTCCATGTAAATAAAACCATTTTCGATTGAGATGCACACAATCTCTCCTATTGCAATTTAAACTCTCTACCATTGATCTATTCTAGAACCAACGGTTCTCACCGTTCGCTCATTCAGTCCTAGCTGTTGACTGGATCACGACCGTCCATTCCACCTACAACATTTTCATGGCTGTGCAATCCCCGATTCTATATGTAGAGTTCAATACTCCATGGTAGCCTCCAATTCAGATCCCACTCTACTGGTCGATCTGGTTCTGAACCTGTTTTCCATTTCGAACAAAATCCTGTAACTTAAAATTTGAGAAAAATTTATGAGCTCTTGATCAAGCCTTGCATTGGTTCATGGGTCTGCCTAGGGACATCATCACCACTTGGGCACAGATGCAAGAGACCTTCAACAACAAGTAAAAAGACTACTGTTGGTCTAAGGAAACTAAGGAAGAGATCTTTAGGATGACTCTAGGGCCTCATGAATCCCTAGAGGACTATGAAGAGAGGTTTCAATTAAACTATAAGAGAGCCAAGTGTACTCTTGATCCTTCTTCACTTAAAATTTTACTTCTTCGAGGGATCAGGGAAGAGATGATAGAAACCTTGAATATGCTATTAGGAGGAGATATCTACCACCTGCCTTATTAAACAATCAAAACTATCTTCTGAAACTGTTCTAGGGCATTTAGGAAGACAGGCAGAGCTGGCCAAAATACATCAATACCCCAACATGAGATTGGAAACATGCTAGAGGACTTCAAGAGTGACATGTTGCATACCCTTGCTTTGCAAATTGACACAATGCAAGTGAAAAGAAAGCAAGAGGAAGCAGAGAGAGCCCTAGCCATATTTTTTCCTAGATGTACCCAAAAGCACCGAAGAAATGAATGTCCACTGAATGTCATAGAATTTTTCTTACTCTGTGAGGAGAATCATGCCACAGAAAAGTGTCCCTCCTTACCTGGACTTAAGCCTGTATATCAAGGTAGGGAAGCAATGCCAAAGAAACTTTTTTTCATCAACCAGAGAATGCCTCAAGGCCCTCAGCCATATCAACAAGGTATGCAAGGTGCACCTTACTTTTACTATCACAAAAATCAGAGTGCACCCATGCAAATTTCGTACACCCCCACTCCTCCATCCTGGTCTACACCCCTTACTTGGCCTTACAACCCTCCATATCATCCTCGGCCATGGAATCAACCTCAGTGGAACAATCCATCCCAAGGGTGCAGGCCTCAACACAATCAACCACCTGCTCTAATGCCTCCACCCCAAGCTCAACCTCAGCTTTCTCATGTTGCTCCACCTAAGCTACCTCAAATACCTGCACAACCCAATCTGAACCCGAACAACAGACAGGAACAACGGGCTCCCAGTGGAGAAACATCCTATCCAGCTTATGCTGTGGAGATATGGGAGGTTAATCTCTAGTCGGGAAGAGTACTCCCAGACAACCATCCTCCATCTCCACCTGTAGAGGTCGAGGAGGAAAAGGAAGAAGGTAACACTCAAATCCAACAACCTCATTTTCCTGAGCGCTTGATCCACCCTAGTCAGCACACCCCAGAGGAGACTAAAATCCTAGGAGAATTGGAAAATTTGTGTGTAAAGATACCACTTCTCCAGGCCATTAAGGATGTCCCTATCTACAATAGGCTCATCAAGGAAAAGTGATTTAAGAAACCTGGGAAAATGAAGAGGGATACCCCCACCATCAATGTGGTATGACAACTGTCTGACCTAATGCTGGGAAGGGTGATATTTCCAAAGTACCTGGACCCTAGTAGTTCAGTTGTTGATGTGCATATAGATGGTGTCATAGGCCCTAACACTCTGACTGATCTAGGGTCTGCCATAAATGTCATGACCAAGGAAACTATGTTGAAACTTAATCTCCAAGGGACTTTGAGGAAAACCACAATAGTTCAACAACTTACAGATCAGTTCACAGTAACTCAGGAAGGAATTTTTTAGGATGTTATGGTTACCATTGACTCTTAGGAGTATCCTACAGATTTCCTGGCCCTGCAACCGAAAAACAAGTTTAATGGTTAGCCTCTCATATTAGGGAGACTTTGGTTAGCCACTGCATATGCTTATATTAGTTGTCGGGCCGGAAACATGACTATCAAAAATGGGCCTTTGTTTGAAAAGCTAGTGCTATATCCTCCAGCCCAACCTTCCATTGATCATGATCTCCTTATATGGTTGGAGGATGAAGAAGATGAGTTATATAACACTACCCCTATATGTACCATAGATGCTATTCTTAGAGGGGGCAACTCAATGAAGATGACCTCATCGACCATGCGATTCAAAACTAGTCCTCCACTAACATTCCTCTCAAAACCTTAGTCAAAGTGTCTAAAAGCCAACCTTGGATGGAAGTGCACTCAGTTGAGTCAACCATTGAAACCACTAAGTCTATTGAGTTTGGCCCATCTAGATCTCTAAAAATCAACCCAAACCTCTCGAATGAAGAAGAGAAGCAGCTATGCCAGCTTTTGAAAGAAAATATTGAAGAATTTACTTGGGATTACAAGGACATGAAAGGGGTGCATACTTTAGTATGCAGAAATCACATTTACATCAAGGAAGGATGCAATCCTATGAGACAACCCCAAAGAATGATGAACCCGACTCTGAAGGACATAATCAAAGAAGAGCTGTAGAAACTATTGGATGTAGGGTTCATTTATCCTATATCCGATAGTGAGTGGGTATCCCATCTTTTCCTAGTCCCAAAGAAGAATGGGAAGTGGTAAATTTTTGTTGACTATCAAGAACGTAACAAAGCCACCAAGAAAGACCATTTCCCTTTGTTCTTTATGGACCAAGTCCTGGATGGCCTTGCAAGGAAGAAGTTCTTCTCCTTCTTAGATGAGTTCAATGGGCACAATCAGATTCAAATGAGCCCTAAAGACTAGGATAAGACTACTTTCACTTGCCCTTGGGGTACCTTCACTTATAGATTCCCACCCTTTGGGTTGTGCAATGCCCCAGCTAACTTCCAAAGAGCTGTCCTGAGCATCTTTTCTGAGTTAGTCCATGACTTTGTCAAAATCTACATGGATGATTTCACACCATATGGGGATGAATTCCAAGAAGTTCTCTCCAATTTGGGTAAAGTACTAAGAAGGTGCATTAAGATGCATCTCTCCTTGAGCCCAGAAAAGTGTGAATTCCTGAAGAAAGCGGGGGTTGTATTAGAACAATCCATAGCCTAAGCAGGAATACAGGTATACCTGAAGAAAATCACTATCATCAAAGGGGTACCTTCTCCTCAAAATTAGAAAGATGTCAGGAGTTTATTAGGCTTAGCTGGTTACAATAGAAGGTTAATAAAATATTTCAGCAAGATGGCTTCACCATTATTTGGGTTATTGGCTAGATATTCTAAGTTTATTTGGTCTAGTCCTTGTCAAGAGGCTTTTGAGCTCATTAAGGAAAATTAGACTACTGCACCCATCCTCTGAGGTCCAAATTGGAATTTTCCTTTCCACATCCACACTGATGCATCTGGCAAATCTGTAGGGGCAACATTAGGACAATTAGAGGAAAAAATCCGTTATTCCATTTATTTCATCAGCAAGAAATTGTCCAAGGCCGAACAAAATTATACTGTTATTGAGAAGGAGATGTTAGCCATTGTCGATGCTTTTAAAAAATTCAGGCATTATGTAACCAGATATCAAATATTTGTTTATAATGACTATGCAACCATCAAGTATTTAATGAACAAACCAGATGTGAATGCTAGGATAATTAGATGGTTGTTACTTTTGCAGCAATTTGATTTGACTATTGTTGATAAACCTGGAAAGGAGAATGTTGTTGCAGATTTTTTGGTTAGGTTAGCTCTCCCTACAGGTGAAGAAGGAATGGTGGATGGCCAGCTGCTAGATGAGAATTTCTTTTGTATATCATCACTCTCACCATGGTTTTCTGATATAGCCAACTACTTGATTGTTGGGAGACTCCCTCCTTATCTTTCATTCAGGGAGAGGAGTAGAATCATCAGAAAAAGTGCCCCTTTCACATGGATTGGGGGAAACCTTTTCAAGCTAGGCCCTGATCAAATCCTAAGGAGATGTGTGAGGGAGGAACATGTTTTTGATATCCTCTCTGCATGTCATGATAGCCCATGTAGAGGCCAATTTGTTACAAATAGAACTGATTACAATTTTTTGCAGGCAAGATACTATTGACCCACCCTTTACGAAGATTCCAGAAGATACACTAGGAGGTGTGACCAGTGCCAAAGGATGGGGAAACCCACGCAAAGGGATGAGATGCCTTTGCACCCTTAGGTGGCTCTTGAGTCATTTGACAAGTGGGGCATGGACGTTGTTGGACCTATCGATCCGCCATTCGGAAAAAAATAAGTATATCATAGTCTGCACTGATTACCTAACAAAGTGGGCTGAAACAAAAGTAGTGAAGGTAGAAATTGAGGAGAAAGTAGCAAAATTTCTGAAGGAGAATGTGTTTTACAAGTTTGGATACCCCAGAGAAATAGTCACTAATCGGGGAGCACAATTCAGTTCTCACCTCATTGAAAATATTTTGAGGAAGCACAAGATTAAACATATAAATTATACTACCTATCACCCTCAGGCAAATGGCCAAGTAGAAGTAACTAACAGAGCTAGAGCATCCTCACCAAGGTTGTGAGCATCAACAGAAAAGATTGGGCAGAGAGTTTGGTAGAAGATATTTGGGCCTAAAACACTACTTGGAAGACAACAAGAGGATTCACTCCTTATGAACTAGTCTATGGTAAGAAATCTCTACTCTCAGATGAGTTTGAATTCAATACTTTAAGGATGGTAGTTGAATTAGATCTAGATCTATCAAATGCCAAAAAAGAGAGATTGCTGCAACCAAATGGATTGGATGAGTTCAGAATGCAAGCACTTCTTCACACAGAGGTAGTTCAGCTGCAAAGGAAGGTATGAAATGATAAGAAAATTAAGGAGAAGGCCTTCCAAAAAGGATATTGGGCGTTGTTGTATGATTCAAGGTTTAAAGACTTTAAGGGAAAATTGATGAAAAGATGGTTGGGACCTTACACGGTGGAAATGTTTTGATAATGGTGCAGTTCAAATCAAGACCATAGATGATGAAGGAATCCCCTTATTAATAAAAACTCAGAAACAGGTTATTCCTCTCCTCTGTAATCCCCTTGCTTGTCAATGGTCATAGAATTAAAATTTACAAGAAGCCCTTATATAGGGCAGAGTTCATAAATTCAATAAGCGGAGAGGTGTATGTAATGGGAAACTCCATAATTTCCATCACCTCATTAAAAAAAAAATAAGGTCCATGGGTGAAAACCTCTCTAAGGCGCTCCAGGCAAGCTTGTAGGTTGAAAACCTCGATGGAGGCAGCCCATTTTCTTTCCAAAAAAAAAAAAACAAACAAAAATCTTCATCTTTGTGTTTCTTGTTTTGCAGGTTATTAATGGTTTTTGGAAATACAGGGAAGTAGTCATTTTCTTCTCTCCCCTTCTATTTTACCATCCATCCGATCATTCACTCCATTCATTTCCATAACTTATTCCATCACCTCCATACACCATATTCCTCCATTCTTGAGCACAATGTAGCAAAATAAAGCAAGCCACAAACTGCTACAAACATTAGGAAGTTCTTTCAAAAACAAAGTTGTTCATGGATTGCAAAGAAAAACAAGAAGGAAAGTTGCATAACGGACTTTAGGAGAACAATAATGCCACCCATGGCATCTCAAGCACCCCACGGAACATCTACAGTAGAAATAAACAACAAGAAAATATTAGAAGCTCACTCAGGAAGTTGCTCATTCAGCAAGCTGCTCACTTAGAGAACAAGAATATAGTGAAGAACACAACATCTAAAAGGCGTGTCTCCTCAATCCAGCTCCTACAAACTCCTTAAAAACAGCATGTAAACTCAAGTATAGCTTCTCACCCCTCGCTATGCATCCATAATAGCCAGAAATAATTAAATTTGCAGACTTAGTGTTTAAGGGGCAGAAAGGTGGCCAGTTAGCTTGGCCACCATCATGAAGTATGACTAGGGAGAAATTTAAAGTCACACCACCTGGGTATGCAAAAGAAAATTTTTAAATCAAGCGGAGTAGAGGATAACGAGGGGAGGAAACACACAATCCATCATGAATTAATAGAGAGAAGGAAACAACAGTCTCTAATGAAAACTGGATTTGAGGCCGAGTTACATAAGCGCTCCAAAATTAGTTGTGCAATCTAATAAAAAGAGATCTTGTTTCATCTAAACCAGTAAATTGAGATTTTTTGAGGGAAAGAGACTAAAGGGAGACCACAACACAACAATACCGAGTTTGGGCTGTGTATTTGAACAACATACAATAGCAGTAGCAGAACAACATCACCAGCAGTCGAGCTAGCTTCTGAAGTATACCGCATATCAGACACAATAGAAAGGGACCAAGGGAAGCTTTTATAGAAATCCAAACAAGGCATAATTCTACTCCTAGCCTTAGAGAAGAAAAAGAAGAAGGATAAGAAGAGCCAAAAGAAGAACCAGAAGAGGAACAAGAAGAAGAAGAGGAAGGGACAGAGGGCCAAGGAGAAACAAAAGAAATGAAAATGGAGACAAAAGTCATAAAGGTAGCATAAAGTGAGAAAGAAGAAGACCCAAAACACCACCCAACATCCCCTCAAAACCAAGAGGAAGTTGCCACCTTAGCTTCTTTGAGAACAAAGAGAAAAAGGTAGACCTATATGTATTTTAGAACTAAAAAGAGTCTGAGGGTAAGTCAGAAAGAGCCAGAAACTCCTCCCAAGGGCCCCATCATCATTGAAGAATCACCAAGGTAGGAGGAAAGAATTAGAGAGATAGTTCTGAAGGAGAAGTTGTAGATGGCACAGTTAAAGAATATAGCACTAAAGGAGAAAATGTAGCAAAAATGGAAACAAGTAGCCACCATGGCAGACTTGTTCATAGAATCCCATCAGCACAGATTCCCTGCTGACTCATATGATTTGTACCTCAAGGAGAAATGGCTCCTATTTCAAATCAAAACTCTAGCTTCCCATGAATCCCTAACTTTCCAAGATTGTAGGAAATTCATGGAGTTCTACCAGCAAGCTAACATGGCTAATTAGGCAAAGATGACATAGTTTTATGTGCATAACCTTGTGCTAACAAATCTGGATACTTGGGACCCCAATTCTACAATGGGAGACATGCAATTGATGGCTCTAGTATCTTGGACGATGAATGAGGACACTAGAGCAAAAGAGATATGGAGGGTCATGAGAAGAAGAAATAGAGAACCCTTACATATCAGACCAGAATTTTTCAGCCCAAGAGGAGTCATCCTTAATCGTCGAGATATTGAAAAGGACCCTGCACTAGTTGAAAGCTACCTCTAGACTCAAACACAAGTAATAGGCCACTTTGATGATGTTTCTAGGAATATAGAAGATGAGTGCATTATGGTCAGCCAGAGGAGATGGAACAACCTCCCTCACAGCCTCAAGAGCAGGGAGTACCATACTCCAAAAATACTGAGGTGTGCCTTGGAAAGAGCACCATTATACAAGAGGGCCATGCAGGCTAGGAAGATCCAATGGCTTGGTATCAAGCTCAGTCCACCTCTACTGCTGGGGCTGAATGATGAAAGGGACACAGATGCACAAGATAGAGAATGGGAGAATGCAGAAAAGAGTAATGGATTTTACCCCCCTGAGGGGGCTCCCACACTTCTTCCTTAGGAAGTGAAGGGTGCTGTCAAAGCTGCAGGAGGAGGATTAGTTGCTCAAAGGATGAGCAACCATTTAGTAGGGGGTGATGAAAAGCTCCATAATTAGACATATCTGGAGGGGTTAATGGTCACCTTTTTTCCTTCTTAAATCTCTTTTTCTCCACCCTCCTTAACGCTCGAACGTAGCCATAGGATCCCCAAGGATTCTCTCCAACAATTCAAATTCCAAAGGCAACCAAGCAACTCAAATACCAAAGTGCACTCAATCTATGTTTACTTGGAGTTAAGTGGACTCAATCACTATTTTCAAGGGAGTTGCTGGTAGCTTCCCTGTAGAATAAATAGAGTAGAGCTAGAGCTAGGAATGATTTGATTTTTGGGGAACTTTGCTACAAGCTATTGAGCTTTTGATTATTGTACTCAACGATTAAACTTTGAGAAATGTACGAGAATATTCTTTCATGAAATGAGCATACTAATTTCATTTTACTGATTTAAGTTTTAGAGAGCTAGGCGTGTGGGTTAGGGCCCAATCCATGTGCCTCACCCTCTTTGTTGTACTTGTTCTTTGTTTGTTTTCAGTAGATCTGCTTCCGATAGTTTCATTTTTGTTTAGTTTTTCTTTCAGTGTGCTGATGTAGGTTTTATTTTCTTATGAGTAAGAGAGTAGAGGATAAAAATCTAAAAAATGTGGATCAAGACCTCCCTTCTCATCTCTGTCAATAGAGCTCGAGGAGGGTGAACCTTCCCACATACCCAAAAATTGATTTATGTTCACTGTTTCTAAGAATAGTGTAGAGTTGCATTACCATTTTCAGCCTTCCTTTTGTAATGTATTTTCACGCATTTGTCTATTCTTCATGCGTGGATCAGTAGAGTTGTTTGCATGAATAAGAATAAAAGTACCAGGGAAGTCCATTTGCACCTCCCCGCTTCATTCTCCATCTCTATTTTTACACCTCCATCGTTGTTGTTATTGCACCTCCATTTTCCTCCTATTTCTTTTATCGCAGCTACTGCCCCTTTTATTCACAAGGCACTTAAAAATTCTAAGAGTTTGACCTTCGGCCTTTCCTCATCAAAACTCCTACTACCATAATTTTCTTTATCGCAAATCGCAAATCCTCCTGGTCTTCGTTAATACTTCCCACTTTTGAGCTCCGATTGAGATAGTTCACATAACCCTTCCGCCTTACCTTTGCCAATTATCAAAAAAATATTCAAAAACCTTCATAAACCAACCTTTTCCCTTTAAAATCCTTACCGCAATTCCTTTCACAAATCACAAATCACATTTTTTATTTGGTTCCCGTTAACACTGCCACTTCGAATGCCGTTTGTGATAATTCTCCATACTCCGCCACATTGCAAATCAAAAATCGCATTTTTTATTTGGTTCCTGTTAACACTTACCACTCTAAACACCGATTGCTATTTCTTCGTACTCCGCCACATTGCAAATTTCAAATCGCATTTTTAATTTGGTTCCCGTTAACGCTTACCACTCCAAACGTTGATTGGGATAATTCTCCGTACTCTGCCACATCGCAAATCGCAAATTTCATTTTTTATTTGGTTCCCGTTAAGACTTACCACTTCAAACACCGATTGAGATAATTATCCATACTACGCCACATCGCAAATCGCAAATTTATTTTTTCATTTGGTTCTCGTAACACGTTCCGCTACCAATGCCGATTGCGATATCGCTGTGGTACTCTACCACCTGCCCTACCGCCACGTCATCCTGACGCATTTCACATTTCGCAATCTTTACCGTGTCACATTTTGTTGTTCGCAGTCTTTATCCCATCACATTTCGCAATTCATTCCCGCTCCCGAACAACACTTCCACAACCCCTCTGACCTGAAAATATTATGATTGTGATATCGTATATCGCACATCGCACTCCCATCTTCCCATTGCACATCCGCCATCGCACTTTTAAAAGTCTCCTACTCCAAAGGATTTTTGCGATATTATAAGTTTTAATAAAGTATAAACCCTCTTTCACACTTCTAAGCTTTTTTTCATGTGTTTAATCTTCCTTAGCACCCTTAACCCCCTTTCTCCAAACTGCAAGCAACACTTCCAAAATTTTAGTTAGATCATGGATAGAAGCATAGTAGATAGAGCATAAGATAAGTAGGGTGTGTTTAGCTGATTGGACAAGTTAAGCGTGGTTTAGAATTAGTTTCCTTCCTACCATTCATTTCTGCACATTAAATTAGTTTCATTTCCTTCATTTCCTTTCTGCAAATTAAATTAGTTTCATTTTCGTGATTTCCTTTCTGCAAATTAAGTTAGTCTCCTTTTTGTCATTTCCTTCGAGCAATTTACTTTCCAGTTCTTATCATAGTTTAATAAATAACACCCTTTCGTAAAGCAGAAGAGGATGACATGAGCATAATGAATATGTTGTGTATATAGCATTGTCACCTCTAAGTTTGTACAAACCGCGGGTTGATAAAGTAAAGTAGGGCAGCCCCTGGGGAGTTGCAACACTCTTGGTGCAATACCAGAGCTCACCACATAGTACCATGCATACAAAAAAAAACATGTACCTTATGCACACAATGTCACGTATGCACAACACAACATGTATGACATGTACGCAATACCACATGTATACCAGTACCATATGCACGACAGTATACAGTACCACCTGTACACAATACTACTTGCAAAATGTGTGCACAACATCACATGTACATGACACTACTTGCACAATGTGTACACAACGCCAAATGTACACCGCACCACTTGTACAATGTGTACACAATACCACATGTAAATAACACCACATGCATGACATGTACACAACACCACATGCACACAATGCCACATGAACGACATGTACACAACACCACCTGCACAGAACACCACTTCTACAACATGTACACAACACCACATGCACACAACACCACATGTACAATCATGCACACAACACCATATGTACAACACACACACAACACCATATGTACATAGCACTGCATCACAACATATTCATAGCACCATACGTATAACACAACACCACATATCCAACATGTGCACAACAACATATGCACACAAAACTGCATATCCAACATGCACATAGTATAGTATATACACAACACCGCATATCCAACATGTACATAATGCCATCTATACCTAGCACTACATAATACACACAACACAATATACACAACATGCATACAACATCATAGATACACAATACTACATATGTTACTTCTACATATCACCATAGGTACAATCACTAAATATACAACATGTGAAACATATACACAACAGTAGTACTGCACATCGATAGACCACACACTGACCCCACAAGCAACCTTGATTCTAGTGTATTTCCACTATCCATGCTTATCCTAGCATGTTGCATATCAGACTGCTTTCACTTAGCTGATGTACCCCTTAGCATTACCCATCCATAACATAAACATAGGCATAATATAAGCATATAATGTCAATTCATGTCCACATGATACTGACCTCATAGATATGTCAAATTTACTCGTCCCACTTGATTCCTTATCAGACCAAGAACCTCTTCATGCCATTCACCTGCACAAGTAATCATTCCTCCACAAGAATGATCCTTGAAAACCCTATCAGACAGTGACATACATACATACATATATAATTATTAGCATAAACCAATCATGATCATGTCAGACAATGACATACATACACACATATACATGCATATAAACATTTAACATTTAACAACCATGATCCATGACAACCCTATCCGACACAACATACATACATACATACTCTATACATATATAAACACCAACATAATCATGATCACATTGTAACTACAAGATATCATAAGGTCTGAGTTAAGATAGATTCCTTTATTCATGCACAACATGGACAACGTTGAGAACAACAGTTCCTAGTTACATAGCTAAGGTATATAACACCTCAAATCCATTCAATTTACCTTTCATATTACCTTTCCCGCGACTATTCTACCACCATCCATTTACCACAATGGACGTAACCAGTCCAACCGACCGCCATATTCTTACCTTCCATTGTGCTTACTCATGCATTGAGCTTCATCTGTGTCTTACATTACCTATTGGACTACATTCAGCTCTTTCCGAACTCCATTAAATTTCCTCTTTCCCAAAAAATTCCAAATACTCTCAAACAAAAGGAAAACAATAGAAACAAAAGAATAAAAACATGAAAACCAAAAGCAATACGACAATGTGACAAAGTGGAAAGGCCTTGCACCAGACATAAAAAAGCTGCAAATCAAGCACAAACAAATCATAAAAGACAAAAAACACAAGACTATCAATAAACACCATGACTCGATCCCCCATGGATACCCAACAATTCCAAAGGAAATCTCAACCTGGGCCTTCTTCAATATTTCATGGAAGTATCTTTTTCCATGCAATCCCCTGCATCATACTACCATAAACACCTAAATCTCAGTGCATAAATAAAAATAACAACAAGCTAGTTACATTACCTTGTTGTGCTAAGCATGCACACATGTCATCCATATGTATCAACATCAAGACAAAATATCTATAAATTCAAAATCAACTCTTACCAAGACTAACAACCATTTCATAATCAACAATCGACTCCCATTCATCGATCATAATACATAATTCTACAACTATTACATACTTACACTCAAGTATATACCGGCTATCTCAACACATATGTGTTATCACAACCATCTTAAAACAATATTATTCCTTCATGAAATCTTACAGACACATACACTCATATCATGCAATTAATCAAACAGTCAAAAAAATTCCAAACATACCATGCTAAATAGATAAACTAGATGACATAATCAAACACTGAAAACAATCAAGCACCAAGTATACAACATAAGTACCTCAATGTATCTTAGAGGGAGGCTATCTTGTATGTACAATCAGTCTAGATTAGCACGATATAACTTCACAACACATCAACTCAACCTAAATAAGGTCATGATATCCATAACAGTAACTAGCTAACAAGTTCACATCATAAACGTATAATTATCATTGATGCATAGCAATGACATATGCATAGTCAACCTGGATTAGTACAATACAATATCAAATCATACATGAATGTAATAACCCTAACCATCTTCATAAGCCAATCCAAAGAAATACGATACATATAACGTCAAGATCTTAATGAAATAACCCTAATCATCAAGTTACTAGCATATAAAAACAACAAGCTATATATCATGCTCATCAACAAAATGTAATCTAATCATCAAGCTAACTATAATACAAAAACAACAAGTTAACTTATATCATACTCATAAAAAACATATAACATAACTAACATAAAACAACAATAGCAATGCATTCCACCACAACTTGCTATCATTCATGACTATCTGACACATGTACATATATCCGCACTAGTCAACTAGCATCTATAATGTATGTAACCATAACATAAATAAAATGAAAGGAATTCTCATAACCATATTGCATATAACAATCCTTAACCTACATACCTACATGACCAACATCGAAACCTGTATGACAACATGCTCTTGCCTTGAAATCCAATGCTGCTTCTTCACTTTGATGGTCAGCATCTCCTCCTCTATCTTAGCCAACACATTAGCATCATAACATACCAATATCATTATGATGACCTGATTTCATACAATGACCTTATGCACAACAACCTTCACCAAACCAATGAAAACGTGACCATATGAACCCACTTGACATGTATAACCAATCATGAACGACCAATGCATGTACCACATATAGCATCACATAATCAAGCATACACAAACACTACACAAGCATGACCAATATGTAACCTAGCATAAACATGAAATCCATGTACAATATGTAACAATATGTAAGCAAGTGTGCACAAAAAATACACAAGCATGAGCAACACATAACCAGTCATACACTAATGACAACCTGTTGACAACAATACCATCAACACTTCCATGGTGACACCATTGCCATCATGGCCAACACAACACAGATGTAACAAGAACATATAGACAATGTTAGACTCCTATACCAATAGGTGTCATTTTTCATGATTGTCTTGATTGAACTATGAAATATGTTCAAACCTTTTTCTTGAGCAAAGGTGTTCCATATTCTTGAAAAATCAAAAAATCAAAAAATTTTAAAAAATGTAAAGAGGGTATACCCTAAAATAAAAATCAAAGGGTAAGAAAAATAAAATGGTCAAAAAAGTGAAAGAAATGAACCCCAAGCAAAAAATAGACCAAGGAAAGTGTGCAAATCTAAATGCCACTACTATTTCATTTTTTTGTAATAAACAAAATTATGTGCAGCTTGTCAAACTTTTGCCACAATTTATGAAGAGTCAAACTGTTTAAACTTGACTCATTCATGTTTCAATTTCATGTTGTAGAACAGAGAATAAATATCTGACCAAACAGTTTAATCTTGGCAGATAAGTAGATAGGTAGAGCTAATAAAAGGTGCTCAATAGTTCAATCTGAGCCCTTGGATGTAATAAGGGTAGAATTAGATAGATCTACCATGTAAAAAGAAAAAAGGTTGATACGGGTTTGCAAGTCCAAATGCACCCTAATAAAGAAGAGAAAATGGTAGTGTCAAGTAGATAGGGTAGGTAGATGGTGTTGCAAAGTTTTATGTGATGAATGATGGTGCTAAATATGTTTAATATTTTACCTTCATCACAAGTACTGAAGCAGAAAATGCACTGGAAAAATCACAGAAAGCAAAGTCAAAATCATTAATTTCCCACATCACTTTCTCCCTAAAATTTTTACTAATTTCCTCAAAGTGCTAAGGTATTTGGAGATTAAAGGGGCTCAAGGCATTTCCTTGACTTTTGGAGGGACCGGACCCTCTGCCTAATGATCAAAGAGACCTAAGTACTTGAAGTTATTTATCATTATAAACATTCACTTTTATCCTTTTCCTAAGTAAAATCCTATTTTACTTAGGAAAATCATGCCATATTTCATAAAATCCCCTCAAAATTACTTGCTATTCTATGTTTAAGTGTCGAAATTTAGATGATGTAATTTACTTCAGAAATCTTCACTTTCTTAGTTATAGTTAAGTATTTTGAGTTTACCTTGTCCTTTGTCATATTAACTTCTGATTTATTTATTAAATCCCTAGTAAAAAGACCTTATTCTATAGTACTTAACTCCTTTTACATAAATATCCCAAAAAACCCCTCTTATTATAAGTTTTGGCCAAAGTTTATTAAATCCCCTTTGATTAATAAAAAACCCCCAATAAAAACCCTTTGGCTAAAAAATACCCATATAAAATATTTCCCTACCCTTATGGTTGATAAATAACATTGATTTATTACCATATACTAAAAATATATGAAAAAGGACTTTTAAACATATAGTTTTATGTGTTTAGAAACGAAAAATAATGAACCCGAAAGTTTTAATCCAAACAAAAACTTCAAAATTACCCCGAGTAACCGTGGCCTATTCCCTTGGTATTTTTATTTCCGCCCGACACTTTAACCATAGTTAAAACCCTTAACCCTCCCGCAACTGTGAATAAACTATGGGATTAATTAATCACCAGGATTAATTAATAACCATCCATTCCGCCAATCAAACGCCCCCCCGGGACATTTAATTAAGCTAATTATGTTTTAAAACCCCGTCGGGCCCGCACGTTAAAACTCTGCCAATTCCACATCCCGTCCACCGTCAGATCGCCTCCCCGATGATCAACGGCCCACGATCATTCTGCTGGCCGTCTCGTGTCCGAAAGATAACGAGCGGGGGCACAGTGGTTTTGGAATAGTACTCTGACCATGTGTCAGTTGATTAATGGAATCGTTGCCTCCTCGCTTAATACCACTGTTTCCCAAAGAGCGGTGCGGAAATTACCGCTTACCGCCCAGACCCGGTGATGCGTCCTCCCGTACCGGATGACGTCATCCTCGAAAAAATCAAAATTCTCATTGACTTGTTAATAAAACAAAAAATTGTGTTTTTCTGTCATTTTCACTGCTGAAAACGACTGCGTCCTCCTCTGAAAAATTTGAAAATTCCGCTGTTTGAGACACCGCCGACCAAATTTCCGAACGCCATTGCTAAACCAGTGCTCAAGCATCCATCCGCCATTGGCCAGTACCCGTAAAATTCAAATTTCTCCATTGAACAGGTATTTATTCAAATTCCTGTTGAAACTCTTTGAAAAATCCACTTTCCTGTGTTAAAATTCATGCCAGAGTCTGAAAAAGGGTTAATGTCAGTCTATTCTAGTTCCTGCAAGTAAAATCAAAGCTCCCAGAATCAAAATTGCGCCCGGTCTGTGAAGAAAACCCAGAAACTTCCATTTTGAATACACAAGAACCAAAATGGAAGCTCCGGCAGCCCTGAATGTAACTCCATTGAATGCCCCTCACAGAGAGTTAGAATACTTACCATTAGTGGATAAAGACTTAGGTTTCGATGAAAGTCCTCTTCAAAGTTATTGTCACTGCAGAGACGATTATTCGAAGGGTTTGGATGTCATTGGATTGTGGGAATCCAATTTCCCAAGATATCTTATCCCCTCAGTCTATGTTTTCCCAGAAATTATCCAATACTGTCACTCCAACTATGATTCAACTCAAAGGGCAGTGTTGTCTCCTGACCAGAGTTTCCTTTTCCCCATCACCCCTCAAGCTATCAATACAATGCTCCATTTTGAACTTGATCAAGATCTTACTCCTTTGTCCATGGAAGAACTACTTGAAAAGTCTACCCAACTGTCCCCAGAAAAATTGAAATGCATTTGCAGACTTTTATGTTACCTGAACATCAACCTAAGGGGCCTCCTCCCTATGGTTTTGCTTATTTTAATAGTTTAGGCAAACTCATCCTAAATATGATATCCTTTGTCATGGGTTTCAATACAAGTGAATATGTTGATGAAATAACCCTGGTGTTGCTGTCTATCTTTACTCTTGGGCAACCTCCTGTAGTAAAATATGACTTTGCCTCTTTCATTGCCAATAAAATCCATGACCAGTTCATGAAGCTAGATAATGAGAAAGTGTTTAAATATTCCTCAGTCATTTACCATCTCATCATCTATTATCAATCAGATAAGTTCCCTTTTCCTGTTAAAAACCTTGATGCAAAGGGAAACCCTAGATCTGTTATATTTTGGTCTGCCATAACTCACTCTTCCTATGATTCTCCCTATTCTTATGCTGAGTTCATCGATCTTTTTGTATATCCTGCAACTACCTTGTTGACAGGAATTCCCCCTCCAAGGCTCAGTAATGAGATTAAGAAGACTTTGCAGCTTTCAAGAACATATAAAGTTGGGGATTGGTATTTATACCAAAATCATTCAGTCATCAGAATATATGGATGTGAATTGCATCCATTCAAGTTGCCAAAATATGTGCCTATGAGACTTTTTGCCTTAGAATATTTCAGGCAAATGAATAATTCTGATATGATTCATTTTTGTAGTGTAAAAAAGAAAGCCCAACTCAGGATCAAAAGTCAATTAGGTCCCTTTATATGAAATTCTAGGGATGTTGAGCGAGAAGCAGAAGATATACTACAAAACCGTTACAAGTTGCAAAGGAGTTTCCGTTGGGTTCCTTATGATCCATTCAGTTTTATCTGTGATAAAAGAATGAAGAACAAATCATCACCATATTTTCACCACAGGATTCCTGAAATAGAACAATATGCTAATCAAGATGAGTGGGTGGAAGGAACACTAGTTGAGCAAGATAGTGAAGAAGACAATATAAACAAAATTATGAAAGATCTTGCGAAAAAGTTTGACCTAGAATCTTTTGGTCAAGAGTAGGTACCTCACATTGGCACTTCTTCAGCAGGAAATCTTCAACAGGGATTACAGGAAGATAGTCCATCAATTTCAGTAGAGTCTAAAGGCAAAGGGAAAGAACCTGAAGTACAGGTCATTGAAACTTTCATCATGGCAGAGAAACCTCAAACCTCCAGGGCACCAGATCAAACACAGGTTGCTCCTACTCAAGTAAATCATGCTGAAGTTTTGAGAATTGCAAACTCCATCTAATATGGAAATAGGCAAGAAAGGAAAGGTTCCAGATCTTACTCCTCCCAAAGAATCCTTAGAGCTACATCAAGCTAAGAAACAGAAACTGAATCCACTTCCAGAAGTGGAATCTATAGATGAGATTCTTGATGATGAAAGAGAAGACAGTCAACTAACCGGTTCAGTTAGTGTAACACACATAGGTCATAAAGGAAAGGAGTTACAAAAAAAGTTGAGCACTGAAGTATCTTCCTTTAAACAGCCAAAGACAGATGCAGGTGATATAAAGAGAACTTTCATTAATATAAAAGCAAAGAATGATCCATTGAGAATGCATGTATATTATCAGTATATGAGAATGGCTCCACACAATCAGGAAAGATTAGTGTCAGTATTTGACATTCAACAAGGTAAAATGATGATGAGCCATTTCAAATCCAAGGTGCCAAAACCCAAGACTGCATCTGATTATTTTAGGACCAATTTTGAGGTCCTGGCAAAATACATTAATCCCTTGGACCAAATAGAGTTGCATAAACAAACTGGGGAAATGATATATTCCACCCTTACTGATAAGGCCATGGCAGCCCTTAGGCTGCAAGATTCTTTAAATAATACAAACACCCAGTTGCAAATTGAGAAGGCTTCTTCTCAGGCAAAAGATAACAGAATAAAGTCTCTAGAAGAAATAATCATTAGTTTGGGTCACAATCCCAAAGATATCAAAAGCATTGAGGCACTAATTAAAAAGAAAGATGATGATATTGCTGCACTGAGAAAGCAGCTGAAATTGCCAGCCTCAAGGCATCCCCAGACTCAAGAAGTTTTAAGGAAAATTCACAGGAAGAAATGATGGAGTTGCTCTTGACAATGACTGAGCAACTGAGTGAAACAGAGAAAGAATTGGAACAGGCATTAAGAGAAAAATAGGCTATCATGCAAACATCTACAACAGAGATCACTACAGGTACCACAACAGCAGATCAACAAACAGAGTCATCACAGGTAAACACTTCCAGTTTAAGTTCTGATGAATTGGTTAAAAAAATGGAAAGTTTAAAACTCAGAGTCACAGAACTTCAAACCACAAAATTACAGCTAGTAAATTTGGAGCAGAAATATGATATGTCTAAAAATATTGTTGTTTATAATACCAGGGAAATCAAAAGGCTGGAAAAATTGGTTAAGGCTTTAGAAAAAGATCTTTCATTAGAAAAGACTTTGAGAGAAATAAACAAAACTCTTTGGGATAATATAGTTGAGTCAATAAAGAGTGTTTGGTCCTTTGTTCAAATAATCTTTGAACAAAATGATTTAGTCAAAGTAGCCATGGAAGAAATAGACAAAACAAGAGAAGAATTGAGAGGCAGGCCAGAGCAAGCCAATCAACTTATACAGTTTTTGAACACCCAGACTAGGCAACAGCTTGTAGAGCTTGGAATTGAAGACAGGACAGGCACTATTTTAGAAATAAAAATAGTTTTTACCAAAAGAACTTTTATGCAAAATTTGGAAAGGAAATGCTCAGATATTCTGGAAGAAGTTAATGCTTTCAAAGAGAAGTTTCAGGTTTTATTGGACAATGGGTTACCCAGTCCTATGCTCTCAGAGGACAAACTAATGGACCTGGAAACCTATGTTAATAAAATAGATATACATGCTCATAATACCACTGCTCATTCTATCAGTTCTTCAGAAGCCACATTGCCAACATGGAGGAATCTCTACGACAGGTTAAAGGATTTGTTTCATCTTGAGTATGAAATAAGGTATTTATTCCCACATCGACCCAATTTCTTCAGATACACAGAGGCCGATGAAACATTGAGAAAGCTAAAAAGAACCATAATAGCAGAAGACAAATGGTGGGAAGACCTATTGGAAATTTTTTGAAATTTATCTTCAGGTAAAGAATTTTGTCTTTTTACTATCATGTAAAGGATAAATAAAGGAGAAAATATTAAAGAATATCAGTAGAAACAAAGAGTATCAGACAAGCAAGTCAGTAAAAAAGAATTACTCAAAAGGACAGCATCGAGCCCTATTGTAGGACCTGCCTCCAGCACATCCACAAAGGGAGGAAACAACACACCAGCAATTACTTTTTGTCCTATCTACGAGACCATTTGTCTCCTTTTTATTGTAACTTATTCATTAGTCACCGTAGATTATTTGCTAGGTTAGTGTGAGATATTTTCAATCCTTTTTTGTATAAATAAACCCTCAAAGAAAGTATTGAGGGTGGATTCTACTACTTTGCTGTGACATTGATGTTTTTGGAATAAAAGTGTTTTGGAGAAATTTATTTGTGGCTTGCTTGATGACAATTTGAAGCTCAGGACTTTTTGCAGGATTCAAGTGTCGGACTGCAGTTCAATAAGTCTTTCTATCTTATGTCTTAAGTTTTATATCTGTTTATATTATCATCATGTCCATTTTTGAATAATTGACATAAAAGAATAAATCAGAATTTACTTAATTGTACTCTGATTTCAATTGTGATTATTCTAAATGTTTTCCTCTAAATTAGTTATAAGCAATGAATTCTTAATTGCTCTTGCTTCGCTAATTTAAACATTTTGGTTACTATAATAAAGAATTCTTCGTTGCTCTTTATTTGTAATCATTTCATTTCTTTCTTTTGAACATGGTGAAATATTCTTAACTGCCTTTCATCCCTTCAAACCCATTCCATCCACTTTAAATTTTAAGGATTGTTCTATGTTTGTCTATCTTTCCCTGTAAAGCCATCTTATGTGTAGAATAGAAATCCAGTAAAGCCATCCTTTGACTCCATAGCCCAATGGCCTGAAAATATTCAACCTTGCCCTTAGTTGGCGAATCCCACCATTTTCAAACAAACTCTTGGACTTATAACTAGCCTAAAACTTTCTAAGAACAAAGATAAATTATAAAGAGAGAGCCCTCTCTGGATGCAGATTGGCTAGATTCTGCATCTGAAGGTTGGTTTGTGGTTACCTCGGGTTTACTTTCCTTTCCCACAACTTCAAGGAAAACCTGAGTGATAACATAGTGGCGACCATACTGGGGACCTGAATCATTTTTATTGTTAATATTGTTCACTTATAAGCTATAGACAGAGTCTGAAGATCAGCCAGGTAGCCTTTGAAATTGCTTTTGCTCTGCAATTGCAAAAGTAAATAAAAGCTGCTTCAGTCTATCTCTGATTTAGCTTATACTCTGAACCTTAGTTTCAAATGTTTAATCAGACTCTCTAGTTCAATAAATATTTGAGAAAATTTTAATCATAAATCATTATTTCTTGAAGAATTTGTAGAAGTTGTACTTTCATTTCAATTAAAACCAAAAATCCAAAAAGATAAAGTCTAGGAAAACTGGCTTCAGAAAGGATTCGCCATACCAGGTCAAATCCTGACCCTAATCCACCACCGATATTTGAAAATCCAAATCTGATTCCTAGGATTCTTAGAAGACAAGGAAGTCAAGAAAGTTCTGAAAGAGGAAGTCAAGAGAGTTCTAGAAGTTCCAGACCTCTTTCTAGATCACATTCCTGTCCTGTGAAGATTATATATTTTGACGAAATTCCTTTTGATGAGCGATTTGAAACATCCTTATTTGTAAATTTTTCTGAAACTGAATTATCAAGATTAGTTCCAGATCCATTGTTTTTTGAAGATTTGCAATTCAGATTTGTTTCATATCACCTTGACAGACATTTACAAAACTCCATTTCATCTGAACAGACCTTTGAAGAAAGTTCAAACATTTCTGTAATTACCGAAGCTTCCCCAAGTTCAGTTACTTTTCCTCAAGCTTTTCAAACACCAGTCACCCCTTCTACTCCTCCACCCAGACCACCACCATCTATTATTCCATTACCCCTTCCAATGGCCAATAGATATGCTCCTTTACAGCTGCCAGCCAACCCTGTGGCTTTGCCCCAAGATTATCAAAGTAAGATCACACCTTTTGATGGCTCAGGTACTTACACAGCTCAACAACATACCAAAAGGATGACTGATTACTTTGAATTCTATGAAATTGACACTGATGATGTCCGAATGAGAATTTTTGTTCAGAGTCTTACTGGGGAAGTCAGGACATGGTTTAGAGCCCTTGCTCCAAACAATATTGTTGATTTACCAGCTTTGTATAGGGCATTTTTGAATAGATGGGAGAAGAAGAAAGACCCTCTTCATATCCTATCAGAATTTGAAAAATTGAGAAGAAGACCTAATGAAACCGTGCAAGATTACATAATAAGATTCAACGAAGCATATAACGTTGTTCCCTAGAACCTCAGACCCCCTCCTGACTCAGTATTGGTCAAATTTCCAGATGGTTTTGACTCTGACATAGCCTATTCACTCAGGGAAAGAGCTCCCCAAACCCTAGAAGAAATGCAAAGCATAGTGTTTAGTGTGGAAGCAAACCTTATAGAAAAACGAGTCAGAGCTAGGGAAGAAAGAAGAATGCCTATGAATGAAGAACCTTCAGCTTTTGAAAGAAAGCTGGATGCAATCATTAAAGGTATGGAAAGATTAGGAGACAGAGTGGAGACAATCGAAAGAAAGTCTACTGGTGATAATCAAAATGTTGTGAAAAACCCAAACTTTAGAAGAAATCAAAACCAAAATATTGGGAAGAATGTCCCTGACCAAAATATCAGGCCACCTTTCCAAGAAAATTTTGTTGAAGGTTCAACTTCTGAAGAGCCTATTGAGGATGTCGAAATAAATAATGTAACCGAAAAACAAAATGAACCAGAAGTTTTCCTATCTCAGGATGATCAGGAAAATCACATCCTTGAAACATTCCAAACACATTCAGGAGAAACTTTTGATTTTAAGGAAGGCTATGACACAACAATTTATGAGGTTCATAAACAGTACAATTTGAGAAGCAGACGGATTGATGTGCCAGAGAATAGCAAACAGAAAGCTGTAAAACAAAATATCAAAGGCAAAATCCCTCCTGTACAAAACATTCCCCCTGTACAAATTTTGTCTAGGACAACTCCTAACCCCTCAAATCCAATAATTGAAGATGTGTCTGATAACCAACCAAATAATAAACAACAATCTAATACTTTTCCTCCTGTAGGAAACGTAGAAGAAACAATAGAAGTTAGTTCAGAAACACCTTCAAATCAAAATTTCACTCATGAAAAAGAGAAAAATGTTGAAGACCCAAAAAATAGAGAAAACCCAACTGTGCAAAACACTAAAACTCAAACAGAAAAACCTTTCAATCTAGAGGCTGAAATAGGCAAACTAAAGATAGTTGTTCCTTTATCAGAATTGGCTAAACATGATGTCTATAGAAGCCAAATCAGCAAATCCCTAAACATTAATATTACTGGAATGGATGATTCAATAAATATTCTTGATGATCAACCCAAACTCCTTTTTGGCCCCGAGGTAAATGGAAAACCAGAAAGTGGAGGAACTCCTCCATTTTATGTGAGCCTGAACGTTCATGACAAAATACTCCACAATGCTATGCTTGATTCTGGAGCATCCCACAATTTGATGCCAAAATCTGTGATGGAAAGATTAAATTTAGACATCACCAGACCGTATAAAGATCTGTTTTCTTTTGATTCTAGTCAGGTAAGATGTTTAGGTTTGATTAAAGATTTGTGTGTTACTTTGGTGCAATACCCTGCGAAGTCTGTTTTGATGGATATAGTAGTGGTTGATATCCCTCCTAAATATGGTATGTTGTTGTCTAGATCCTGGGGTGCTAAACTTGGAGGATCTATTCAACTAGACATGTCATATGCCACTATTTCAGTATTTGGTCAACCTAAAAGATTATATAGAGAAACCTTGGTGAGTAGCCATGAGAAGCCTGAAAACTTCCCTGTCTATTCAGTACATTCTGATATGGATTCTTTCATCCTTTATAATGTTGAAAAGGACCTTCCAACTGAACTAGAAGCACCTGAAAAGGAAGTTACAAACAAAACTACTGTTAAAATTGAAGAGATTTCTGAAAACCAAGAAACACCAGATAACCAAGAAATACCAAAAAAAGCTAAACAACTAGCTCCTGTTAAGAAATATGTTAAAACAGTTGATGAATATTATGAACATGAAATTTTGTGGCATTTAGAATTTGATGGCTCAGTAAACAAGTTAGGAGCAGGAGCTGGAATTTGGTTACATAATGTTGAAAATGATCATGCTGAAGGTCATTCTTATAGATTGAATTTTAAATGCACTAACAACATGGCTGAGTACGAAGCCCTTTTGCTAGGGCTTAAACATGTCAAAAAGTTAGGAGCAATTAGGGTATCAATCATAGGAGACTCTGAATTAATCATCCAACAGATTAATGGTGAATGTTCAACCAAAGATCCCAAATTGAAACAATATAGAGAAACAATTGTGGAAATTCTCAACACCTTTCTACAAGCTCAACTTGCCAAGATTCCCAGGAAACAAAATTTGCATGCTCACAGTCTTGCAATGTTCGCTAGCACATGTAAATTGCCTTTTGGACCTAATCATCAGTTCACAGCTGAGATTAGACATAGACCCGCTATACCGGACAATCTAATGAATTGGCAAGTATTTGTAAATAACAATCAAATCAATAGTTTTTTGACACTAGAAAATGAGTTTTCTAACAGTAATATAGATGAGGACATAACAATCAATGAATCTGATCAAGAAAAAGAACAAAAAACAGATATTTCAAGAAAGACTGCAATTCATATGCTTCACCCAACCACATTCACAGAAAAATATATGCAGGATTTGATACAAATGGAATTCGACAAGATCATAGAAGATGAAACTGAAATCATTAATCTGAAAGATAATCATTTACCCAAGGGATTAACTCCTTTGGAAGATCTTTTTGATTCAAATGACATTCCATTTAGACCCAAAATGGAACCTATTAAGGTTGATATTGAAGAATGCAACTTAGGAACCCCAGAAGATCCCAAAATGGTTAAATTATCCAAAACTCTACCAGAAGATCAAAAGGTTAAATATGTTGAACTCTTAAAGGAATTCCAGGACGTTTTTGCCTGGAGTTATGAAGATCTTAAATCATATGATACATCCATAATTCAACACACTATACCTTTGAAACCAGATCAGAAACCTTTTAAACAAAAACTTAGAAGGATCAATCATGTTTTACTACCTTCAATTGAAAAAGAAATTAAAAGGATGTTTGAAGCAGGGATTATAGCTCCTATTAGGTTCTCTGAATGGGTTTCTAATCTAGTACCAACAAGAAAGAAAACTGGAGAAATTAGACTGTGTGTCGATTTGAGAAATTTGAATAAAGTTTCTTTAAAAGATAACTATCCTTTGCCTAAAATGGACCATATCTTACAAAGGGTAGTAGGATCTTCTAGGATATCTCTATTGGATGGATTTTCAAGGTATAACCAGATTCTGGTTCATCCTGATGATCAAGATAAAACAGCATTTACAACACCATGGGGTACTTGTAAATATGTCAAGATGCCATTTGGACTCAAGAATGCAGGAGCTACATTTCAGAGAGCAATGGACATTGCTTTTGCTAAAGAAATACATGATTTTCTGGTAATTTATCTAGATGATTTAACATTTTTTTCCAAAACAGATCAGCAACATTTAGATCATCTAAGGCAAGTGTTTATAAAGTGCAGAAAATATGGCATTTCTTTAAATCCTAAAAAGTCATTGTTTGGTTTGGAAGAAGGAAAGCTCTTAGGTCACATTATATCTAAAGATGGCATTAGAATTGATCCTGAAAGAATACAAGCAATTTTGCAGATACCTCATCCCAGAAACATAAAAGAACTTCAAGCTTTCATAGGAAAGATTAATTTCTTGAGAAGATTTATTTCCAGTTTAGCTGAATTACTTAGATTACTTACTAACATGCTTAAAAAAGATTCAAGCATTGACTGGACTGTAGAAGCCAAGCAATCATTTGAAGAAATCAAAATGGCTTTAACAAGAACACCAGTTCTTACTAGTCCAAAGTTTGATAGAGATTTCATTATTTTTTCATTTGCTTCTGAACATACAGTTGCAGCTGTTTTACTACAAAAATATGATCAAGGGTGTGAAAAACCAATAGCATTTTTTAGTAAAGCACTTAGGGATGCATCTTTGAAATACAATATCATGGAAAAACAGGCTTTTGCACTTGTGAAAGCAATTAAAGATTTCAGAGTTTATATATTATATTTTCATGTGATAGCTTATGTGCCTAATGCTGTAGTTAAAGACATCTTGACTCAAGATGGTATTGAAAGCAAAAGAGGTAAGTGGATAGCTACCATTTTAGAATATGATATCGAAATTAAACCAACTAAACTCATCAAAGGTCAAGGTTTGGCTCAACTCATGACCGAAACTAATTGCTAAGCCTTAGATATTAACGAACTGGATGACGAACAGGAGATGGCGACTCCACAGATCAGTCAAACTTTCTTAGATTCACCCTGGTACACTGATATCATTCATGTTTTATTAAACCTGCAAGCTCCTCCAGGGTTGTCCAGAACGAAAAGAAGATTTTTGAAAATGACATCTTTAAAATATTGTATTTTAGATGGCACTCTATTTTGGAAAAATCATGAAGGAATCTTATTAAATTGTCTATTGAAAGATGAAGCTGACAAGGCACTTAATGAATTTCATGTAGGGGATTGTGGTGGACATCTCTACTGGAAGTCAACTGCAGACAAAATCTTAAGGGCCGGTTTTTACTGGCCAACCTTGTTTTCAGATGTTAAGAAATTTGTAACAACTTTTCATAAGTGTCAGATCTTTGAGGGTAAAAGAAAGTTGTTACCTTTACCATTAAGACAAATTTCCACAGAAAGACCCTTTCAACAATGGGGATTAGATTTTATTGGAGAAATTCATCCCTCTTCTTCTGGGCAACACAGATGGATTCTTACTACCACAAATTACTTTACTAAATGGATTGAAGCTATCCCATGCAGACAAGCCAATGATTCTGTAATCATAGGGTTTTTAGAAACCAATATACTTTCCATATTTGGTTGTCCAGAGAAAATCATAACAAATAATGCTGCTGCATTTAAGTCTAAGAAAATGATTAGTTTCTGCAATAAATATCACATAACTTTAGGCCATTCAACAACCTATTACCCTCAGGGTAATGGACCGGCAGAATCCTCCAATAAAAGCCTTATTAATATCATTAAAAAATTATTAGAAGAAAATAAAAATAACTGGCATAAGAAACTTACCAATGCATTGTGGGCAGACAGACTGACAACTAAGAAATCAATTGGGACTAGTCCATATGAATTAGTTTATGGCATTGAAGCAAGATTCCCATCATCTTTAGGAATTCCTGTTATGAAGTTACTTCAGGAGGCTCAAGTGGAACCAAATGATATTCAGAGAAGAATTAACCAAACAATTCACTTGCAGCAAACCAGAGAAGAAGTATATCAACGATCCCAAGTCTTGCAGGAAAAGTTAAAGAAAATGTTTGACAAAAGAACTAAAGCAAAAGATTTTCAACTAGGAGACAAAGTCCTAAGATGGGATTCCAGAAGGGAAGAAAAAGGGAAACATGGGAAATTTGATTTCTTATGGAAAGGGCCTTATATCATTCATGCCTTACAGGGGAACAACACATACTTTTTAAAGAACTTGGACAATTCAGAAGCTGAGGAAGGACCAGTCAATGGTCGAATGCTGAAGCACTATTTTGATCCTATTTACTAGGATATTCTGATTTTTTCTAACTTGTACATAATATATCCTTTTCTAATGCAGTTTTGATTGGATGGTGACTTCTTGGAGTTGAAGCCCGAAGCGAAGGCCCTAAGCTTCAAAAGTTCCACTATCATATGTACAATAAAGCTACCAGAAGAAGGAGATTACATGTTCAGACTGAAGACATTTTTTTAGGCATCTGACCTGCTGTTCTTGACTTTTCACAAGGAAAAGCCATCCCCAAGTGGAGCCAGTGTTAGACTCCTATACCAATAGGTGTCATTTTTCATGATTGTCTTGATTGAACTATGAAATATGTTCAAACCTTTTTCTTGAGCAAAGGTGTTCCATATTCTTGAAAAACTAAAAAATCAAAAAATTTAAAAAATGTAAAGAGGGTATACCCTAAAAGAAAAATCAAAGGGTAAGAAAAATAAATTGGTCAAGAAAATGAAAGAAATGAACCCCAAGCAAAAAATAGACCAAGGAAAGTGTGCAAATCTAAATGCCACTACTATTTTATTTTTATAAATAAGTAATTGTGTGCAGCTTGTCAAATTTTGCCACAATTTATGAAGGGTCAAACTGTTTAAACTTGACTTATTCATATTTCAATTTCATGTTATAGAATAGAGAATAAATATCTGACCAAACAGTTTAATCTTGGCAGATAAGTAGATAGATAGAGTTATTAAAAGGTGCTCAACAGTTTAATCTGAGCCCTTGGATGTAATAAGGGTAGAAATAGATAGATTTATCATGTAAAAAGAAAAGGTTGAAAAGGGTTTGCAAGTCTAAATGCACCCTAATAAAGAAGAGAAAATGGTAGTGTCAAGTAGATAGGGTAGGTAGATGGTGTTGCAAAGTTTTATGTGATGAATGATGATGCTAAATATGTTTAATCTTTTACCTTCATCACAAGTACTGAAGCAGAAAATGCACTGGAAAAATCACAGAAAGCAAAGTCAAAATCATTAACTTCCCACATCACTTTCTCCCTAAGATTTTTACTAATTTCCTCAAAGTGCTAAGGTATTTGGAGATTAAAGGGGCTCAAGGCATTTCCTTGACTTTTGGAGGGACCGGACCCTCGGCCTAATGATCAAAGAGACCTAAGTACTTGAAGTTATTTATCATTATAAACATTCACTTTTATCCTTCTCCTAAGTAAAATCCTATTTTACTTAGGAAAATCATGCCATATTTCATAAAATCCCCTCAAAATTACTTGCTATTCTATGTTTAAGTGTCGAAATTTAGATGATGTAATTTACTTCAGAAATCTTCACTTTCTTAGTTATAGTTAAGTATTTTGAGTTTACCTTGTCCTTTGTCATATTAACTTCTGATTTATTTATTAAATCCCTAGTAAAAAGACCTTATCCTATAGTACTTAACTCCTTTTACATAAATATCCCAAAAAACCCCTCTTATTATAAGTTTTGGCCAAAGTTTATTAAATCCCCTTTGATTAATAAAAAACCCCCAATAAAAACCCTTTGGCTAAAAAATACCCATATAAAATATTTCCCTACCCTTATGGTTAATAAATAACATTTATTTATTACCATATACTAAAAATATATGAAAAAGGGCTTTTAAACATATAGTTTTATGTGTTTAAAACGAAAAATAAATAAAACCGAAGTTTTAATTTAAACTAAAACTTCAAAAATCCCCAAATCCTCCGTGACCCATTCCCTTGGCAATTTAATTTCCGCCCGACACTTTAACCATAATTAAAACCCTTAACCCTCCCGCAACCGTGTATAAACTATGGGGTTAATTAATCACCAAAATTAATTAATAACCATTCATTTCACCAATCAAACTCCCCCCGGGATATTTAATTAAGTTAATCATGTTTTAAAACCTCGTCGGGCCCGCATGTTAAAACTCTGCCAATTCCACATCCCGTCCACCGTCAGATCGCCTCCTCGATGATCAACGGCCCAGGATCATTCCACTGGCCATCTCGCGTCTGAAAGATAACGAGCAGGGGCGCGGTGGTTTTGGAATAGGACTCCGACCACGTGTCAGTTGATTAATGGAATCGTTGCCTCCGCGCTGAATACCACCATCTCCCAAAGAGTGGTGCGGAAATTACCGCTTACTGCCCGGTCCCGGTGACACGTCCTCCCGTACCGGATGACGTCATCCTCGAAAAAATCAAAATCCCCGTTGACTTGTAAATAAAACAAAAATTCGTGTTTTTCTGTCATTTTCACTGCTGAAAACGACTGCGTCCTCCTCTGAGAAATTTGAAAATTCCGCTGTTTGAGACGCCGCCGACCAAATTGCCGGTAACGCGCAGACTAAACCAAGAAGTTTCACAAGCATCCATCCGCTATTGGCCAGTGCCTGTAACTAAATTCTTCCATTGGAATGTAGTATTTATTCAAATTCTTGCTGAAACTCTTTGAAAAATCCACTTTCCTGTGTTAAAATTCATGCCAGAGTCTGAAAAAGTGTTAATGTCAGTCTATTCTAGTTCCTGCAAGTAAAATCGAAGCTCCCAGAATCAAAATTGCGCCCGGTCTGTGAAGAAAACCCAGAAACTTCCATTTTGAATACACAAGAACCAAAATGGAAGCTCCGGCAGCCCTGAATGTAACCCCATTGAATGCCCCTCACAGAGAGTTAGAATACTTACCATTAGTGGATAAAGACTTCCAAATTAAAGACTTAGGTTTCGATGAAAGTCCTCTTCGAAGTTATTGTCGCTGCAGAGATGATTATTCGAAGGGTCTGGATGTCATTGGATTGTGGGAATCCAATTTCCCGAGATATCTTATCCCCTCAGTCTATGTTTTCCCAGAAATTATCCACTACTGTCACTCCAACTATGATTAAACTCAAAGGGCAGTGTTGTCTCCTGACCAGAGTATCCTTTTCCCCATCACCCCTCAAGCTATCAATACAATGCTGCATTTTGAACCTAATCAAGATCTTACTCCTTTGTCCATGGAAGAACTACTTGAAAAGTCTACCCAACTGTCCCCAGAAAAATTGAAATGCATTTGCCAGACTTTTATGTTACCTGAACATCAACCTAAGGGACCTCCTCCCTATGGTTTTGCTTATTTTAATAATTTAGGCAAACTCATCCTAAATATGATATCCTTTGTCATGGGTTTCAATACAAGTGAATATGTTGATGAAATAACCCTGGTATTGTTGTCTATCTTTACTCCTGGGCAACCTCCTGCAGTAAAATATGACTTTGCATCTTTCATTGCCAATAAAATCCATGACCAGTTCATGAGGCTAGATAATGAGAAAGTGTTTAAATATTCCTCAGTCATTTACCATCTCATCATCTACTATCAATCAGAGAAGTTCCCTTTTCTTGTTAAAAAGCTTGATGCCAAGGGAAACCCTAGATCTGTTATATTCTGGTCTGCCATAACTCACTCTTCCTATAATTCTCCCTATTCTTATGTTGAGTTCATCGATCTTTTTGTATATCCTGCAACTACCTTGTTGACTGGAATTCCCCCTCCAAGGCTCAGTAATGAGATTAAGAAGACTTTGCAGCTTTCAAGAACATATAAAGTTGGGGACTGGTATTTATACCAAAATCATTCAGTCATCAGAATATATGGATGTGAATTACATCCATTCAAGTTGCCAAAATATGTGCCTATGATACTTTTTTCCTTGGAATATTTCAGGAAAATGAATAATTCTGATATGATTCATTTTTGTAGTGTAAAAAAGAAAGCCCAACTCAGGATCAAAAGTCAATTAGTTCCCTTCATATGCAACTCTAGGGATGCTGAGCAAGAAGCAGAAGATATACTACAAAATCGTTGCAAGTTCCAAAGGAGTTTCCATTGGGTTCCTTATGATCCATTTGGTTTTATCTGTGATAAAAGAATGAAGAACAAATCATCCCCATACTTTCACCACAGGATTCCTAAAATAGAACAATATGCTAATCAAGATGAGTGGGTGGAAGGAACACTAGTTGAGCAAGATAGTGAAGAAGACAATATGAACAAAATTATGAAAGACCTTGAGAAAAACTTTGACTTAGAATCGTTTAGGCAAGTGCAGGTACCTCATATTGGCACTTCTTCAGCAGGAAATCTTCAACAGGGATTACAGGAAATCAGTTCACCAATTGCAGTTGAGTCTAAAGGTAAAGGGAAAGAACCTGAGGTACAGGTCATTGAAACTTTCATTATGTCAGAAAAGCCTCAAACCTCCAAGGAACCAGATCAAACACAGGTTTCTCCTGTTCAAGTTAATCATCCTGAGGTTTCAGAATTACAGACTCCATCTAATATGGAAATAGGCAAGAAAAGACAGGTTGCTGATCCCACTCCTCCCAAAGAAACTTCACAACAACACCAAGCTAAGAAGCAGAAACTGAATCCACTTCCAGAAGTGGAATCTATAGATGAGATTTTTTATAATGAAAGAGAAGATAGTCAACTAACTGGTTCAGTTATTATAACACACACAGGTCATAAAGGAAAAGAATTGCAAAAACAGTTGAGTATTGAAGTATCTTCTTCTAAGCCACCAAAAACAAATGCAGGTGATATAAAAAGAACTTTCATTAATATAAAGGCAAATAATGATCCATTGATAATGAAGGTATATGATCAATATCTGAAAATGGCCCCACACAATTAGGAAAGATTAATGTCAGCATTTGACATTCAACAAGGCAAAATGATGATGAGCCATTTCAAATCCAAGGTGCCAAAACCCATGACAGCATCTGATTATATTAGGACCAATTTTGAGGTCCTGGCAAAAGACATTCATCCCTTGGACCAGATAGAGTTGCATAAAAAAACTGGGGAAATGGTATATTCCACCCTTACTGATAAGGCCATGGCAGCCCTTAGGCTGCAAGATTCTTTAAATAATACAAACACCCAGTTGCAAATTGAGAAGGCCTCTTCTCAGGCAAAAGATAACAGAATAAAGTCTCTGGAAGACATAATCATCAGTTTGGGTCACAATCCCAAAGATATCAAAAGCATTGAGGCACTAATTAAAAATAAAGATGATGATATTGCTACACTGATAAAGCAGCTAAAATTGCCAGCCTCGAGGCATCCTCAGACTCAAGAGGTTTTGAAGGAAAATTCACAGGAAGAAATGATGGAGTTGCTCTTGAAAATGACTGAGCAACTGAGTGAAACAGAGAAATAATTAGAACAGGCATTAAAAGAAAAACAGGCTATCATGCAAACATCTACAACAGAGATCACTACAGGTACCACAACAGCAGATCAACAAACAGAGTCACTACAGATAAACACTTCCAGTTTAAGTTCTGATGAATTGATAAAACAAATGGAAATTTTAAAACTCAGAGTCACAGAACTTGAAACCACAAAATTCCAGTTAGTAAATTTGGAGCAGAAATATGATATGTCTAAAAAGACTATTGCTGATAATACCAGGGAAATTAAAAGGCTGGAAAAATTGGTTAAGGCTTTAGAAAAAGATATTTCATTAGAAAAACCTTTGAGAGAAATAAATGAAATTCTTTGGGATAATATAATTGAGTCAATAAAAAGTATTTGGTCATTTATTCAAACAATCTTTGAACAAAATGACTTGATCAAAGTAGCTCAGGAAGAGATACACAAAACAAGAGATGAATTAAGGGGCAGACCTGAGCAAGCCAATCAACTTATACAGTTTTTGAACACCCAGACTAAGCAACAGCTTACAGAACTTAGAATTGATGACAGGACAGGCACTATTTTAGAAATAAAGAGAGTTTTTACCAAAAGAACTCTTATGCAGAATTTGGAAAGGAAATGCTCAGATATTCTGGAAGAAATTAATGCTTTCAAAGGAAAATTTCAGGTTTTATTGGACAATGGGTTACCCAGTCCTATGCTCTCAGAGGACAAGATAATGGACCTGGAAACCTATGTTACTAAAATAGATATACATGCTCATAACGTAACTGCTCATTCTATCAGTTCGTTAGAAGCAACATTGCCAACAGGGAGGAATCTCTACGACAGGTTAAAGAATTTGTTTCATCTTGAGCATGAAATAAAGTATTTGTTCCCTAATCAGCCCACTTTTTACAAATACACAGAGGCCGATGAAACGTTGAGAAAGCTCAAAAGAACCATAATAGCAGACGACAAATGGTGGGAAGACTTATTGGAAATCTTGTAAAATTTATCTTCAGGCAGAGAATTTTGTCTTTTTACCATCATGTAAAGGATAAATAATGAGCACATGTTAAAGAGTATCAGTTGGACAGGTTAAAGAGTATCAGTAGAAAATGAAGAGTATCAGACAAGCAAAATAATTACTCAAAGGGACAGCATCGAGCCCTATTATAGCACCTACCTCTAGCACATCCTCAAAAGGAGGAAACAACACACCAGCAATTACTTTTTGTCCTATCTTCGAAACCATTTGTCTCCTTTTTATTGTAACTTATTCATTAGTCACCCTAGATTATTGGCTAGGTTAGTGTGAGATATTTTCAATCATTTTTTGTATAAATAAACCCTCAAAGAGAGTATTTAGGGGTGGATTCTACTACTTTCACTCGTGACATTTGATGTTTTTGGAATAAAAGCGTTTTGGAGAAATTTATTTGTGGCTTGCTGGATGACAATTTGAAGCTCAGGACTTTTTGCAGGATTCATGTGTCTGACTGCAGTTCAATAAGTCTTTCTATCCTATGTCTTAAGTTTTATATTTGTTTATAATATCATTGTGTTCATTTCTGAATAATTGAAATAAAAGAATAAATCAGAATTTACTTAATTGTACTCTGATTTCAGTTGTGATTATTCTTAATGTTTTCCTCTAAATTAGTTATAAGAAACGAATTCTTAATTCCTCTTGCTTCGCTAATTTAAACATTTTGGTTACTATAGTAAAGAATTCTTCACTGCTCTTTATTTGTAATCATTCAATTTCTTTCTTTTGAACATGGTGAAAGATTCTTAACTGCCTTTCATCCCTTCAAACTCATTCCATCCACTTTAAATTTTAAGGATTGTTCTCTGTTTGGCTATCTTGCCCTGCAAAGCCATCTTGTGCGTAGAATAGAAATCCAGTAAAGCCATCCTTTGACTCCATAGCCCAATGGCCTGAAAATATTCAACCTTGCCCTTAGTTGGCGAATTCCACCATTTTCAAACAAACTCTTGGATCTATAACTAGCCTAAAACTTTCTAAGAACAAAGATAAATTATAAAGAGAGAGCTCTCTCTGGATGCAGATTGGCTAGATTCTGCATCTGAAGGTTGGTTTGTGGTTACCTCGGGTATACTTTCCTTTTCTTACAACTTCAAGGAACACCTGAGTGATAACAGACAACAAGCATACTAAACACATATGCAACCAACATAAATGCATGGCTAACACACTGCCCATCCAGTCCGAGGGTTGAAACATGTTCTGATACCACTCTATAACACCCCCTTCCCACATCTACCTAAGTAACCAGCCAACTAGGGTAAACATGTGACATAGGCTACCAATATGAGATTCAACCTCCTATATTACCTTAAGGAAGTGGAACCGACGAAAACATGAGAAACACGCCTTACACAACATCAAAAACATTCTCATGAGGTAACCCAACCTTGTAGGCCCCTGAACCCTAAGGGAAAATGGATTTTTGACCAATTTGAGCCTTAGTCATGGGAATGTAAAGACAAGGTAGTGGCTAAAATCCTATAGCCTCAGGCATGGCAAGGAAAGGTAGCGCCCAGGGCTCAGTTTGGTTAGTTATGTGCCTACAACTTCGGGATTTGTGCCACCTTTTTAGACCAGATCCCAGGTCACTTCCCAGAACTTCATGAAACTTTAGGGAATGGTAAATAAAATTAAAACAAGGGTAAATAAATAAACACATCATCAAGAACTCATCTGGACCCCTCCTAACCATGACAAGCATTTCGTCAAACATGTCGTAAGCATTGCATCTATAGGTTTAAACAACAAATTTAAACATACGGGTCTCTTACTTATCTGAGAATCTCTAAGAAACATTGCTCCCCTACATCATACGCTACAATACAGTCTATTTTACCATATATACATTGTGAATTAATTTACCAGTAAGACATGGATAGATACATACATCATCACTGATCGAATACATGCTTATAACCGACACATTAACAACATAAATACAATGAATATAACAACAATAAAATCCATACATAAACCATTATATTTGCATACCAAATACCGAAGGAATGAGATCTTCATTACTGAATGTAAAAAATAACTGGAGAAGGGACTTCCATGCTCCACCCAACCATAGATTGGCTGAGCCAAGTCTCACTTCATCCAAACACCCTCATGCAATATTCCAAGCGTGAATGTGGGATATCATAAAACACATCAATCACAATCAATCTAGGGCTTCCAGAGGCCAAACCACCTCAAACCTCAACCAGTGACTCCACCTCATAGCTATATATCAAAACCATCAGATATTTTTTTCTATCAAATGTGTTCCAAGGCTCCATAGTGTTTGTTCCAACCAGAGTTTTCAGGACTAGTAACTGAACCCCAACTGTTACATGGCTTCCAGAGCGTTTTTCCAACCAAGGCTTCCAAGACTAGTAACTCAACCCACCTAGAGCTTCCAAAGAGTTTGTCCAACCAAGGCTTCCAAGACTAGTAACTCAACCCATAGTTGTCCATCAGGCTTCCAGAGCTTTTTTCCAACCAAGGCTTCCAAGAACTAATATCTCAAACCACAACTAAAGGAATCATGAGAAGCAACCAGAAAAAAATCAATGGAAATAAACCCACAACACCATGGTTGTCAAGGAAATGGAAAGGCTAGGAAAATCCACATGCATATACATGCATGCCAAAAATAGTGAGGAAAACATACATGCAATTAGGTACCTGTAATCAAATATCGTTGTAGTTGCTGATCCTGATGACCGCTTGCGCTTTCCTGCTCTTCTTTTTCCTTCTTGCTCCAAATCCCCGAGTATCCACACTCTCTAAGAGTGCTCCAAGAAACTCTAAGTATCCAAGAGTATGAGAGAGAGAAAGAGAATAATGGGAGAGCTCAAAAAATTCACTAACAAAAGGTTACCAACTGATCCTCAGAAGCCTTTTTAATAATGAGGCCTTTATTTTCTTCATTTTCCACTATTTTCCTTCATTTTCCTCCTCACATGCAACATGTGACCTTTCACCTTCCTTTTATCCTATTTTCCATTATTTTCATAAATAAAATGCCAATTAATGCCCCATGCCTTTACAAAGCCATTGCCATTTCCTATTTCCTTAGTCATACTAAACCGAAGTGAACACTCGCTAGGTTGTTTTTCGCACCATTCAGCTTGGAATATGTGTCCCATCAACCTTGTTTATTATTTTTTCCTTTATTACATTTTACATGGAATTTTCACCAAGGTTTTTATAGGAAATTAGGAGAAAAGAAATGTGAAAGGTCACAGGTTGCATGTGAGGAGGAAATTGAAGGAAAATAATGGAAAATCGAAGAAATTATAGGCATCATCAAGAAAAGGACCTCAGAGCATCAATTGGTAGCCCTTTGCCAGTTCATTTTTAGAATTACACTCAAATATGAGAAATAAATCAAGCAATCAAAGGAAGGACAAGGAAAGGAAAATAAAGAAAAGGAAAGCAAAGGGAAGAAAATGAAAGGTAGGATCAAGCAACTTCAACAGGAATAGTTGCAAATCACATATTGCATGTGTGATTTCCTAGCTATTTTTTACATGCATGTCATATGCATGTTGGTATTTGGTTATCTTGCTGTCAGTGGCATGGTTTTGTCAGTTTTTGATAGTGGCTTTAAAAATTTCCTTGCCTTTTTCTGGATATCCATGGTGTGATGGGATTTTTCTCAGTTTTGAGCTTTGGAATTGCTAGATGGTTTCGGAATCCAGGGCGAAGGTGGTCTAAAGATTGCTCCTAAAGGCCTAGGAATCCCTTAACCGGTTTTGGCGGGATACACGGTAAAGTCTGGGGGAGATGTACTAGTAAGTTCCTAATGATATGGTGTGGATTGCGGTAAAGCCTAGAGACAGGGAGATGAAAAATTCCTCAAGGATAGTGATGAGATCCGAAGGCATTCCAAGCTCATTTTGGTTTTTTGATCTTGAAAATATTTTTGGTGTGATCATGGTATGGTGAGGCTGGAGGTGGTTTAACCTCTAGTTTACCTTAGTTGCTTTTGGATTGGTTTATCCATGAGATCCCACATTCATGCTTGGAATATGGCATGGGGTGAATGACTGAAGAGAGATTTGGATCAACCATGTCTATGGTCGGGTGGTACATGGAAGTCCTGAACTTGGTTGGCTCTTGCCTATATTTAATGAAATATAAGTTCTATTGATTTTGTACTTGTTAATATGTGGCTTTAATGGATGTTATCCCATTATTATTTAAATTTTTATATGCTGGTTATAAGCATGGTTATGTGACTGGTTATAGTCATGGTTCATTTCATGTTTTTACTGATCACTGAAATAATAATAGATGCAAGAACTAATTAATGATAAAAAATATAATGAGAGAGGGTAGTGATCCTTCCTATTAAGTTTCATATGATTTCTCATTCCTTTGTGCTCAGTATTGTATTCAGGACCTGTAGGTTGCAATGGTTCCAAGTATTGGACAGAATGTCAGTCCTGGATGGGGATGGTTAGGTCTAGTCCTCGTGTCAGTTTTTGGTTTGAAATCATTTTTTCATGTAATTTATGGATTTTGAAAGTTACAGGGATTTATGGGCAGTGGCCTAGCCCCAACCCTAGAATTTATCCTTAAAATCCACGGTTGCAAGCATAACAATGGGTGAAAATTTCCCTGGTCGCACTCATGCAGGAATCATGGGAGTGTCTGGGAGGTTCCAATCACAATGAGGCCTTGCAAGGGAGTGATTGGGGTAAAATATAGGTAAAGGTCAGGTTGGCTCAGGGGATGGACACCTAGAGGGGTGGGGTTACTCCTGGAGGGTCTTGTGGCACCTGAGGAGAGTCAGTAAGGTTTGTTTTTCGACTCCATTTCCTTAAGGTCACTTAGGAGGTTGATTCTTGTCATAACGTCCTCATATCATGTTTACCTATATAAGTTGGTGAAAGTGGGTAGATGTAAGGGGAGGGGTCTCGTTACAGGGGGTATTAAAGCATGGCTGTGTTCTCTTTGGCAAAATTCTGATGTCATTATGACCTTGACAACATGTGGTCATGGGTTTAATTCATGGGAATAATGTATACTATTGGTATGGTCATGCATGATGGCATATGTTGATATGTTTATTATCTGAATATGTTATGATTATACATGTATGTGCTAATGTGGACTGATCTTTCATATGAGATATTCCTCCCCTGAAAAACAATGAGGTATAGATTTTATTTTGGTATCTATTTATTTTTATGACATGATATACTTATAGGAAGAAGAGAATAAAGGATGACAAGAAAAATGGTAGACTATAGTTTCTATGACTCTCCCTATAGATCAATTGGGCAGCAAGGAGATGAGTATCCTCCCGGTGTAGCACATACATTGAGGACCTTTAGGGAAGAGATCAAAAGTTGTAAGGCAGATAATGGCAGGTTGGTTGAGGCTCAAGAAAGACTTACAAGGTCTCACGAAAAGAAAATAGAGGTTAACGCAATGATTATTCAGAGCTTGCTAGAGTTTTATAAATAGGGATAAAGGAGGATCAATCAAGAATAGGAAGAAAATACTTATGGAGCCTATGAAAGTAGGTCTCCGTCCAGAAACATATTGGATATAGAAGATACAGTTAGAGGTGGTAGATAGTTGGACATACCTAATAGGAAGACTGGTATGTATGGGCATCAGTCTAGTTTCTCTTCCAGGAGACATCATCGTAGTCATCATCGTCATCATCCTTATAGGAGGGGTGAGCATTTTCCTGAGGATTTCAAGAAATTCAAGCTACCTACGTTTGATGGAGAGATGAAGAAGACAGAGGATGCAGAGGCATGGTTTATTAGGTTGAAGAAATTATTCATATTGCACGGCTACTTAGAGAACATGAAAGCTAAGATAACCACTTTCAATCTTAAAGGGAAAGCATATATCTAGTGGGAGGATGTGAAGAATTTCAAAGGTATTCGAGAGGATGAATTGACTTAGGATGAGTTTGAGAGACTCTTCAAGAAGAAGTACATGTCAGAGAGATACTGTGATGCTAGAGCTAAGGAGTTTTATTAGTTTCAAATGGGTTCCATGATAGATGATGAGTACACTAGCAAGTTCTTGGAGCTATTGAGGTATATGCCTTACCTCAAGGAGGAGAAGACCAAGGTTCAAAGATTCATCAGTGGAATTCCAGTAGCATACATATGCTGGATTGAGTTCGATGAGCCTAGATTGTTGGAGGAGGACATTCAAAAGTTGAAGCATTTATATGAGCAAGAAAAATGCAAAGTTGAACCTAAGCGTGATTTGAAGGGAAATGAGAAAACTAAATGAATATGGCCACCAAAGCGGGAAATACCTCAAGATGCAGGTGAGAAATAAATTGTGATTCCTTACAAGAAGTTTAATGCAGTTGAGAAGGGACATGGATCACAGCCTGGAGAGTAGCAGACTAGAGGTGATGGTAGAGCTCTGTTCCAATGTTGGATATGTGGAAAGGATCATCGTAAGAGGGATTGTCCGTAGTATTTTTGTGGTAGACCCCATATCTATAGTGATCAGGAGGCATATATAGTTGGGGATGTTGTTTGTAGCATTTCTCAGATTTATGCAACTATGGACAATAGGCAGGTAGACCACCAGGCATTTGTTATTGAGATGGACGGTAAGATTTATGATTGTAATATTCCCAAATGGGGAAAGCAGCAATATAACTCACAATAATGGAAATAGTAGAAAATTTTAACACATTACATGTGAGCCAAATGATAGATCCATGGTAATATGTATACCAACAATAAATAAGTACAAGATCTTAGGGATCAATCCCTCAAGATAGGCAAAAGAAGGCTCCAATGCCCAAAAGCACCCAAAACATGTAATACACTGCTACACAATACACTGAAGCCAAGACAATGAAGTTTTAATCGCTAATACTGCAGCTAAACATTATAAATAAATGGACCTGAAAATAGCATGCTCATACAAGGCCAAAAATGGAGATTTATGCTCCTCAACACTTTTCCTAGATAACCCACGAAGGGTTTCCAAAAATACACAAAATATCAGAATGCCTGAATGCAGCCCTAGGGCTGAATAAACTCTGCAACTAGGCACCTGGAAAGGAGGTGGCTGAATCTGATGTAGATCTAAAGAATTCCTCCAAAAGACTCTCAATGAAGGGATGACCCCTTCAATGGAAAGCACACACTCCCAATGGAGAACTGAACTCACCCCTGCAATAGATCTCTAAAATAACACAATCATGGACTATAACTATGTTGTAGGGGATGATGCTGCCTTGGCCTGGTGCCAAAATATGATATGAAGCATAGTGGCCTTCTTTACTGATCTCCCAATGGAAAGGAAGCTTCCTCTACTGAAGACAAGCTCATAAATGATCCAAAGAAACCCTCCACTGTTGAACCCTACAAATCAGCACATATATAAAAAGAATATGCATTGTACAAGAAAGATGTAGCTTGGAAAAATGCCTAAATGTGGAAATAATTCTCAAGAAATCCTCATGGGCAGGCACTCTAAGTCCCCCAAGGATAGAGGTGGGATTCTCACTCTAGAACAACCTTGTGCTAAACAATACTACAATCTTAGCTAAACAACTGAAGAGAGCCAAAAGTCTTAACAGATCACAATCAAATAATAATCCAAAACTTATCCTCTATGGATGCCATCCCCTTCCTTATATAAGTGGTGAGCTTCCTCACCCTTGGCCCCACTCATTAAAGGCACTACTTCCATGCAAAGGATCTCCCTCTAAAACTGAGTTGTCCGACATTGAATGTCCACTACTTCCATACCAACGCTGTTGATTTGGTCAAAGTTGACCCATTCCTCATGCTTCATCCCTTGTTCACACATAGGGGAGCTTTATCCAACTCTTTTGATGCCCTCCATTCACATTTGGAGTGGTTTTATTCCTACTAAGGAGATTTATGGGTCTCCCTACCCTCTTATTATTCTAACTAAGAAGCAAAATTAGATTTTAATATTCCAATTAGCTGCATGCTAATTTAGTAATATTACAATGATCAAGTTAGTTATATTTTGATTGATCTTGGATCTAATTAAAGTTATACCAATCCTGACTTGGTGGATAAGTGTGTCTTAAGAAAGGAAGTGCATGCAGAATCTTGGTTGGTGTAGTCGGATACATGTACGGAGAAGCGAGTTCACCATTGGGTAAGAGCTTGTGCATTTGAGTTAAATTGTATGCCTACAACAACACATTTGAATGTATTTCCATTGGGAACTTATACCATGATTTTTGGTATGGATTGGTTGTACCTTCACATGACCAAGGTGGATTGTTTTGATAATGCCATTGAGTGCCTAGATGATAATGGGGAAAATATAATTTTGTAGCGAAAGAAGAAGCCTACATCAATGAGGATGGTTACCACTATGAAGGATAAGTGCAATTTTAGAAAATGTTGTGTGATGTTTGAAGTGCATATTTCTAGTGACAAGGGTAAGGATGTTGAGGATGCAGAAATATTCTAAAGGTATCCTGTATTGCAGCAGTTTTAGGATGTGTTTCCAGCAGAAATTCTAGAGTTACCTCATCACAGTGAAGTATACTTTTCTATTGAGTTGGTACCAGGGGCAACACCAATATCAAAGGCACATCACAGGATGAGCCCAGAGTTAGGAGAGTTAAATTTTCCACTAAAGGAAATGATTGATAAGGGATACATTAGACCGAGTGTATCGCCTTGGGGTTCACCAATGTTGTTCGTAAAGAAGAAGGTTGGTACTCTTAGGTTGTACATTGACTACAGGAAGTTGAACAAAGTGACTATCAAGAACAAGTATCCATTGCTGAGGATTGATGATTTGTTCGATCATATGGAGGGAGAAACATCGTTCTCAAATATCGATTTGATATCGATATATCATCAGGTATGCATCAAAGAAGAGGACATCTACAAGACCACCTTCAGGACTTGGTATGGGCATTGTGAGTTTGTTGTAGTTCCATTCGATTTGACTAATTCCCCAGCTAAATTTATGTGTTTGATGAATAGTGTGTTGTTTCCTTATTTGGACAAGTTTATTATTGTATTCATTGATGAAATCTTGGTATATTATAAGAATGAGGAAGAACGTGTCGAGCATTTAGCAGCAGTGTTGAGATTGCTAAGAGGCATCAATTATATGCTAAGCTTGCAAGTGTAGTTTCTTTCAGACAAAGGTACACTACTTGGGACACGTTGTTTCCAAGGAATGCATACCAGTATATCCAGAAAAGATAAGGGCCATCATGGAGTGGTTAGCTCCTAAGAATGTGGAGGAAGTGAGATCATTTATGGGATTAGTAGGTTACTAGAGGAGGTTCATCAAGAAATTCTCATGCATTGCATATCATATTACATCTTTGCAGAGGAAAGGTAAGAAGTTTGAATGGAAAGCATAATGTGCAACTAGGTTAGATTAGCTGAAGCAGTTTTTGACCAATGCTCTAGTTCTTAATATTGTAGATCTGGATAAAGATTTTGTTGTGTGTACATATGCTTGTAAAAGAGGACTAGGTGGAGTCCTTATGCAGGAGGGACAGGTGGTATGCCATGAGTCCAATAAATTGAATGAGCATGAGTAGAACTATAGGACTCATGATCTTGAGATGGAAACTAATATTTACGCCTTTAATATGTGGAGGAATTACCTTATTGGTGGGAGATTTTTTCTGATGAGTGATCACAGTGGGTTGAGATATTTGCTTGACCAGCCAAATCTAAATTCCAGGTAAGTTAGATGGTTGGAAACCCTTAGTGATTTTGATTTTGAGATTAGATATATCAAGGGTAAGGAGAACAAGATTGCATATTCTCTTAGTAGGAAAGTACATGTGAATCACATAATGGATATGAGCTCGTATGGGAAAAATATACAAGATAGGATCTTGCAGGAGGGTCAGCGAGATGAAATATATATGGAGCTCAGGGACATGTTACAACAGAGTACAGGTATAGGTATAGGTGATCAAGATGCAAGCTATCATCTTACGGTAGATGCTTTGGTAAGATTCAAGGATAGGATCTATGTGCCTGATGAAAATGAGCTCAAGAAGCTTATCTTGAGGGAATTTCATGTCAAGCCATACTTGGGTCACCCAGGATATCAGAAGACATTGACGATGGTGAATAAGTTCTATTATTGGCCGAATTTGAAGAAGGACATGGCCGAGTTTGTGGCTAGATGTTTAGAATATCAAAAGGTAAAGGAATGATCTAAGCACCCAAGTGGTTTACTATAGCCTATTTTGATTCTGTAATGGAAATGGGAGGTCATTTCCATGGATTTTATTACCGGTCTTATGAGGATAGTGAGGCAACATGATTCTATCATGGTTGTGGTCGATAGGTTGAGAAAGGTGGCTCACTTCATTTCAGTGAATACTACGTATTCAACTAGTGAGGTGGCATATGTCTTAATTAGGGATATTGTGAGGTTACATGGATTTCCAAAGAATATTTTGTCAGAGAGGGATGCTAAGTTGACTTCCAGGTTTTGGAAGGAGCTATTTTCAAGTTTGGGGACAAATTTGGCATTTAGTACAACTTATCATCCATAGACATATGGACATACATAAAGGGTCAACAAGATCCTAGAGGACAAGTTGAGGATGTATGTGATGCACCAACAGAGGAGATGGGAGGAGTACCTTCCATTGGTTGAGTTTTCATACAACAATGGATATTAGGAGTCACTGAGGATTATTCCATTTGAGGCATTGTATGGGCAAAGTTTTAGCACTCCCATAAGTTGCAGTGCTCCAGTGAACATGGTACTTATTGGAATAGACATGTTGGCAGACATGGAACAAGAAATTGAGGTTATAAGGAAGAGTCTAAAGGTAGCACAACACATGCATCAAAGTTATGCAAACCAGCACATGGAAATTAATGAGTTTCAGGTTGGGGAGCATGTGTACTTCCGCATAAAGCCCAAGAAAGCTCCTTGAGAGGATTAGACCAGTGGCCTATCGACTTTCCCTGCCTCCCATAGTGAAAGTCCATGATGTTTTTCATGTTTCATTGGTTAAAAGATATGTCAAGGATGTTGATCATGTTATTGATTGGTATGTATTGCAGGTGTAGCGAGAAGGAGAATTCCAGTCGGAACCTCAATTCATATTGGAGCAGAAACATCTCATGCTCTAGAACAAAGCACTCGAGCAAGTTAAAATGCAGTGGAAGAACTTTGTCTTGATGAAGCTACATGGGATATGGCGGACCAAATGCAGGCTATGTATCCTTCATTGTTTTTCAGTGAAGGAGAATGAGTTTTGGTATTTGTGCAAATTTATGTATGGTTTCTATTGTGAATACTGCCATGAGATAAGTTATAAAGCTCCAATAAGCGGTATGGTTGTTATATTTTCTAGTTGCCATGATGGTTTTTCCTTTTGAGCAAGTTATTCATTGTAAATATTGCATCAAGTTAAGTTATAAATTTCCATGGGCAGTTGTTGGCTCGAGGGGTCCTGACCCAGGTTCGGAGGTTAAGGTTTTCCAACAAACCCCTATACTACTGGCCCTTTCAGCAGTGACCTGCTTGCGTAGATCAAAGTCTCACCTGAAGGAGTATGGGTGGGTGTTGGAACCAGGTTTTCGCACCCAGAGAGAGGGTAGATAAGCCAATCATAGCTGTGCCCAGCTTTACAATGACCAGATCGCCTATCTCAAAACCGGATCTATAGATCTCCTTCGCATCCACGTGCGCAAGGTCAACTATACTTACTGTACTCAAAAAATCATATACTTCTAAAACAATAGCACAGCATTACAGTTATTCTTTGCATAAAACATAACAGAATAGACCCAGATGCAGAAGAAACATTTAACACAATACTTTCGCAGCTTAACACAGAATATGCATAACACAACAACTATCAAAGATTCGCATCAACAGTACAAATATATTCAACTATGTAACAACCTTTCTCATTCATTAACCCTTCAGTTCCTTCTTACAATACCCAACCCAACCTGTGCACACAACAGTAGGATCTGCACATAGCAAGACTTGGGATCTCCGCGCACACAACTAGTAGGAGTCCTTTCCCCAAAAACCCAAAAAAATCTACTAAGCCACAATTCGCATCAAGATCTCATCATCTTCTTGCCTTATAATTCAAAATGTCCCTATTTATAACAATCTAGCCTATGGTCCGCAAACCGTGGTTTGCAGACTCTAGGTCTACCCTTTGACCCATTACAATGCTTTCTGGGCTTTGACCCACCCCAAAACCCCCACGCTAGACTAATTATACACAAAAATATGCAAAATTGGACCAGTTTCACAGCTTGCAGGAGACCCTGTTCCAACATTCCCCCAACACAATCTTGTGACTCATCCCAAGTCACTATGGTGGTGCAGTCTCTACCTGTGCACATAGGGCATTGATGGCTGTGATCAGTGGAGGTAATACTTCTTGACTCTGAGCGGTAGAAATCTGCGTGATGTCTACAAGCTTCTGGGAGGTTGGTCCTTCAGTAGTCGTGGTAATTCGCTCTAATATCTATTTGAGTCGCTTGATCACACCATTGGTATCTTGTGATAGCTGGAGGGCGGCGTTGGCCCATGGCTTGAAGCATTTTGTGATGGCATGCTTCATTCGTCGGAGATCCTCAATTGTATCTCAGAGTGCGTTGCTAGTCTTCAACCGTGCCAGATGCTGCACAGGGACTAAGGAGGGCGAGGTAGCTTTGATCTGATCGAAAGCGGCTTCCTTCTGTCATAAGTCCTATTTGATGTTCTAAATAATGGAGTTGAATTGGACCACTATCTAGAGCTGCATGGCCGACTCGAGCAACCGAGTACCATGGGTAAGCTATCCTGTAATGATGTCCATAGCTTCTGTTACGAGCGCAGCATGCTGGGTTCGTACCTCCGGAGGCATGGCAGGCTATAATTGGGCCTGTAATGCAGTGATTTGCTGGTCCATTTGGGTCTTGAGGGTCTGTATTTTGGTTTTGGATGCCTTTAGTGCTGCAACCAAGCCTTCTACTATAGCCCAGAGTGGAGCTGTAGCCAGGAGCTCATCTAGGACCTTTGTGCCAAGTTGGTGGACCATTGTTTCGAGCTGCGCCATCTACGAGATAGCAAGGGAGACGTCTGCGGTCTGTCATGCGATGATCGACGTGGCCACATCAAGCTGTTGTTGCGTATTCTGGTCGCGATGATGGATCTCTTGAAGCACGACGGTGTGGAAACCCTGTAACACCTCGCAGGGCAGCTTTGCCAAGTCCAATTGGAGTCCCATATCCACTGGAAGGTGGGCGCCGAATAGGACAGTGCTAGGCAATGAATAAGCACGACTTTTGTTTGTAGTTAACTCAGTACTGCTGGTGCGCTGTAGCGTATCCTTCTTTTTTCAGAGGTCTCTAAGTTCAACCCACATGGCATCGATTGCAACCTTTTGTTGTGCTTCTATGGCTGCCCACTGATCCTCTGTAGCCAGAGTAAGTGCGTCCGTGATTTGCTCGAGATCACCATCAGTCAGCGTGATCATTGCGTCATATTCTGGGTGTTGGGCGCGCTTCTTTTTTAGGGGCCCCTTTGCAAGCTCCTTGTGTTGCTTCGTACACTGGGGGGATGTAGTATCCTTGTTAGTCAACCCTTTCTTTCACAGGACTAGCTGCGAGTTGACCATGTTAGCTCTTACAGTGATCTACGGCAGTTGTGTAACATCTTTCGTGGCTGCTTTTGAGCCCGTCCAGTTGGATCCTGCAATCATCCAAGGTTTGGAAGGGGCGTTAACTTCTGTCATATAGCTTTGATGCCAATTCGTGTAGGGTTCGAATTCAATTCTCCCTGCAGGGAGCCAGATGGCAATTAGCTTATCAATTTCGGTGTCCCCAGACACCCTCAACGTAATGTCCGCAGGCTCTGGACTGTTAAGTGCCAAAGCGTCCATGGGGTTAGGGGCTGCCATATTAATGTAAGGATGGGATCTTGAATTTGGAGACTCACAGGTAGCGGAAGTGGGTTGATTGGGTATGAGCAGAACGCTAAAGGTCCAGAAAATCATGCAGCAGAACAATACATGCAGATTACAGAGATGATATGAAACCTTGGTCAGAGTTATCATTCCTCCCTTATAGTGCTCGTGGCTGTCCAACAGTAAGGTGAATCTTACTTGGAAGTTACCATCAAGCAAACAAGAAAAACTCACAAGAAATTGCCTCATTAATTTCCAGCCACCTATTTTCCATAACGATAATATTCCCTTTTTACCAGAGTTTAGTGTTCTGACTGTCATCATTCGCACCCTATGGCCTTCCCATGGATCTACTGAGCTTGGATGAAGCATCAGTGTTTCTTGTGCATCCTAAATTATAGCCGAAGTAGGGTGTGCTGTAATGTGCTTCAGGTGCAGCCTAAACAACTTGGAAACCGTGCGCATCCCGTCCAGTTTCAAGTTTGGAATAGTTCGGGGATCATCCTTTCCTTCCATTGGGCTGAGGCTGCAGTATTCAACCATGTGTGGTACCTGCATTCCCCATGATTCGGATGCGATGGACAGGCGTGGTCTACCCTGAGTCAAGGCGTCGGTGTTCTGCAGAGCTGCGTCGAGCACTCCTGTACCATCCACCATCCTAAATGTTCACAGAAACTCATCCTGCAAAGTCTCCCAATGGAAAGTGTGTTGATGTAGCTCTGTGTCTAAATACCATGCAGCTGGACACAGTCCCAGAGTATGGATAATCAGGTGGACCCGTTCTTTTGGGGTTCTATCGCACCACTTCATTTTCCATGTGAGCAAATATCTACATGGATCTTCTGACCCAAGGAATTTTTTTATCTATCTCACAGCTGGAGCTTCAAATTGCAGGATCATCTTATCCCGACATTCCTCCCAATTGCGGAATACCTTCCCATGTGTATCCCACCAGTGCGCAGGTGTTCTGCGCAGGGCTAGATTAAGGGCCCATAGCCTGCATCCCTTGGGAACTTCTTCTTTGAATGTGCGTAAAAATTCCTTAATGTTACCCGAATCCCCAAAGTAGGGCAGGTCTCTTACCTCAGAGGAGATGCAGCGGAAGTTCCTTCTGACCCGAAGACATCGCAGCGTTGAAACCTCATGCAACCGGCCTTGCCAATTCTCTAGTTCGCAATCAGATTCGGAAAATCATTCACTATCTTTTTCCCAGCATAATACTCCTTCCGTTGTGGGGTTAATCCAATCTTCGTCCTGCGTAGTCAACTTGTAAATGCGATCGACTTCCTCCTCATCACGCGCTGGTTCTGTATACCACGCACCTTCCACGGGATCCAACGGTACTACTACTCGTGTACCGTTATTTTCAAACACTATGCTTCACTTTTTGAGATTGATAACACCCCCCATATCTATAGCCCAGTCCAGTCCTAAGAGCGTAGGGTAGGGGTCTGCATCTTCTACGATTTCTATTACCTCAAATTCAACTTGGGCCTTTACTCTTGCGATATCTACCATAATTTTTGGTAGCCTTCCTAGAGGGGTGATCTTTTGTTGATTTGCCATGTGCAGCTGGATGGTGGACAATTCCAACTTAGTTTCTCCCATTCGTTGCCATGTTTGTCTAGGTCACACGTTCGCATCTGATCCAAGGTCCAAAATAACCTGATCCATATCATAGTCACCAATCTGCGCAGTCAACCGCATTTCTCTTTCGATGTGTTTTTTATACCGGTATAGTTTGTGTACATCCTTGATTCCTGGGGTCGGATCAGGCCACATTGCGCAGCTATTCATTAATGGCTAAAGGTTCTCTACAGCCTTTGGGTTACGTAGTAGCTTCATACATGCCTACAGAAAGGGCTCGACCCCCTCATCTGTCTTGGGGTGTGTCGGCACCTACACAGTAGCTGCTTCTTCCTTAGTGAAGTCCTAGCCAACTGCAACCATTGTTTCTTGTCCCTTCTGCATGTCCAATCCTTCTTGACGGGTCAAAGGATCCATGGCAGCCTCTTCCTTTAGTCCCCGGGTGGCCATTCCACTGCGTGTTATGACTTTCACACTTGGGTCCATGTTGCTTAGCTCAGCTTTAACTCTCTACACATTCTGCGTAGGGGTGGGCTGCTTTTCCTGTGTTTTTTATATTAAGATTGGGAAATCTTCGATCACATGGTCCAGCTGTCTACAATATCGGCAGGATTTCCATGTAGGATTTAGGCAGTCCCTAGCAAAGTGCCTTGCTTCTCCGCATTATAGCAAATTAGCTATCTGCGTCCTCGACCTGCGCTTCCTCCTCGACCTCCTCCCCTGCCCCTTGCTGGAGAGCCACCAAAGTTTGCAGGAGATCTAGGTGATGCAAGGTCTGATTGTACCCTATACAAGTTTCCTCGATCTATCATCAGATCATAAGTTCGACAGTTCTGCTCATCATGTCCTACCGACCAGCAGAACCTGCACCATTGTTGCTTCAGTTCTAGGACATACGCTCCTAGCTCGGGGCAGTGGTTTGTATTGTGCAGCCCTGCGATGCGGCATTCATCACACCATAACGTAGATCCGCTTGAGCCTAGATGCACTAGGTTAGGTTTTTTAGGTTTTCCTACCTGTAGGTAATCTGTCAATAGTGGGCACTGATCCTTCTTATGGCCAGATACCCGACATCATATGCACCATAGATCTGTGATGGCTCCTTTTCCTTATTCCTTTCACAGGTTCTGAATTTCCATGTGCATAGCTCCGAGTTGCTCCTAAATTTGCTGTACTCCTAACGAAGTATCTTCTCTGGGCGCAACTTCTAGTTTCATAGAGACTTCCATAGCTTTTTCCTACGACTCAAAGGTTTGGTGACTCATTGGTATGCACAGGTGAGGCAACAGCATAGTGATGAACCATTCGATATGTTGTCGATCATCATACTCAAATGCTCCTTCCCTTATTGCTTTATTTAGTCGCTGATCAGCCTCCCATACAGACTCAGACGTCCCTTGCTTGAAGTCCTTCACATCTGCTACTAATGGAGAGTAAGATTTTGGCTTTCGAAATTGTTGCTTCAAAGCGTCCTTAATATCTTGAATAGATGCATTCCCGTTCTGAGATATGTATCGCATATACTAGTCCAAAGCTCTCTCTTCAAAGGCCAGGGATAACTGTGCCCTCTTCACCGTATCGCTTGCCACATTTTGCGCAGTCCATACGGAATCTGCAACAAACCAAAATCGTTCCATATCCTCATCTGCTACCCCCTTTAAGGTAGGTAGTTTCAGGTGCGCACCCATATCGCTGTCCAGCATAGGTGGTGGTATGGGCGAATTCTTACCTTTGCGCATCCTAGATGACAGTGTAGCTGGGGGGCTCTACGCATCCGTCTCTCACAGAGGGCTATAGACAGACCTTCCCCCTTTAAGGTTGGTTCGATAGTATTTACCACTACGTGTTGTGCTCTCGTCTGGATCCAAGGTCATTCACTTAGTGTGACTACATGGAATACTCTTCTCGCACAGTAATATCTTAATCAGCAGGGGTAATGTCTTCAGAAACTTGCCCCAGAAACCTTTAAAGAATCTCTGCTTTTCTTTGGAGTAGGAGATGAACTGATCAATGGCAGATTATGTCACAAACCCTCCTAGCATACTATCCACCTAGTGATCCACCGTGCGAGTGATGGTATTATCAGTCCTTTCCAGCTACTGGATCAGCCTTGGAGTCCACTGAGTGACTCGTTCATCCTTCCAACACTTCTGGAACTCTACGAGCCTTGCCAGCCACTCCTGAAGCTCGATTGAAAATGTCACAAAGAAAATTTCATAGCTTTCCGTAAGAATGTACCTTTCTTTCCAATTTTCTGTCGTTAACCTCGTGCTGCGATTCTCTTTTATCGCAAATTCCTGAATCTTTTTTTCAAACCACTCTTCAATTTCCTTCCTCTCGGGCTTCCAATACTCTCTTTTAATTACCCGATCCCTCTCTCAAAATGCTCCTAGTTCCGACAACGGAACCATTTGTTGGCTCGAGGGGTCCTGACCCAAGTTCGGAGGTTAAGGTTTGCTAACAAACCCCTATACTACTGGCCCTTTCAGCAATGACCTACTTGCGCAAATCAAAGTCTCACCCGAAGCAGTATGGGTGGGTGCTGGAACCAGGTTTCCGCACCTTGAGAAAGGATAGGTAAGCCAAGCAGAGCTGCGTCCAGCTTTATAATGACCAAATCGCCTATCTCAAAACCGAATCTATAGATCTCCTTCGCATCCACATGTGCAAGGTCAACTATACTTATTGTACTCAACAAATCATATACTTCTAAAACAGTAGTGCAACATTATAGTTATTCTTTGCATAAAACATAACAGAACAGACCCAGATGTAGAAGAAACACTTAACACAGTACTTTCGTAGCTTAACATATAATATGCATAACACAGCAGCTATCAAAGATTCACATCAACAATACGAATATATTCAGCTACGCAACAACATTTCTCATTCATTAACCCTTCAGTTCCTTCATACAATACCCAACCCAACCTGTGCACAAAGCAGCAGGGTCCACACAAAACAGGACTTGGGATCTCCATGCACACAGCCAACAGGAGTCCTTTCCCCAAAAACCCAAATAGATCTACTAAGCCACAATTCGCATCGAGATCTCATCATCTTCTTGCCTTATAATTCAAAATGTCCCTCTATTTATAAAATTCTAGCCTAATCTTTCCTATGGTCTGCAAACCGTGGTTTGCGGACTCTAGGTCTACCCTTTGACCCATTAAAATTCTTTTGGGGCTTTGAACCACCCCAAAACACCTGCACTAGACTAATTATACACAAAAATATGCAAAATTGGACCAGTTTCGTAGCTTGTAGGAGACCTTGTTCCAACAACAGTATGTTTTATTTTCAATGTTTTTCCTGAGGTATAGTTGTGGTTTAACACCGAGGACGGTGTTCCCCAAGGGGGAGGGTTTTGTACCAGACCCTGGTTAAAAATTCATGTAATACAAGTTAATAAAGGAAAAATAATACCATGTTTAAGGGACACTTATTCCAAGTTGAATGTTGGGAAATATATCCTTCTAGGCATCACTGGATGTGTTTATGGCTAAGGGGAAATTGGAAAATGCAATGGCTAAGGATTTGAAAAGGAAAAAATGTATTTTGGCACATTTATTTATGAAAATAAATGAAATTACGAGAAAAGGAAGGTGAAAGGCCACAATTGCTTGTGAGGAGGAAATTGAATGAAAATAATGGAAAATTGAAGAAATTAGAGGCCTCATCAATTAAAAGACCTCATAGAATCATTTGGTAGCCTTTTGTCAGTTTATTTTCAGAATTACACTGAGAGAGGAGAAGAGCACCAAGAGGAGAAAGAAATCAAGAAAGCAAAGGAAGGATAAGGAAAGGAAAAGAAATCAAAGGAAAGAAAAGGAACATAAAGCAAAGGCAGAATCAAGCAGCTTCAGTAGGAATACTTGTAGGTAACAGATTTCCTGTTTGATTTCCTAGTTGGTCTTGACATGCATGGAATATGAATGTTGGTATTTTGTTCTATTGATGTTGGTGGAATGTTTTTGTGGATTTTGATAGTGGTTTTAAGCCTTTCCTTTCCTTTTTTTAGATACCCATGGTTTAATGGGATTGTTCTCAATTTTTAGCTTTGGAATTTCAAGATGGTTTCAAAATATGGGGCGAAGGTGGTCTCATGATTGTTCCCAAAGGCCTAAGAATCCCTTGACCGGTTTTGGCAGGATACATGGTAAAACCTGAGGGATATGTCTCGATAAGGGCCTAGTGATCCAGTGTGGATTGCGGTAAAGCCTAGAGATAGGGAGATGGAAAATTCCTCAAGGATAGTGATGAGATCTAGAGGCATTCCAATCTTGGTTCAATTTTGTGATATCGACATCGGTTTTGGTGTGATCATGGTATGGTGAGGGTGGAGGTAGTCTAAGCTCTGGATTCCCTTGGTTTTTTTTTATTGGTTTTTCCATGATATCCCATATTCATGCTTGGAATATGGCACAAGGGTGGCTGGCTAAAGAGAGATTTGGCTCAGACATGTCTATGGTAAGGTGGTATGTGGAAGTCCTGAACCTGGTTGGCTCTTGCATATGTTTAATGAAAGCTAAGTTCTCTTTCTTTTGTACTTATTAATGTGTGGCTTTAATGGATGTTATACCATTGTTATTTACATTGTTATATGCTGGTTATAATCATGGCTATGTGACTGGTTATAGTCATGGTTCATTTCATGTTTTTATTCATAACTAAAATATAATAGTTGAAAAACCTAACTAATGATAAAAAAATATAATGAGATATGGTAATGATCCTTCTTGTTAAGTTTCATATAATTTCTCAGTCCTTTATCAATATTGTTTTTACGACTTTTAGGTTGCATTGTTTCCAGGTGTTTGATAGAATGTCAATCCCAGTTTGGGATGGTCATGTATAGTCCTAGCATCAGTTTTTGGTTCTAAATCATTGTTGTCATGCAATTTATGGATTATGGAAGTTACAGGGATTTCTGGGTAGTGGCCTAGCCCCAACCCTGGAATTTAGCCTTAAAATCCATAGTCGCAGGCATAACACTAGGTGAAAAAGTCCTTGTTCACACTCATGCAGGAATCATGGGAGTGACTCAGAGGTTCCAGTCACACTAAGGCCTTGGAAAGGGAGCGACTGCAGGTAAAATCCAGGGAAAGTTTAGGTTGGCTCAGGGCATGAACACTTGGAGGGGCGGGGATACTCCTTGAGGTTCCTGTGGCACCTGAGGAGAGTCCGTAAGGTTTGTTTGTCAACTCCATTTCCTTAAGGTCACCTAGGAGGTTAATTCTTGTCATAACATGTCCTCATCTCATGTTTACCTGGGTAAGTTGGTGAACGAAGGGGGGCCATTACATTTCCATTAATGTGTTTTCTATAGAATTGGATAAATCCCTCCTCTACACTAATGTGTATGCACCTTTGTTATGATCCTTGCACCTAAAAATTGATAAGAAACCAATAATTACAACCCTCTTTTATTGGGAAGCCTCATTTTACAATGAATAGAATTTAGAAGACAAAATTTCATGATCCTAAGACTAGGTATCCTTATATATATATATATATATATATATATATATATATATATATATATATATATATATATATCAGACAAATGGTACAATTATAACGAAATGGGACCATAAGGGGTTATATGCTAAATAATAATATTACAATAGAAATGTAATTACTCAATATATATTGCTCAATAAGAGGTTTTTTCAGTTAGCATGGGACTTATATACGGTGTCACATTCCTATCCCCTTCAAAGGAGTGTTGTCCTTAACACTTGACTATCTATGGGTGTTTCTACATGAACAACACATCTCCCCATGTTGCTTACTCCACTAGTAGGTTCTTCCATTTAATGAGGTACTCAATAATTACTTGATTTCTGAGCTGCTTAGTACTTATCTCCAAAATTGTTTGCGGTTCTAGTATTATTTTCCCTTTTTCATTAATCTCTGGTAGAATAGTTTGGATTGGGATCTTGTCATCTATTAACTTCTTTAAGCAGGAAACATGGAAGATTGGATATACACATGAAGGTGGAGGCAACTCCAATTTGTAAGTTATACTTCCTATCCTCTACAACACCTTATAGGGCCATAATACCTCAAAGATAATTTATTGTCCTTATTTTTTGCTTGAGTGAAATATGTTTATATGGTTTTAGTATCACAAATACCCAATTAACCCAATTCAAATTATCTTTCACTGTGATGTTGATTTGCTTGTTTTTTCATCCTATTTTGTGCCATAACCAAATTTTCTTTCAATATTTTGAGAACCTCTTGTTGGTGTTGTATGTGGTCCTCTCCTGCTTAAAAATGTATGCTCCCTTTCAAGGGTGATGTGATGAATGGATGATGTCCATAAAGTTCCATAAATGGTGACATTTTTTATGAATAATGGAAGGATGTTTTGTACACCATTTTTCCAAGGGAAATCATTTGACCCATTGTTTTTGTTCATAAAATGAAAATATAAATAGATATCCTTTTGAACATGTATTCACGATCTTATTTTTCCCATAAGATTGAGGATGGTAACATGAGCTCTGAGCCAATTAAGTACCCAAATAAGAAAATAATTTATTTCAAAAATTTCTAGTGAAATTGGATATCTGTCACTTACAATAATATTTGTTATTCCATGTAGCTTTTGGATTATTTCCGTGAATTCTTTTGCCATAGTACTTTCTTTAAAATGGCGATAAAGAGAGAAAAAGTGGCATTCTTTGTCATTCGAACCACCACTACCATAATGACATCATTTCCTTCAAATTTGGGTAAACCCGTAATAAAATCCATTGAAACTTCTTCCCAACGCTATCTTGGTATGGCCAATGGTTGAAGGAGCCCTAGGGTATTGATAATATCTCCTTTATTTTTTTGGCATACTATACATTCTAAGACAATATTTTTCACTTTTTCTTTATGACCTTCCAAAAAAAAAAATATTTCTTGCTTATATGGTGTCTTCAAGAACCTTGGATGACCTCCTATAGGACAAATATGTAATTCCAAAATGAATTTCTATTTGAGTTGAGAATTCTTACATAAAAATAAGGTATATTTATACCATAACAAATCATTTTTCTGTGTAAATTTTGATACAACATCGAAGTCCTCTTGTAGCTTTTGAATGATATTACATATATTATCATATTTCTTCCATTCTATCCTTGCTTCTTCCCCCTAGTCAGATTGTGGAATGGAAATAACACATAGTAAAAAAAAATTGTCTTCCTCTTTCCTTGAGAGTGCATTTTCGACAATATTTTTGTTTTCCCTTTCTATAGATAACTTCAAAGTCATAACCCAACATCTTTTTGACCCATTTTTGTTGCTCGAGTTTGAATATAGTCTTTTCTCAAAAGAGTTACTTCAAACTACCATGATCTATTTTACATTGAAGTGTCTTCCTATTAGTTATAGATGCCATTTCTTAACCACGTGTAGTATGGAAAACATTTATTTTTCATATATGAGTCTAAGTAGGTTTGCTACTTTAAGTTTGCTACTTTCAAAGGTAATGGGCCTTCCTTCTTGTTTCAAGATTGCACCAATTCCATGGCCTAAGGCATCACACTCTATAATGAATATCTTTGTGAAGTCAAGTTCCAACAAGATGAGAGTTTTACACATAGTCATTTTAAGTTCTTCAAACACTTTGGTTACTTATTTAGTCCAATAAAATTCTTCCTTCTTCAATAATTTTGTTAGAGGTGTTGATACTGACCATAATGCTTGAAAAAATTAGCATATCCTTTCAATTTAATAATCCTCTAAGTTTCCTCATGGTATTCAGGATTGAACATTCCCCCATAGCTTTGATTTTGTTAGCATCCATCTCGACACCATCATGAGATACAATATCACCAAAATATTCCACTTCTTGAATCCCAAAGGAACACTTGGAAGGATTTTCATATATTTGTTTCTCTTACAATAGTGTCAAGACCTAATTAAGATGTTTTACATGCTCCTCCCAAGATTTGTTAAACATTAGTATGTCATCAAAAAATACTAGCACATTTTTTCTAAGGAAGGGTTTGAAAATAGAATTCATTAAACTTTGAAATGTTAAAGGTGCATTTGTAAGTCCAAATGGCATAACCATAAACTCATAATGATCTTCATGCATTCTAAAGGATATTTTTGGAATGTATTATTGCATCATTCCAATTTGATGATATCCGAAACGAAGATCCAACTTAGTAAAGAAAATTGCACCATGCAATTCATCAAACAATTCGTCAATTAAAATAATAGGAAACTTATATTTGATTGCTATTTTTTTGAATACCTATATTTTTTACACCTACAAATCATTATTTTTTATTTCCATAACCACCAGTGAAGAGAAAGCACTCTAGATAGGTTGAATGATTCCAACCTCTAAATTTTCATGAACCATATGCTCAATCTCACTCTTTTGTGCATGTGGATATTTTTAAGGCCTAATGTGAGGTGGTACACTTCCAAGTTGTAAATGAATGGCATGGTAATGGTCTTGGACAAGTGTAAGACCCTTAGGCATTTATCCAAATACCTTATCATGATTCTTGATAACATTTTTTCAATCCACTAGAGCAGAGGATATATATGTTTGAAAATCTAATGAACAAAATTGTGCAACTACACATTGTTGTCCATTTTTAAAGCAATTTTTTCATGTTAATAGAGCTTATCACTTTGCTAGGTTTCCCTGGGATACGTCTAATATCAATTTCCTTCCCTTTTGAGAAAAAAATTATGAGAATATCATGGAAATTAAGGGCCATTGTTTGCAATTATTGTAACCATTGGACCCATACTACAACACCAACACCACCCATTTGGATTGCAATCGTGGGAATAACCATTAAATACTCCTCCATATTCAATTTAATATTATGGAACTTCCCTGAGCAATTTATGGTACCTCCATTTGTAATCATCACTTGAAATTATGGTGCTAGATATACAAAGAAATTAATAAGTTTCACCAATTTGTAATTGATGAAATTATGGGTACTACCTAAATCAATCAATATTGTTACCTTTTTATTTTATTTTTGATATATCCTTCTATCTTGAGGGTTTGTGAAGTATTGGTGTCAGACAATGCATGCCAATAGATTATTGGAGGAGTATCTTCTAGCTCTAGATCTTGTGAAGTTTCCACTTCTTGATCTTCTTCATATTCACAATCTATGTAAAATAATTTCTTCTCACTACATTTATGCCCTTTAATATATTTTTTTCATAGTTGAAACATAGTCCCTTTTCTCCTCTTGGATTCATTTATTGAGGAGTGAACCTTGGTGATTTAGGAAACAAAGCATGATTTTATCTATAGTTATCACTGACCAATTTTCGAATGGCCATGTTTTTACTTTCAACTTTCTTGACCATACTAAAAGAATGCTCTAGATATTTATGTTCAAATAGATGCATCTCATGTTAGATGATTTCCTTTAAATTTCCCATAAATAGGTCCAACACGTTATCCTCTAAAATATTTTTTACTCTCAAACTCAACTTTTGGAAAATTTCAATGTGTTCTGTAATCGAACCTTTTTGTCAAAGATTTACCAATTTAATAAAGAATGTGTTGCTCTTAATATCCCCATAATGTGTTATCAATTCCTCTATAAAAATGGACCAAGATATATCATAATCCGTTTTCCTTTCACAAAGAAATTAATACCATATATGTTGGTGTTGTTCTAAAAACATGGATGCAATTTTTTCATTTTGTAAGGATTCCACTTGGTATAGATCAAAGTATTGTTCCATATTAAATATCCATGTTATAGGATCATTACCATCAAAATTCCTCATATCGATCTTTGGAATGTAGTAGTTCCTTGCTGCTGACCTAAAGCCTTGATGATGGAAAATGCATGATTATGGTTTTACAATTCAATATTCGTGCTCTCTAATTGAGATAACATACTCCCCATAAGATATTGATTCTTAACATAAAGCTTCTACATATGTCCCTAGTTTCCTTGGATTTCCACACCCATTTTAGGGAGATATTCTAATAGATTGTTTTATTATCCTTGATTTCTTCCTTGCTAAATTTGTGTATAACTTCCTTAACATTTTGAATTTCTTTCTAATTTTCATTTATCATATTTTATATTTATTCCTTATTTTCATTCATCTTCTTTTCTATTCCTTCATTATTTTCATTCATCTTCTTTTTCATTTCTCTTTTAAGATTTTCTTGAGAACCTAGTAAATCTGCCATTTTCAACTTACTACAATCTATTTCATTAAATTTACTCTCTAAGTGATATAACTTAAATTCTAAGTCTTCACTTTCTTCATTAGTAAAGGATGAACCAACAATAGATTTAATTAGTGTAGCTTTCTTTGGAGGCATGTTGGAAAATAATAATAGCAGTCCTCTTTATTACAATAAAAAAGGATCTTCTAATCAATAGTTAGGTCACTAATAAGTTACATACCTTAATTTGGAGAATATCAAAAAGGTTTAGGCTTTATTGATATATCTATAAGGTTTGAGGCCTTTTGGATCTGAAAACTTCTTCTATAATACTCTAATATGTATTTTCTACAATTCCATGTGTGTGAACTAAATTTGATGTGCCTACAAAAGTTATGGTAACTATCCAATTTTTATTTATTTTATGGCCTCTTCCCATGATAATTTTTTTATATCGTGCCATGTATCCTATTACTCAAATATAATTCTAAAACTTGTACCTAAGGTACTTATGAATATCTCTTAAAATACTTGAAGATTTCATAGTCTCAAAATTCCGAGACAAGAAAATATAGAAAAAATACGAAGCTAACCTATTTAAAATGTATTTGATGACTTTTCAAAAAACTTAATTTCCAGAGCGTATAACTCTGAAAGTATTTTGAAATAAATTCTGAAAATTGAACCAAATATTACCCAATGTTTCTCCTAAATATGGTCCAAGGTTCAGTTTATGAAGCCTTACAGAAAAAAGCTACAACGAAAATGCCAAACTGACATGTTTGAGAAAAATTTTAGGAGCATTCAAAAACTCTAACTTCCTTTGAAGATATATATGAAAATATATTGAGCTAAGATAAAAAATTTGAAATAGAAATTACTCGAGACGTATTCTCAATATTCTCTAAGTTTCACCATATGAAAACTCCCAAGAAAAAAAGAGGTGACAGTGAAAATGCCATGATGACTTGTTTGAAGCAAAAAAACCCTAGGATCATGAGTTATGATACCAAATGTTATGATCCGTGCACCTAAAAAGTGATAAGAAACCAATAATTACAATCCTCTTCAAGGAGGAAACCTCCTTTCACATGAATACAATGTATACGACAATAGTTAATGACATAAGACTAGTTCCCCTTAGTATATAGGAGAGAAAAAGGGTACAATTATAATAAAATGGGATCATGGGGGATTCTAGCCTACATAAAAATATAAAAATATAAACATAATTACTCAATGTATAGGTATTAATAAGGGGTTTTTCGGTTAACATAGGGCTTAGTATCCTTTTGTAAATTGTCGAGATCACTAGTAAAATTTCTCCAGACCCCCTCTTATGGACTCTAGAAGGGTTATCTTGTGTGGAAACATAAATTTCACTCTAGAAGCAACCAAGATATAGGGACCTTTGGCTAGGATCAACTCCATATGGGACACTCTAAAACTTATTTACCGATATTATTTAGGAATTGGGATTTTGTGACATCCCCCCAACAAAATATTTTTCCCATATGGTCAAACAATAAGTATAAATATGATTGAATAGATAAAAATACTATATCATTACATTATTTCAGACACTCGCCTACATTTGGTATCATCTTTGGACAAAGATAATTGGTTTGGGGGACTTTCACAACTACCTCATTCTCTTACATCTATATCCCTTCCCCTCCAATCCTCTTGCACCTTCCAACTTAATCTTGCTTGGATTGACTATCCCCCTCAATTAAAGCTCTAAAATACATCTATACCCCCATCTCCTCCTTTTCCCCTAAGTCTCCCCCAATTGAATTCCACCAAAATATTAAAAGGGAAAAATATTTGATTATCAAGTGGGCAAAGGGAAAAAAATAGGTAGAAAATAAATCCATACTATACATTGAGGCTCATTTGAATCTTTTCTATGATAAAAATATAATGTGACAATTATGGTGGGCTAAAAGACTGAGATAAAGGAATTGTAGAATAAGATAAATAACTTGCTCTTAGAAAAGGAAAAATAATGGAGGATTAAGTGTAGATCCATTTGGCTTCAAGCTGGAGATTACAACATAAAGTACTTCTATAGGATTGTAAACAAAAATAAACCCACTAATACTATTTTGGAGATTAACATAAAAACATATGGCTCCCTTGTAATCTCCTTCAAATATATACCACAATAAGGTTACAAATACTTCAAGAAATCATTTTCCTCTCCTAGATTCATAAATCAAGATGGGTAAACCTCCTTAATGGAAGAGGTCACAAAAGAAGATATTTCTAAGGTTTTGATTTGTTTTCATAAAGGGAAAATCCTTGGACTAGATGGTATCTCAATTGAATTTTACCTTGAATGTTACAAATTTGTTGTTGATGATCTCCTTTCTATAATAGAATACTCCAGGAACTTAGGAAAAGTCTTTGCCACATTCAATTCCATATTTATTACGCCTATCCAAAAATAAAACTCTCCTACATCCTTTAACTTCTTTCATCTGCTATCCTTGTGCAATTATATATACAAGATCTTCTCAAAGAAAATTTCCCTTCAACTCAAGGCTATCCTATCTGAACACATTTCGCTGAAACAATTTGGTTTCCTATAAAATCATCAGATCCATGATTCCATTGGCCTTTCCCAAGAAATCCTTCATTCTATTCACACTAAGAAACACAGAGCCATTCTCTATAATTTTTATCTCTATAAATCCTTTCACCAGTTAATTTGGAACTACCTTAGAGTCCTCCTAATTCACCTAGGCTTCTACCACTTGTTTGTAAACTGGGTGATAAATTACATCAACATAACCTATTTTTCCTTGTCGATTAATGGATTCGCCTCTCTGTTATTTCATGCAAAAATAGGTCTCAAACAAGGTTGTCCTCTATATCTTCTTCTCTTCCTCCTAGTGGTGGAAGGTCTAAGTAGACTAATTATGGATGCAAAATCAAGAGGGGGATTTAAAGGAGTTACTATATTTGAAGGTTGCAACCTCTCGCATCTATTATTTGTAGATGATATTATGATTTTTTCTAAAGGGAACATATCCCATTTTTAATCTCTAAGAGATATACGATAAATATTTATTGATGCTACAAGAATGAATATAAATAATTCAAAATCTTCCATTTATGGTTGGAGGATTCAAGAAAGGATAAAATCCTTTATGGGGATTTCTTTATATATTCTATAAATCAATTAGAATAAAAATAAAAATATATGGGTTTCACTATAAAACTGGTAAACTACCTTAAATAAGACTAGAGATGGATTTTGGAAAATATAGAAAAGAGAGTCTAAATTTGGTGTAATAAATTTCTCTCAAGGGAAGCGATTGGATTTTTTTAAAGTGGTCCTAGAAGCCATCTTGGTATTTTGGGCTTCATTAACCTAGATACCTTTGGGAATTATACAAAAAATTGTAATGAATCATCATAAATTTTCTCTAGGAAGGTAGGGAAGATAGAAATACCTTTTCTCTCACATCTTAGAAGTACCTAATCATCCCTAAAGACCAAGGTGGGTGATGATTAAAAAAATTCACATGGTTCTCTAATCCCTAGCCACCAAAAGGGTGTAGAAGATCATTCAAGGGGAGGGACTTTGGGTACATATCACTCAACAAAGATATATCAGACCATTATCCACTCTAGATTGGATCATTTCCTATAAAAAATATGCAAAAATTGGATCCGTCATATGGAAGAAATTTATTAGAACTTTTCCTTTAATTGATAAATTCTTTGTTGGAAAATAGGGAACGGAAGGCAAATCCATATTGGTAGAGACCCCTAGATTGGTAGTCAACATCGGTATAAGCTATCAAAATCCCTTATCCACTCACTAAATGAAGAGGGTTTATACATTTTGAATCAAATATCAATCACCCTAGTCATTTTTGGGCAACAAGAATGGATATTTATAGATAACTTGCATCTAGAAGGAGAGAATGTTGAAGATTGGTTAGCATACATTTGATGATTAAATTTCTCCAATGTTACTTGCATATATGCTAAAGATAATCTTCTTTGGACTCTAAATCGAAAGGGGCTATATGATCCTAAAGTAGGATATATTACTCATGTTGCAACAATTACACATCCCCCCCCCCCCCCCTTGGTGGGGGGAAATCCTATGGAAACTAAATTTTCCTCCCAAATCTAAATTGTTTATGTGGCTCCTGCTAAAAATAAGGCTCCTCCTTGGGATAATTTGAAAAAAAAAACTTTTCATGAGTTAGGATATCGTCCCTTACGTAAGGTTTATTCATGAACAATCAATCATATCTTCATGTGTCTCTCTTTCTATACGTATGGAAAGAAATAAGTCAGTTAGAGAATTTCCACTTTTCTTGTGATGGAATTTTATTTAAAGAAAATTTAAAAATATTGTTACAAGTCAAAAAAATCCCAAATCATAAATCCCTCCCTCTTATGATTACTTTAGGAATTTGGCTTAAAAGGAATTTTGCAATTTTTTCAGGACCGAAATTGATCAGAGGTTTAGTATTTTAGCTCAAAAATTAAAGTGCTTAGAATTGATTGGAAACTGAATGACAGTGACTGTCCCATTGCTAGGAATCCAACGCATCTCGTTTCATCGAAAAACGACTTAGGATGAATAAGTTATAGCCTGCTGACTGTCGTTAAGAATAAGCAAAATTCTTTAAAAAATTGCAAAACAGTGATAGGTTGATGACATGGTAGCCTAGTCAGCATGTACGGAATATTCTTCAGTTTATGCCAAAGTGGCACTGTGACAAGTGTCACAACCGGATTCGCCAGTGAACTCTGAGAAGGTGAAATTTCCCAAATGTCCTCCTAAGGTTGAATTCGATTTTTTTTTATTATGGAATCTGCTCCTAAGGTTCGAATTTCAATTCTAAAGTTGGATTAATTTTAATTATCCTAAGGTGGTTGGATTAATTTTAATTTATATAGTGGCATATGTATGTTACTATCATAAGGTTTGAATTATATTATTGGTGGGTGCAAATTACATTAAAACTATAGTACAAATATATTTCGTTACAAGGGTTGATGGATTAATGTTCAAGCATTAAGGTGGCACATATTTTTTATATGCAAAAGTTCGCAAGGTTGGTTATATGTATATATTCCGATGGAATTTAAACATTGGGTTATATTACAAAGTTCAGTTTATTAATCCAAAGTTGAATGTATGTTTTGGAGTGCATATTAAATGTGTATTTCAACTGTTGACAAAATATATATTGAGAAGGAGCAAAGGTCGTGGTCAAACCCTTGACCTCCCTCCACATAACCGTGCACCTTACGAATGGGCCACATGCAGGGCTTGTTATATTATGATGGCCAAAAAATTATATTTGAATGCACATGTGGACTCCGATGGTGGAAGGGAGGGGGCCAACCCTCCTCCCAGATGACCTTTCCATGTGACCTCCCACCAAGCATACAAACAAAACACGCTTAGTGTGCAATTAATTTTCCATTATCCACCTTTAATCCAATGTTTAAAATTAAGTAATCCAATTCCTAATTAGTGGAAGATTTAGTGGGCACCACCAAATTCGACGGGAACCACCAGATTATCGGGCTAACTGGATACTTCTCAAGATTTGGAGAAGGAATCTAGGGGGAAATTAAATGAACTATATCTTGAGAAATTTTCAACCAATTTTGGCTTCGGAAGAGTAATTCATAGCAGATTGCCATGATCTCAACACATTGGAACAAGTTGCAGAGGAAGAGGAGCAATTCTACAGGCACTTTTGTCACTTTGAAAAATTTTGAAGCCTAGGGCCACCAGGAGGGAAGGCCATGCATAGATCAGCTAAAGGCCAAATTGACTAAATGAATAGTCATTTATGATAGACTTCGACATTTTGAACTCATTGGAGTATGTTTCAGGAGAATTTGATGCATGTAAACAACAATTTTTGCACTATTGAGCTAATATGGAGGCCTAAGCCATGGAAGCTAGACCAAGGAGATGTAGCCCAAGAGGGGTGAACTCCTTCATCAAAACTCTGTGTTGATGGATCAATTGTGATGGTTTGATGTTCTTTATGTTGCTGTTGTTCAACATTTTAAATTCATACTTTATTCTCTTAAATTTACTCATCAAACTCAGTTATTTTACATGTTTGACACACATAAGCAACAAGGAAACATATGTACAACAAGCATAAGATCAAAAAGTAAATTTTAAATCTGAAAATGAAATTAGCACAACAAAAATAACATTCAAATTCAGATCAGAAATCCAATCCCCATCAGAGAAGCCACTAATAGTCTTTCTATAACTAGGGAAATAAAACAATCCATAATTGGAAATGTCCACATCCATACACACGAAGCTATCACACAAATAGATTGCCCCTAGGTTTTTTTTTATGGTGAAACCCAAGGATCTCCCTTTATGGGAGGGGTTGGTGTAATTTTAAATTTGAATCACCACTCATCCTTCATCATAACAACAAACATTGGACTAGCCATAAAAAACTATGTAGAACTATTTTCTTTAAAAATGATTTTGCAACTGGAAAGAGACCAATATATCTCAAAACTTCATATATATGGAGACTCTCAATAGTAATAAAATGGAATTTGGGAATAACTCAACTGAATAATCACTCTATTCTACCTCTATTCCAAAATTCATGCAACTTAAAGGATAAATACTTTGATATCTCTTTTGATCATGTTTACATGCACAATAACACAGAAGTTGGTTCCCTCTCCAAAGTTGGATTGGATATGGATCGAGGTGCATGCAAGATCACAAAAAGAGAGACATGATAGCTACAAGAATGTATTCTTAACCCTTGGAAATAACTAAAAGTTCTAGAAACTTGACGCTTTGCTATATGGTTGGTAAAAAACTATCTTTGAAAATAATTTGGTATGGAAATAAATTGTTTATTCATTTTTGGATGAACTATAGAGAAACATTGATTGTATATACATGCAACTAATAATAATAAATAAACCATGGCAGACAATTTTTTTGCCTTTTGTTGTGATGAACATAGAGACACATATTTCTTGGGCTATAAGCCATTTGAATGCTTTATGCATCTACCAATGTAATTTTATTTACTACTCATAAATAGAATTACAGATTTTTTACAAGATAAAAAAATAAGAATGCATTCTTTACAATTGTATAGCTCTTTTGTAGTGAAATTCCATCATTTAAGTACTCAAAGTTAGCACTAACTAAACTAGCCTAGATCCATCCTAAATTTGGATCTACCAAGTGCGGAGAGAGATCAAATCTCTTGAGGTGAAAACCTCTTTTAAAGTGAAAATGGATTTGATCCCTCCTAGACTTACTATATTGAGAGTTAAGATGAATCTAGGGTGGATTTATTATTAGTTATAATTATTATTTTATTTTATTTTACTTTAATTTTTTATGTAATTTGATCAAGTCAAAATGTTTACAGGACATTACAATGTCCCTACCATTGTGGGTTGAAGAATGCCTCTTTGTTCAAACAAATGTATTATATTTTGCATGAAAAATAACATACCACTCTGAGAAAAATTATAAATTCACATAATTATGCACAATTTATATAAATAAAAACTATATATTAAGAAAACTAATTTATTTTTCTACATTTTATCTTTTTTTGCCATATTCAAATTCATTTTTTCAATACCTTCAATCATCCTTTTTTTTGTAACCTGAGAAGTACCTATTTTTTCTGTTCATTTTCAAAAGGGAAGATTACATGATAGATTATCTTCTGAGGCCTCAATCTGCCCTGATGAGAAACCAAATCTGTTGGCCATCAAAAGGCATTGTAAGCTATCCAATAACAAAAATCTTTCAGTCTAGCATACTCAGCTTTTATAGTCGCAATGTTGGTGACTTTGACATAGTTTGACAAACTGGACGCAAGCCTACTACTTACATAGTTCAACAACATAAACATAAACATAGATAGACATAAACAGAAAAGGACTGAAATCATCTCAGCTCTCTGAGGATTCAATCGGAGCCAGGTATTTAATACTAGAGCCAAGCATCTACGTTTGTTGCAGATTCTTTAAAAATTTCTCAATTATGTTTAGTTGGGCATTCTATTGCTGGACTTGGAATTGCAATAAATGAAAATCCTTCTGAATTTCCTACATTGAAGGATCAACTTGCATGAACTCAATGGTATACATAATGGCCTTTTCCACCAGATGCTTCATTCGCCAGTATAAATGTAGAATTTGTTGATATTGAGAAATTATGCCTCTAGTATTTCCCGGATCGGGCACTATCATTTCTTCTTCAAGAATTATTCCCTCCTCCTTAGCTTGACTGGTAAGCGCTTCTTCCCATTTGGCTATAATCTTCCTCACTGGAGGCATTATTTCCTGAATGTATGTGAGGGTTGCATCAACAATGTGGTCAGCCTAAGGCTTATGCCTCGTCCGTTAAGGAGCTCGTGATGATGCCTTAATGTTCTCCTTCTGTTGGCCTCGTTTCCATGTTTGATGGTGGTTCCCCCCTCACACTTCCTACTTCACAGCTTTTTCTCGAGTCATTGGATATTGCTTGACCCTAATTGGAACTTGTTCTCTTCTGAAGGCCTGTGGCTTTCCACCTGAGGTAGTGATATGCCTTCTAGAGGCCTGGATCCTGGAAGCACTGTCACAGGTTGTAGAAGACAGTTACTATCCTTCCAGTCGCCAATGCCCACAACTTCACCACCCTCCTCAAAATGCATGTAAGGAGCCAAAATAAACAAATGTAATCCCTGCAATTTATCCTGCTTGGTTTATCCCTTTCCCGGGCATGACTCTGTCCTTGGAAGGAGTACCTCCCCTCTTGCACGCAACCTCCCTCATCGGTTGTACGATGCCACTTGCCCTCGTCTAAGCTGATCTGTCTACTAGACAACCTTACCTTAACTACCTTAATCATTCCACATAAAGAATTGAGCCCCACACCCCAATAAGGGGACCTTCAATCATCCTTTAAGTAAACATGTTTTTTAAATTTACATTGCAATTAATACTTCATTGAAATTATTATTAATTTACACCAACCCTTTATTAAAAATAATACAATGCATATTTATAATATTTTAAAATAAAATAAAATAAAATAATAATTTATATTTATATTTATTAAATTATTTAATAATATACATCCAAATATAATTTTTTCTATAATCTAGATTTTAAAAAAAAAATATGTTAAAAAATATGTTATGGCTGTCCCATATTCAGTAGAAGGGATATTCAATATAGTCTTACGTTATGTAGCATCAGCTATGGACTCAAGCTCCTTCAAACGTGTTCTTTAAAAATAAAAATGTTCACTTAAAACATTAAAAACACTTTAAATTTTAAAAACGCCTTAAATTTTAACATATCTATGTTATAAAAACTTTTAAAAAATAACGTGCTAAATAAATAATAATTTTCATTATAAATAAATATCATTTAAATAATATTTTTTTAATGAATAAACAACAATTAACTTTTTTTAGAATTTTGACTTCTGATATTTTATTATAAAAAAATATAGAATTTTTTTGGTAATAATCACATTAATATTGTTTGAATCCTGTAAATTGTTTTTCAAGAAATCAGATAATTGGAGTGTTTGAATTGCAGTTTTGATAGTGGAAATGGATTCAACACCATCAAAAACCTAAAAACTTAAAATACTGAAATTTAACTATTATGACTTAAATCTTCAAAAATCTTTGCCAAAATTTTTCATAATCTTACCAAAATTCATAGATTATTGTGTGGATTTTTTTACACTAAAACTTTATCATTTGGATGCCAAATCACCATAATCGATGCTTTATAGCTTGCACAAATATATGAACATATAATATTATGCATTTATTCGATATCCTATGTATTCAGGAAAACTTTATTTTAATTTGACACCCTTCTCGATGCAATTTTATGACTGAAGTTGTCTGCGTAGGGAACATAATAGCTCGGACGTCAGGTTTTTGTTGGAATCTGGTTCATTAAAATTCAAAAAATGAGGTAGTTGCAGTGTTTGGAATCTATTTTTGAGAGTGGAAATGGATTCAGCACTATCAAAAACCCTTAGGACACCCAAAATACTGAAGTTTAACAATTGTAAACAAGATTCTGATAAAATCTTTACCGGATTTTTTCAAAATCTCTCCTGGATTCTGGGTCATTCTGTTGCTTTTTTAGACTACAGCTTTATGATTATGCATGGGACTTTTTGAAGTTTCAGGTGCCAGAATCAGGGGGGAAATTTTGAGGTAAAATTTTGGTTTTCGTTATTCAAACTGGTTTTTTGACTCTATATATAGATTCAGCGCCCTCAAAAACCTCTAGGGCACTTCGATTGTGCAAAGTTAGCAATCAAACTTCTCTTTTCAATAAATTTCTGCCGGAATTTAGAGAAATTACACCGTAAAAAGTCACCGTAAAAGCCTTCAAAAAGTCGCACTAAAGACTACTCTTTTATGAATAGTCAATATCAAGAGTAAAATAGGATGAGGAATATTGGGGTTATGAATAGTCAATAACAAGAATAAAATAGGATTAGGAATATTTAATAATGAGAGTAATATTTATATATTATTATTATCTAATTTTTAAGTTATGGTTAAGTTAAACACTAAATTGGTGTATGGAATTTTTTTGTTTGTAAGATAAAAGATTATGAGATTTTATTATTAAATTTATAAAAATATACTTGTAACTTTTTAAAAGAAAACACATACTCTTAACTATTAAATCTACATATATTATTTGAAATAACAAATTTTATAATTTTTATTCAAAAAATAAATAAAAATAACTTAAAAAATATTATATTAAAAAAAAGTTAAATAACCGAAATCATAGTTAATCACATTTTATATATACATAATTCAATATTCAAAAGAGCAGATAAAATGGAAAGGTGGATTCAAATTGATGTGAAATATTGTAACATTATTTTATATATATTTATATATATAAATAAATAAAGTGTCTGCATGTTATAGTGCTTTCACAATATATGAGCTTAGAAAAAAAAGGAAAGCATATGATAAGACAAAATTTAGAAGTAGGGAAGAAATCATTTTTTTTTATTAATATAATGTTTTAATTTAAAAAAATTAAATTTTTTTAATTAATTTATTTTAATATATATATAGTTAAGAGTTTTTGAGTTTAATATAGCAAGATATTGTAATGTAATGTTTTATAAACTAAATAAAATAACAATAGTCTTATGTTAATAAAAAATAACTTAAAATTAAAATAATAAGAATAAAAAATAATTTAAAATTAAATAATAAAAATAAAGTTTATAAGTTATTATAATTTTTTATTAGATAATGAAAGTAAATTTAGTTTGGTCAAATAACCCCTAGTAGACTACAAAATATAGCCAATAATCAAATTTTTTTTCACTAAAAAAACCTTACATCTCAAAAAATTTAATCCCTTTTAATAAAAAAGTAATTAAAATAAATATAAACTAATTTATTTTAAAATATTAATAAATTGTTTTTTTTTTATACTTCAAATTTTAAAATATACTCAGCTTTATTTTACTTCACTTTTATTCTTTTGCTTTTAAAAATTAATATAATCACGTTTGATTAGATTTTTACCTTCTTTGATTTATAAAATCCATATATTCGTAACAATATATAAATTAAAATTTCTCACTCATAAACCTCCCCATATTGTCTAAAGCAAAAATTTAATATTAATCTAAGATATATGTGATTTCATCACAATACATAGCTTTTATATTTTCTTTTAGAATTATATATACAATGGTATAAGATATGTGAATATTTATTAAATTCAAGAACTTTTACTTATATGCAACTCTTTTTAATTAACTAAAATATTATGCTAAATAAATGTGCTATATTCACTTATTGTATTTCTGCATAATAATAATAATAATATTGCAATGAAAAAGTATCAAATCAAATTGATATGACATTTTTTTTATATATATATAAATAAAAAGAGTTACCAGTAATCAGTCTCTATTTATTGATTTTTTGGATCGTTTCCATAATTCAGTATATTTAAAACTCTATTATGATTAGATATAGTACATAGTCATGATACAAAGATCAAAATGTATCAAAGGCCACATTTATGTCAATACGCACAGAGATCATATATACAATCTTATACCTCTATGAGTCCGCAATTAAAGCTTATAGATATGATACCATCACCATCATAGACATCATTATCATTAACAACGTCATATAGGGCCAAAATCAGTATAAATACAGGCATAATAAATGACATATTACATGCCACATATTTGTGTAGAGATCGGGAAAAACTATGGCCGAAGCTTAAAAGATATGCAGGTTCGCTGGACGGGCTCGCCAGGGGCAGATACGGGTCACCCATCAGCAAAATTTCTCATAATGGACAGAGTAGAGAAGGCAGACTGTGCATACAAACATATTAGAAAGAAGGAACCACAAACTCCTGTATAAGTGAATGACCATTGAAGCGAGCTATGTGAAAAAATCCAATAGGATTAGCACGCCCCTTCTTTGATAGCAGGTCTGCCTTAATGTTGCATTCTCTGTATATATGGTTCAGAGGATTATTAAGCTTTGTCATGAGGTATTTTATTCTATTAATCCACCATCCATATCATTGGGATGAAAAGTGGCGTGTCCCTATAATCCATCTATAACCACCTTGGCATTTGCATAAATATTTACTTTAGGCAATAGCAAATTTATAACCAAAATCATACCACTCCATAAAGCCAAGAGTTCGGCCCTAACATTGGTCCCTTTGCCCCCATTTCAGTGCATCTGGAATCTCTCAAAGTTGTCAATATTTATCTAGGCCCCACATCCACATAAACCATATTTTTGAGCTCCATCAAAGAAAAGAGCACGAAGAGAAATAAGATGGAGCCTATGAGGAGATCCTTGTCAATGTGAATCGATGGAGGCTGATTGTAAATCCATGAAATAATAGCGCCAAATGTGTTCCCAATGTTAATAGGATAATCATCAAATATAGCCCTATTCCGGGCTAGCTAGACTTCCCAGATTAAGAAAAAAAGGTAGTGATTTTAACTCCCCTCTGAGAGCACCCCATGTATCAAATATATTAATAATATTTTCCAGTCTCCATCCCGGCACCATATGAAAGCTAGAGAAGAAAACCCACAACTTTTAGTACCCCAGACATTTTAGAAAGAGGTGGGAAGTCGATTCCTCATATGACTGGCAAAAAATACACCTGTTAGGCCCATAAAAGCCCTGTTTCCTGAGATTCTCCCATGTCAAAATCCACTCTTTCCAAACCAGCAATCCAAAAAGCAGAACCTTGTATGGAATATTCCGGTGCCAATGTACAGAAAAAGGGGAGCTTGGAGTGGCTCCAATGCAATCTGTGATGATTGGAAGGTAAATGTTCTGGACCACCAAACCACCGGATTTTTTTACCCCATCCCATACTAACTTGTCTCCCCCGAGGCTGTAAGAGAGACAAGTTGACCTCAATGAATAAACATAAAGATGCCACGTCGGGATTTCATGATCAACCAACCCCAGTTGGGCTGCTGATTTCCACTTCGGGCATCCATGTTGCCAAGAATCAATGAGCTGCGACAAAAATAAGATCCCTCTGCGCTGTAAAATATGAATAAGTCTATCACCATGTGGAAGGTCTGACTTAAATCCCACAATCCTGTCGGCGCCAAGGACAATACTTGCCCCGTTTCCATATCTCCAGGCCAGACGATCCGCCAAAAGGTCCACGATTTTCCTAAAACTTCCATATAGCTGATTCATTCCTTTTCCTGGGCATAAAACCTCTGTATCTGAGGAAGTGGCTCACCCACAATATATTTCACCCGGCATATGCCCGACCATATGTCCGTCGCATTTAGCACCCTCCATAACGATTTGACAAGGAGTGCCGACAAGAATGATTTTACATGCAGCAAACCCCATCTCCCACACTCCTTCGGCTTGGTCAATCCATCTAGTTTGCAGAGATGGAGTTTTTTCCCCATTGTAGCTCCATACCATAAAAAGCGTCAGTATATTTAAAACTCGTCAATGTAAATTTCCTTAGAGATACAGTGAAAGCCAGAAAATGCAGTTTGCCTTTTTAATATAATCTATTGTACAATTTGGCAGCAAATTTCCATAATGTTCCGGGAAATGAGAAAGGGATGGGCGCACCAGTATTGATATTAGTAAACTACAGGTAAACCACTACACATGCTAACTCCTGATCTAAGAACAAGTTTTCAAGCACAGACCAAAGGACAAGAAGTTGCTTTTCAAGGCCACTGCCTCCTCTTCAGTAAGTATATGCTTCCCGTGGATTTAAACTTTAGGGGGCATTCTTGTTATATCCATTTGGTAAAATTAAAAACAAAAAAATAAATCTGTTCTTATTATTCTTCTTTTTGATCTTGAACATTAGGAGTAGTTTCAATTGGCTCTTCTCTTTGCCTTTGAAAGTGGTTTTCTTTTGTTGATTAATTTGTTCCATAGTTTTATGTGTCTCTAATGCTTGGATCTTCATTCTATCAAGTTGACTAAATTTGGTACAAGTAGTATTAGGCTCATAACTGCTAAAATGAAACAATTGGATAGAAGTGGGTATCAAGTTGACTAAATTTGGTACAAGTAGTATGAGGCTCATAACTGCTAAAATGAAACAATTGGATAGAAGTGGGTAAGGTAGGGTTGGGTATGCTCTTTTTTGAAATATTAGCACTTGGTAGTATGGCCATGGTAGCAATAGCTATGTGGAAATTAGACCCTAATACAAAATTAGACAAATTTTCTATATAAGACAGATATTATATTAACTTATTTATTGTCAATGATAATATACCTCATGTCTTTTATACTGGTAAAAGACAAACTAAAAAATACAGCTCCAAAACATTATGAGATGAAAAGCATATATACTTCTGTATTGGAGCCCAACTGTACATTTTTCATCATGTATTTTCTCCTACCAGATCATATTTGAAATCACATTCATATTCCAATTTTGCAATCACATTCATATTCCAATTTTGCTACTATGGTATGAACATATCAGTTCTCTAATCAATGAGATCAACTGTAAATTTTTAAACATTGCTCTTCATAGTAATAACAATATAAATATTTCCGTTTTTTTAAAATAATTTTATACATATATAAATAATTTATTATAGATATGATAACAGTAGTATACAAATAAAAGAGACAATATAGATATATTATATAGTTTAGTTTCGGAGATAATTTTATACATAAATAAATAATTTATTATTTATATCCCAGTACGTTGATATGTGTACCATGCCAAATGCATTGCTCTGGCCATTTTGGTCCATTTTGGTTATAAGCCCATACTCATAGTTAGTTTATCTTGAGTTCAATCCCCTCCAGTGCTCATACATTTTTACAACTCCACACAACTTTATGAATTGAATTTCCACATATAGTTGGTCACAATGTTGCAACTATCATTTCAGGGATATATCACTAAAAGTTTATAAATAAGCTTATCTAAAATATCACAGAATTTCCCGATATAGTTGGTCACAATGTTGCAACTATCATTTCAGTGATATATCACTAAGTGTTTATAAATATGCTTATCTAAAATATCACAGAAATATAAACTTGGATTTAAAAACATCAGAAAATATTTGAAACATCTGCAACTTGATTGAAAAATTTAGATTAAAAAATATTTAAAACATCTGCTACTTGAAAATTTTCGATTAAAAAAAAATGAAATTAAAGTATTAAATATTTATTTCACAGACTCTTTTTTTTTTTCTTTTTTCTTTTTTAATAAAATCAACCTGTTGCAAGTTGTAACTACTTGAACCAAGGAACGAAGTCCATGCTCAGTAGATTTATCAATTACTGAATGTATTTTATTTCTCATGTCTTCCTTGCATTGGCAGATGTCAAGGATTTGTAGATATATTATGAGTATGATTCTATGATTGCTGCTGGGGACAAATTCAACTGCTTACTTTGCTCTACTTGCTGTGTATTTGACTTTGATTCTTTTAATTAAGAATGGACGTCTTCAATGCAAGAGGATGATTACGGATTTTTATATTTCAATTCAATCATTTTAAAAATCCAACTAGAATTAAATTTCTACTCTCTTTAAGGCAATGCTTTTATATCTTAAATCTTACAATTAGTCAAACTTATGTCACGTGTTTTGTTTGTTTTTATTAGATTTCAATCCGAAATGGTTAGAAGAGATACTGAAATGGTAAAATGCAAACACATGGAAACCATAAGAAACGCTGTAGCCATTTTATTTTCTTGAACTATCTCTTATATTGCTAATTAAAACTAAATAACACAAGTGGAAAGCTACTGCATCTACAAGCTTACGAGATTAGGAAAAAAAAAAAAAAAACTGAAGGTAAAAAGGTTAATTGAAATCCAATCCTCATCAGTATAATAATAATGGAAGTTACCAATTAAAATTTCAAGATAAAAAACTGAAGTAACCATATCTGTTCCTTTGAGCCTCCTCCCGTTATGGTGGAGCAGCCAGGCTATCAAATGAATAAAACTTCTCTTATTCACCTAGCTCCTACCTTGATGATAGCCTTGATTCAGAGTTTTTACTTATTATGTAGTGTATAGAGGTGTGTTGCATGCGAAGGCCGTACATTTTTAAAAAATTAAATTTGCATCTACTTACCGAAAATTTAATTAAAAATAAATAAAATTAAATATAATAATTATCACAAAGTTAAATATAGAGAAATAAAACTTGAGTGTGGGCATGGGAGCTTGCATGTTAAGGTCGTGACCTTTTTGTTTGATGGTAAAATATCACCTCTAGAAGTTCTTATGGGTTTCAGATTCAATGTAGAAGTCGAAATAGAACCAGGAACGAGAATGCCTTTAATTGTGCATGATTCCAGCTATGTTTTAATTGTGCACATGATTCCAGGTATGTTTTCTTTCAAATTTATTTCACTGATTTAAATAACATTAATGTGTATGTTTTAATTGTGCATGATTCCAGGTAACGTATTCAAGTTGTACAAATAAAATGGCTGAAACATGGTTGAAACATCATATGGTGTTATAATTTATAAACATCATATGGTGTTATAATTTAAAGATTTATATTTGAATATGTTCTGTACAACAACGTATTCAAGCTTGACTAGTAAAATGTTGGTGTTTATTTTGTTTCAATATTTTCTCCTAATTTTTGGATTATGCATTTATTAAGAATTTAGAATTTAAAAGCTTCAAGGGTTAGCTCAATTGGTTGAGTCCTCGCTTGAAGTACTCCCAGATTGAGAGGTCACAGGATTAAATTTCCTAAACGCCCGCTGGGTTAGGCCTCAGTGTTAGGCCGACAGTGATATCCCTTCAAGTAGGATTTACTGCTATTTTTAATCTCAACCTTTCAAGAGTTAAAAAATAAAAATAAAATGTTGTGTTCACAACAAGCTCATAAAAGTTTAAAAAAAAATTAAAATGTTGTGTTCACGGCAAGCTCATAAATGAAAATTGACTGTGCAAGAAATGATGACAAAGAATATAGAGTTGTTTCTTACTTCTTGTTGCATTATTTGTTGCTTCATTGTTCTCCATTGTTTTCTCCATTGGAGATACAGTGAAAGCCAGAAAATGCAGTTTGCCTTTTTAATATAATCTATTGTACAATTTGGCAGCAAATTTCCATAATGTTCAGGGAAATGAGAAAGGGATGGGCGCACCAGTATTGATATTAGTAAACTACAGGTAAACCACTACACATGCTTATAACTCCTGATCTAAGAACAAGTTTTCAAGCACAGACCAAAGGACAAGAAGTTTCTTTTCAAGGCCACTGCCTCCTCTTCAGTAAGTATATGCTTCCCATGGATTTAAACTTTATGGGGGCATTCTTGTTATATCCATTGGTAAAATTAAAAACAAAAAAATAAATTTGTTCTTATTATTCTTCTTTTTTATCTTGAACATTAGGAGTAGTTTCAATTGGCTGCATGATCTTCTCCATGCAAGCACATGTAATCTTTTAAAGTCTCTTTGCCTTTGAAAGTGGCTTTTTTTTGTTGATTAATTTGTTGCATAATTTTATGTGTTTCTAATGCTTGGATCTTCATTCTATCAAATTGACTAAATTTGGTACAAGTAGTATTAGGCTCATGACTGCTAAAATGAAACAATTGGATAGAAGTGGGTAAGGTAGGGTTGGGTATGCTCTTTTTTGAAGTATTAGCACTTGGTAGTATGGCCATGGTAGCAAGATTAGGCTCGGTTGGCCTTAGCTATGTGGAAATTAGACCCTAATACAAAATTAGGCAAATTTTCTATATAAGACAGATATTATATTAACTTATTTATTGTCTGTGATAATATACCTCATGTCTTTTATACTGGTAAAAGACAAACTAAAAAATACAGCTCCAAAACATTATGAGATGAATAGCATATATACTTTTGTATGGGAGCCAAATTATACATTTTTCATGTATTTTCTCCTACCAAATCATATTTGAAATCACATTCATATTCCAATTTTGCTATATCAGCTCTCTAATCAATAAAATCAACTGTAAAGTTTTAAACATTGCTCTTCATAGTAATAACAATATAAATATTTCATTTTTTTTAAAATAATTTTATACATAAATAAATAATTTATTATTGATACGATAACAGTAGTATATAAATAAAAGAGACAATATAGATATATTATATAATTTAGTTTCGGAGATAATTTTATACATAAATAAATAATTAATTAATTATATTCCCATATAAATAAATAATTTATTATTTATATCCCAGTACGTTGATATGTGTACAATGCCAAATGCATTGCTCTGGCCATTTTGGTCCATTTTGGTTATAAGGTCATATTCATAGTTAGTTTATCTTGAGTTCAATCCCCTCCAGTGCTCATACATTTTTACAACTCCACACAACTCTATGAATTGAATTTCCACATATAGTTGGTCACAATGTTGCAACTATCATTTCAGGGATATATCACTAAAAGTTTATAAATAAGCTTATCTAAAATATCAAAAAATATAAACTTAGATTTAAAAACATTAGAAATTATTTGAAATATCTGCAACTTGATTGAAAAATTTAGATTAGAAAATATTTAAAACCTCTGCTACTTGAAAATTTTAGATTAAAAAACAGAAATTAAAGTATTAAATATTTATTTCACATATTTATTTATTTATTTATAAAATCAACCTGTTGCAAGTTGCAACTACTTGAACCAAGAACTAAGTCCATGTTTAGTAGATTTATCAATTATAGAAATTTATCAATTACCGAATGTACTTTATTTCTTTCTTTTTTTCAGAGGAAAAAAACACTAATATATTGATATATATTATATATGCTAGTACATTTAAATATCAATTTCGTTCTCAGTTGTGTTACGACGAGAAAATTTCTAGACATCATTGCCACATTTGAAACCGGATCACCATTCTGAGAAAGAAAGAGGATCACAGTAGATTGGCAAGTCGAATTTCAAAGTGCGGAAACCACTCATTACATATGGAAACCACTCATTACATATAACCACTCATTACATATGGAAACCACTCATTACATATATAACTCAGCAGAATCTGAGTAGTCTCCACCCCTGTAAACATACAAAAACGAAACCATATCATTATAAGAGGGCACTATTTGATGAAATGGTAGCAATACTTGTAACATCAATGACCGAGAGATATGATGAGCATCAACATGATTAGGCTTGCTTGGGGAAAAACTGGCTCGCTTGATAATATGTATAGTCTATCCTCAAGCTCACTTGATATAGTAGATTAGACGCACATGCTCGCTTGATAGTAGGTCGAGAAAAGTCCAAAAAAGAAATATGGATATTATGTGCCAAATCAATTCACAAATATCTCTCCCGCTATTCAATATCCCATTTCCCAATCGATCCCCTGAACTCAGCTCCCCTGCACCTCCTTTTATAAGAAGAAAAGATGTAGTGGTAGAAAAAATTGTGCCCCTATCATCTATTCAATTCATAACCTATCTCTTGGCACAAAAATCTGTAAATTAAAGAACAAGCTGAAGCATCTGTAACAGGTTCGCTTGATGAAGATTTTATCAACCTCATGTGGTCAGGCTCGCTTGAAAAAAAGCTTTTACAAAATTTGTGCGCCCCCGGAATCAGACTCGCTTGATAAAAATGATTAATGCAATTATGGAAGAGGGATGTTGTTTTCCCAAACCATTGATCCGTCTTTAATATGTTGAACCTGCATATTACCAAAAATAGCCCTGGTGCTTTTTTTTCGAGAAACCATCAGCCCGAATATAATGTACTTTATTTCTCATGTCTTCCTTGCATTGGCAGATGTCAAGGATTTGTAGATATATTATGAGTATGATTCTATGATTGCTGCTGGGGACAAATTCAACTACTTGCTTTGCTCTACTTGCTGTGTATTTGATTTTGATTCTTTTAATTGAGAAAGGACGTCTTAAATGCAAGAGGATGATTACGGATTTTAATATTTCAATTCAATAATTTTAAAAATCCAACTAGAATTAAATTTCTACTCTCTTTAAGGCAATGCTTTTATATTTTAAATCTTACAATTAGTCAAACTTATTTCACGTGTTTTGTTTGTTTTTATTAGATTTCAATCCCAAATGGTTAGAAGAGATATTGAAATGGTAAAATGCAAACACATGCAAACCATAAGAAACGCTGTAGTCATTTTATTTTCTTGAACTATCTCTTATATTGCTAATTAAAACTAAATAACACAAGTGGAAACCTACTGCATCTACAAGCTTACGAGATTAGGGAAAAAAAAAAAAAAACTGAAGGTAAAAAGGTTACTGCTCTAGTGTCAATTTAACGATTGCAAATGATTTTAAAAACTATCTAAAAGGTCTAAAAAGGTTACCATCCTAACCAAATTGGAATCCAATCCTCATCAGTATAATAATAATAATGGAAGCTACCAATTAAAATTTCAAGATAAAAAACTGAAGTAACCATATCTGTTCCTTTGAGCCTCCTCCCGTTATGGTGGAGCAGCCAGGCTATAAAATGAAAAAAACTTATCTTATTCACCCAGCTCCTACCTTGATGATAGCCTTGATTCAGAGTTTTTACTTATTATGTAGTGTATAGAGGTGTGTTGCATGCGAAGGCCGTACATTTAAAAATAAATAAATTTGCAGCTCCTTACCGAAAATTTAATTAAAAATAAATAAAATTAAATATAATAATTATCACAAAGTTAAATATAGAGAAATAAAACTTGAGTGTGGGCATGGGAGCTTGCATGTTGCATGTTAAGGTCGTGACTTTTCTGTTTGATGGTAAAATATCACCTCTAGAAGTTTTTATGGGTTTCAGATTCAATGTAGAAGTCGAAATGGAACCAGGAACGAGAATGCCTTTGATTGTGTATGATTCCAGGTATGTTTTAATTGTGCACATGATTCCAGGTATGTTTTCTTTCAAATTTATTTCACGGATTTAAATAACATTAATATGTTACAGTTGTGCATGATTCCAGGTAACGTATTCAAGTTGTACTGATAAAATGGCTGAAACATGGTCATATGGTGTTATAATTTAAAGATTTATATTTGAATATGCTCTGTACAACAACGTATTCAAGCTTGACTACTAAAATGTTTGGTTTTATTTTGTTTCAATATTTTCTCCTAATTTTTGGATTATGCATTTATTAACAATTTAGAATTTAAATTGTATGGAGTAGTTAATATATTTTTATTTGTTTTGGGTGTATGATTTATTATTTGGTACATAGGTGAGGCTTCTAATCTCAACTTTTTAAGAGTTAAAAAAAAAATTTAAAATGTTGTGTTCACGGCAAGTTCATAAAAGTTTTAAAAAAAAAAATGTTGTGTTTACAGCAAGCTCATAAATAAAAATCGACTGTGTAAGAAATGACAAAGAATATAGAGTTGTTTCTTAATTGCAGTTGTATTATTTGTTGTTTCATTGTTTTCCATTGTTTTCTCCATTGTTCCACCAGTAACTAATAATTTTTGTTTATGTTTTTTTTACTTTATAGGATTGACCTCAAGTTTTTCACGTAGGTCTATTTTCAAATTTCTCAAGCATGTTTAGATTTTGAGGTGTTGGGGTAGTATCTGATGTGCTCTAGCTCCCAAACTTTGTGGAGGGACTAGAGTACATAAGATCTAAAAGGCTCAAAAAGTGTTTTAGGAAATTCCATCTAGTTTAAGAGATATTTAATTAATTATTATTTTTAATTAAAGACTTTAAGTATAACTTAGGAAAATTAAAAGATTAAAGTTAATTAAATTAAACATGTGATAAGAATGACTTAAGTGACACGGATCAAGCATCTTCTAATCTTAGTTGTTGATTCAAGATTAAATCACAGCCATTGATGTTTCAACGAAAAAAGTATAAGAAGAGGGCTTCGGGTCAGTTGGAGAATACACACACTAATAGAGCACTGAAGCTAAGCTGGAATTCTAAGGCATGGTTTGCTAAGAATTTCAAAAGTATTTCAGCTACAACGAGAGGCAGTATTGGCGAGGGGGTTGGTGTAGTTCTAAGCCAAGAGTACAACGAGGGCAGATAAGAAGCATACCAAGGCAGCGCAGAAGCAGCAGCTACGCAGTTCAGCCGAGAGCCCAATAGGTGAAACGTAGAGGCATTAGGAGCCACGCAGGGCTGACACATGCCCAGAATGGGCAACGCAGAGGCATCAGGAGGTCCGGAAGGTTGACGCTAGCCCAATCAGGGCATCGTAGGGGCAACGTAACCCCATTTAGGGTGACACAGGCCCCTCCTGAGCAACGCAGAGGGTGACATAGGTTAGGAAGGCTGACGCAGTAGGCTGAAGAGCAGCGATGAGGTTTCTAGAGCCCAAAAAAGGCTAAGTTCTGTAAATCCCGTTTGAGGGTGTGAATCAGTCAGTTTTTATGTCTCTGTAATAGAGGTATTGTTGCATATTTATTTCTCTATCGAGTAAACTAGTTTGGTGCCCAGGATTCTTGTACTTAGAATCTGCTTAATAATAAAAACCCTGCCAAAGCTAGCAACACCGATTTTCCCGCATTGGGTTTTTCCGGGGACAATTGTCCAGAAAATACTTGTGTGTCACTTTGTCATTGAATATGTTATTTAGTTTAGATGTAATATCCCCAAAGGGAAATAACCAGTAATAAACAGAAATATGCCAGACAGATATAGAAAATACAATGCTGAACCAGATCATGGAACAATTACACATAGCATGCCAGAAAACTGAGCCAGTTTATTAATCTGAAAGTACATAGAGAGGAGTACAAGAAAATCAGAATGATGGCACCTATCCTTGCTCAAGGCAAGTGAAGGATCCTCTCAGAAAATAGGAAATGGCTACTACAGAAACTGCATCCCAGCTGCTGGAAGAAACTGCCGTAAACTGCTGCTGCTGGAGTGAACTGAAGCTAGGGGCTGATCCCCTTGCCGGTATGAGCTAAAAATCTACAGATCACCTATACTCGCTGCTCCGGACAAAACCCAGAAACCGTGAAGCAAATGGACCACCTCCGAAAATCGCCCCCAGAAACCCTCCTCCTACAAAAACGCTGTGCCTTCAGGAACAGCTCAGAAGCTCAAGAAATATGTTGGCAAAAGGGCTGGATCTACCCACAAATCCTCCAGATGAGATGACCAACTCCTCAAGGCTGAAAACACTGAAAAATGCTGCCAGAACCCCACATAAAGACCCTACTCATCAGATCTGCGTCCTCCCTGACTGGATCTGCGTCCTCTCTGCCCAGATCTGCTGGATCTGAGTCATACAAGGCTGGATCTGCTACTATCTCTCCAGATCTGCGTCCCACAAGGCTAGATCTGCTGCTAGCTCTTCGGATCTATGCTAGATCTGCCAATATCTCCTCAGATCTGCAACCTCAAAGGCTGGATCTGATGTTATCTCTTCAGATCTAGGCTGGATCTGCCAATATCTCCTCAGATCTGCAATCTCCCAAGCTGGATCTAGTGCTACCCCTCCAGATCTGCAACCTACAGAACCAGATCTGCAAATATCTGCTCAGATCTACAATCTCCAAGGCTGGATCTATCACTATGCCTTCAGATCTGCGTCCTTCCTCTTCCTACTGGAACAGCGTCCTCACTCCAAACTGATCTGCGTCCTTCCTGCTGCTGAAACAACGTTTTTCCTGCTAGATCTGCGCAGCCACTAGAGGGCTTCTTCCTCTCAGACTCTCCACCTGAAACTGCTACTGAAACTGAAAGATAGAACTCAGAAATTAACCTTACTAGGGCGGGCACTCGAAGTCCCCCGAAGCTAAGGGTGAAACCAGAAATAACCTTACCAAGGCAGGCACTCGAAGTCCCCCGAGGCTAAGGGTGAGATCTCCGACCGGAGACACTCGTGCACTAAACAGTGCTGCAGACCGACTAAACAACCGGCGTGCTGAAGCAGACAAAAGTCTAGCTCTCAATATCAATATCAAAAATATGCATGTCCAAATGAGGTGAGAACCCCTCCTTTTATAATGCTAAACTCCCTCCAAAACCTTAACTGCGTCCTTCACCTTGCAGTTACCCTTGGGTCAGCGTGAGGCCTCCCATCATATACGTGTGGACCCCCAAGGCCCCCTCTTTAAGTTACAACGTTAATCAACTAGGAAAACACTTTATTTTATAAAGTGAGGTGACCCCTCTTATTTCTCACTTTATTTATTATTTCCAACTAAAGCGGCAAAATTAAACAAAAATGAAATATTCCAATTAGCAAGGCTAATTGGGAATATTACAGTCTCCCCCGACAAAACGTTGCTTGTCCTCAAGCAACTGAAGTGATGGATGCTGTAAAGTCTGCTCGCTCTCCCAAGTGGCATCCTCATCCGGCAAAAATTGCTTGTTCTCAAGCAATGCTTGAACAAGCCTACTCTCTAGCTGATGCTCCCCGCCAATACTGCAAAATGTGCCTGGGTCCCACTGAAACCTTTTTGTCTCCTGCATCACCCTGATATGAAGGGATATCTCAATGCCAGGATCCCAAACTGGCCTCTCATGGTACCAGCCAATCAATAGTCCTCCCGGATCCCATCGCCACTGTGGCCAATAATAGCCCAAGTCCCATGACTCGGACTGCTCACTGCCTCTGGCTATGACTAAAGACCATGACTGCCGCTGTTCTGCATCTATGAATGTGTAAGTTGTCCCATCGACTGTGCACCAGCTCATCATCTCTCTCCACTCAAGGCATGAAGTGGGGAACATCTCTCTCATGTGGATCCTCCATCCCCAAGCAATCATCCAAACCAAATGAGCCACCTCCCGACAAGGCAACTCCTGAAAATCTCCTTCCACCTCAAGCTCCGGTAATGAAGGCGGGCTGAAAGTCTGATCTTGGGCTGCAAAATCATTGCCCTCCAATGGCAAAGTGGGAAACAATCCTCCATAGAAGGTTCCTCCATCAATGAAGAACAAGCTGGCCCAAAACAAACCATAGTGCAGTCTCATCCACTGCAACCTCAGAAAATCACATGGCAAGCAATGTACAAGATCCAACACATCTACTAATGGATAGCAAATGGCTGAATATGACAACAACATAGGTCCAAACACTTGCCCATGGTTGTACAATGGATGAATATCGATCTCATGGCCCACATCAAAAGAGAACGCATATAAAGTAGTGGTGGCCATGCCTCCTCCCATGCTCCCATTAGAACATGTAGTGCAGAAGTTGTGAGAATTATTCCCACTCACGGACACATCCAGCTCATGTGTCTCCCTCCTAATCAAGCCTCCCATACAAATCTGATATATATCAGCAAATGAAGACATGATCATCAGCAAAATGAAGGAAATGCCGAAGGCCTCCTGTGGTGCAAGAAGGTACCAACAGCTTCCCAAACAAGTACAGCGCAGTTTTACAAGTTGCTGCTTGATAAGAGTACAAGGCAAAATGCTTATGTTACCCATGCATGTCTTCATATGATACCTGGTATAGTGCTGCAAATGAACATACATGTGATGATAAAACATTTGCCCAAGGCCACAAAAGAGATGGCTACCTCCATCATGTAGATTGGCCCAATACAACTTATGGAGCAATGTGACAAGCTTGCCCTCTTGTGAAGCAATGCATTGCATAAGAATGGTAAGAGGGTGCAATTCAATGAATGTATAAACAAATCCCTCACCATATGCTGGAAGTAAGATGGTACATGGGTCCATGAATGAGTCCTCCATAAAGTGTTGACCTGCTATGAAGAAGACTGAACCATGTGCTGCAAGAAGATAATCCTCCTTATGCTTGGAAACCCAAGTCAAGAAGGATGTGCCACAGATGTCTCTATCATCTTTACTTCTTGTAAGTGCAATAAATATGAAGTGATCCTGGGACCTATGGGTTATAGATCCACCATATCTCTGCTGCGTACACTTCATCCATAATGTTCTGCTCCAAGGTGACAACGCCGTGGGCTCATGCAAATGAGTTCCTGTCAGTACAAGACTCTGTTCTTTGACATGCTCCTTGTCAAAGACTCCTCTAATAATGCTGCAATAAATATGGAATACCTCCCGAGGTGGAAGTGCTTCCCAATCAAAGACCATGGAGATTGTGCCATCTCCTTCTCCTGCAACATCATACAAAGTGTGAGAGCAAATCTGCCCTTGCTCTCCTAGAAACAACCCAAGCAACAAGACATTGTGTTGCCTCTCCATACCTCCATCAAACAACTCATGTGATGAAGACACAATGAATGATATGAGTAACACATCAACACCATGCATCCATACTCCATGCTGCTCCATGATGCAAGTATCCATCCATCTTTTCCCCATCCTCCTACTCTTAGGAAGAGTGTTTGCCCAGTGATGGCCAAACTCTTTCAAGAGTAACCAGCGCAGCCAAGCCTCCTGCTGCCTGGTGTCATAGATCTGCAAATAGCCTCCTAGCTCCTTGCTCATCAACCACATCCACTCAATACATTGTGGATGCCTCCTTCTCCTCATCCTGGTACTCCTCCCATGAGGGCTACCATCCTCCCAAATCAAATTTCTGACTTTGCACTTCATGGGATTTTGAAGTATAAACTTCTCAAGGATCAATGAGACCCCATCAAGAATCAAATAGGTGGTAGGCAAAAACCTCCCATCATGATGTGTATGGCCCAAGGGATGTCCAACACAAGTATGAGAGATGTTATCCATCCGAAGATGTCCCCCATCTTCTATCTGCTCTTGTGAGAAGGGAAGAAAGTCATTGCACCCCATGGTGTGTCGAAGTGCATCTCCAGTAAGATCTCTCCTTGAGACCTCCCCTTCATCCATAGTCTGCTCCACCAAGTACCAACTCAAAATCTCTCGCCATCCAATCTCAACACGTGGCTTCTGTACCCTGTGCAACTCTGATCGTCTCATACCACTATCCAAGTCAACATATGAGACCTGACTAGGTGGCTCTTCCTCTCTATCTCCAACGGGAAGAGATGATCCAACAATACTGCTAGTCCCATCCATGCATGCCTGAAAGGGAATGATCTGATGCTGCAATGTGCCCTTAGGTTGTACCATCAGGGAATCCAGTTGTTCCCCAATGCGGACCAACTTGGCCGCCGACTTGGCACAAGTCGCTCTCATACCCTCCAGCTCCTGGTCCTGCAACAAAACGGTCTCCCGTACTGACGCGGCCTTCTCCCTCAAAACTCGAAGGTCCGTCCGAAGCCGATGATACCGCTGTCTGCGATCATCGCCCAATACCTCTGTATCCCCTAGTGCCTCATCGATAGTGGATATATCTCCCGATACCTCACCCATCTGTCGTGTGCCGCTACCACCCGAAGACTCGGACATGGCTCCAGTCATCACCTCAGTGGATGGCTCTACCGGGGTAGGCTCTACCTCCTCCACTACGATATCAACCGGCACGGTCAAGGTAGTCTCTAATGATGGTGAGTCCTGTGTCTTACTAGGTGTAACCTCAGACTCTCTGCAACCCTGTGTTCCCTCATCCTCTTCTCCACTGCTCTCGGAGAAGACCTCAATGAAGTGTGCCTTCCCTGCCGTACACCTGTGTCCTCGTGCCCATGGCTCTCGGCAAGTGAAGCACACTCGCTTCCTCCTCAGCTCTCTCCTGTCCTCATCATCAAACTGCCCTCGTCCAGGATTCGCCTTGGGAGGCGGAGCCGTCATGTCCTTACCCTTAGGCTGGAAAGCCTGTCTCTGGGGATAAGGTGTCCGAGTCCTGGGTAAGACATCCTGTAAGTCCCGAGTCCTGCTGATGGCGTCCTGAAGGGTAGCCGGTTTGTACAACCGGACTAGGCCACGAAGTGGCTCTGACAGCCCCTCCACAAACAGGCCAACTATCCGGGCTGCAGATAAATCAGGTACCATCACCGAAATCCTCAAGAAGTCTGAAATGTATGTCTCTGCGCTCCCAGTCTGTTTGAGCTTGATCAGCTCACCAAAATGCTGCTCCGAATCCCTCCTGTCAAAGTGCTCTATCACCCTCCGTGTAAACTCGGCATATGTCGTCACTATAGAATGCCCGAGTGTCGCCATCCCATGGAGCCACCAATCCTGGGCCTCACCCTCTAAATGCAATGCAGCCATCTTAATGGCCAACCTCTCTGGCATCCGGTTAAGCTGAAAGTAGAGGTCCAACTTCTCCACCCAAGACTCTGCCGTAGTCTTCTGCGATCCATCAAACATCGGCAAATGGAATTTACTTGCTGCACGATGACTCTCACGGTGGGAGCCACGTCCCTTGTTTCGCTCCCGATCATAAGACTTGCCGCCACATCGGAACTGGATATATTGATTAAAAGGGAAAGCATCCATGAATTCCTGTCCCATGCTCCGCCAATCTGCAAACATAGCCGCATGTTGAGCTGGACTCACATCTCCTGCCATTGGTATTTTATGCTAGGTGCCTACAGGCTCCTCAGAAACTGCACGGCTGCTGCAAAACCATACTGCTGCTTAACTTCAACCTCCGATTTACCCACTGAAAACTATTCAGAAAATTCCAGGAATTTGGGAAAGTGATCCTCGTCCAAAACCCAGAAAAACCCAGAAAACGTTTTTCCTAATTCCAAACTTCAAAATTTGACCCTTTTTATTTTGGCCCTTTTTCCAACTGCGTTTCTGGAATTGCAACTGCTATTGCTCTGTATGATCTCTTTCTCGATGTCATAGACCACAGGCTGAGCCAGAATTATGCTCTGATACCACTGTAATATCCCCAAAGGGAAATAACCAGTAATAAACAGAAATATGCCAGACAGATATAGAAAATACAATGCTGAACCAGATCATGGAACCATTACACATAGAATGCCAGAAAACTGAGCCATTTTATTAATCTGAAAGTACATAGAGAGGAGTACAAGAAAATCAGAATGAGGGCACCTATCCTTGCTCGAGGCAAGTGAAGAATCCTCTCAGAAAATAGGAAATGGCTACTACAGAAACTGCATCCCAGCCGCTGGAAGAAACTGCCGTAACTGCTGCTGCTGGAGTGAACTGAAGCTAGGGGCTGATCCCCTTGCCGGAATGAGCTAAAAATCTACAGATCACCTATACTCGCTGCTCCGGACAAAACCCAGAAACCGTGAAGCAAATGGACCACCTCCGAAAATCGCCCCCAGAAACCCTCCTCCTACTAAAACGCTGTGCCTTCAGGAACAGCTCAGAAGCTCAAGAAATATGCTGGCAAAAGGGCTGGATCTACCCACAAATCCTCCAGATGAGATGACCAACTCCTCGAGGCTGAAAACACTGAAAAATGCTGCCAGAACCCCACATAAAGACCCTACTCATCAGATCTGCGTCCTCCCTGACTGGATCTGCGTCCTCTCTGCCCAGATCTGCTGGATCTGAGTCATACAAGGCTGGATCTGCTACTATCTCTCCAGATCTGCGTCCCACAAGGCTAGATCTGCTGCTAGCTCTTCAGATGTATGCTAGATCTGCCAATATCTCCTCAGATCTGCAACCTCAAAGGCTGGATCTGATGTTATCTCTTCAGATCTAGGCTGGATCTGCCAATATCTCCTCAGATCTGCAATCTCCCAAGCTGGATCTAGTGCTACCCCTCCAGATCTGCAACCTACAGAACCAGATCTGCAAATATCTGCTCGGATCTACAATCTCCAAGGCTGGATCTATCACTGTGCCTTCAGATCTGCGTCCTTCCTCTTCCTACTGGAACAGCGTCCTCACTCCAAACTGATCTGCGTCCTTCCTGCTGCTGAAACTGCGTTTTTCCTGCTAGATCTGCGCAGCCACTAGAGGGTTTCTTCCTCTCCGACTCTCCACCTGAAACTGCTACTGAAACTGAAAGATAGAACTCAGAAATTAACCTTACTAGGGCGGGCACTCGAAGTCCCCCGAAGCTAAGGGTGAAACCAGAAATAACCTTACCAGGGCAGGCACTCGAAGTCCCCTGAGGCTAAGGGTGAGATCTCCGACCGGAGACACTCGTGCACTAAACAGTGCTGCAGACCGACTAAACAACCGGCGTGCTGAAGCAGACAAAAGTCTAGCTCTCAATATCAATATCAAAATATGCATACCAAATGAAGTGAGAACCCCTCCTTTTATAATGCCAAACTCCCTCCAAAACTTAACTGCGTCCTTCACCTTGCAGTTACCCTTGGGTCAGTGTGAGGGCTCCCCTCATATACGTGTGGACCCCCAAGGCCCCCTCTTTAAGTTATAACGTTAATCAACTAGGAAAACACTTTATTTTATAAAGTGAGGTGACTAAAGTGAGGTGACCCCTCTTATTTCTCACTTTATTTATTATTTCCAACTAAAGCGGCAAAATTAAACAAAAATGAAATATTCCAATTAGCAAGGCTAATTGGGAATATTACATTAGATCTTCATGTGTAGGATGTTAATATATTTACTTTGATGTTAATGTTGACTTTTTCAGATTAATAACTTATGTAAGTAGGAGAAATAAATCAAGAATTTAAAAATAGGGTTTTTGTTTAGTAAATTCAAAAATATTCACATGGCATCAGAGAAATTGTAGATTAAGATGGATCTTCAGTAAGACGATTGAAGAAATATGTGTTGCAGAAAGTAGCAGCAGCAGTAGAGAAGCCGGAAAGGTCAGTGCAACACCAAAAGGACGTAGAGGTAGCTAAAGCCACGCAGGGGCTAACAGAGTCCTTGCTGGGTGACACAGAGAAAACACAGAGTCGTCTAGAGGGATGCAGGAGCAGCTTGCGCTGCGCAGTCATTGCGCTGAGCCAGTTTACTCACGTAGAGGCCAGGTAGGGTGACACAGTCCAAAATTTGATTGTTGTGCAAAGTGCTGTGAACTGAAAGCTGAGTTGCAAACCTTTAGTAGTTGCTAGTGGGGTGAAGATTCTACCGGTGCAGAATTTAGCCTAATCTAAGTTGACAAAGAGTGGGAGGAGAACAACTTCTTAGTAGATTTCCTGCCAAATAAATTTGAATATCAATAATAGGATCGAAGAGAGCTAATTTTTTGTGTTTTTCAAACTTTGAAGGGAGGAAGTCAGTTGTCAGAGGGAGCAGAAGGTGCCTTTATTTCCAAGGACCCTAGATTTGAGTCTCTAGCATAGAGAGGAGGATCTGTTCCGACAAATTTCTGAGCAGATGGCGCCACATGAACTGCATGATCAGGATAGGTTGGAAGACCTATCCAACTTTTCTTTCTAGAAGGCCAGAATCCTAGTAGTCCTAGAGGCATACGACATAAGGGAGCATGCAGAGAAAGTCTTGGCTATACCAACTGATGTGGATCTCCTAGAGAAGCACAATGAAGCAGTGATAGATGCCAAGCGCTTCATTATGGATGGGGTCAAAGATCATGTGGTACCACACATAGCCGAGAAGATGACGACTCATGAGATGTGGGAATATTTAACCACATTGTATCAAGGAAAGTCTATCCAGAGAAAGATGCTTCTGGAGAACCAGCTGAGGTTAGTCATGATGACCAAGGGAGAGGAAATCAATCCTTTCCTATCAAGACTGTTGATCCGGGATCAACTGAATGGCATGGGGGTGAAGTTTGATGATGATGTCATGGTGTGGACCGCTCTAAATGCTGCCACAAAGGATAGGGAAATTTTTGTTGAAATTCTCTTTGGTAGACTAGATCTTCCTAATTGAGACAATATGTGGGCTATCCTCCGACAAGAGGAGATTCGCCAAATCACCAAGAGGCAGTACAACACCAGTTCAAGCAAGGTGAAGATGGAGGAAGAGGAAGATGTAGCCTTGACATCAAAGAGGCAATAAGGGAAAAATAAGTGTGATCTATCAAAGATCAAGTGTTTCCAGTGCGACGAACTTGGACATTTCACCAGCAATTGTCCTTAGAAGAAGAAGGAAAAGGAAGCTTCTAGTTCCAAGGATATTTTAGTAGACGATGGCTCTGAAGATGACGTAGCCATGAGCACTCATGAACCACGAAAGTGGGGTGATCTTGATATGTAGAGCAGCTACAGAGTGGTGGCAGGATCCTTGAGTAGCCCAAGTCTTGGATCACATATGTGCTTCGGGAGCCTTAAGAGAGTAGAAATGAATGAATGGAGCAATGGGTGCAAAGATCACGAATGAAGCAAAGGTAGAGGCTGAAGAGCTAAAGAGGGAGCAGCGCAGTGCAGAGGCAGAAACATAGAGAACGTCTGCTTACGCAGTGCAGAGCTGTAGCAACGCATAGACTTCAGGAGGACAATATAGAGCAACAATATGTAGAGCTCCAGTGATGAGATGCAACCATACTGACTTGTCTATCATTGGGCATGGGTCGGTCAGTTTCTTACTCTCAACAACTGAGTTGTCGTGCAATAGTTAGTAGTGGTAGTGCTATGAGCATCATGATGCAACAATTTGAGAGGAAGATGCAGTACATATGTAGCAGTGGTGATGGCAGCGTCATGGGCAACAGTACAGAAGAGAAGTAGCAGCGCAGTGATGAAAGGAAATAGGCCACGCATCAGCGTAGAGGCCAACACTAGAGATCAGAGCAGCCTTCAAGGTGAAGTGTATTGCTAGTGCACATTCCTTTCTATGAGGGAGCGTTGATATTTTGGGGTGTTGGTGTGGCATTGGATGTGCTCTAGCTCCCAAAATTTGTGGAGGGAATAGAGTACATAAGATCTCCAAGACCCATAAAGAGTTTTAAGAAATTCCATCTGGTTTAAGAGATATTTAATTAATTAATATTTTTAATTAAGGAACCTAAGTCTAACTTAGGAAAATTAAAAGATTAAAGGTAACTAAATTAAAAATGTGATGAGAATGACTTAAGTGACGTGGATCAAGCATTTGCTAATCTTAGCCGTCGATTCAATATTATATCATGGTTCTTGATGTTTCAACGAGAAAATTTTAAGAAGAGAGCTTGGGGTTAGTTGGAGAACACACACATTGGCAGAGCACTGAAGCTAAGATGGAATTCTAGGGCATGGTTTTCTAAGAATTTCAGAAGTGTTTCAGGTGCAGCGAGGGGCAGTATTGGCGTGGGGGATGGTGTAGTCGCAGGCCAAGTGTACAACAAGGGCATAGAAGGAGCAGACCAAGGCAACACAGAAGCAGCAACTACGTAGTTCAGCTGAGAGCCCAGCAAGGGAAACGCAGAGGCATCAGGAGCCACACAAGGCTGACGCAGGCCCAGAAAGGGCAGCCTAGAGGCATCAAGAGGCCCGGAAGGCTGACGTAGGCCCATTCAGAGCAACATAGGGGCAGTGTAACCACATCTAGGGTGACACAGGCCCTTCCTAAGCAGCACATAGGTTGACGCAGGCCAGGAAGGCTGTCGCAGTAGGCTTTAGAGCGGCGTTGGGGTTTCTAGTGGCTGGAAAAGGTTGAGTTCTATAAATCCCACTTGAGGGCGTGAGTCAGTAAGTTTTTTTTTCTCTAGAATAGAGGTATTGTTGCATCTTTATTTCTCTATTGGGTAAATTAGTTTGGTGCCCAGGATTGTTTTACTTAGAATCTGCTTAATAATAAAAACCCTCCAGAAGCTAGCATCACTGATTTTCCCTCATTGGTTTTTTTCGGGGATAGTTGTCTAGAAAGTCCTTGTGTGTCACTTTGTCATTGAGCATGTTGTTTAGTTTATATATTCATGTGTAGGATGTTAATTTATTTACTTCGATGTTAATGCTGACGTTCTCAGATTAATAACTTATGTAAGTAGGATAAGTAAATCAAGAATTTAATAGTAGGGTTTCTGTTTAGTAAATTCAGAAATTTTCACAAGGAAAACTAAAGACTTTGTGTAATATGCATACAAGACAAGACAAGACACCTAGTGTAGATGGTGCAACCAAAGGCGAACAATGTCGAGATCATATTAGCTTTGTGGTTCAACAGAGAGTTGCAACCTCACGCTTTGAACAGATCTTCAAACATGGGATAAACATAGCTTCAAACATGGGATAAAAAGAGCTTCAATCAAGAGATAAACAGGGGATTGGTAGCTGTGGGAAGCTTGCACAAATGGATAACATGCTCACAGCTGGTGACACAACAACGTTTGGGTTACGAGATGACTCCACAGAAATGAGATATAATATTCTAAACATTAGTCGATGTCGTATGAAAGCCAAAGTTCACCTGTATATATATATATATGCATAATACATATTTTCCTGAATAAAGCACACAACATCTAATATCGGAACTAATGTTAGCATTATTTTTCAATCTGCGAACATGAATCAAATATATAACATAATATCCATGCTTTTGGCCTCCCCTCCTTGGGAAGAGGCCAAATAAGATGAAGAATAGAGCTATTGGTCCTTGAAAATTAATTCATAAATGAAAAGTAACTAATAATTGTTGTTTATGTTTTTCCTACTATATAGGATTGACCTCAAGTTTTTCAAGTAAGCTTGACCTAAAATTTCTCAGGCAGGCGAAGGACTTTGTGTAATCTACATACAAGACAAGACAAGACACCTAGTTTAGATGGTGCAACCAAAGCCGAACAAATTCGAAATAATATTAGCTTTGTGGTTCAACAGAGAGTTGCAACCTCACGCTTTGAACGGATCTTCAAACAGGGGATAAACAAAGCTTCAATCAAGGGATAAACAAGGTATTGGTTGCTATGGAAAGCTTGCACAGATGGCTAACATGATCACAGCTCGTGACACGAAAACGTTTGGGTTACGCGATGACTGCACAGAAATGAGATAAATATTCTAAACATTAGGCAATGTCGTATGAAATCCACAGTTCACCTGTATATATATGCATATTACATATTTTCCTTAATAAACCACACAACATTTAATACCGGAACTAATGCTATAGTTTGCAGTGTGCAAACATGAATCAAATATATAACATAGTATCCATGCTTTTGGTCTCCCCACCTTGGGAAGAGGCCAAATAAGATGAAAAATAATGCTATTGGTCCTCAGAAATTAATCCATAAATCTCATTTGTTGATAGCATTTAAGCACCTAAAAATTTAGGTTACCCGTGGCAAGGACTAATGCTAATGCTACCATTTTGATTACTATAGTCTCAGTCGTGCTACATTTATTCCATCTTTCTAGGATTCATAAAAATGTGGAAATACTCTCTTTTATTTTTCATCATTATTTCTTATTTCTCATTCATCTACATTCTTCATAAAAATGTCAAAGTAAATTTTGCTATGTATTTTTTGTGGAATCACTAGGTTAACTTAATTTTTATTACTTATTTCCATCTAATTTTGTATTGATCATTAATTTTTATTACTATCTCTATCCAAATTCATATTCATTAAGAAAATAGATTTACAAAACCATTTTTGAAATATCAATTTTTTTATTATTATTAATATTTGTAAATTTATAATATTGATAATTTTTTTATAATAATAATTATATTAACCTCTACTAAGAATGGTATGATTTATTTAATTTTAGGAAGGTAAAGGAATGTTGGAAATTGTTTAATGTTTTATTTTGATGTTCAAAAAGCATTAAAAGAATATTTCAAGATCATTATAGTTTTACTAACTTAAACTGTTAAGGAAATTTATTGTATAAAAAATATTTTGGAATTAGATCTAATGTGAATATAAGATAAACAATATGAGAGAAAGTGATTTTCATTTTCAATTATTTTAGTGAGACAAACTCTATTTTGGGAATTGACCAATAATTAATTTCAATATGAAGCTCATGATTTTTTATTATTATTTTTACAATCTTCATTTTCTTCTTCACATTAGTCAAAAGGAAGAGATATATATATTTTAATTAGGGTTCATTACCACCATATAATATGTTAATTTTCTTTTTCTCTAAGATTGAATATCCTAGTGTCATCCTAGCTTAAACACAAAGTGCAAATTTTGGATAAAGTTAAAACTAATTTTAAGAAACCCCTATGATTACATATTGCTTAATCTCTTCTTATAAAACAAATATCTAGTCATAACCATGCTTTCAATGAAAAAAACTTTTTATACATAAAATATCTAATCATAACTATACTTTCATTAAAGAAAAAAATTGATTGAAAAAATAAAGAATATCTCCCAAATTATATTTTATAAAACACTTTTAGATATTTTCTTTATCCATTGTACAACAACCATAAACCCTTTTAAAATATAAAATATATTACATCCATCTAAATTAATAAACGAGAATATTTTAAAAATGATCCATGCATGAATAAATAAATTATATATTGATTTATTTAATTTTTTATCTTAATTAAAATATTTTATTTTTTTATATATTTTATTATAAAATATCAATATTTAAATCTATCATTAACTATTTAAATTTATTCACTATTTTTGTTTTTACTTTCAACTTAATACAACAACATTTAAATCTGAATAAATGTCAAAGAGGTAATGAATGGTTTTGATGAAATTGAAAGTTTATCATCAGTGTTTAAACGTTATTTCACTGAAGGCGTTTTTAATGTTTTTAACTTATTTACATTTTTTTATATTTATATATATTTTTAATATTTTTAATAATATTAAAAAAGTCAATTTAATTATAAATGTATTATACTTATAATATCATTATAAATTCATTTTAATTCTAAATTTACCAAAATGTAAGATATATCAAATTTTTAAAAATATATATATTTGTTTTCTATCATAAAACTAGAGAAAATATTTACTTATATATATTAAAATCCTTATACCATATATAATTTATTTTGTTTTCTTTGTTAAGTTATTTTTCATTACTTCAAAATGCCATATTACATCATTCCAAACATTCAAGATAAATAGTATCTAAAATCAGAATGGGTGACCAACTCAAACCATCTATCAATTGAACCAGAGCAAAAAAAATCAAACTAGTCAGATCTCAATGAGCATGTATTTAAAAAATATAAGAAAAAATTGTTTTCTAATGAAAAGAATTTTTTTTAAGAATTAAAACCATAATTTCAAGACAATAAAGATAAAATATGCAAAATTTTCTCATCTATGTACCATGTAAAAGTGAATATATAAAAATGGAATCCAGTACAATGCTTGCAACAAAATACATAATCAATGAGGCTATAAATGGTCTCTAGAATCCAAAACAATGCTACAAGTTATGGGGCCATTGGCGTACTACAAGTATACATATTAGTGGTCAACATGACCTTGATTCACTCCTCATCATCATCAAACTCATCATAACTACTAGACATGGGATCATCAACATGAGCTACATAAAGAGCATCTAGCTTGGGGGTCAAATTTCTCAATTGTTTGAGTTTCAAACTTCTCAACTTGTTGAGTCTCAAACTTCTCAGTTGGTTGAGTCTCAAACTTCTCAAGGTATTCTTCCCTAATATTCCCTATAACTTCATTTCATGCTCTACATGGATTTACTTGGCCAATTATCAAAACCAATTTTTATTTTCAACTTATAAATACCCCCTCCAATAGATTTTTAGAAATATTTTCAAATTGTTTTTCCATGAATCATATCACAATGAGCCCATGCAGTATCCTTCGCTTTTGGAGGCATGGGGGTTAATGAAAGATTTGAAATTTGCAAAGGAAATAAATATGTAAATTTAAAAAAATGCAAATCAGTAAAATGGAAAACCTAAAATAAATTTGGAAAAAAATATAGGGAATATTTAGCCTACAAAAAAGATTAAATATAAAACTTTAGAGAATGCAAAAAAAAAAAAAATACATGATGTTATCTGTTAAACACCATGTTAAGCGAGCATGATGTTATCCGTTAAACAATTGGTTAAGCACACACATGGTGTATGAGAAGAATAACACACACACACGAGACTCGACACACAATGAAAGATAAGTGTGAGGCTTTCTTATTTTCCATTATACAAAGATGTACATTTATAGTACAATGGTTTGACTCTTGGTTTCATATTCCAAGGTCACTTGGACTCCATTGTGAATTTTCACATTCCACACCTACCCATGTAGGATTAGGTGTTCCAACATCCCCCTTTAATCCGAAGGGGTATGTGTGAGTCTAAGAAAAGAGTTGTAATATAAATCTGCAAAGTATGCATGGTAGCACTAGGGCTGAATCAACTCTCTGAAATGTTGGAAAAAAGAGGTGGTTTTAGGATGACCACAAACACTAGAACGCAAAACTTGTTGCAGTTCCCGAAACTCTTCCAAACCTGGCAAGAAGCTGAAGGCTTCTCGCTAGAGGAATTGTCCCTCATAAAAAAGGGAGACCTTCAACCTAAAAGAAGGGAGGTCTACTACCTCGTGATGGTTTTAGGTTAAGGATTACCAACAACTCGGGAATGCTTTGAAGCATTTCTGAACTCAACCAAAGCCGGCAAGAAGCGAAGGCTTCTGCTAGAAGAAATGTTCCTCATATATGGAAGGGAGACCTTCGACCTAAAAGAAGGGAGGTCTACTACTCGTGATGGTTTTAGGTTATCCACCAACCAAAGATGATGGTTTAAGGTTGTCCACCAACCGAAGGCATGCTCAGTAAGTATCCGTTCGGCTACATCTCTCGAACTGAATGATGAATTGTGGCTCGTGCTCGCTTGAACTCTCGCTTGAACCGTTGTGTCTTTGGCTATGCTGGCTACAACTCGAACATGGAATGAGATATCAGGCTGTACCGCTTGATTTGTCGTCGAAGCTTGTACATGACCACCATTTTCCCCCCTGTCAGGGACAAGGTGAGATGATGGCGAAAACTCAACTGCAAGTTTGTTCAATATCCGTGAACAAGTTCTAACATGTGTCGTAAACATCTTCTTCGCTGTTGATGCCCATTGCCAAGAAGCGATCCATCCAAGATGAATCTTTGTTCTTGCATGAGGCTTGTTTCTGAAGCATTTGTCTAAAGAATGAGTGTGGCGACCACAGTGCTTGCATGGATGAAGATCAAAACAGTGATCTTTCACATGGCCAACTCAATCACAGTGTTGGCATGTTACAATCTGTTGTTTTTGTGGAAGCAGAACAGGATTTGGAACAGTTGTAGGTGAACTGTCATACAAGAATCCAACACTCTGTAATATGATGGGCTTGGTGTAGTATGGAATATGAAAGGACACATCCTTGTCATATCCAAGACCAGTTCTGTGCTTGTTTTGGACAAGCAATTCCCAAGGTCTGATGATGGGCTTAGGAAGTGCAGGTTGAGCTGCTGCATCTGCATGAAAATCTGCTCTAGTGCAAGGAACTGAATGTGGATCAACTGCAACTTTACTGACTTGCTGCTGATGGGAGTCTTTCTCAATCTTCTGAACAGAAACAAGTTTAGAATGGTGACTCTTTTGTTGAAGTTCATCTTGCTGAAGCTGAGATTCCAACTGCAAAAACTCAATCTTTTCTTGTGCATCTTGTAAACAAATTTGAATATTACAAAGAGCATTCTTGCTCATTTTTATCACATCATCAACATTTGAATGAATGAGGTTATTCAAAAACACTAATGCCTCATTGATTTTGGCCATTTTCAACAAATTAGGCTCAAAAAATGAAAGGGTGTCGGCTTCAACCGAAAATGCACCCGTTTACAATGTGATTCCTTTCAAACAAATACAAATGACTCCAAGGGATTCTCAAAGCACAAAATCTGCTCCTCAAATACTAATTGCAACTATGAAGAAGCAATATCTACTCACAATACAATGTCAGCTCAGTACAATATCTCTGCAAAATATTTTGTACATGTGCAGCTAAAAACACTATGCAAGAAGCCTTTAAGGCAGCTGAATTTTCCTTCAAATAGTTGTTTTCAATGATGGAAAATTGTCTTAAAATGTCAATTTCTTACAGAAAATCACCCTCTTATATATTCCACAAATCATAAAATGTCAAACTCAATTTATTCTATGTATTCAATCTATCTGCTCCTCATATGCCATTTTCTTCATTTCATTTCTGATGTTCTTATTCTCTTATTCCTCTCTCTCTGTTGTTTTTTTTTTTTTATTAATTAAAAATTAATTAAAAAAATTTAAATAGGGAGGGAATTTTGATAAATTAAAAAGGAACGGGGAGTGGGAAAACTAAGGGAAATGTTAAAAAAGGGTTATTAAAAAAGGGAAGGAATTAAAATGGGAGGGATTGTAATAATGGAAAAAGATTTTAATAAATTAAAAAAAAAATGAATTAATTTAAAATGGGTGGGTAATTTATTTAAAGGGAGAGTTATTATATGAAATGGGAGGGAATTAAAAAAGTCGAATTTTAAATGATAGTAATTAATGGAAATGGGAGGGGGAATTAATGGAAATGGGAAGGGGAATTTGTGGATGCCGAGAGTGCAAGTGAGGTGAGAGTAGGTGGAGCGTGAGTCGTAGGGAGAGGTGAGGGGTCGGGTTTGGGGGCTGAAAGGCCATGGGTTGCAGGTGCCAAGGATTTTAGAGGGGGAGCGGATTGTAATGCAGGGAGGGGCCGGTTGCAAGGGGGAGTGTAGAGGCGTAGGGAAGAGGCAGAGCCGTGGGAGAACGTTGTAGGGGAGTAGGGAGGGCGGACAGGGTAAGGGTTGAGTGGATAGAAGGGTAGCGTAGAGTGAGTGTGTTGCAGTGAGAAGCGGGTGGGGAGGCCGTGCGTATTGGTGAGCTGGAAGAGGCGTAGAACAGGAGCGAGGAGCGTATGAAATGGTGGAAAGGGAGAATAGCGTAGAGTCGTAGTGGCAGAGGGCCGGTTTTGGAACTGGAGGCTCGAGTGGCCATAGGGAATGTAAGAGGTTTGAGAAGCGTTGGGGAGGAGTCCTTGTGTGAGATGAGGGTATGAGATGTGCGTTGTGAGAATGTAGAAAAATTGCAGGCTGGGGAGGCCGAAAGGCCTGGAATTTGAATTGATTTTTTTTTTTTTTTTGTAAAAGAACAGCAGATAGGAGTAAGAACTCTAGCAGCAGAAATTTTCTTTCAAATATATAACCGAATTTTTCTAGATACAAAGCAGAATAATTTGCAGGAACTTGTAGACTTGCAAAAATGATTTTTCCAGCAGCAGAGAAACCCAGAATTGCAGAAATTTTCAATGAAAAAACTCAGAAATCTTTTAGGAAAAACCGAGAATTTTCCAGAAACTCATTTTAAACACTTTTCCAGCAGCTCCAAAATGGTGTAGAAATTAAAATGCAGAGATTTTTCAATGAAAAACTCAGAAATTTTTATTTCAGAACCAACTTTGAAACACTATTTTCAGCAGCTCTTCAAAAATGCAGAATTAATGGGCAAAAATTGCAGGAAAAAATCAACCTTCAGATGCACAATGCTGCTTCTCTTCAAAACCACTGCTGCTATTCTTCAAAACAAATTCTGAATGCTGCTCTTTCTTCAAAACAAATTCTTGAATGCTGCAGAAATCTTTGAGTGCTGAATGCGGCAAAAGGCACTGCTGCAGAAACTCTCTAAAATGCTGCAAAAATTATCAAAAATTTTGCAGATATGCACAGGCCATAAACACAAATGGCTCACTCAATTGAAGCAGGGCCAGCAATCGCCCGCTCTAATACCATGTTAAACACCATGTTAAGCACACACATGGTGTATGAGAAGAATAACACACACACACAAGAGACTCAACACAATGAAGGATAATAGTGCAGCTCATATTTTCCATTATACAAAGACGTACATTTATAGTACAATGGTGTGACTCTTGGTTTCACATTCCAAGGTCACTTGGACTCCATTGTGACTTTTCGCATTCCACACCTACCCATGTAGGATTAGGTGTTCCAACATTATCACTCTAGTAATTTCTTAAGTTGTGGGATTTGAGTTTTTAGTCTAAGAACACTAGAGGTAACCACAAATCTACTTCAAATTCTAGAATCTAGCCTTCCTAGAATTCAGAGAGGGCTCTCTCTTTAAGATTTATCTTTGTTTTTTATTTATGCTTTTAGGCTAGTTATGATAGAAAAATTGGTTTTATTTTTAAAGGTTTTGGTGGGAAAAAATCACTTAGAGATAAACTAGAGAGAAATCTACTTGTCCATTGGGCTATGTAGTCTAAATCTAGCTAGCAGCACTAGAAGTCAAGACCAAAAAGGTACAAATGTATTCAGGGCAAGATAGATAACCCTTAGAGATTTGGAAAAATGTTTTTTGGTGAAATGGTATGATCAGGATAAAGTTCTATGAAGGATCCTTTGATCCAGAAAATGGAAGAAGTAGGCAGGGGTCAAATGGGAGTAGGAGCAATTAAGAATTCCTAACACCGGAACTCAACAGAAAACATTAAAATGGTAACTAGCTAAAAACAGGGAGTATAAGACAAGCCTGTAGTAATATTCCTAGTTACACATTAAGATAGAACAAACATATAATGAATTGCATGAAACTCAAAAAAGAAAACAATGACAAGAAGAAAGTACTTCACTCATCAGCTTATCACAGGGATCCTGAATTATGATGCCAGTTTAGCTTTATCTAGTCTGCTACTTCAAAATCAACACATAATAGCCTCCAATGTTCAGCAAAAAGTCTATAGTAAAGTATAGTAATTTTATTCCACACTCAATACTTCAAATGTAGAAGTATTTATACAAAATGTAGTTACAAATATCCTAGGAGACATCTAGGAATATCTTTAGGAAATAGAAAATATCTTTACAAATTAAGAGGGACAACTGCTTAACAAATCAGCAAGTTGTCCTCTTATCCAAAATAAATAGAACTACTTTATCTAATCAAGGAGCTTTTGAGTGATTAGTTGTCCTGCTTTGCTGGCTGCTAGAAAATATCTTCATTTGAGTTGCCTTGGCTGATACTCTTTCATCTGATACTCTTTAACGCTTCTCTTTAACTCTGATACACTTTTGACTGATATTTCCACTGTTTTACTTCTATAAAAAATATTTCTTTTTGCAGTAAAAAATCAGCAGACTCTCCTTTTACTTTACTGTTTCTTCTTGATTGTTTTCAAAGTAATTTCTTCACTGTTTTACCTCTCATTTTCACATTAAATCTATAAATGCTTGCCACTGTTCTTCACTGGGAATTTTGACATTCTTTAGCTTTCTAAAATTCTCATCTACCTCCGTGTATTTAGCAAAATTGGGTTTGAACACAAAAAGATGTTTGATCTCATGTTGTAGAAAGAAAAAATCTTTAAAGTGTTGAAGGAGGACTTTACCTGTGGGAGTGCCTTGTGACAATGGTTTGCTAACTTGCTCCTTGGAAAATTCCCTGATTTTCTTATCATAATCTTTCTGGGGCATTAGTTTTTCATTGAAGACATGAATGTTTGGCAAACCCTTTTGTCTTAAGTTTGTATATTTCACCATAAACTTTGTTATGGAAATATTCATTGATTCACATTTATCTTCTAGGTAGTTCATCAAATTTTTCTTTGTTACTACTTATTTAATCTGTAAAATGATCTCTGTTCTATCCAATATCTGTAATTCCTCCAATTCTTCTCTATTCTTGCTATTTAGGAATGTGATGAGTTTTAAAGCATAAGCTGGCTTATCAATTTAACTCATCCTTGGTCTTCTGAATCTCTGCCTGAGTTGCTAGCAATAATTCTCTTTGCTCATATATAATCTAAATTGAAGGCCATTGAGTGTGAATGGCCTCAATTATGTTTGTCCATAGATGATTTTTCACAAATGAAATGTGTTCAGTGAATGTTAGCTCTTTCTATAAGCCCTTGATTTTCTCTCCAAGTCTAATTGCCTTCTGCTCATGGGTTTTAGCATTTATTTGAGCTAACTTATTTGTGGTTTCAAGATTTTCAATCATCTTCTTTAAGCTATTGATTTCATTAGTTTTCAAGGACATTTCCTCCATAGCCTTAACAATTTGACCTGCTCCATATGTTTGTTGAACCTGTGTTGTAGAATAATTTGTGTTTGAAGTAGTAGTTGAACTCACTAGTACTGCAGTTGCCAGTGGTTCCTTTGGTGCTAGCTTTTCTCCTAATGTGGAAGCCACTACTGTGGTAATCACTGGTATAACTGAAGGAATGATAGGAGTGTTAGTCTCTTTCACAGTTTCCTTCTCTTAGACAAGCTGGTCCATTTGGGATTCCATTTCTTTGATTTGAGCAGTTAGTTTGAGGATGAGCTTCATAATCTCTTCTTTTTCACTTTGCTCTTGAAGGATTTATTTAGTCTGTGGATGCTCACTTTGAGGAAGCTTAAGTTGTTTCCTCAATTCTGAAATATCATCATTCTTTTTCTTAATCAATAATTCTACTGCCTGAACATTTGAGGGATCATATCCCACCTATAAAATTAAATCCTCTAAGGCTTTAATCCTTAGGTCCTTTGCATACAAAGATCCTTTGTCTAACTTCATTTGATCTTGCATGTTAAGAATAGTATTCTGCAACTTGGTAGCACTCATTGCCTTTGTCACCAAAGTTGAATACAACATTTCAGAGCTATGTCCGTGGAATTCAATTTGTTCTAGCTCATGAACATTTTCAGTGTCTACTTCAAATTCCACCTTTTCATAATCTGCCACTATCTTTGGTGTTGAAGTAGTTGGTTGTAGAAACGACATAATCATTTTGTTTGTAGAATAGTCAAAGGCTGTCAGTAGCCTATTTTGATTCCCTGGTTTTTGCTTGAGGAATTGAGAATATATCTCTGATTTAATTTCCTCATTCTTCTACTTTATCTGCTTATATTTTTCCTTGATATCTAGGTCTTTTTCCTCAGCTGTCTGCGAGGAAGAGGCCTCCATATTTTGTTTCTCAATCATCTGAGTATCATCTTTACTTGTTGGTTTCTATTTTTCAATCTTTGCAAGAGTTTCATTGATTATTACTGTAGCTTCATCATTATTTACTTCTGGATCATTTGTATCTTCAACATCAATTACCTTTTCTTTCCCAAATGAACTGAATTTAAGCCTTTTATTATAAATTAATTTGAATTTTGTTTTTGTATTTGTTTCTGCTATGTATGTTCCTTCCTCTCTGCTTCTTTTGGCTAAAGTCTCTGGCTGCTTTACAACTTCCAGGGTTTGTGTTGTAGCCATTTTTCCTGTTGTCTCTTTATTAGTGATTGTATCTATTAGTGTGTTTTCCACCCATTCTTCTTGATTGGAAAACTTCTCAATCTCTGGCTTGGGCTCATGTATGAAGGGTGTAAGTTTACATTTTTCCCTTAAATTACTCAGGATCCCTTGGGGATCATAATTCCATGTAAAACTTTGTTGAAATTTGAATTCTACTAGTCTCTTTGAGATTTCTTTTTCTGCCTCTCTGTTATTTATGATGAAAGGACAAACCTGATTCTTCAACTTAAATTGAGTCTTTTTCCTTGCAGCTAAGAAATTAATAGAGTCAGAATTGAGAATCCGTCTTAAATATTCCAATGCAAAAATTCTCATATTCATGTATTTTGGCAACTTATAAGGTAATAAGTTGGATCCAAAAATTCTTATCTCTGTATGATTTTCATAAAGAAACCAGTCTCCCATTTTATTTTGTTCTGATAATTGCAAGATCCTTTTCATTTCTTCATTGACCCTAGGCTGCTCTGCTTTGTACAAAATTCTCATTGCTGGATGGAGGAAAAGGTTTGAAAAATATGTATAAGTGAATTCACTATTCTCTTTCCTTAGCAAGGAATTCCATAAGACAATAGAGAAAGGTTTACCCTCCAAGTCCATTTTTTGCAATGATATTGGAAAATTATCAACTTGGAAGAATAAAAACAAGTGAAACAAGTAGGAAGAGTATCTGAAAACCCCTTCAGTGGGTAGTTTGATCAGCTGATGATGAATACTATCTGCTATGAATCTGGAATAATAAAAAATGAGTGCTTGAGGTTGGCCTAGAGATAAGGTGGATAGAAAGCCAAGAATGGATTCATTAGTGAATCCATCTGTAAAGTTCCCGGTATAAAAGATAGCATTGAAATAATATGCCTAGACCCTTCAAGAAATTTGGCAGTGGAATAAGGAGGGTTCATCTTAGGAATGTCAACATGGGAAGGCAAAAAGTCTTGAAATATCATAAACTTCTTTGGGAAATCCAGGCCTAAGTAACACTGGGTCAAAAATTCTATAGATAGTTGGATTGATTGAGGACTAGACTGTAATTGCAACATTTGATTTATGGACTCTGCTGTAATAATAAAAAGGATTCTTCTGTCTACATTAACAATGGTCCTTTGGTCTGGTTCATAATGCTTTTGACACATTCTAACAAGGTCTTGTCTAGGGTGGATCAATGGAACTACATATTGGGGAAAATGAGTCTCCCAAATAGGAATTTCATCTGTGTTCAAGTATTTATCATAGCACCAATTATGTATTTCTAAAAGGCTGAATTCTACCACAGGGTCAACAATCTTGTAGTCCATATCAGTCAATGGAAGGGTTTCTTCAGCAGCTACAGGTGGCTGGAGGGGATTTACTAATACAGTGGATTTAGCAGTGAGGGCTGGAGTAGCTTTAACAGCTTTAGGGGTTATAGATTTAGGAGGTTTGGATCCTCCAGGCTTAGCTATGATCTGCTTTTTGGTCGCTTAAATTGTTTGCAGGAGTGAATTTTCTTTGTTAGAGGATATAAACAGGAATAAGACAAAAAACGAGGCTTTCCTGAATAGATTGACTGAAAAAGGGGTTTTTAAGATATCTGAAGGCTTTAAACCCTTTTCTATATGTGAAATTGATCTTCAGAGGTCACAAATTGAGGAAATTGGCTAAAAAAGTGCTTCTTTCGAACTCGAAACTTTCTGGAAAAAATTGGCCATGGTTTGGCCTCTTTTTCTATGTTTTTGGGAAATTTCTTCAGGTAAAACCCTTAATTGAAAACCTGGTTCAATTATTCTTGGTCTAAACTTTGAAATTGCAGGTTTTGATTGTCGAAAAATTCCTTTGAACGTAGGTATTTGGTTGCTTTAAGGGTTCTTTTTAGGAAATTTCGGTTGAATTTGAAGTCTGGTCTAGATTGCTGGTATAGCCGAATGGCTTTAATGGTCTTCAATGGGGAATCTGTGCTCAATTTTGACTTTCTCCAGGTATAAGTCGACAATTTTGAGTAAAGGTTTCTTACACAGTCGAATAGAGGTTTTTTACAATTTGAATGTGCAAAATAAACATCAAAGTGATGTATCAAAGGTTTTAAAACTTCGTTTTTTAATTATCATCGATGCATTGAATGTAGGTCTTATCAAATGGCGAGAGTGGTTTTTGTTTTTAAATGTGAAACAAACGATGGTTTTTGCGTTCATTTTTGGTGGTAAGTGGTTTCTATTGAAACGAACGTGATCCAATAGATATTCGCCACGTCATGGAGGGCGAAATGGGGAATACCACCCATTTCTTGTTCAATTGGCATTGGAATGGACGTTTATATTTTCCACGCGATATTAATTTTGCGCCGTCAGATCTGGAGTATGGGAGCGAAGGGTGAGGATTTGATTGAAAGCTGCGGGCAATCAAAAGTGGGATCAGGGTATTGTTAAGTGGGGTTTGTCGAAGGTTTTATATATATAACATCAGGTTTCATATATGGTAAAAAAGGGTTAAATGATGGTGTTTTTATATATAAAAGAGTTTTATATATAAGCGAAGGTGCATGAGGCGGGATTAGGTTGGTTTAAATACATTTTAACCTATGTAAAGGTAGGGGGTTTAGATAGCGGGGATAGGGTTATAAAATGAAAAGGGAAAAGCTTAAGTTTTGCGACATTTTAACCTTAGCCTTACGTTAAAAAAGGTGATTTTTCTTGCTTAGAGGCAGATATGTGTGGGAGTTTCAAAGTTTTTTCAACCTTTTAAAGTGATAAAACATCTTTTATGACTTAGGATAAAATGATATGAGCGGTGTAAATGTATTTTATTGCAAAATACATAGGATAAACTTAAATACAGATCTTTGCGCTATTTATTTTATTATATAGTTTTTAGACTTGTTGAGGGGTCTAATAACCATAGGGGGTAGGGTATTTAATTAAAGTTAGTTTTATACCAAAGGGGATATTATTTTGGTTTCTAATTTAACATGTGCATATTAACTTTGTTCTAAAAACTTTATAATAGTGGGTTTTAGGGGGGTATTTTAGATAAAGAGAATTATATAGATAGGATAAGGTATTTTTTTAGGGAATTAATAGCATAAGTTAAAAGTTAATATGACAAGGGGAAATGGAATACACAAAAATATATTAAATGTCCAAGTAGATTGAATAAATAAAAGCATAGCTTTATTATTTCATCATTTCATCAATTTACTTAGGATAGAGTGTTTTTTGAGGGTTTAGGTATTTTTTATGAATGAAGGAAGTTAATTAAATGGGATTTCAACTTTCATTAAGTAAAAAGGTTTCTTTACTTATGAAGATGACTTAAATGTATGAATGAGGGATAAATAATGGTAAAGGGGATTTTATCATAAGAATTCAACATTTTCCACTATCGAGTCATTGAGCCTTGGGTCCGGTCCCAATAGAAGTCAGAGAAATGCTCTGAGCCTCTTTGACTGGAAGTATAAAATACTGAACACCTCTAGGGGAAGGAAAATTAGTGATTTTTTCCCGGTGATAAATATTACATGCTTTTCTCCACTTCTTTCTACCTACCCAACATTACTCTAACATTTTTTCTTCCTTTTAGCGGGCGCATTTAATCTTTCTACCTTGAAACATTTATTCTTTTGAAAACATAAACTATCTAATTCTACCTTATTTCATCTGAAGGCTCATATTAAACTGATAAGCTCCTCATTATTCTCTACCTATCTACTGATTTGTCAGGATTAAACTGTATGACAAAACTTTATTCACTATCTAAAATATGGAAATTGAAAACATGACAAGTTAAGTTTAAACAGTTTAACTCATCATGGATTATGGCATTTATTGACACTCTGCCATAATCATTTGCAAAAAGTAAAAAGTAGTGGCATTTGGACTTGCACACTTTCATGTTTTATTTTCATCTTTTTCATTTGGGGTTTATATATATATTTTTAAGTCCTTTGATCATTCTTTTAGGACTTTTTACCCTCTTCTTGATTTTTTTTTTAATTTTTTTTTCAAAATATGGGAAACCAACTTGTAGAAAGCAAGGTATGTACATATTTTACAAGACTATCATAATTCAATTCAAAATTATGAATCCTATATTTATAGGACCCTAACAGCGGCTTCACATGGGGATGGCATTTCCTGGTGAAATCTCAAGAACTCTATGACTATTAGCCTTCAATTTTGACCATGATGATCCAGTAATTGTCTTTTTTTTTCCTACAAAAAACTCATATTTATGACATTTTACTCTTCAAAGCTTAGGGCCTTCTCTCTAGGCTTCAAATTTGGAAAGAAAATATCCAATCCAATCTAAACTTCAATGGATATTTACAATGATGTAAAAAGTAACTGGGACTAACTATTGGTTAACTCAGAAGAATGGTAGTGTTTGAGCATTCTACCATTAACGGATCCTTCTTGAATATCTGTTCCATCCAAATCTTTGACGAAGAACGAATTGTTACCCCTATATCCATAAATTGCATAAGGTCCTTTCCATAGAAAGTCAAACTTCCCATGCTTACCTTTGTCCTCTTTCCTAGAATCCCACTTTAACACTTGATCTCCAATGTAAAAGTCATCTTCTTTACTTCTTTTATCAAAAAAATTCTTGATTTTATCATGAATAACTTGAGATTTTTGATAGACTTCTTCCCTTGTTTGTTGTAGATGAATAGTTTGATTTATCCTCCTTTATATATCATTGATTTCCACTTGTGATTCTTGAATGATCTTCATTGTTGGAAATCCTAAGGATGATGGGAAAACTGCATCCATCCCATAAACAATTTGATAAGGAGAAGTTCCAATTGACTTTTTGGTAGTAAGTCTATCTGCCATAAGGCATAGACTAACTTTTTATTCCAAGTCTTTTTGTTTTCTTCAAGTAATTTTTTGATAATATTTACAAGGCTTTTGTTTGAAGATTCAGCTAGGCCATTACCCTGAGGGTAATAAGAAGTAGAGTGGCCTAGGGTAATATGGTACTTGTGACAGAAGGCAATCATTTTCTTAGATTTAAATGTTGTTGTATTATCAGTAATTATTTTCTGAGGGCATCAAAATCTAGATAAAAGGTTGTTTTCTATGAAAGAGATAATGACTGTGTCAGTGGCTTGTCTAGTAGGAATGGTTTCAATCCACTTAGTAAAGTAATATTTGTCAGTAAAAATCCACTTATGTTGGCTAAAGGATGGAGGATGAATTTCTCCAATGAAGTCTAAACCCCATTGTTGAAATGGCATCTCAGTTGAAATTGGCTTTAATGGTAAAGGTAACCATTTCTTTTTTCCTTCAAAAATTTGACATTTGTGACAAGAAGTAACAAATTTCTTAGCATCAGCAAATAAGGTAGGCCAGTAAAAACCAGCTCTAAGGATCTTATCTGTAGTACTTTTCCAATATAAATTCCCTCCACAGTCACCTGCATGAAATTATTCAAGAATTTTGTCAACTTCTGCTTTCAGTAAACAATTTAGTAATATCCCACTAGGTTCTTTCCAAAAAAGCACATTATCTAAAATACAAAATCTCATTGCTTTAAATTTAAGAAATTTGGCTTTTTTCCTTGATAATCCAGGAGGATCTTGTAAGTTTGTAAGTACAAAGATAATATCTGAGTACCAAGGTGAATCTAGAAAGGCTTCACTGATCATTGGAGTCGCTATCTCTTCCTGGTCATCAATCTTAGCAATAAAACTTATGTCTAATGCATTGCAGTTGGATTCAACCATCAATCTAGCTAATCCTCGTCCTTTAATGAGTTTAGTTGGTTTAATTTCCATGTCATATTCTAGAATAGTGGCAATCCACTTATCTCTTCTTCCATCAGGGCCATCCTGAGTAAGAATGTCTTTAACTACTGAATTAGGGAAATAGGAAATTATGTGGGAATAGAGAATGTAAACTCTGAAATTTTTTATAGCTTTAACCAAGGCTAAGGATTGTTTCTCCATTATATTATATTTCAGAGGTGTGTCTCTAAGTGTCTTACTGAAAAAAGCTATAGGCTGTTCAAAACCTTGATCATTCTTCTGCAGTAAAACTGCAATAATGGTATGTTTTGATGCAAAAGAAAAAATTATAAAGTCTTTCTTGAAATCTGGATTGATTAAGACTAGTGTTTTAGTTAAAGCCTGTTTTATGGAACCAAATGATTGTTTGGCTTCAACAGTCCATTTTAAAGTTGAGTCTTTTGTAAGCATATTGTTCAATTCTCTAATGATTTCAGCTAAGTTTGAAATAAATCTTCTCAAAAATTTAATTTTACCTACGAAAGCTTGTAATTCTTTGATATTTCTAGGTGGATGAATGTTCAAAATTGCTTCTATCCTAGCAGGATCAATTCTAATTCCTTCTTTTGAAATTATATGTCCTAGTAACTTACCTTCCTCTAGTCCAAAGAGAGTTTTCTTGGGATTTAAAGAGATGCCAAATTTCCTACATTTAATAAAGACATGTCTCAAATGATCCAAGTGTTCATTATTTGTTTTGGAAAATACAGTGATGTCATCTAAATAAATTACCAAGAAGTCATGAATTTCCTTTGCAAAGACTATATCCATAGCTCTTTAAAAGGTTGCTCCTGCATTCATCAGACCAAAGGGCATTTTCACATACATGAAAATACCCCAAGGAGTGGTGAAAGTTGTTTTAGCCTGATCTTCCTTTTGGACTAGGATCTGGTTGTATTCTCAAAAGCCATCTAACAAAGAAATTCTAGAGGAACCAACTACCCTTTGTAATATATGATCCATCCTTGGTAAAGGGTAATTATCCTTTAAAGACACTTTGCTAAGATTTCTAAAGTCAACACGTAACCTAATTTCACTTGTTTTCGAGTCTTGTTGGTACCAGGTTTGAAACCCAATCAGAATATTTGATTGGTGCAATAATTTGAGCATCATACATGCGTTTTACTTCCTTTTCTATCAAAGATAGAAAAACAGAGTTAATTCTCCTCAATTTTTGTTTGAATGGGTTATGATCATATTTTATGGGAATTTTGTGTTGGATTATGTTTGTGTCATAAGCTTTAAGATCTTATTAACTCCAAGCAAACACATCCTGATATTCCTTTACAAGATCAATGTATTGTTCCTTTTCTTGTTGAGGTAAATATTTAGACATTTTAATCATTTTTGGTTTTAATTTTGTCCCAATGTTACATTCCTCAATGTCAAACCTAACTGGTTCCATTTTTGGCTTTTTAGGCACATCATTGGAATAAAAAAGGTCTTCCAAAGGGGTTAAACCTTTAGGCAAAAAATTATCTTTCAAATCTAACATGTCAATTTCTTCTTCAATGATTTGATCAATATCTATATTCTCTAAGTTATCTATATCAGATTGAGTAAAAACAGTTGGTTTGTTAAATTTATGTACATCTATGTTATCTATTTCACAATCAAAATCTGAATGTATATTACAGTCTGTATTTATTTTACAATTTTGAAATTCTTCCTCATTATTCAAAAAATGGTAAATCTGTTCATCCTGAGAGAAGATCTGCCAGTACTTGAGGTTGTTTGGGATAATTGGTTTATGTTTAACCTCAGCAGTGTACCTATGAGTTGGTTGGAATGGTAAGTTACAAGTACTAGCAGAATTTTCTAGACAGTGTGCTTGAATGTTTTGTTTTCTGGGTATAGCAGCAAATTTTCATCCCAATAAATCATCAGTTAAATCATTTGTTGTATCTATGTATCTGGCTAGTCTAGGATTATAAACAGAATAATCTCCATTTATTTGCTTAAAGATTAATTTTGAATTTCCCATGATTAATATTATTTTTCCTCCTAAGTTTCTAATGATATGGAGGCCTAGAATAAGTGCCTCATACTCTGCCATGTTGTTGGTACATTTGAAGTTGAGTCTGAAGGCATGTCCTTCTAAATGATTAGTTTCCATATTTGTAATCCATACTATTTCTCCTACTCCTAATTTGTTTACAGAGCCATCAAAGTCTGAGTGCCAGTGGGACTCATGAAATATATTTTCATTGTTTGGTTTTGGCTTTTTGTCAATCAGTTCAATTTGGATTTCATTATTATCAGAGTTACACAAAATAAAAGAGTCAAGGTTAGTTGGTGTAGAATAAATGGGGTAATTTATGGATCTCTCAGCACTAATAACCATGAATTTCATTAAAGTTTCCCTATATAGCTTTTTGGGTTAACCAAACACTAATATTGTAGCGTAGCTCATGTCCAATTGTAGAGATCCCTGCAACTTTACTCCCCATGAGCGAGAAATAAGCATACCATGCTTTGGTGGGATGTCAGCTACTACAATATCCATTACCATACTCTTACCAGGGTACTGAACTAAATTCACACATAAGTCTTTAATTAATCCTAAGCACTTATCTTTGTTAGAATCAAATGAGAACAAATATTTGTAAGGCCTGGTTATTTCTAGATTAAGAGTTTCCATGATAGCTTTGGGCATTAAATTATGGGAAGCTCCTGAATCTAACATAGCATTGTGTAAAATCTGATCATGGATGGTAAGACTGATATAGAAAGGAGGGACCGATCCACATCAGGGCCAAAAATCAACTCAGGTTGATCATCATTCAAATTAATGGCATCTTCACCATCATTCATATTCAAAGTTTCAGTTATAGTTGATTTGTATAAGTCATTTTAACCAATTCTGTTAAAGGAATAGGTATTTTTAACTTAGCAATTTCAGTCTGAATATTGAATGAGGATTGAGATTTACTAATTTGAACTAATTCATCTTTAGAAACTGTAATCTGAGTTGGTTTTTCTTGATTTTCAATATTTGTATTTTTATCTTCAATTGTCTTGGCATTTTCTGTCTGAGTTTCTTGAGTTTTGCTGCTTTTAATTTTCATTTTAGGGATTGTTTGTGTGGTAGCAAAAATTTTATCACACTTAGAATTATTAGTAGGTGTTCTAGAACTATCTGTTCTAGTATTTGCTGATTTAGAATCAGCAGAAATCTTTTTAGGATTAGAATTTTTTGTTTTTACTGAATCAAAGGCTTTAGCAATATTATCTTTCTCTGCATCTTTGGAACATTGAGCTACCTCATTAGTAATATCAACAATTTTGGGACTTGTTGATTTTTTAGGACTGGAAGGATTGGAATTTTGCTTATTTTCCCTTGGGAGAATTTGCAAAACTTTTATTTTGGGGGCTTCTCCATTTTCCTTATTTTGATTTTGGGAATTGTTTTTAGTAGAAGATTCATTATTTTTCTTGCTTCTAAGGTTATACTGACTATGAATTTCATTAATGGCAAATTCATAACCTTGTTTGTAGTCAAAGGATTCACTGGAGTTTAAATTGAGTTGTTGAAGCTCAAATAGTTCCAAATCTTCCTGAGTGAGGAAAATGGTGTTGTTTTCATCTATTCCCATTAGATGATTGATGTCATCCTCATCTTCATCATTATTCTGAGAACTTTCAGCATAGTTCTCCTGGAATGGGGGCCTAATGTTTTGGTCTGGAGAAACTTCTTTAGCTTTTCTAGGGTTATTATTTTTCCTGAAATTGGGATTTATGGTCTAAGGTTGATTATCCCATTGGGGTTTTCTATCTATGTTATCTAATCTCTCTACCACCCTTTCTAAAGTTTTAGCAAATAAATCCAATTTAACATCTGATTTTGAACTTTCTTCTTTAATTGTAACTCGTCTTTCATTTCTAAGTCTGGCCTTCCTAGCTAAAATGTTGATTTATACACTAACAACATCTAATTGCATCTGTTCTAAAGTTTGGGCATCTCTTTCTCTTAATTGATAGGCCATATATGTATCAAATACATCATATAATTTGAGCAAAACATAATAAGGCGTAGGTTTAAGAGCTGCAGGAATAGAATCATAGACACTGTTATACCTAGTGCAATAGTCTTGGACAAACTCAGTACGAGATCTTTTCAAAGCATCAACCTCAGACAAAATTTGAAGGGGGTTCTTTTTTCTTTCCCATTTATTTAAAAATATTATATGAAATGCAGCTAAGTCAACAATGCTACCAGCATCTAAATTTTTGAACCATTTTTTAACTTCTCCTGTCAAACTTTGGGCAAATAACCTCATATGGACATCTGACTCATCAATTTCATAAATTTCACAGTAATCTGTCATTTTAGTTACATGTTGTTGAACAGTATATTGTGAAAGGCCATCAAACAGTGGTACATTTTTTTGGTAATCTTGAGGCATATCATGGAGGTTTTGGGGTAATACAAGGGGGGCGTACTTAGAAGCCATGGCTTGACGCTTTTCTGAACTGGGAGGTATAAAAATAATGATAGGGGTAGTGCTGGATATGGTAGCTGATGAATTAAAAAATGTAGTTGAAGAACTGGGAAATGAAGCTGGTATGTAAATGGAAGTGTTGGGAAATAAAGATGTGGTGCTTATAAAATCTGAATGCAAAGTAGTGGATGCAGTGGATTGAGTGGATGAAGGAAATAATATCCTAGGCTGCAAAGGAAACTTAGGAATGAAATGGTCTGTAGATGAACTTGCAGAAGTATCTATAAATGAAGTGACAGCATATAAAGATGAATCTGCTGTTGGTATTATTGTTGTGTGCAATTGAGAAACTAGAGGTTTTATGTAAAACAACAAATGAGCTAATTCAATAGCTTCATTAATATATTTAATCAATGAAACATTAATCTTTTCAACTGTATTTTGATATTTATATTTATTTGACTTTGTTCCTATAGAAATATTTTTCTGTTTTGCATTCAAAAATGAAAGGAAAACAAGATCTATAACAATATTCTTCAAATCAATTTCAGATTTAGTTTTAAACAATGAATATTCAAATTTCAGATCAAAATCAATATCATTTAAACTCACTAACTCTTTGGGTAAATAATTGGCTTTTCTTAATGGTACTTCAGTTTCTAAATTGACAGTTTGTTTTTTCTTTTTTCCAATCTGTTCTAGGTTATCTACTATAATTGCAGGCTTACGATTCGGGTTAGACCTGGTATACTAGGTTTTCCTAGAAGCCAGAATGACTGTTTTGAATACCCACAACCTATAAAAATAATCTTAAAGTAAAAATATAATTGAAAGATCTTCCTTTAAGACTAAATTTAAGACTGAAGATTGGTTAGTTCCCCAGTATGGTCGCTAGTATGTTATCACTCTAGTAATTTCTTAAGTTGTGGGATTTGAGTTTTTATTCTAAGAAAACTAGAGGTAACCACAAACCTACTTCAAATTCTAGAATCTAGCCTTCCTAGAATTCAGAGAGGGCTCTCTCTTTAAGATTTATCTTTGTTTTATATTTATGTTTTTAGGCTAGTTATGATATAACAATTGGTTTTGTTTTTAAAGGTTTTGGTGGGAAAAAATCACTTAGAGATAAACTAGAGAAAAATATACTTGTCTATTGCGCTATGGAGTCTAAATCTAGCTAGCAGCACTAGGATTCAAGACCAAAAAGGTACAAATGTATTCAGGGCATGATAGATAACCCTCAGAGATTTGGAAAAATGTTTTTTGGTGAAATGGTATGATCATGATAAAGGGCTATGAAGGATCCTTTGACCTAGAAAATGGAAGAAGTAGGCAGGGGTCAAATGGGAGTAGGAGCAATTAGGAATTCCTAACACCAGAAATCAACATAAAACATTAAAATGGTAACTAGTTAAAAACAGGGAGTATAAGACTAGCATATAGTAATATTCCTAGTTACACATTAAGATAGAACAAACATATAATGAATTGCATGAAACTCAGAAAAGAAAACAATGACAAGAAGAAAGTACTTCACTCATCAGCGTATCACAGGGATCCTGAATTATGATGCCAGTTTAGCTTTGTCCAATCTGCTACTTCGAAATCAACACATAATAGCCTCCGATGTTCAGCAAAAAGTCTATAGTAAAGTCTAGCAATTTTATTCCACACTTAATACTTCAAATGTAGAAGTATTTATACAAAATGTAGTTACAAATATCCTAGGAGACATCTAGGAATATCTTTAGAAAATAGAAAATATCTTTACAAAATAAGAGGGATAGTTTCTTAACAAATTAGCAAGTTGTCCTCTTATCCAAAATGAACAAAACTACTTTATCTAATCAAGGAGCTTTTGAGTGATTAGTTGTCCTGCTTTGTTGGCTGCTAGAAAATATCTTCATTTGAGTTTCCTTGGCTGATACTCTTTAACGCTGCTCTTTAACTCTGATACAATTTTGACTGATATTTCCACTATTTTACTGCTGTAAAAAATATTTATTTTTGCAGTAAAAAATCGGCAAACTGTCTTTTTACTTTACTATTTCTTCTTAGTTGTTTTCAAGGTAATTTCTTCACTGTTTTACCTCTCATTTTTAGATTAAATCTGTAAATTCTTGCCACTATTCTTCACTGGGAATTTTGACATTCTTTAGCTTTCTAAAATTCTCATCTGCCTCCGTGTATTTAGCAAAATTGGGTTTGAACACAAAAAGATGTTTGATCTCATGTTGTAGAAAGAACAAATATTCAAAGTGTTGAAGGAGGACTTTACCTGTGGGAGTGCCCTGTGGCAATGGTTTGCTGACTTACTCCTTGGTAAATTCCCTGATTTTCTTATCATAATCTTTCTAGGGCATTAGTTTTTCATTGAAGACATGAATGTCTGGCAAACCCTTATGTCTTAAATTTGTATATTTCACCATAAAATTTTTTATGGTAATATTCATTAATTCACATTTCTCTTCCAGGTAGTTCATCAAATTTTTCTTTGTTACTACGTTTTTAATCTGTAAAATGGTCTTTGTTCTATCCAATATCTGTAATTCTTCCAATTCTGCTTTGTTCTTGCTATTCAGGAATGTGATTAGTTTTAAAGCCTGAGCTGGCTTATCAGTTAACGCATCCTTGGTCTTCTGAATCTCTGCCTGAGCTGCTAAAAATAAGTCTCTTTGCTCATATATAATCTGAATTGAAGGCCATTGAGTGTGAATGGCCTCAATTATGTTTGTCCATAGATGATTCTTCACAAATGAAATTTGTTCGGTGAATGTTAGCTCTCTCTATAAGCCCTTGATTTGCTCTCCAAGTCTAATTGCCTTATGCTCATGGGTTTTAGCATTTATTTGAGCTAACTTATTTGTGGCTTCAAGATTTTAAATCATCTTCTTTAGGCTATTGATTTCATTAGTTTTCAAGGACATTTCCTCCATAGCCTTAACAATTTGACCTGCTCCATCTGTTTGTTGAACCTGTGTTGTAGAAGAATCTATGTTTGAAGTAGTAGTTGAACTCACTGGCACTGCAGTTGCCAGTGGTTCCTTTTGTGCTAGCTTTTCTCCTAATGTGGAAGCCACTGCTGTGGTAATCACTGGTATAATTGAAGGAATGATAGAAGTATCAGTCTCTTTCATAGTTTCCTTCTCTTGGACAAGCTGGTCCATTTGGGATTCCATTTCTTTGATTTGAGCAGTTAGTTTGAGGATGAGCTTCATCATCTCTTCTTTTTCACCTTGCTCTTGAAGGATTTCTTTAATCTATAGATGCTCACTTTGAGGAAGCTTAAGTTGTTTCCTCAAAGCCGCAATATCATCATTCTTTTTATTAATCAATAATTATGCTGCCTAAACATTTGAGGGATGATACCCCACCTGTAAAAGTAAATCATATAAGGCTTTAATCCTTAGGTCCTTTGCAAACAAAGATCCTTTGTCTAACTTCATTTGATCCTGCATGTTAAGAATAGTATTTTGCAACTTGGTAGCACTCATTACCTTTGTCACCACATTTGAATACAATATTTCAGAGCTATGTCTGTGGAATTCAATTTGGTCTAGCTGATGAAAATTTTCAGTGTCTACTTCAAATTCCACCTTTTTATAATCCGCCATTGTCTTTGGTGTTGAATTAGTTGGTTGCAGAAATGAAATAATCATTTTGTTTGTAGAATATTCAAAGGCTGTCAGTAGCCTATTTTGATTCCATGGTTTTTTCTTGAGTAATTGAGAATATATCTCTGATTTAATTTTCTCATTCTTCTTCTTTATCTGCTTATATTTTTCCTTGATATCTAGGTCTTTTTCCTCAACTATCTGTGAGGAAGAGGCCTCCATATTTTGTTTCTCAATCATCTAAGTATCATCTTTACCTGTTGGTTGCTCTTTTTCATTCTCTGCAAGAGTTTCATTGATTAATATTGTAGCTTCATCATTATTTACCTCTGGCTCATTTGTATCTTCAACATCAATTACCTTTTATTTCCCAATTGAACTGAATTTAAGCCTTTTATTATAAATTAATTTGAATTTTTCTTTTGTAGTTGTTTCTGCTGTGTATGTTCCTTCCTCTCTGCTTCTTTTGGCTGAAGTCTCAGGTTTCTTTACAACTTCCAGGTCTTGTGTTGTAACCATTTTTCCTGCTGTCTCTGTATTAGTGACTGTATCTATCAGTGTGTTTTCCACCCATTCTTCTTGATTGGAAAACTTCTCAATCTCTGGCTTGGGCTCATGTATCAAGGGTGTAAGTTTACATTTTACCCTTAAATTACTCAGGATCACTTGGGGATCATAGTTCCATGGAAAACTTTGTTGAAATTTGAATTCTACTAGTCTCCTTGAGATTTCTTTTTCTGCCTCTCTGTTATTTATGATGAAATGACCAACCTAATTCTTCAGCTTAAATTGAGTCTTTTTCCTTGCAGCTAAGAAATTGATAGAGTCAGAATTGAGAATCTGTCTTAAATATTCCAATGCAAAAATTCTCATATTCATGTATTTTGGCAACTTATAAAGTAATAATTTGGATCCAAAAGTTGTTATGTTTGTATGCTTTTCATAAAGAAACCAGTCTCCCATTTTATTCTGTTCTGATAATTGCAAGATCCTTTTTCATTTTTTCATTGACCCTGGGCTGCTCTGCTTTGTACAAAATGCTCATTGTTGGATGGAGGAAACGGTTTGAAAATATATATAAGTGAATTCACTATTCTCTTTCCTTAGTAAGGAAGTCCAGAAGACAATAGATAAAGGCTTACCCTCCAAGTCCAGTTTTTGCAAAGAAATTGGAAAATTATCAGCTTGAAAGGATAAAAACAAGTAAAAAAAGTAGGAAGAGTATCTGAAAACCCATTAAGTGGGTAGTTTGGTCAGCTGATGATGAATATTGTCTGCTATGAATCTGGCATAATAAAAAATAAGCGCTGGAGGTTGGCCCGGATATTGGGTGGATAGAAAGCCAAGAATGGATTCATCAGTGAATCCATCTGTAAAGTAGCCAAGTATACAAGATAGCATTGAAATAATATGCCTAGACCCTTTAGGAAATGTTGTAGTGGAATAAGGAGGGTTCAACTTAGAAATGTCAACATGGCAAGGCAAAAAGTCTTGAAATATCATAAACTTCTTTGGGAAATCTAGGCCTAAGTACAACTGGGTCAAAAATTCTATAGATAGGGGGGCTGATTGAGGATCGAACTGTAATTGCAGCATTTGATTTACGGACTCTAATGTAATAGTAAAAAGGATTTCTCTATTTGCATTAACAATGGCTTTTTGGTCTAGTTCATAATGCTTTTGACACATTCTAACAAGGTCTTGTCCAGGGTGGGTCAGTGGAACTACATATTGGGGCAAATGAGTCTTCCAAATAGGCATTTTATTTTTTTCCAAGTACTTATCATAGGACCAATTATGTATTTCTAAAAAGTTGAATTCTACCACATGGTCAACAATCTTGTAGTCCATATCAGTCAATGGAAGGGTTTCTTTAGCGGCTATAGGTGGATGGAGGGGATTTATTGATACAGTAGATTTAGCAGTGAGGCTTGGAGTAGCTTTAACAACTTTAGGGGTTAAATATTTAGGAGTTTTGGATCCTCCGGGATTAGCTGTGATATGATTTTTAGTCATTTTGGACTAACTATTGCAAGCTTAAATTGCTTGCAGGAGTGAATTTTCTTTGTTAGAGGATATAAACTGGAATAAGACAGAAAACGAGGGTTTCCTGAATAGATTGACTAAAAAAAAAGGGTTTTTTGGATATCTGAAGGCTTTAAACCCTTTTCTATATGTGAAATTGATCTTCAGAGGTCACAAAATTAAGGAAATTGGCTAAAAAAGTGCTTCTTTCGGACTCAGAACTTTCTAGAAAAAATTGGCCAGGGTTTGGCCTCTTTTTCGGTGTTTTTGGGCAATTTCTTCAGGTAAAACCCTTAATTGAAAACCTAGTTCAATGATTCTTGGTCTAAACTTTGAAATTGTAGGTTTTGATTGTCGAAAAATACCTTTGAACGCAGGTATTTGGTTGCTTGAAGGGTTCTTTTGAGGAAATTGTGGTTGAATTTGAAGTCTGGTCTGGATTGCTGGTATAGTCGAATGGCTTTAATGGTCTTCAATGGGGAATCTATGGTCAATTTTGACTTTCTCCAGGTATAATTCGACAATTTTGAGTAAAGGTTTCTTACACAGTCGAACAGAGATTTTTTACAGTTTGAATGCGCAAAATAAACATCAAAGTGATGTAACAAAGGTTTTAAAACTTTTATTTGTAATTATCAATGATGCATTGAATGCAGGTCTTATCAAATGGAAGGAGTGGTTTTTGTCTTTAAATGCGAAACAGGCAATGGTTTTCACGTTCATTTCTGGTGGTAAGTGGTTTCTATTGAAACAAACGCGATCCAATAGATATTTGCCACGTCACGGAGGGAGAAATGGGGAATAATGCCCATTTCACGTTCAATTGGTGTTGGAATGGACGTTTATCTTTTCCGTGCAATATTACTTTTGCACCGTCAGATCTAGAGTATGGGAGCGAAGGGTGAGGATTTGATTGAAAGATGTGGGCAATCAAAGTTGGGACTGGGGTATTGTTAAGCGGGGTTTGTCAAAGGTTTTATATATATAACATCGGGTTTCATATATCGTAAAAAAGGGTTAAATGACGGTGTTTTTATACATAAAAGAGTTTTATATATATGCGAAGATGCATGAGGTGGGATTAGGTCGGTTTAACTATGGTTTAACCTATGTAAAGGTAGGGGCTTTACATAGCGGGGATAGGGTTATAAAATGAAAAGGGAAAAGCTTAAGTTTTGCGACATTTTAACCTTAACCTTAGGTTAAAAAAAGTGATTTTTCTTTCTTCGAGGCGGATATGTGCGGGAGTTTCAAAGTTTTTTCAACCTTTTAAAGTGATAAAACATCTTTCATGACTTAGGCTAAAATGATATGAGCGGGGTAAATGTATTTTATTGCAAAATACATAGGATAAGCTTAAATACACATCTTTGCGCTATATATTTTACTATATAGCTTTTATACTTGTTGAGGGGTCTAATAACCATAAGGGGCAGGGTATTTAATTAAATTTAGTTTTAGACCAAAGGGGGTATTATTTGGGTTTTTAATTTAGCATGTGCATATTAACTTTGGTCTAAAAACTTTATAATAGTGGGTTTTAGGGTGTATTTTAGATAAAGGGAATTATATAGATAGGATAAGGTAGTTTTTTAGGGAATTAATAGCATAAGTTAAAAGTTAATATGACAAGGGGAAACGGAATACACAAAAATACACTAAATTTCCAAGTAGATTGAATAAATAAAAGCATAGCTTTATTATTTCATCATTTCACCAATTTACTTAGGATAGAGTGTTTTTTGAGGGTTTTGTATTTTTTATGAATGAAGGAAGTTAATTAAATGGGATTTTAAGTTTCATTAAGTAAAAAGGTTTCTTTACTTATGAGGATGACTTAAATGTATGAATGAGGGACAAATAATGGTAAAGGGGATTTTATCATAAGAATTCAACATTTTCCACTATCCAGTAATTGAGCCTTGGGTCTGGTCCCAACAGAAGTCAGAGAAATGCTCTAAGCCTCTTTGAATAGAAGTATAGAATACTAAACACCTACAAGGGAAGGGACATTAGTAATTTTTTCCCGGTGATGAATATTAAATGCCACTTCTTTCTACCTACCCAACATTACTCTAACATTTATCTTCCTTTTAGCAGGTGCATTTAATCTTTCTACCTTGAAAAATTTATTCTTTTGAAAACATAAACTATCTAATTCTACCTTATTTCATCCAAGGGCTCAGATTAAACTGATGAGCTCCTCATTATTCTCTACCTATCTACTAATTTTTCAGAATTAAACTGTCTGACAAAACTTTATTTACTATCTAAAACATGGAAATTGAAAACATGACAAGTCAAGTTTAAACAGTTTAACTCATCATGGATTATGGCATTTATTGACACTCTGTCATAATCATTTGCAAAAAGTAAAAAGTAGTGGCATTTGGACTTGCACACTTTCATGTTTTATTTTCATCTTTTTTTTTTGGGGTTTATATATATTTTTTAATTCCTTTGCTCTTTCTTTTAGGACTTTTTACCCTCTTCTTGATTTTTTTTTTTTTTTTTTTTCAAAATATGGGAAAACGACTTGCAGAAAGCAAGATATGTACATATTTTACAAGACTAGCATAATTCAATTCAAAATTATGAATCCTATATTTATAGGACCCTAACACATGGAAAGAAATGAAATATAGATTTTTTCAAGTGAAAAACCTTACCTGGAATTGAAAATTGGTTGCCTTAACCTCCTCTAGAAGATGCCAACTCCACTACACATCTCCATAGTATTTCTAAGATGAAAAACACAACGTAAATTCTTTGTTGTTCCATTACTCCAACAAAAAATCAACATTGGCCAAGCTCACAATGATGCTCACAAAAACTCCAAATGAGATGTGTGTGGTAAATGAGAGGGGAGGCATGATTTTAAAGGCTTGGAAGGGTTTTTTTTGGAGGGAGACAACCCCTAGTTTTCATCAAAACCACTGATGCATGCCCAAAACCACTGCGTGTGGGATATGTGGTTGCATTGGTAAAGAACCGGTCAATTTATGGCCAAATGAGTGATTTTATGTTTGGTTTGATGCCAAACCTAGGTTTGCAAGTGCATGAACCAGGTTTGTTAGCCAGTTTGGTCACTAAGGCTAATGAACCAGGTAGTTTAACCTATTAGTAGTTTCACTCAACCTATTTTGAGTACTATGCTCAGGTGAACACAATTCATACCATTATGATTCTCAATCTACTATGAGGGAAACTAAATCTATTGATAGATAATGTAACAAAATGAGTCAAAATAAAGTATTTATTACAGTAATCAACTAGAGATAATAGAGAATGAGTATCATGAAGAAACAAAAAACTAAAGTAAGTCATAACAAGTGATCAAGAATTTAATGAGGACACTAGAGTAGGATCTTATGCATTGGTACTAGTAGGAGCAAAAGGATTGATTTCATATTGAATATGGATTTCCACATGAGGCAGTCGAGCATCCAAGCTAGCCAAGAAAGAGCAATGATGACACTCCAACCTCTTTATCTCATTCAATGAAAAAAATTATGTCATTCTGATGTCTAAGTTTCTCTTTTAGGACTCTGCCCAAAAGTGTTTTCAACTGCCAATAAAGGTTGATATAATTCAGATATTGGTTCCATATTCCATTGGTATGACCAGGGTTAGGAAGGCAATTGGATACTTCCTCCATGATCACAGAGTCATAATATGCTCGAAAATCATTAGAGGTGTGGGTTTCGAGCTGGAGAATTCTTCATGGATATTTGGGGGAATGAGAGAGTGAAAAATGGCAGTAGCTTCATGAGACTAGGCACGATCATGTGGTTGACCTTACTTCCCTCTGTCACTAACAACCTTATGACTACACATGCATTTCCAAGGAATTCCCCGCCAATAGGAATATAATTGAGAAAAAAAATTGATCCACACCAAAATTAAGCAAAGAAGAAGGAGTTTCAATAGACCAAAACCAAGACAAGTGAAAAGAAATAGAGGATTTGGGGTGACCCAAGTATACAAGAGAATAAAATCCCATCTTCCAAATATACATACAACCACCTCTAGAAAGAGACTCCCTCATGCCAAAGGACACTAGAGAGCCAATCATAGTGAACCCCATAGAGAAATAAACATAAATATCTATAATTAAACTAGCAAAACTTAAAACTAGAATACTAAATAGAAAAAAGAGAAGGATCAGGCTAAAACATACTTTAATCAAAATAATCTCCAACACTGAATAGAGGGTGGTGTTGATATTTTGTAGCATTGTGAGGTATTATTTTATGGCCTAGGAAAAATTAAATAAATTTGTTTTTAGGTATCCATGTCTGCCAAGGAATTCAACTCAGGGTGCGAAAGGGTGTGTCCCTTGGGTAAGTTTACCTCCATTCGACAACTATATATATATGTGTGTGTTTGTGTTTGTGTGTGTGTGTGTGTGTGTGTGGTGTGAAATTTCATTTAAACCATCAAGCAGGTCTTCTATAACTCTTCACTATATTTCTTGCATAGTTGCACACGTAATCTAGAAGGACAAGTTTGAGCAAATTTATTTTCCTTTTCACCAAGCTAAATTGTCTAGGTCATGGCCATAGAATAGGGTGGTAGGGCCACAGTGGATGTAGGGCCTGCCATAAAATTTGAAGATGATAGGTTGAGGCTTTTTGGATGTTGAAGATGGCCATGGTTTGACTTATATTTTGACTTGGATATTGGCCCAAATTCTAGACAAATTGTTAATTTTTAAACCTTACTGAAGAATCATTTCTCCTAAAGAAATTTTGTTGGGTTTTTTCCCAAGGTTATATTCCCCAAGGTAAAAATATTAACTGCATTTTGCATTATTACCTTTATATTATCTTTATTGTTTATGTTTCATTTTTTTTTTGATATTTTTTTGTATGATTTCTCAATGATATTAGTGGCATGAGAAAAATTGATTGAGGATCATTAGGTAGTAATTACCATATAAGAATATTATTTTCTATTGCTCACCTTGTCAAAAAATTCAACATGGTATCATAGATTTTTTGAGATAGAATCCATTGAAATAATCCTAAGAGAAAAGTGTTCAATATCTTTATTTGTGTTTGGGTATCATGCCAAAAATGGCACCAAGTATCATATTTGAAGACAATTTAGATGGTGTCATCAACTTCAAATCTTGGAAGACCATGATACTCCTTATCTTGGAAGAGAATGAGCTTCATAATCATGTGGAGAAATTCGTTACATAGACAAAAGGAGCTCAAGAGAAAGAAAAGTATATGAAGGATGAAGCCAAGGATAAGATAATCTTAGTAGATTCTATAATGGATAAATTGGCTCGTCATATTGTAGCATTGAAGATTGCCAAGGAATTATGTGATGCTCTAGTAGGATTGTTTGAAAGAAGAAACACTAATACTAAGTTAACTTTGAGAAATTTACCTCATAATGCAATGATGACTAGATCATATTTTATGGTATATTATCTTGGGAGAGGTTCTTAAATTATAGATGTGATTGTTACCATTGGAGACACCATTGATGATAAAAATATTGTTATAGTGCCTCTAAATGGATTTCCTTCCTCATGGGAGCCATTTATTCAGGGAATATATGCAAGAGAAAAACTACCCATGTTTGTTAAGCTATGGAGTGATTGTATGCAAGAGAAGTCTAGATTGTTGTCCAAGAATAACTTGTAGAGTCTGTGATATGGAGAAGCATAAGACCTTGCAACTCATACAAGGAAAGGAAAAGGAAGAGGGAAATTTAGAAATTTTGATAAGGAGAATACATGTAGAATATTCTCCCTTGTTCATGATCGAAAGAAGAAGCATATGTCAAAGGTCAAGTGCTTCATTTTTCATAATTTTGGACACTATACCTCTCAGTTTCCTTAGAAGAAAAGGAAGGAAAATTACCATGCATCAACAACCAATGTTGATGATGACGATGATGAGCATCCACCTTAGAAGAAGCTAAAGGAATTATTCCATTAGGATCTGCTTCCAGTAATGTTTTTGGACAGTTGTGTGTCTAGGAACATGACAATAATTTGAGTTTCTCTTATAGATTTGTGAGAGAGGGAGTTGATATTCCTCAATATTTTATTCCTTAATCAAGATATAAGTACTTTGTATTTTACTAATTATTATTATTATTTAGTTAGTCTCTCTTCCTTGTATTTTTCTTAGTTATAATTTTTTCTTCCATGGCCTCCTAAGTGGAGTTTCGCAGAAAGGAAGAATTGTGGAGACAACCATTGTAATGATTCATGTAGTAGATGGCACCATCAATAAGTATAATTTTTTTTTTGCGGAAATAGCGTTCACCTAAAAAGAGGGAGTTGACTATGAGGGTATTTTTGCTCAAGTCGTTAAATGGTCAAGTTCTTGCATGGCCTATGATCTCAAGCATAGACTTGGTAGGAGTGATTGATGTTCAATATTGAATATTGTGTAGATATCCAGAACTATGCCCAATGCATTGAAGAGCTTCTAGCTCCAAGAAAGTGGGAAATCAAAAAAAATCGAAGGAGCAACCTTCTAAGAGGATGTCATGGGTTGAGATTATCAAATTATATGCTCAAATATGGGAGGTCTTTAGGAGAAATATGCTTTCTATGATAGGACCATGCGAGACAACTGGGTATGCTTTAGTGACAGAGGGAGCAATAATGGTAGGAATATTTGTTTCCATGAAAAAGGGAGAAAACATGATTTCCACATGATCTTCAGTGTCAGAGGGAGAACCCAGTCAGGGTAAACAAAAAGAAGTTATGGTGATATGTCTAGTGAGGAAAGCTATCCAACTTATGGTTGAACCATGACATGTAGTGAAGTCTATGTTTAGGTACCTATGTGGTACAATTAGATATGGTTTGAGATATGTCTCATATGGTAAAGTGAGGTTGCAGTGATATACGAATTAAGATTGGGCTGAGAGTGTTGATGACTGAAATAACACCTCGTGTTGTTGTTTTAACATGGGATCAACTATGATTTCCTATTTTAGCAAGAAGAAAACTTTTGTAACACTCAGTACAACAAAGGCTGAATATTTCATAGCCAGTGTTGCAATTGATGAAGTGATGTAAATTTGGAAGCTTCTTTTAATACTCTCTGATTAGGTCACTTCATCTTAGAAATGGTGCATAAGGGAGAAATAAAGCTACAATACATATCCACAAATGAGTAGATTATGTAAATTCTCACCAAGCCTCTATCTAGAGCAAAGTTTATATACTTTAGAGAAAATATTTGTGTGATGCAGAATGTCTCTGTTGTTGAGAAAGAGTTTTGATGTCAATGTAGGATCCCACAGATCAACTCCTAAGAAGCCAAAAGGACTTGGTTGGGTCATTTGTATTTGACCAGGGGAGATGTATACATTCACCTATGAAGAAAAAAGCACCTCGCTAAGTCATTTGACAGGGGGTGAATGACTCAAGGAAACTGTGCATTAGATAAATATTCTCTGCAGAAACCAAAATGACTTAATTGGGTCATGTTGATTTGATCGAGGGTAATAGATGAAATTCACCTAAGAAGCTAAAAGGACATGGTTGGGCCATGTTGATTTGGAAAGAGGTTAATGGTCTAAGGGCAGACCATATCCTAAGAATCTAGAAGGACTTGGTTGGATTACATTGATTTGACTAGGAGAGATGGATACATTTACTTGAATAGTCACAAAGGACTTTGACTAGGCCATGTTGATTTTCCTAGGGTTAAAGAGCCTCAATATTGACATTTCCTAATCAAGGATAGAGTGATCTATAGTCATGCACTAATAAAGAAAGCACATAAAATTTTCTCCACCCACTTTGCATCTATTATTTCTCATATCATATTGTGGGATGACTATCTGATGGTCCACGACATTTTTTTCTATTCCTGCAATGACATTGGTCATGTCTCTTATGGATAGTGACTAGAGCCATACTTAACCATGGCCAACCAACAACAACCTTATGTTGCATTGACCACAAACCTACCAACCTCTTCTAGATTCAACATCTTATCTACCACTGGTTGCATATCCTTACAATTATATGTGATGGCATTGTGATTCATAGCTTACAGTGTGGCCCCCCTGCTGCTAGTCTATTATGGCTTGTTGTAATTTCCCTATGCATCACAATTTTGGCTTCTACAGATTACCTATTATTGAATCAACTAAGTGGCCCTGGTCAGTGTTTGCGTTTGACAACTAGTTGACCATCTATTGTTCCCATGCCTTCCTATCATTCAACTGTTGGTCATTGTCAGTCGCCCCTTGCCTCGCAACTTGGCCCATGATCTTCCACTGTCGACAACTGTCAGAGCTTCTAGCCATTTTGAATTATTTTTAAAACTTTTGTGCCCCAAAACAAATTATCCTCTTAAAATAAAAATCTCTAAGTCATTTTCCTTATTTAATTTGTCCCTAAAAACAATTCACATTAATCTGATCTCGGCCAAATCTGGCTCTAGCGATCTAGTACGAATCCGACAAAATATGATTCTAATATCGATTTATATTTTTAGCTCTAATACCATGTTAGCTTTTCTAGCAGCCCAACATCCCACATTTAATTCCAAGGAACAAATCACTTAATAAACTTAGTTAGATTCCTAACAAAAATATTTAGTGGAAGTAATTAAAGATCCGAATCATATGTATACAAATAGATTTATGCCCAAAAAATCAGTTCTTTATTAATAAAAAACTTAGAACCTACTTAGGCTCTCATCCTAGGATAATCACCTAACTAGGAAAATACAAATAAAAAAATTACCATGGATCTGATGTAGAAAATCTTCCCTAGAATGATGTTCAATCTCCCCGCAGATCTAGATATCCATCCTCTTTTCATTCCCTCAAATGCAACACACACTCAATTAGATTCTACTCTCAATCTTGTGTTGTTGTTTTGTGCCTTCTCCCTCTCCCTAGCCTTTTTTTTTATAACTTTACATTGATCCAAAACCCTAACCTTGATCTTGAGTGATTGATGATTGTGGTTAGATCTTGTCTCACTTGAGATTGGTGGCTAAGATTAAAATTTATTCACTAAAGTAAATTATTTTACTTTTCCTAAGTTTTATTAGCTCAATAAGCCAACATATTAATATATGTATTTTCCGAAGTTAAGCTTAGGCTAAGTTACATTAGCAACTTGGTCAACCTAGAGTAAGTATTCTAAGGATATGTGGGTGACTTTTGAACATCTAGACAAAAATCCTATTTAGAAGTACCTTTCTGAGCTACAAAGTTCAACAATTATGACGTTTATCAATTTCACTAGCTTTACAATTTTAACATATTAAGTTGAAGGAAAAATAATAGAAATGATTGGATTTTATATTTTATTATTAAAATAAAATAAGTATATATATAATTTGATTTTTATATTTACTATTTAATAATAAAAAAATGAAAAAACATCTATACATTATTATATTAGTTACAATTGAGCCAAGCTATATGAGTTTAATTTGGAAAAGAAAATTAACCTTTGGCTTGAAGGCCATGGTAAAATAGGTAAGGGAAAAGCTGGGTTTAAGAGATTATTCAATAGTGGGCATTTCCCCTATTAAGAGCAATATACCCTATCCTATTCTCCTTATAGAAGTGGGTCTTTCCCCTATCGAGAGCCTAGCTATGACTAGGCTCCTATTGTAAAAGCACAAAATCAATAACATGAGAGACCATATGCTTCCTAAGCTAGCTTTAAATTCCAACCAAAAGCAACTAAGGCTCAAACGAGGATGGTATAAAGATAGCAAGGCCTGGTTAAACCATTAGGAGATTGACGAAAATGTTACATGGAAAAATATTGATAACATTAAAAATATTGTTACTTCGAAGTTTAAAGAGAAAATGTGGTGTGAGAAATATTTAGAGGCTAAAATAAAATTAATATATTATAAGGAGGTCATCAACCCTACTTTAGAAGATCAAAAGTATCACTCTATTTTAACTAGCTTGAAGAAAAAAATTAATATAGCCAAGATAAGAATGAACTCTCATGAGCTCCATAGTGAAACAGGCCGTTGAGTAGTTCCTAAAATACCATGGGTGGAAAGGATCTTCCATCTCTGTGAGAATATGAACATTGAGGATGAAAATCACTTCTTCTTAGAATGCCCTACATACACCCACATTAGATCTCAATTTCATAAACTTTGTTGCACTACCGACCTTCCTAGCCTTTTAACATGTCAAAATTATAGTGAGCTCAGGAAGTTTCTCTCCAAGCTCTTTGAGCATATGAGTACAATTTTAAAACAAACTAAATAATTCGTTTCTTTAGGTCCAATAGACCAAAGTTTGGTCTTAGTCGACGTTAGCCATGATCATCATCATCATCATGTAGAGGAATTCCACATTTATAAAATTGATATATTTTGTTGTTTTATTTACTTTAGAAAAACATTTGGCATCATTCCTAGGAAAATGATGTGGAAGAGGCTAGAATACATAATGGCTCCTCTCGAGTTGAGGGTTGTTGTAACAAGGTTGTACAAGAATGTTATTTCAAGCTTAGAATCATTGAGGGTTGGTTGAAATAAATTAAATACAATATCGGGTTCAAGCAAGGGTGTACCTTATCCCCTGCCATTTTGGGATATACATTGATAAGCTAGAAAAGTGTTTGGAAGATGTAAGTTAAAATGGCCCCACACTCACTAGTATGGTCATAAATCTTCTCCTTTATGCTAATGATATTGTTATTTTTCCAAGGATCCATTATGATATTGACAAGTAACTCAGAATCCTCCAAGATTTCTGCTCCAAGATGGGTACGCTTGTTAATACCTACAAAACTAAAGCCATGATAATTAAATCCAATAAGACCACCTGTGATACTTTCATTTCTGAAAATAAATCCTTGTAGGAAGTTCCTTTATACACATATCTAATAATTTACATTCATCATAAAATAAACTGGAATTATAGCATTGAGAAAGGGATAAATGGATGTTAGAAACATTACTTTGGGTTTGAAAACAATTGTAAGTTTGCAAATATTTAGTTATGTGATTAATAAAAAGCTCCTATTTGAGACTCTCATCACTATTGTTATTTTATATGGGTGTGATTTTTAGGGTTGTATTATATCTAGAGAATCATGGACGAGGACTGAATAGATCCAAAAGCAACTTATGACCTATATCCTCTAGATTAAAGGAAATACTCCCTACCCTATTCTCCCAATTAAAGTAAGTCTTTCCCCCATTGAAAGCATGACTATGGCTAGGTATCTTATGTATAAGAAGAATTTATACAACATAGATACCAAGAGGCTTCTTAAAATTGCTTCTAATTCTAGCCAAAACCCACACCTTCGACTCAAGAGAGGGTGGCATAAGGATGCCTAGTCTTGGCTACACTATTGGCGAATAAAGGGGGAAATTGTTTTGTAGTATCTAGATAATATTAAAAATAACATTACTTCCAAATTTAGAGAGAAATTGCGAAGTGATAAAGAGTTAGAGAGAAAAAATGAACTAAGATATTATAAAGAGGTGATCAACCCCAATCTCGAAAACCACCAAAATTATCTTTATGTTTCAACTAGTGTCAAGAATAAAATGAACATTGTTAATTCTCATGAGCTTCATGGTGAACCTATGTGTTGGTCAATTCTCAAAATGCCATGGGTTGAAATATTCTACCATAGGTACAATCCAAATAGGGTTGACGATCAAGAGCACTTTCTCTTAGATTGTCCATCTTTTACTCACATTCAATCCAATTTTCAAATCTATTTGTTACAATACCCACCTTCTTGACCTTTAAATTCAACAAAACTATGTTGATCTAGGAACGCTTCTCTCACTTCTTTTTTAGCATAGAAATAAAATGTTAAAGAATTTTGATTAATTGCTTACCTTCTTAGAGTTTAATAGACCATATAAATCTTAATAGACATTAATCATCATCATCATAAAAAAATATTTTAAAAAATATAAAAAATATATTTAATAAAAATAGTACATCCAAAAAATACTTATAAAAGCAAATAATAATAATAATCCATGAGTTAAATTCCCCAAAGTCCATAAAAAGAAAAAAAACCTATGAAATTTTGATTCACACTAAATAGATCCACTATTAAAACACTATTCAAATCTCATAAATACTCCCACATACTTAACTTACCAATCATAATAAAAAAATTATTATTATTTATTTTTTCTTTTAAATTACATGAAAGTTTCTCAAATTTTTGTTTATCTACGTATACAAATCAATCTAAACACAATAGGATAATTTTTGTTTATCTACCTATACAAAAGATTATCTCAAATCAATATGTTTTAAATTTTAAATCTTCCGGAAAATCACATGAGAATTTTTGGAACCGACCCGTTTCAAACTACCAACTGTAATTCATCATCAAGATAATCAAATAAAGTAATTAGAAAACTTAAAATTATATCATTAACTTTGCATATAAATTATTAACTTAATTTAAAAAAAAAAAAAACAAAACAAAACAAAAAAAACAAAACATGTTTTCACTTATTATTACGACATTCATGATATTGAAGATGGAGAAGTGTACTTATTATAAATACTTGCTTTATGAGTGGAGGTGAAAGGTGTGGAGGGTGGCTCTCTTGAGTGAAATATGAGTGTATATTTATAACAAAGAAATGTCTTCACCTTCCACTTTCACTTTTGACGTTAATAATTTTTAATTTAACATTTATATATAAATATTAATATAATACTATTTTTAATATATTTTAATTTTTAATGTTTATTCTTATGTCCCCTGACATGTTTATCATCACTTACTTGTTTTTAGTGTGATATTTAACTTTTTATATAATATTTATATACTTATATTTATTATTATCTCCCCTGACATGTTTATCATCACTCGCTTGTTTGTATATTTATTCTTATCTACCCTCACATGTTTGTCATTATTTACTTGTTTTTAATGTGATATTAATTTTTGATATAATATTTTATACTTGTTTTTATATTTATTCCTTATCTCCCCTGACATGTTTATCATCACTCGCTTGTTTTTATATTTATTCTTATCTACCCTCACATGTTTGTCATTATTTACTTGTTTTTAATGTGATATTAATTTTTGATATAATATTTTATACTTGTTTTTATATTTATTCTTACCTACCCTCACATGTTTGTCATTATTTACTTGTTTTTAATGTGATATTTAATTTTTTGATATAATATTTATATACTTGTATTTTTAATTTGTGGAATTGGTATATTTTTTCATATTGTTTATATGTGATAAAAATCATATAATTCAATATATATATATATATATATATATATATATATATATATAATAAAATAAAGAGAAATGGTTATTATTATATAATAAAATAAAAAGAAAGGATTATTAATATCTAATGGAAAATAAAGAGAAATAGTTATTAATATATAATAAAATTATTATGATGAAAATTATTAATTTCTATTAAGATTAATATAGTTTATTAGACTTTTAGAAAAGAATAATCTTATTTTTATGATAAAGGAGAAGAGAAATAAGTGTTCTAAGATTTCACTACAGATGAACTCACTTAATAAATTATAAAAATAATTTGTAGTATATTAAATAAATAATAAAATTTAAATTTAAAAAAAAAATTGATGACTATGATTAATATATATTTACTAATATGATTTATCAAACTAAAAATTATATATAATATTTAAAAATAAAAAATATTATAATAATTCAAATAAAATAGTCCATTAGGTCTTGGATAGACTGTGGTGGAGTGCCTTGTTATGACACTCTTTGATGTGAAGTCATCCTATGATAATCGATGTGAAGTCATTCCTTCAATTCCTCACCCCTATTAAAATGATGTATTTAGACATAATAATGAAAATATAATCTTACTCAACTTACCAAAAATAAAAATTAAATAAAATAAAACATATAATACTAAAAATAAAAATACAATTATTATAAATAATTAAATAAACTAAATAAATAAAAAAATCAAAACACTTCATTATATTTTATGAATTTCAAAAATTAATTGGTCATAATCATGTAAGTAAAATGACAAAAACATGATAACTAAGGATTATGAAGTAGTGAGCTTATGTGGAATTAAATTCAACTTTAATTTTATGATCTTTTTATGAGAAATAAATTATTAATAATATTTAAATATTTAATGACAAACCTAGAATGTTTAATAAATAAATAAAAATTTACAACACAATTACAAACATAAACATGTTCTGAGTGGAATTTTATAAATACTTTTTAATGAAATGGTTTGTTTCTACAATTGTTATTATTTCTTCGGTCGATTTTTAAATGGGAGTATCTGTACGAGGGGGAGCATCATGAAAAGTAAATGTTTATTTTAATTTTGACACATGATATGCACAAGTTGCTTTTCATAAGGTATACTCCAAAATTATTTAATTAAGATAATTATTTTCTATAATTAATGTAGAAGTAGGTTAAGGTTAGTTTGGGATATTTAAAGTATTTAAAATATTAAATAATTTATATTTTAGATTAAATAATTTTTAAATTATTTAAAATAGATTTAAAAGTATAAATGGAAAGTGAAAATATATATTTTTTAAATTATATATATATATATATATATAATAAAAAAGTTAAATGTATAAAAAATATTATAAGAGATTTTTTTTTTATATTTATATTTATTTAACTTATATAGTAATAGTTATTATTCTTTTAAAACATTACTTATATGAAAAATATCATAATGTCTCTACCATATAAAATTATAAATACATCTAACTATTCTTAGTTTAAAAAGATATATTTAAATTACTAAATTTAACAAGTTATGATCTATATATTAATTAATTTAAGTAATGTTAATAAAAAATAGATTTAGAGTTTACATTCAAGGTATTATAATGTATAATGAGAATGTTTTAAAAAATGGGAAACAAATTGTATAAAATATAATGAAATTAGTTTGTTTGTTTGTTTATTTTTTCCTTTATGTGAAATAAGTTTAAGGAAAATACTACATATTATCTTCCACTTTTGTAAATGACAACCCTAATAAATTGTTATCATAAAATTGTGTATCTAAGCCACTTAAATAGTTACACCATGGGACTAAATAATGAAGTCAACAATGAAACAGAACTCACTCCTTGGTCAAGGGTAGAAATAGGGTGAGAACATAAAAGAGAGTATCAAAATATTAACCCCCAAATAATAATATTTAATAAACCAACATGCCCACATAAGAATTCAAATTCTGTCTTAAAATGAAAACTACAAATTCATGATGATTATGACGGTTTGATACCTACTTTTTTTTTCCAAATTATAATGGTAAAATCTACTCCTAAACAATCGATTATCAATGATAATAGTAAAATCCCCTCCTAAGCAATAATATTAGAAATTTCTCATATTTTTAATAGATAAAATAGATTATATAATTGATTCACCTAGATATAAACTTGCAATCAATTTACAAACAATTATCTAAAAAAAATATCATAACTACCACTTAAAACAAACTAAATAAAAATTAACGTAATTCTATTTTACTTATATATTTTTATTATAATAAAATATTTCATCACAATTAATATTTCATATGTGCTTTGTTTGTTTTTATCAGATTTATCTGAAAGCATTAGAAGACATATTGAAATGGTAAAGTGTGAACCCATGGAAACCATAAAAGGAAACGTTGTATCCATTTCATGTCCTTGAAATGTCTCTTGCATTGATAATTAAAACTAAGTAACACAAGTTGAAACCTACTACACCTACAAGCATACGAGAGGTGAAAAAAAAAAAAAAAATTGAAGGAAGAAAGGCTTATTTGCTCTGGTGTCAATTTAAAGATTGCGAATGATTCTAAAAACTATCTAGAATGTCTAAGAAAGTTACCATACCAACCATATTGGAATCCTCATCAGTATAATAATGATGGAATCTACCAATTGAAATTTCAAGGTCGGAAACTAAAGTATCCATATATGTTCTTTTGAGTCTCCTCCCCCTTATGGTCGAGCAGCCTTCAAGCTCCTTTGATAAAATCATTGATCAAAGTTTTTTCTTGAATCAAAGTAGAGTACATTACTCATGGGGGTATAAATTAATATTCACTCCTCAAAACTGCAATAAGCAGCATGTCTCTATCCAAGTGACCCACACATGAAGAATTATGATCCATTTATTTTCTAACACCAAAATACCTATCAAGGAGGATATAAGGCCATTAAGGTAGAAACAGAGATAGTTGAATCCTTTGTTGCGCCCAAATGGGGAATCTATGCGTTGAACCTCAAAACTGGTGATACAACACTTGCAGAGATCCTTCTCCACTCAATAGCTTTAGATCAATTATTATATTGGTTTTATCAGGAAATATGAGTAAGCAAAGACGCATGGAAAACATAATGGAAAAGCATAAATAGCATAAGGTGGCCTTCAGAATAATCTTTTGCAACGCTAGCTGTGATACATGGCCTTCAACAGAAGCTTTTGCAACCCAACCTATGTTGGGAAGGAGAAATATTATACATGCTATAAAATGAAAAAAACTTCTCTTATTCACCCAATTCATACCTTGGTGATGGCCTTGATTCAGATCTTTTACTTATTATGTAGTGTATACATGTGCTTTGCATGCAAAAGCCGTAAAAAAAAATTTAATTTAAATTCGCAGGTCCTTAACAGATAATTTAACAAAATAAAAATTAAAATTAAAATAAAGTTAAATATAGAAAATAAAACTTGGGTGTGGGAACCGGAGCTTGTATTCCGCCCACGTGTCCCCCCTCCACACTAAATGTCTGGTCTTTTGACTCGGAGTTTTAATGAATTTAGAGATCTAATGGTTTTGTGATGGTGAAAATAGGACACATTAATGCTTTACTCCTCTTTGAAGCAACATCCAATAAAGTGAAACCACTGGTAGAAAATGATGAAATTAGTGACTAGGTGACTAAAAAAGGTAGTCACCACAATTATTTCAAGTGAATTACTACTAAATTTGAGTAATTTGAAGTGACTGAACTAAAAATGCCAACTTAAACAACTAATTTAGTTTAAGGATAAAATATATGATTAGATAATAAGTGACCAAACTAAAAGTGACTAACTAAAATGACTAATTTAGTCTAGGACTAGAATATATGACTAGATAAATGACAAAATTAATAATGATTAACATAAATGAATACTATGGTCCAAGAATAAAAATATGACCAAATAATAAGTAAAAAAAGTATATGAATTAGTCACTTCTGAAATGAAAAATTGAAATTTTGATACTGAAGTGTGAGTTGGCCAAATTTTAATGGTTGTAGTGTATTTTGGTGACCCAATGGGAAGATGCCACATGGACCAACCAGAGGCCGCCACGTGGTGCCTCATAGTTTCTAGTGCTTGCCTTGTTTAAAGGGCAGTTGACATATTTTTAAGGGTACAACTGCATGGCAGTTCAAGGTTTCGAGGAGGTTAGATGCCTAAGGATCAAACCCATATTTAAGGGAATTTGACTCTTATAGTTCCAAATTCCACGTGACAAAATAGAGATTGCTTTTATTTTTAGTCTATTAATGGAATTTGATTCCTGAAAGCTAGTAATAGCTCATATAAGATGTGTTTTTTCATAAAGTCTATTATTTTCAATGTAATAGGGGTTGGAGTTTGGAGAATTGTTGTAAATTTTATTTTAGATTTTTTACTTTCATCTAGGTTGAATTTCTAGTTGGTGGAAGTTCATTCCATTAAGATTGAGAAATAGGCCATCTAGTTCATCTAGGCTAGATTTCGAGTTGAGAAATAGGCTTCAACCTTAATTTGTGAATTCATGCAAAAGAAACCTTACTTTTTTAATAAGAATTTTTTTTTAAGTTAAACCTTCAACAACACTATGGCCAGAATTCAATCTAAAATAAACATTTTCTGAGATCATTGGATCTGTAAATTCAAAAAAAATTGAACGTTTACAGGATAGAGATTTAAGTAGTGGGTAAGTATTAAAACCTTTATGATGATGAAGAAGATTGTTGTAATGAGTAAGATCCACACATCATAGACATTTTTGGGTTTTTCTAGAGATATTGAATTGGAATGGTAAGAACTTTCTATTTCCTTCTTCACCCTTCCTCCTAATCTTGCTTGTTTTAGGACATTAGATAATTCATTCACCCAACCATTGCAAAGCCCTACATCTCAGAAATATAGTTAAATAATGAAACTTATGAGAAACATCCAAATATAATAATCTAGCTTCAGTCTTTTTTCTTGGTGTGCGTTATTGAATCTGTGCTCTTATTTTTTCCTTTTTATATAAATATTGCAAGAGAAAAGATATTAGGAAATTTCATTTGACATTTCCTTTTGGGCATGATGGATAAAAATTGAGGACATATGGAAATGAAAGCACATGATAGAGTTAATGGCTAAATATTCATGGTACCATGAGAAATTAACCTCCCCCCATTGATAAAATTAATTTACAGTAATAGCCTTTTCGATTGGAATTGACAATAATTACACATTACTAAAATGTACAATGATTTGTTTGTGTCCAAATCATGTGTGATTCACTACGGTGTGCATGGAGACAGAGACTCAGGGCATATATTTCCATCTTCATTCCAATAGACGCCCTTCATGGTGAGGGCATCGAACATACCCTAATGGTGATGAAGCCAAATACTTCCAAAATGATTTCTTTGCCAATAGTCGTGACAGATGCCCATATCTTTTTCTGAGGAAGCAATTTTTTCTTTATTTGCATGCTAATCAAGGTTTTCAGGAATATTTTGCACAAAATAACAATATGCATTTAGTATCTGTTGTGCTTAAATGAGGGGATGAACTATCACGGAAGAAGTGTTGTCAACAAGTGCAATCTCCTTGATCTTGGAAACCACCATTGATATGCCTGAGAGGCATGAAATATATAGTGGTTGTTTTAAAAATATTGAAATATATGTGATAATCACTATGAAAAATATTTTTTGGACACATGATATTTTATACTTTAGAGAGGATTAATAGCATTAAATGGGTTTGACATGTAAAAATGATCTCGTAATTAAAAATTGGATTAAAAGGGTCCCTACATTAGCATCCATCTAAACAAAATATCATATCTATATATTTATTTGTAATCATATCATATTTGTATTATAAATATGGTGACAAACACTATGGAACATCATTTATTGTTGGTTGTATTTGTAGAGAAAGGATCATCATCATATGTTTTTTTTTATATATGTACATTACAGTTGCTTCCTCTACTATATTTTTTTCAAATTTTTTTTTTTTTTTTCAATTTGATGGAGCTTCTAGTGTTGTACTTTTATGAGTTATGGGTTTTTTCACTATCAAAATATAAAAAAGGATTGATTTGTTTATATAAAACATTACAAATTGTTTAATTGTTTTATGCGGTAGTGATTAGTTTCGTTGCACCTATATTTCTAGTTCATCTATTAAGTATTAGATAATTTTTGTATTTCTATATTTGCAAACTTGTTTTGGAAAAGTTTATGATTCTAATAATAATAATAATATATTTTTATGGTTGTTGTCAAGATAAACACAAATTTGTTGTATGACAACCCTTGCTTGTAAAATTTTATCATACCCATGAGGTGTATACCAATTGGTTTGAGTGGAGTTTAGTCCCCAATTGGTCTCATGTTCAAATCTCATGGGAAGGGGTTGCGGATAGAAGCCACTTATGGGGGAATTAAACTATCCGAAAGAGAATCCATGCTATACAAAACTACACACAATCCTTGGAAAGAACCATGAATATTATCTTACTGTTATGTTCATTTTAGAGTCTTGCCCACGTGCATTCTAGATTCCTTAATAGGCAGATTTCAATCTTATAAGGTGGTTTCCATTGCTGAGGACGAAATCAAAGAGAAAAAATGAGCTAATGGGAGCTGCACTGCCACCCCATGATGGGAGGCACCCATAAAATGTTTGCAATCATTGGAGCCATCAATGCCACAACTCAATATGAAGATAGTTTCCATGAAACCTTAATACTTGTAGATGGTGATAAAACATAGATAAGGGGCCTAATATTTGAAAAAATAAAGGGCCATGCCCATGGCAATAATGTAGTGTTTATGAGCTTTAAAAGTATATATAAATAATAAATGTAAAATGAAATAGATTGATAGTAGAGAAATTTGAAGAGGACAAGAGAGCATTCCATTTTAAACACATATATTTTACCTCCGAGTTTCCATAAAATCTTCCTTAAAAGAGGCTAAATCATTCCCCTTGAACTTAAAAAAAACAAAATAGAGCAATACAAACAATGAATTAATTAATAACAATGCAATAAGAATAACATAAATCAAGGGTGAAAGTGAAAATAATTATCTAAGAATAGTAGAAATGCACTAAGCTTATGCATTGGTTTACTTAGGTTAATTTTCTAGAATCCTCAAAGAATACCCAACAAACTATGTATTCATGTCGCATATTTTGAAATTTCTTGTGGCGTTTGTTCCTGAGTCCTCCAAAAGGTTTTTTGGTGTATGGCTCTTCTAGAACTAGGAAAACATTGCTTGAAAAGGCAATACCAAGAGAACCATGGGTTGTTTTCATTAATGTAAGGCTAGCCAATATAATGACAAAATGATTTTGGAATTCTTAGAATCTTGGTATGTTAACATCCATGCCTTTGTTTTGTTTGAAGTCTTACAAACATTTTCTTGCATTGGAAATATATTTTTCTATTACTTTTCTCTTTCATGATAATAATTTGATACCCGCTGGGTCATTTTTGACATGTTCTAATAAAAATAATTTAGTAGATATTGTTAGGATAGTATATTATATGCCCTAATTTATAATATATATGGCCTTACTTGAATTCTCATACATGATGGAAAATAGATGTCTTGGGGTGCTACAATTTAAGGGCGTGAAAGGATATCACTATAGCTTAAAATTAAAATGTTCGAGCTAAACACAATGGTTGTTTATATGGAACCAATCACCTTAGCAACAAATCCTCTCATTTTGGATTATTTGTTGAATCCTGGGGGTATCCAAAAGCTCAAATTTACAAGATATTTTATGTGACTAGATCACTAGGACTGAAAATCATTTTTACATTGGATGGTTCAACATCTTGATGATCCATATCCTATTAAACACAAATATTGTATTCATTATTGCTTTCATCTTATCACCCCCAATATATATTGATGGTGTTCATGAGCCTATTTCTGCTTCTATTATTTATGGAAACAATATTACCTTTGACGCCATTATTTCTACCTTTGCAACTATCAATTTTCACTTATAGCCCACCAGGAAAGTAGCTTTTGTCGATGAATGACTAAACAATAGGGACCCTATGAGGCAATCATTCATGTCGTTGATGTAGTTCCAACACGACACAAACATTTGATGGTCTATCATATCCAAACACTCTATGATTGTTTTCATAGATGCCCAACCTATAAGAATGAGTTGCATTCTATTATCAAAGCCTGCAAGCAATGAAAGAATTATATTCAAGCATATTGTGATATTTTGCACTCACATGCTTATCTAAGTGTTAAGAATAATAATTTCTTCACACTTTGTTTTATCCTCTCCTTAAATTATCACCTCAAACGAATGCTTCAATTATATCTGTGAGGTGTGAGATTGATATCCTTCTACCAAATTCTAAAGACATCTTTTATATCGTAGTTAGATTTATATTTTCCTTTATTTTTCTCATCTCCTTTTGTTATATGTATGTGCGGAGATGTGAATACCTTTCTTATATTTTATAGGAGCATCAATACATTGTAGGTGTGTAAGGAGGCCTAACCTTTTGATCTGTTTGCCTATTATTTGATCTCTTTTGGTATATTCTAATAACATTTCTCATCATTGATGTCACATAATCATGGTTTCTTGTGCTCCTAGGAGGTTAATCATTCTTCCTTCTATTACGTTACCTTCAAATACATGAACATTAAAAAATATTAGCAATAAACTCCATCCAAAGGCAAATTTGATTTTCTTGATAAATATTAAAAAGACTTTTAATTTGAAAAAATAAACCAAAATGCTTTTTATTTTATTAAATATTTTTGTTTTTTTAATATAGAAAATTAATTAAATATTGAAAATACAAATATTATTTAAAAAAAATGAAAATCAAATTCCTGCCAAGAAACTTTTAACTAAACCCAACCCAAAACAAATAAAAAAAATTAGTGTTTGCCCAACTAGATTTTGGCGACACTTAACAAATATTTAAGTTGGAGGAGGAGTTTATAAAAACCGTTTTTTTTGTTTATGTTTAGCTCTTTTGATGTTTATCTCTTTTGCGACAGGTTGGAGGAGGACTGGCTTTGCCTCAGGCACTACAGGATCAGATATTTCAAGAATTTTGTAGGGTGTTCTTGGATATACCTAGACAAGAAAGATTGGGCAAACCCACTAACCTTTCTAGTTCTTCTATGTTCGTCCATGGTTGTGTTATCTTAGCTGTAGCACATGCTGTTTATTAAGAGGTACGATGAATTAGTTTATGGATCTGGTAATTTTAGTAGGTTCTCATAGCTAGTTATGTTACATTGAAATATCAATGTTTATCGTTGCTACTGAGTGCTTTGCATCTAGTATATATGTATTTCAATATATAGTGTAGTCTATAATGCTAATTTATATATATGGAGGTAAATTAATGACTCTTATTAGCTGCCTCTAAAAAAAAAAATTTGAAGGGTGTTGGTTTCAAATCTCGGCAAAGCATAAAGTGGTAACCATCATTGCATTCAATACATGCCAATGAAAGCCATGCGGTACATGTATTCTTGTGCTCTAATATTAAATGCTTGAATTTTAAATACTCGACCCCCCACCAGCCCTCTCTTCTTATTGCATTTATGTGGTTTATGCAGTGAGGGAATTTTTCACTTATCTTATTTTTTGGGTGACATCTAAATATGTTAGATTGGGGAAGAGTGTTCACTATTTTCTATACCCCTACCCTCTAATAACTAGTAACTACAATAGGAATGTTTCCTTACTCACAAGAGATAAGTGCTTTCTCTGACCCATGCATGGAAAGGATGATTTGAGTAATGAATGAAATGACTACCCTAACAATATTGTTTTGAAACCTTGCCTCTCAAGTGGTTCAACCCGAAAACACGACTGAGGGATAAGTTGGCCCAAGCGAATAAGCAGATTCGATAGTAACCGATTTGAGGCGAATGATGAGAAATAAGTTGGGTTGAGAGTTTAGTATATCTCTTGCTACCTTGGCATCACTAGTGTCCCAAAATGATCCCACTACTATGACCAGGTGAGTCTCTCTTCACAGAATTGAACGTGCATTTTCTTTATCTCTTGACAAAATTAATACATTACGTCTCTATTTCAAGTGGTTTAGAGAGAACATAAGCACATTCAATTTTTCCAAGAGATGTTGATATGATCATATCGGTGGGACCATTTTGGGATGGTGGTGACATGAAGGAAGCAAGCGATGGAAGTGGTAATGTGGTGTAGAAAAAATTTTCTGACATAAGAAAATACTGGTTTCCTACCTTTACTTGGTTGTTTTTCAAATGCACTCGAGTTTTCTATCAGATGCACAAGAATTTAGAGTGGCAGAGTAAATGTTGAGCGAATTCTTGAACATTTTTTTTTATGAAGGATTCGAACAATGGCATTAGAGAAAACCAGCTGCATAATTTTTCAATGCCACAAATACATTCACAACTATGTTGGTGCCCCTGCATCATTTTCAGCCATATTGTCGAGATAGTGGATAGTGGTTCTACCTGTAAGTAATTGATTTATTATGTTATTAATTTAAATTGATATTATTTGTAAGATCAATCTTTATTGATTTGGATAACTTGTTATATATTTCAAGAACCTCCCACTCAGTTTAATAAATAAATGATCTAGCTTGTACTTGACAATTTGCGGAATTATTACTTGAAAGTGGTGTATGATTTTTAACTTTTTATGTGTCTTAAGTTCATTTGTTCTTGCTGAAATTTAACACATATGACAGAAAAATAATGAAGCAATAAAATATTCACACACAACATCAAAATTAATCTAGGAGTTCACCCGCATCTCATGGGCCACGCCTCCTTGACTTGGCTCTTTGGGATTATGGTAAGGTTTCTTTTACAAGTTCTACACTTCTCCAATGGATAATGAACTGATCCAAAGGGTTGATAATACCATCTATATCCCTCTCATGGCTGTCCAAACTCTGGAAACAACTTTAGGCTCCCCTAGACACAATTCCTTCAGTCGGTGCACTAAGCTACACTAAGCTTCTACATGGAAAAAAATCCTTCAGAATTCTAATTCTTTCTCTGAAACCACACCTGTATCCATCACACATTAGACACCAAATATCGACTGATAAATTTCTCAAAATGAGCACTACATCCCCAAACTAGGCTAGCCTCCACGGTTTGCCCAGGGCTGCCCAAAACTTCCCTTCATATTTTTGAGCTCTATAAGTCATCAAAATATTCTGCAAACACTTTCATTGGTTTCAAAATGTCTGAAATAGTCATCTGGTTGCTCCGGTTTCGCCTCCAACACCTGTCGGCACCCCTTGGCACTAGGGTCACTGAAAACTTCTCTACTGAGTTCTCAACCTCTAGAATTCATAAAAACCATCTAAAATATCTGCCATTAGATTCAGAATGTTGATTACAGCTATAAATGACTATTGGTTCGCTGCATAAGGCCTCCTGCTCCCCTGGCTAGGCCCTGAACTGTTGTAGGAAAAAATTGGCACTAATTGCCCTTGTAACTTCACTGAAGTTTTTCAGCCTTCAAAAGTACTCTACAGGATCTGGAAACCATTTCATCATATTTAGAACATCTAAAATATCCAAATTAGACTATTGTATCTCTGGATAAGGCCTCTAGTTCCCCTGGCTAGGCCTCAAACTGATTCTACATCCTGGTGGCCCTGATGGCCCCTTGAACTTCACTGATACAAAAACCTACTTAGAAGCTCTATGATGGCTCTGCAACCTACTCCATTAAGTCTGTAATGTTGGACATAGTCGAAATTGACTATTGGCACTCCAAAATTGGTTCACCCTAGCTCATGATAGAGCCAAAACCAATTTTTCCCAGTGTCCCCTAAGGAAACTCCACTAAATGTGGAGGACTTGAGTTAACTGCAGTTAGAAAAGGCAATTCCTCCATTTTCTTTGGGGCGTTCCAAATAATCCACTTGCACTAACCGTGGCATTAAACTATGGTTGGAGGCACCTGTCACATGGTTTCGTCTTCCCATAACCGTCGTCGGACTTGTGGGATCCATTTAAATATTTAACCATGGCATTAAAACCCCGCAATGTGACAATGGTTAACATGTGAACGGTTATGCTTTAAATAAATTTTTAATGCCAGCGGTTCTGACTTTGGCCTCATGGTTTTAGCGTTATGGCCACATTCAGGAGGGGCTGGCCCCTCCAGACCCCAAACCATATGTTATTTAAAACATAAATATATTTGCTCCGCCAATGTTGTTAAGAACTAAATGTGTATTACAATGGTAAGTCGCGGGCTATGCGGACACAAGGTTGGGTGGTCAACTCCCGTGAGCTCCAAAAAATTTTAGCATAGTAAACGGGGGCAACGTGGCGGCTCCTTATTGGTGCGAAATTCAAAAGTCAAACCAATATCCAATTGTACTATGCCACTTGTCCAGTGTAATTGGTGCATACAGAATATTCTGGGGAATATTTCGAGGAATATTTCACGAATATTCCCTAGAATATTATCTTTTTAATTTTCCAAATTTCCAATTCAAATTTGGTCAAAATCCAGTTTTTGTAGTTTACTAGACTTTTCAAACTGCAATATCTTCTTCATACGATGTCGATTTTTCAAACCGTTCAAGGCACCGAAATTGCAACAATGAGAAATTTCTGGTCACTTAGGTTCAACACACTTTCGAACACTTTGAATTTTGAGCTATCGTCCTAGTCCATGATCCAGTTCTGATCACACCTCCCCATTAGGAATCTTTTTGACCCCAAAAGATTGATATACTGATGTGTAAAGTAGATGAGAGTACAACACCATCTTCTCTTCAGCCTCCAAACAGTTGCCTTGCATGGCTAGTGACTTTGAACCACAACTAGAAAGCAATTGACACTTCCCTTCCTGGATGCACTTGTCCTCCTGTCTAGAACTATCTTTCTTGCACTCACTCAGAAACTGTATTTCTTGCACTCACTCAGAAATTTTTGGCGATAAATTTGCAGAAGGTAGCTAAACATCACTGCCTTAATCATTGATCCAAGGTGGCTCAAAAAAACAAGAGATTATAGCATAAAATACAACATACAACCTAAATTTGCATATGTACAAAGGAGTATGTCTTATTGCGTTAAGAATCCCAACCACTTCTCACCAAGCCACTTCCATGACAAATTTTGTTGCCGCAACTCTTTTTCATATAAAAATCCATTCTTACATCAATAATGGAATCCTTGTTTCCACCTTCGCCAATATTTATGTCCTCTTGTTGCACGTGCTTGGGACGATTCGTTGGATGAAAAGTCCAACAATGGGAAATAACATGTCCCCCCTTCTGGAAATATGTGCAAATCTTATACACTTTTTTTGAAAGTTGCCTTTGCTTCTTCTACTTCCTATATGCTTTCTTCCACATCCAGCATCTCGAAACATCATGGTTAAACCGACCACAATATGTACAGCAAATATTTCTTTCATTTAAGCATCTGAAATTATCATGCCCTGCAAAAACACAATCAAATTGATCATGGGAAGATTTATACCTTTTGTGCTGCTTTGCATGTTCATCCTTTTTGCCTTCATGAGGAGATGAAATAGTAGAGGCTCCAGCTTTCATTTGTAGACTAACATCATCGTTCTTGTCTTGAAAACTGTTCAAACTCACATGCTCGCCATAAGCTGCATGTCTACAATATTTTTTCTGCAACAAAGGTTTAAAGCAATGGCAATCATCTTTGAAACAAATTTCACATATTTGCAAAATTAGAACTTGGAACAAAATTTCTCTTTGACATTGCCTCGCATGCCTTCATGGCTTTGGATTTTTCGCCATTAAATTGCACATAACCAAGACCAAGATTCTTGGGTCGTTCCTCAACCAAAATAGGTTCAACCATGCCTTTTGCATGTTTTCCTAAATCCTTGCCTTCATAGCCCATTTTAATCATTAACTTGGACCCTATACCTCTCGTGTGATTTTCGAAAGAACCAACACATCTTTCTAATGAGGAAACTGAAGACAAGTTAGAGTGGATTACCTCTTCCTCACGCATGTTCTTGGTCAAAGCCTCTTGGGCTTGATGGAGCTGCATCTCCATATCATGCAATATTTGAAGAATTTCTTCCTTTTCTTGCTTCATGGAAAACAATTTCTCATGAAGTTTAGTTCTTTCTCTTCTATCTTCAAACAGAATCTGCACCATCTCCTTCACTATAATAAAGGCATGCTTCATATCTTCATCGAAGAATCTTGCGAAGGAGGAAACCTCACTTGTAGAAGTTGTCATTATGATGTCAATCAACAAAAGTAACTTCAAAAAAGTTCACAAAGCTTTCAAAACAAATGACAAGTTTTTTTTTTTTTTTTTTTTTTTAAACCAAATGGTTGTAGAGACAAACTCTTATTCAAGCAGCCAAACAACAAATAAACTCCAAGAGCTTCTTAACTAACAATCATCAAGAGGGTTTTTGTTCTAAGGGTGACCTTGAGGTCCTTTGGGGTAAGGAAGATGCCTTTAGCCCTTTCTTCCTTTTTTTCCTCTCCAGGACTTAGCTAATCAATAGTTATCCCTTCACCTCCAGTAAACTCAAACAACAGTCAGTTTGCAAACAGTAAAATAGTCAATATTTTGCATTGTTTAAACACCTTTCAAGTTATACAAGCAAGCTAATGCTCTGTCAATCAAGAAACCAAGTGCTCTGATACCAACTTGATCTCAAAATGGTCTGGATAACTTGTTATGTATTTCAAGAACCTCCCACTCAGTTTAATAAATGAATGGTCTAGCTTGTACTTGACAATTTGCGGAATTATTACTTGAAAGTGGTGTATGATTTTTACTTGTTTATGTGTCTTAAGTTCTTTTTTTCTTGCTGAAATTTAACATGTATAACAAAATCATAATGCAACAATAAAAAATTCACACACAATAGCAAAATTAATCTAGGAGTTCACCCGAATCTTGTGGGCAACGTCTCCTTTGAGCTTTTTCATCTTGACTTGGCTCTTTGGGATTATGGTAAGGTTTATTTTGCAAGTTACACACTTAACTCCAATGGATACTAAACTAATCCAAATGGCTGAGAATACCATCTATATCCCTCTCATCGTTGTCAAACTCTGCAAACAGCTTTAGGCTCCCTTAGACACAATTCCTTTAGTCGATGCAATGAGCTGCACTGAGCTTCTACATGGCACAAACTCCTTCAGAATTCTAATTTTGTCTCTGAAACCACACCTTTTTTATCCATCACACATCAGACACCAAATATCAACTGATAATTTTCTCAAAATGAGCACTGCATCCCCAAACTAGGTTATCCTCCACGGTTTGCTCAGGGCTGCCAAAAACTTTCCTTCAGCTTTTTGAGCTCTATAATTCATCAAAATGTTCTGAAAACACTTTCATTGGTTTCAAAATGTCAGAAATAGTCAATATTGACTATTCATTTGCAGAAATGGCCTCTGGCTACTCCAGTTTCGCCTCCAACACCTGTCGGCACCCCCTAGCACTAGGGTCACTGAAAAATTCTCTGTTGGGTTATCGAACTCTAGAAGTACTCAACAACTTCTAAACCTCTTCCAATAGATTCATAATTCTGATTACTATCATAAATTACTATTGGTTTGCTGCATAAGGCCTCCTGCTCCCATGGTTAGGCCCTGAACTGCTGCAGGAAAAAACTAGCACTGTTGGCCCCTGTAACTTCAATGAAGTTTTTTGGCCTTCAAAAGTACTCTACAGGCTCTATAAATAATTTCATAAGATTCAAAACATCTGAAATATTGAAATTATACTATTTCATATCTGGATAAGGCCTATAGCTCCCCTGGCTAGGCCTCAAACTAATTCTACCTCTTGGTGGCCCTGATGGCCCCTTTAACTTCACTGATGAAAAAACCTGCTTAGAAGCTCTCTGATGGCACTGAAACCTACTATATTGATTCTGGAATGTTGGAGCTAGTCGAAATTGACTATTGGCACTCCAAAAATGGTTCACCCTAGCTCAAGATAAAGCCAAAACCAAATTTTCCCAATGTCCCCTAAAGAAACGCCACTAAATGTGGAGGACTTGAGTTATCTGCAGTTAGAAAAGGAAATTATACCATTTTCTTTGGGATAGGCCAACTAATTTTCTTGCACTAACCATGGCATTAAACTGTGGTTGGAGGCACCTCTCACATGGTTTTGTCTTCCCATAACCATCGGCGAATTTGTGGGATCCGTTTAAATCTTTAATGGTGGCATTAAAACCCCGCGATGTGATAGTGGTTAATATCATTTAACATGTGAACGGTTATGGTTTAAATCAACCGTTAAAGCTAGTAGTTCCGACTTTGGCCCCATGGTTTTATCATTATGGCCACATGCGGGAGGGGCTGGCCCCTCAAGACCCTAAACCATATGTTATTTAAAACATAAATATATTTGCTCCGCCAATGTTGTTAAGAACTAAACGTGTAGTCCAACGGTAAATCGCAGGCATTAAAAACATGTTTTTGGGTGGTCTACTCCCACAAGCTCCAACAAATTTTAGCAAAGTAAACTGGGGCCACATGGCGGCCTCCGGGCCTACCATGTGGCAGCTCCTTATTGATCCGAAATTCAAAAGTCGAACCAATATCCAATTGTACTCAGGCACTTGTCCAATTGTAATTGGTGCATATGGAATATTTTAGGGAATATTTTGAGGAATATTTCAGGAATATTCCTTGGAAAAATCTCTTTTTAATTTTCCAAACTGCGAAGTCAAACTTGGTCAAAGTCCATTTTTTGCAGTTTACTAGACTTTTCAAACTGCGATATCTTCTTCATACAATGTCGACTTTTCAAACCGTTCGCGGCGCCTAAATCACAACGACGAGACAATTCCGATCGCTCAAGTTCGGAGCACTTTTTAACACTTTTAATTTTGATCTATCGTCCTGGTCCATGATCCAATTCTAATGATTTATTTATATTTGAAACCGTGGGTTATGATTTGATTCATGATTCTAATAACGCTGACCACAGAAATATACTAACAGCATATGGGGCTATTTTTCTCCTCCTCCATATTTTCATATTGTTTTCTCCCTTTGCAGCTTGTGGAGTTAGTGGAACTCTGTATGCTTTGTTACTCCATTTTACGGGCTACGCCTACTGTTATTCATTCTTTTACCGAAATATATTCCACTCCAAATTGAACTTGGACGAGAAACCTTGTGGATATTTCCTTGTTCACTTCTTTTGTGAGTGTTGCGCTCTGTGCCATTAATACATAGAACTCAAGAACAAAGGCATTGATCCCACTCTCAATAAGTGATGTTCCCTTTATTCTCCTATTATTGGTAGAATATGCCCATGTATAACTTTCCAAAAATGGTCCCACAACTATGGGCATATCAACATCTCTTTGAAAATTTTAATGTGCATTTTCTCTCTCTAAACCACTCTAAATAGAGATATATAAGGACATACTGAAGCTTCCCGTGCAACCCCTTAAATAGGTATCCTTTCTGGGAGTTGGGCTGAGAGTTTAATGTTTGATGGAAAAGAATAAAAAGATGATGAGTTAAACATATTTTTATCATTCAATTTATAAACCTTTTTTTAATCTTAAAATATACAGATGTTGATACACACTGTCCATGTTTTAATTAATATCTCATTTTTTTTTCACGATCAAATCTTTCAAATATTTTGCACGGTGTTCCTGGATATACATAGACAAGAAATATTGGGAAAACCCACTAACCTTTCCAATTATTCTATGTCAGTCCATGGGCGCCTTCTCTTAGCTGTAGTACATGCCAATTATAGTCCATTAAGAGGTATGATGAATTACTTTATGTATCTAGTAATTTTAATAGGTACTTGTAGCTGGTTATGTTACACTAAAATCTTGATGTTTATAGTTGCTAATGAGTGCTATGAATTTAGTATATATTTATTTCAATTTGAAATGTATTCTCTAATGCTAATTTATACATAATGAGGAGAATTAATCATTGTTATTAGCTCTCTCTGAAAGAAAAAAAGGATTTTGAAGGGTGTTGGTTTCAAATCTAGGCAAAGCATAAAGTGGAGGATGAGTAAAAATTTAATTTATAAAAAAAAATTCAATCTCAAAATATATAGATGTTGATACACACTATTTATGTTTTAATTAATATCTCGTCATTTTTTCACGGTCGGATCTTTCTCTTGGTGATAGGTGGCCCTCTATAGTGAGTCTCTCAAAAGGATAGGATGCTACAATACTAATTTTTAGGGCATGACCTAACCCCTGAGATGGAAAAACCTTATCATATTAGAGCTCTTCATGAATTACTTGGTGACATTCTCATTGGAGGACCACTACCTAAACCTTAAACTCCCCCCCTCCAATTATAGTCAGTTGGAAAAATTCTCATTGTTTCTTCTCAGACCACAATGCAGAAAATTATATTCACCCACTCGAGGAGTGATTAGTGCATGAAAATATTCTCCTTATACCAAGTACCCATTAATTACTCGAGCTCCACATCAAGGTCTTAGACCTCATACTTCAATTTATAACTCGTATGGAGTGAGTCAGCGGATGGTGGAACCTTAATGAGAAATGTTCTGACTTGTGGTCTTACATGAACAAATTAGATCTATTGTCGCTACTTTGATCCAAAGAAGAAGATTGGGTGACACAGAGGCAAAGGTTGTAACATAGGAGTCAATTAAGGTGTGGTTTTGAGTTTTCTGGGATCAAGTAACAGTAGTTGCAGAGCACCTACTGAACTAGGTAAAAACATCATCATTGGCTTAAACAAATGAAGAAGCTACCTCGTTCGATGGAATATCTATTTCAACATCTGATTCAATAGGTTATGGTAGTCCTATAATGGACCAGAGATTTAATAACTTCTTTCTATGCCTTTCCCACAACTAGTGCTTCTACACCTATTGGTCCTTCGACCAGATGCACTACTCTAGCTCTTCTTTTCCCGCGACCGCAGCTGGCCTTGGGTATGGGTCCCAATATGGAACAAAAATAAGTAATGGGGTGCTACTATTGGGGTTTCTAGTAATTTTTCAATTGATTCAACTGTGAATGAATGATGTTTGTCCAATCCCCATGAGTGGGAAGGATATTAAGAGGTGTTTCTCCTTCTATTGTATCACTCAATAGACTCAATATACTAAGCCACTAACATAATCAACAATATAGGTTTCACATAAAATTCCATAAACAACAGAACCAATTGAAGAATCAACTGGAACTACTACTATTGGTGGGTATCTAACAAATGGGGATGTTGGTCATGGATCCATAGGCATTAGGAAACTTACTCCTACTGGTGCATCTCGATCTCGATCTAGAAATGGAACTGCTATATATGAGTCAAGATCTCAAGACTCAGAATCTTCAACTCATTCACGGAGGTGGTTGTATCAATTAGACCTATTATTCGTGATGCTTGGCCTCGGTATCACTACTGGACCGCTTCTTGGAAGAACAACTACTTGCATTTGGCTCTACTGCTTATGGTGTTGTATAAGCATTTGAGTAAGTGAACCAACTCATGATCTACCTGCTTCTTGGTTCTATTTGAGCCAAAACCCAATTTTTAAAAGGTACATCTAATTGTTTTTTAGTAAAAAATTTACACACAAACATGTAGCATTAATGGGACCCCTAGGCATGTAGTACTTGTTGAAATGAATATGCAATTTTTTCATGATGAATTTTGAAATGACAATGCATTTCTCTTTTGTGATGTGTTTCTGTATTCTTCAGATAGATATTTTGGGTTTAAGAAGATCGATTGAGGGTATATTGTCGGCATTTGTTAATGGATGCTACTATGACACCCCCAACAATACCTTGGTATGTATGTCTATTTTCGTTCTCATTTTCACACTCTCTCACCCACACACTATCATTTTTTATTATTATTATTTTCACATTATTCTAACCATCTTCACAAAAACCAAAGGCATACTAGCACTCTTTGATAAATGTACCAACAATTCCCTTAATTTAGTCTCACAACAAACAAAGTTTTTAAAACAAAATAAATATACAGGATTTCTCTTGTTCTAAAAAATACATTATAGCCCATATGCATAATTCTTTCATAAAAAATATATATTTGAATTTCAACAATTCTAGGAATTAGTAAACGATAATTTTAACACCCTACTACTCAACACTTAGTAAACAACTTCAAAATCCAAATATTATCTTCAAGTTTAATAGCTGGTTGATTCCTTCTTTGACCTCCACTCCTAGAGGTAGCCATTTGGATAAATCATCTGCTCTTGTGTTAGGTTCTCTACAAGTGTAATGATAAGATATGCTGGAGAAGAATGTATCCATTTTTTTCATTTGAGCTAGAAAAAGGTGAAAATTGATATTCCCAAATTTGTAGCAACCCTTCATCTAGTGTATAACCACATCATAGTCACCAAAAATAAAAAAATTTGTCACCTCCATGTATGTTTCTAGTTTCATTAAGATCATTAACATTTCACCCAATATTGCATTGAAATTAAGGAGAAGAGAATCATTTAGAGATAAGGTACTTCCTGCAGTACAAAGAGTATGTTTCTCTTGGCTAGCACCATGCAAGTCACCCCAATTTATCAATTCATGGTTTCTTCCACATCTTGGGTTTTTGTATCTTTTGGTATCTTTTTATGCTTCCAAAAACTGACCTGATATTAGATGCACATTCAAATGGAGGAATGAATCTCTCCAGAAATATATCAACATTTCAAGCTAACGATGTGCTCCAATAAACCACAACATGAGGAGCTCTAAACCTTTAATTTCTTTATTCTGGGTCTAGTTCTTGAAAGCCTCCTCCATAGTCTAAACTTGTCACCCTTCCCTACAATTTTTCAGTTACTTCATCTCTTCCCATACCTTACCTTCATATTTGGAATTGTTAATAAATGATCAACTGGTTATCTTTCCTTATTACATAGTGTGCACCACCTTGGACCATTCTTGATGTATTTTCCAATTTAATGCTTTGTTCCAAAGAACTAATGACAACTAAACCTTTGAATTTAGAGGATCATAAGACTTCCATGGAATCTTTCACCTCTAAGCCTCCTCTTCCTAAGTTGTATCTACAAAATTTTCTTTGTACCCTAACATAGGATTATATCCCACAGGGAAGGGTTCCTTGAATATAAAAAAAAACATCCTCCTTTATTATTCTAATAAGAATCTTCTTATGGTGATCCACAAATTCCTTCCAGTGGTGTATTTCCCTCTTTTTCAAATGAAACTCCTTTTATTTCTTCCATATTTGCTGGGAAATTGAGGCAGATATTGCATCAACTCCCTAACCCAAGGTATGAATTCCTTGACATTGTAAAGTATCAATTAAATCCAATGGTAATTTGTAGGATTATCCACATAAAACCTATAAATTAGCCTCTATTCCGATCTTATCCCCTTTTCCAACTCCCAATACCAACCATATACCTACCAAAGTGAAAGTCAGTTCCAATGATTTCTTGACTATAGACCCATTGTGGATAGTTTTGTTTCCTTCCTATCTCATTACTCTATGTAAGGTGTTCAATGTTCTTTTGGTATATCACCTGCCTCCAAATTCCCTATTTCAAACAACTCATGGCAATTTGGCATTCAGAACTTTTTCTCCTCTAATTTCTTGACATCAGGGAATGCCCTCTTTTTTCCTCTTACCCGTCCACAAAAAACTTTAAATCACTTCCTTCTAATTATTTCAATACCCCTTAGGGGTTGTTGTGCTATAAAACAACCCCCCCCCCCCCATTTATTTGAATATCTATTAAGCTTATGAATAATAAATGGTGACCCTTAAAAAAAAATAGATTTTAGGAAACATTATTTCGCTTAGCATTAGTTTTAAAACTTTAGGAATAAAAGGCATGAACCTTTTTTGCTTTGATTTCATTGAGCTTGGCGCAAATCGCAAAACTCACAAGATAACAAAGTTAGAAGACATGTAAAATTTGTGAATTGCGATAAGCGCTAAGACCTTTTTGAGTTATATGTAATTCCTCGTTAAAAAGCTTAGAAAACCCTTACAACTATAAATCACATCGCGCCTCCTTAAAAGACAAAATTTTATCATTTGAAAAGAAATTGCGATGAGTTGGACCTGATAAAAAAATAAACGAACAATGAAACGTATTCGTGAAATCTGATAAAATTCAATGCTTTTAGTTTTAGCGCATATCGCATCCCACAGCATCAACCCAAATGAAAGTTATTCCCGCCTTGATAAAGTGTGATTGTGATTTGCGCAGATCGCATCTCGCATGCACTCACAGTCAAAATACATAATATGGATGCTTGTAAAATCTACGATTTGCGATATGACTTTTATTACTAAATCACTTGAAGTAATACTTAATAAATTGGTCCGTTCATAAGATATAATGATTTAAATCTTTTGATTGGACATATAGTGTAAAATATGTAAAAGAATTGATAATCGTTTAAAGGGTTATTAACGGAAATCAATGCCATACAGGCTCAAAAATATCGATATCTTTCTAAAGCATGTTTCAAATAAAAGCACTAGATTTTTAATTTATAGCTATTTAACTCTGTTTCTTTATTTCTTTTCACTCTTCATCTCAACTTTTAATTTCCTTGTCTTGCTTGAATTTAGGAAACTATCTGATAAAGAGATATCAATAGAAATGACAAAGGAAGGAAAATCAGTTGCCCAACCATCCACCTCGGAAGTTACAGAGATGCCTCCACTATTTTCAGACACTACGTGCAATAAGGACAGTGGAATTTCTTCATGGGAGACCATGTATAATACATTTAAAGGATAAAATCCAAGGTAACTAAATAATGTAGCGACGACAGATGCGGCCATTTCATCAGAACCATCCAACTTTGAAGTTTCACGTTCATTTTTACATAGGATAGTTGCAAGGCCAAAGATCTTACCACACATTCATATGGTAAATGGTTCATCGACAACCTCAATATTGTAGACAGAACGTTCAAAAATTTTAAACAGGAAAACATGGGTTCATTCACACGAGAGGATTTGCTTACAATTTACCATTTGCCAATGCCACAGAAAGCTTATGATAAAGCTTTCCTGGAGAAGTTTGCAAAGGAGAACCAAGACCCAATGAAGGTTGTGAAAGAATGGAAGGCAGATCAAGGCAAATTAAAGTGGAACAAACTCGATGTGTACCCAATAGCGCAATTTCCATCACCCTATTTTTTTGTAACGACAATGTTGTGTAGATCGTTTTTGATACCTGATACCACTAAATTTTCCATTGAATGGGCTCCCTTAATTAATGCAGTCGTCAATTCTACTATCATGAATTGGGAAAACATTTTATCCAATATGGATTACAGAATAAATAGGGTCTTTTCGACTAGGAAAATCCCTCCTTTTTACATGAGCACATATATTATGGATACCATATGTTTCTACTAGACCTTTCCTGTTATGGGTTGGAAATGGACCAGCCAAGACCCTAATCCTATTCATATTAATCATAAAGCCCCGTGGGAGTCTCAATTTTGTTCCCATTTCTATAAGATTTGTCATGGAGTCATGTTTCCCATTCATCAAACCATTTTTAAAGAGAAAGCTCCTAGAATTTATAAAGAATCCAGTGCATATATTTTTCCAATGGCCAGATGGTTCAGAGAAGAGAATTTTACTTATGCCAGATTTTTCGGGATTCTTTCTCCCCCTCATGTTTTGCCCTACTATGTTCCAGATAAATTCTTGGCTAGAGAAATTGCATCTCAAACACTTGTAAATGGTATAACTAAGCAGCTCAGGGATTCTAAGAAAGCCATTTGGCCTACATTTCCATTACAACATGGTACCTTCGCTCTATTTGATGTAGTTCATACAACAAAGGAAATTCCAAACATTACTTATTTGAATTTGGCTTTAATTCTAGGGAGAGAGTATGATCCTAATAATTTGGTCAAAAATTTTACCACTACTCTTAAAGTTATATCTTTTATGCATGCAAAAGGATTTTTTTGATGATTCATTTGAAGGAACATAGAAATTTACAGAGTTATTAAAAATGGAATCCAATAAGCTTGGTGTAGCAGACCTTAAATTTTTTCATGACAGAAACAAGAGGTTGGAAACAGTCCCATTGGACTTGTTACTAATTGAAGAAATCAGAGAACCAACCCCTAGTATCAGTTTAGATGATGAAGAAAAATATATGTCAGAAGATGAGTCATAGGAAAAATAAATTCAAGATTCAGAGCTTTCACAACACAAGTCTCAAAGTTCAGATCATTCTGATAATGAATCTGAAAGTAAAAATGAGAGCCGTGATAAGATAATTGAAGATGTAATCAAAGGAACCGGTATACATACTGAGGAAGGAACTAGTGAAGTTGGATTATTAAAATCATCTTCAAAAGAACATCATCAAGTTCAAACTACATCTAAGTTCCAGACAATAAAATATTAAGTAGAGCATTTGGGAAAAGAATGGACAAAGTTTACTTAAGAACTGCATACACAACTTAATCCTAATCCAGAAGGATCAACAAGTTTTCAAAATCCTGAGAAAACTCACAATATAGCAAAAACAATAGTGGCACTTTAGAAAAACCCATAGTTTTAAGAACAAGAGATCATCCCTGCCTACCCAACAGAAGAAATCATTTTAAATATTGAGGAAATACCTCCATTACACGTTTTCTATAGTCCAAGTCACAAATTTGTAGTAAAGTGGAGGAAAAGAAGAAGAGTTTATGAAACAGTGGCAACTCTCAATAATGAATCAGTAGATGTTGTTTGGAAAGACACTTTTGTCAATCCAACAAAACATCTTACTAAATTGTCACAATTTTTAGGGGCATATGAAAATTCCATGATGGATAAAGCAGCAGAAGTTACACTTCTGCTCAGACAAAGAGAAGATAGAGTTCAAGAGCGGGAAAGACAACTAGAACAAGAAAATCATAATTCCAATAAACAAGTTGAGATGAAAATGGCACAATTCGAGAAGGAATTTGAAATATTAAAGTTACAACATCAAGTAAAAATCTCTAAGAAGGATACACATATAGAGGCAGTAATGGATCAGCTTAAAATCCAACCTCCAATAGAACAGTTCATAAAAGAAGCACTTTAATGGAACACAAAGTTGAAACAACAAAAGGAGACTTTTAATCAACAAATCTCAACCACCAATTCATACCGTGAAACAAGTAAAAACTTGACTCAACAAGTGGAAAATAGAATATTTGAATATGAAAATATTCATAAGAAATTTCTGGATTCATTTCATGGCAAGAATATGAAAAATGAAAAAAGGTTGATCTCCCGAAAGTTGACAAATTTCATAAAGATATTTTATTTAAAGTCTGGGAGATGCAATTAAAACAAGTAGAAAAGCAACATCAAAGGAAGAAAACTTAGCAAATGAGATCATTAAGTTTGTCAATGGACAACTTCAGAATGCTAAGCTTATTAAATAATATACAGCTGAAGCGATCCCAGAGGTCAAAATATTGGAGACATGGTGGAAATAAAGCATCGAGACAGAGACACAATCTATCAAGCAGATAAAAAAAATTAGATCAAGAAAAATACTGGAACTTCTTGATAAACACATCATCAATGCATGACTCTGCAATCTTTAACCGATTCAGCAAGAAAAGCATTGCAACACTCTCAAATGATGTGTTTAAAGGCTAGGTCAGATCTAGGATCACACAACCAACTCAGTTGAAGCCGATGATGGATATTTGCTAGCTCAAAGATCAAATGACGAAAGAAGATCAACCCACCTAAGCAATCTTGTTATATTTATTTCTAGATTAGAGTTTAGTTTACTTATTATGAGGAAGGCTTTTTTAAACCTCCTCTAATTTTTATGTAATAATATATTTTTGACATATTTATTTTAGCATTTAAACCCTTCTCATGCATTTAGAGAAGGGTCCAAAATTTTATCAAAGAACAATTTATGAAAGATTGCACTTTTGTACTTTTATGAATTCCTTTGATGAAATATATGGATTAGGATCTAATTTTTGGAAAATTTGATATGCTTTACTGAAATTTCTCTTTTGTACTCTTAACGTATATTTGAATTGAAGGGAAGTGAGTCAATATTGTGGATTTCATGAGCAAAACTTATCATATATGGTACTTTTATCTCATGATTAAGTCTTGATTATGAATCTATAGTAATTTCTTTTTATATTGTGATATGTATGTAGTCTAACTTACATTTTATCATTCATGCACTTATGTACAATGTTTCAGCTGTAATTCCTTATTATATACATAAAGAAATTGACAGATGCGATATATTTCACATAATTATTTTTATTAACTATTTATTCAAGATAATCATTTTACATCATTTTCATCTCTTTCAGCAATTGAATGATATTTATTACCTTTTGTTGTAAGACATCTTTCTAGATCACATCAATGGTAATTTGTCTGGGTTATAGATTAAGTTAAACAAATAGGTTAAGTAGATGTGTATGTTCTATTATTTAGATAAATTACTTTCATTCGTTTAAATTCATTTATCATTTTACATTGTATCAAAACCTACCATTATCATATCAATCTCTTTATTTTGGGAAACCGGTCCCATTATCCCCAGTCAGAGCCACTACACCAAACGGAAAAGGAGCTACTTTAAGGTATGGACCAGGTGGTTATCCCCCATGTTGTCGCAACGAAATTCTGGGGCTTCAACATTTTGACACTAGAAGGAGGGACAATTTTGAATGGCAAGGAAAACCGATAAAAAAATCTAGCTTTCTTAATAGTCGTTCTGCATTTAGATCCCCTCCAAATTTTGGATCCCCATATGCAATAAATATTTTAAGATAAGAAATTGAATAATATTATCCAAAATCCACTATTATATCTCAGAAGTTTCTTTTTTCATATTATAAATTTGAATTACCAAAATTTCAAACTTTGATTGAAAAGTTAGAACAAATCTCCATTTCAGCTGAAAAGCCTACAATACCACAGCTATCTGAAGAAAGTGTTTCATCTATGCTACAACCTAAAAGAATCTTGACTTGTTCTCTAAGTGATAAAATTGGAGTTCCTCCTTTGGAATTTCCCATTCCTTTTTCCCAAAATAATACCAAGAAATCTAAATCAAAAACATCTATTAGTGATATTTTTTCCAATTCCTCATCCCAAACCCATTCATTTCCCCCACAATTTCAACAACTCTCACTCACACTACTGGTGCTATTTCCTCTAGTCCAGGTAGTCAATCTACCTCTTCTTCCACTCACATCCCATTCATATCTTTATCCACCCAAACTACTACAATCATGGCAGGACAACAAATACCACCATGTGTACAACCATGGAATAATCCAGGTGTTGTAGCAATGACAACTCCTCTTCACCCACTTACTAAGTATCCTGAAAGATGGTTACCCAAATTCAATCCTAATGAGGGTCTACCAATAGAAGAACATTCCACAATTATCTGTTAGCCATCAATTTAAAAGAGGTAATTGAAGAAGACTATGTGGTCAGATTATTTCCATATACTCTTACAAGTTCTATAGGATCCTCGTATTTTTCATTACCTGCTTGCTCTATAACTAGTTGGGATATGTTTGAAGAAAAAATCCTAGCTAAGTTTGGATATGCCAGAACCATTGCATTGCTCATCAATGACTTATCAAATCTCAAGGCTAAAAGAGGAGAGAAAATCAAAGACTTCAATTCTAGATTCAATAAATTAATCAATAAAATCTCTACTACATCAATTCCTGGTGCTGAAGTTCAAATTGAGTGGTATATCTATTCTCTTCCCTCTAATATAGCCATTTTTGTAGATAGAGGGAAGTTAGCTATATTAGCAGAAAACATGAAGGAATCCTTGTCTATAGAGAAACGTATTATTTCTCTTGAAAAGAAAAGCTCTCAAGAAGAGAAAAAATCCAAGAAATGTTCTTTTATATATGATTCAAAGAAAAAGCCATCAAAAGATCCTTTTGACATAGAAGGCCTCCAGAAAGTACTGAAAACCATGACAAATGAAATGGTATACATCAAAAATCAAGTTGCTGAAAATTCCAATGCTAATAAAACTTTCAGATCTTTCAAGAGAAATCAATCTTCTAGTCCTCAACCACCCAATATTATATCTAATGTTGCGTCTGACCTAGAAACAGAAGATGAAGAAACTGAGGAAGAGGAAGTATTTGAATTAAATGGTATGTGGGACTTTATCATTCTAAATGAAGAAAAACAAGAAGCTTTGTTGATTATTACTAGAAGCAAAGGACCCACTGAAGTAAACCAACCAAGTCAAAAGTAAAAAGTTTCAACATCAGCTTCAAAAGACAATTCAGCTAATAAAAAATTTTCTTCTAAGGTTTCACATTCTATTCCACCATCAAAAAAATTCCCAACTACATCAAAAACCTTGGTATTATCTGATACCATGGAATATAATATTTTTGAAGATATGAAGAAAGTAAATGCAAACATCTCACTTCATGAAATTACCAAATTGAAACAAAAACATAAGATATTGCTTAGAGAACTAAATGCATTTCATGTTTTACCATTACCTATTGTTGTTATATCTTGGGCTACAAATAGTTCAGGAAAACCTCCTACTTCTTCAAATAAGGTTGATCCTTGTAATTCAATTCTCATAGGTGATAGGTCTAATTCACACACACCTCCTTTTCTTATAACATATGAAATTTACAACAGGAATCTTCACAATTGTTTGATTGACTCGGGAGCTTCTTCTAATATCATGCCAATAACAACTTGTGCTAAATTGAATATCACTTGTCAAAAATCTGGTATTCACATAGTACAACTTGACAGAACGAAAGGTGACAATGAACAAGTAGCATTTACCAATAATATTATTGGAAAATAATCAATTAAATCATTTTTAGGGAATTTCATTGCTCAAAAATCTCCCTTCTTGGACAATGTTGTCATTTCTCAAATTGAAAACTTCTCACAAACAGATCTTTCCAAATGTACAAATTTTGTAAATAAACCTGTAATCAAAACTCCGTTTTGGACTTTGTACTTTGATGGTTCCAAATCTAATGATGGTGCAGGAGCTGGTTGTATCCTTGTTAGCCCAGAAGGAGAAAAGATCATGTTATCTTGCATATTGCAATTCGAGTGTACCAATAATAATGCATAATACGAAGCATTGATACAAGGATTGTATAAAGCAATTAGTCTTCATGTGAAATATTTGTAGGTATTTGGAGACTCATAAATCATTATTAAACAAGTAAGAAACACTATCCACTGTCTTTCTGGACACCTTAAACACTATCAAGCATTAGTTTAAGATCTCACTGATCATTTTTTATCATTCAATATTTACTTTATTTCCAGATTGCAAAATTCTAGAGTTGATCTATTAGCTAATGTTGCATCAAAACTCATACCATCTGAAGATTTTAGTCCTGACAGACTCTCCATTGAATTGATTTTCAGACCATCAATTCCTGATAATGTCACTAATTGGTGAGTCTTTAATGATGATTATGATATTGTTGATTTTTTGACATCAAAAGGGTCATATGACGATCAAATATTAGATGAAAATGAACATGACATTCAATTAAATCAAAACAGTCAATAAAATCCAATACCTAATTCTGTAGTTAAGCTGGAAGATCTTTATGATCATAAAGATAGATTCAAGAAGATGACTAATGCTAAAATTTCAAGTTCAACTTTGAAATTTGAATTAGTAAATCTCAGCACTGATGACAAACCACAGCAAATCAATTTTGGTCTTGGTTTACCTTCTCGCTCTTTTTGCATTGGCGCGGGTAGACAGTTCAGTACTCGCGCCACTCAGGGAAATCCTGTAAAGAGGTCGCGCCACTTGGCGCTCTGTCATAGAGCAGCAATCGCGCCACCCATTTTAGGGGCTGTTTTTTATATATGGATGGCGGAAGTTGAGTTCAAACAAACTCACAACCACTGCCTATCTTGAGTTGGGAGGTTTGGCTACGGGAGTTCTATGGAAAGGAAGTAGTTTTGCCACCTTCTATGGAACCTTCCTTGTTGATAGGGCCCATCCCATAATAATAGGGATCCCAACTCCCTCCTTCCCCATCTATAAAAGCTTGCTCAGATCCATGGCAAGCTAGTCTTGAGGTGCTGAAGCTTTGCATCTCCTATTCCCAAGTGCCTTTGTGCTGAAAAGAATCCTTCCTTTCCCTTAAGGCCCATTCGAGCAAGGAGACCATTGTTACGAGACTCTGGAGAGGTTTCCCTTTCCCCCGGCGAGCTTTGCGAGACGTGGACGACCGGAGACCCGCGCGAAGGAGGCTGCAGCGTCAGAACTTGGTTGTAACTTCTATTCGTTTACCACTTTAATAGATGACTATGATTGTGGTTCCACTCCTTTTTCCATTATGTTAATGCGAGTAATGTCTTTTCTGACCGATGTTTAGTTACTGTGTGCAGGTGTTCATCCACGGAGATCGTGGAAGGATTGTGATCTGCCAGGACTGAAGGACGGGGACATCTCTTTTTCAGATCGAGCGTTGGAATCCAGGTAGGTTCTTATCCCAAATCTTTCATTCATAACTAGGAGCCTGCGTCATAGCATTGTTTGTTTGTTGCTAGACCCCTGCTGGGCTAGTAGGGATCGCCTCTGTCCGCAGAGGGGATTTACCTTCCCAACAAATTGGCGACCATACTGGGGATCGTCCGGTTTTCCTTGTCTCGTTTATGATTGGTTCGCTTTGATTGTTTCTCCTTGCTTGATGAACCTTCTGGGTTGGGTTCTTTCATTATTTTAGCCTTGTGGTTTGCTTAGCTTGTGTTGGTCTTTTTCTCAGATTAGCTTGTTTTTTAGTTTACATTGAAGAATTCGACTGGCGCGGGTTTTTACCTGACAGTCGCGCCACTTGGCGCGTGTTGCATTTGTCTGTCTCGCGCCACTCGGCCTCTGGCGCTAGTTTAAAGGCCACAGTCGCGCCACCCCTGTGACTTTTTTGAATTTCTTCAATTTTTGGCTTTCTGAGCTTGACCAATACTTTTCTTCTTGACTTCTTGATTGTTTGAGTGCATTGGAGTCTGGTTTGACTGGAATTCACCGCTATCCTTTGGTTGTTTGCCTTTATCTATCGGTTTCACGATTTGAGCCCTAGGGCATCTAGTGGCATAGTGAATCGAGCCCTCCTTGGGAGCTTTGGTGTCTTGATTGTCCTGTCGGCTTGTTGCTTAACCCTCCATGCCCTCTTAGCAGTCTTTGATTGTTTTGTTGCGTCTTTTGAGTGTTTGTTCGTTCTTTCATTCAGGATTCGTTTGCCCTTGCTTCGGACCCAGATCACACGGTCCATTGGGGTGTTTTTTGAGTCTTTCTTCGATTTGAGAGACTTTGGGTCGATTTAGAGATTTGGTTGCTTGCTTGGTGAGTGAATGTTGTTTGCTTTGCTCTCTTAGTTATCATTTCTCTAATTGTTCCTTTTGGTTTTCAGTGCACATTAACCATTAGACATTGAAAATTTTAAAAAAAAATATAGTCTCTTTTGTTTTTAATTAGTGCAAATTGTCATCTTTTCCGTATCACTAGTGATTAGTGTTTGAATGAAAAATGTGCAATTGCATTAGTTGCATTAGAGACATTGTTGTTTGTATTCCGTTCATTTCGTTTGTATTAAAGCTCTCAACTCTCATTTAACTAGTTTTCATCGAACGAAATGTTGCATCGTGGCATATAGCTTGCATTTAGGAGACACTACATACGATAAGGCCTGGAAATTGAAACTTAATTGAAGATCAACCGTAAAATTCATTCAATTAACCTAAGGCAACATTGGAACTTAACGCAACATATTTAGAAGGTCTAGGCTAGAGACGTGTTCCGGCGTCGTTAAACCTAGCAGCTGTCGTTCGCCTATTGGCTTTAGACAGCACTAGTACGGACTTGCGCTCCCCGTACCGTCGAGTATATAAAAGGAGACCCCTATAGGTTTGCAATCCTTTATCCACAGGAAGCCGAGTCTGCCGCCTTTTACCCGTGATACACCGAACACAGCATTCGGGGAGACTACCTGCACGTACGGAAAGTCCTTGGTCGATTTCTGTTTCATTATTGAAACCAAGGTGTATATTGCAGTTCACGGATATTTGGTACACCCTTTGTGCCTAGTTTTTCCTGGGCAGTCATTTGGTCTTTTCTGACTCCCTAAACTTGAAAAGACCGTCAAGCGCTTGTCCTTTCACGCTTGTATCAACTCTGAAAGAGATAGAGTCATCTTTTTATCGTTTCTTGACTCTTAAAACATGAAACGGTAGAATTTGTTTATTTTCCAATGTCGTAAAATCAATCTCCCACGATTACACACCCAGTTAGATATTGCTTGTGACTGTTTGATCGTGTGTCTTACTTCATTTTCAGCCCGTGTGTGTGTGTGCTCTCTTCTTCTAGTCTTTTGTCACGGTGGCGGAACCCTCAGTTTCGTCTACTGGCAGTCCTTACACGGACGATTCTTCAGAGGCTTCTGAGCCTTCTGTTGAACCACAGCAGCCTGTTGTTTCCGAGTTCCCTGACGGGGGACCGGTCCTCGCCGAGCAACCCTTTGGAGAGCCGGTTGACTTCCACTGGCCCTTTTCGGACCCTCTGTCTGAATTGAGATTGGGAGCTGATTTCCTTTCTCTTACATCGGGTTCACCGTTTTTTGCTGCTGTTTTTCCTCCTAGTCCTCGCCGTCTTCTGTGTGATTTAACGGCAGGATCAACCATGAGTGATTCTGGTGAGGAAATTCCCGGGTCTGATGACTATCAGCGCATCCCTCGTAGATTGTTTGAGGGAGACGAGTCCGAGCTGGCTTCCACATCGTCAGCTGGTCCTTCTTTGCCACAGGGATACAGATCTCTGGGTCAGATTATCTCAGCTGCCGCCTCTATGGGAATATCATCTCCTGCTTCGAGGCCAGCTGCCACTACACCCGGGGTGTCTCCTTCGACGCCCGTCACTTCTGTTCCCGTGCGACCCACTGTTTGTGTGGCTGCCTCTTCTGCTGTTGCCTCAGCATCCGCTTCTAGATCTGGGCCAACTCCAGAGGACATTTATCTAGCTACTGCTATACCGGAGAATATCTCTCCGGAGGAGTATCGGTTGTTTTTGCAGCAGCCGAACGCCGGAGCTGGACAACTCCCCCAAGATCCTTATCGGTCTTTCTTTTCGCATTATGCACAAGACGGCACCCCCGTGTATGGTTTTCCCGGTCAGCTTGACGAGCATGGGGACATTTTGCGTCTCCCTGCTCCTGAGGCCTATCTTTATGTTCAAGGTTTACCGTACAACCAGGCTCAGAACTTGCAGGCACAACCTTTCCAAGGTCAACCTGCAGGCCAACCTGGCTATCAGTACGACCCACAGGGATAGCCCAATCAAGGCTACTCTGCGGGCCAGCAAGGGCCATTCTATAATCCGCAAGGACCATATTATAACCCCGCTGGTCAACCTGCTCAGCCTCAGCCGGGGTATCAACAGGGACCGACCTATGGACCTGGGGGGCAAATCCAGCCTTCCTTACCGATGCAACCGCAGTATCCTGTTGTCTCTAACGTTGCATATCAGCAAGGACCTCTTTATGGTTCTGCTTCGGGTCAAACTGGTTTCCAGCAAGCACCTGGTCCCGTTCCACCACTGGGCCAACCGGGTCATCCGGTACAACCTGGTGTCCCGCCTCCAGGCCAACCGGCTTATTCGGTGCAACCTGGGGCTCACTTACAACCGGTTCAGCCTGCGCAACCAGCGCCATCCCCTCATTCGGGTCAACCCGTTCATTCAGGAGCGCCCCCTCATTCGGGTCAACCTGTTCATTCAGGCCAGCCCCCTCATTTCGTTCACTCTGCTCACCAGCCTGCTCACTCAATGCCGCAGCCAAATCAACAGCTGCGCCCTACGTACCAGGCTCCGCAGGGTTCCACTTATCAGCAGTCTACTCATCCTCAGAGCAGTTATTATCCTCATGGTCTATCTCAACCGAACTATAACCACTCTGGGGGCTCTCAGTATCCTCCTCCTCACGGTTCTAACTATGCTCAGCAGCCAAATCCAAATGCTGCTTATACAGGGCAAACGCCTAATCAGGGCTCGAACCCTGGTTATCAGGCCCCACACAATGGTTACCAGCTATCAAATCAGTCTGGCTATACGAATTATGCCCCTCACGGTCAGAATCCTACGGGACAGAACCCCTGGGGGCAAGGATATTCACAACCATCGTGGAGCATGGGTACCGGACCTTATTCTGGGACTGGCACGGGAATTAACCCTCCATTGCCATTCCTGGCTACCTTGGACTTGCCGGACGTTTCAAAGTTGACCAATGATCCGATTTCTCACAATCCACATTGGCCTCCGGTTCCAACCAAGATACCAGGAGATTGTCCCAAGTTTGAGGGCAAATCTGGAGAAGACCCCCAGGCGCATGTAATGACGTATCACCTCTGGTGTTCGTCTAACTCTTGGACAGACGATTCAGTTCGTTTGCGTCTTTTCCAGCGTACGTTAACAGGAGCTGCTGCTAAGTGGTACATAGAGCTGTCCCGTGGTTTTTTTCAGGATTTCAACTCGTTAGCTATGGCTTTCCTCACGCATTTCCAGTTACCAGTCCGGTATGAGACTGGGACGCACCTCCTGTCTTCCCTGAAGCAGGACTCGGCCACTCACATTTCGGATCACATCCATGAGTGGCGGCGCCGTCATCGATTGATCAAGTTTCACATACCTGATCAGATTTTGACTCACTGGTTCACCACCTCCTTTGTGAACAAAATCGCTCAGGATATCGCAATGGGAGCGTGTGTGACGGAGGAACAAGCTATCGCGCGTGCCCAGGACTTGGATCTTGTTTATTCACAATCTGGCACGCTTTATGACATCCTGCCTGATGCACCACGGCCCGGAGCCAAAAAGACCCAACCCACCCCTTCCGTGGATGGTGTCATTGGTTCCGTTTCTCAAAATTCGAAGAAGTCTTCGAATGGGAAGCAGAAGGCTAATTCTTCCAACGATCCCTCCGCCAAACCCGCCTCATCCGATTCTGGTAAAACCTCGGAGGTAAATGCCGTTCAGGCCAATCCTACGGACAAATCCTCCAAGGGGAAGAAAAAGGGCAAAGGCAAATCCAGATCTGATGCCCCAAAACCGGAATCTAAATCCAAGTTTGAGGATGGCTCACAACGTAAGCCGAAATTTCCTTGCCTCATCTGTGAAGGTGACCATTACACTAAAGATTGTCCAAGACGATCCGAAGTCAGTCAACTTCTTAAAGGCTCAAAGGGAACTCCGGCTGTTTTAAAGGAGCCGTTTCCATCTCAGCAGACCCAGATGGTCGAACAAAGTTCATCATCTGCACCGCTTGGGTCTCAAGTTTTCATGATGAAGACTAATGCACCTATCACTATCGCTACGAGGTCCAAGGATTACAATAATCAGCAGCAGGCACCCGGGAAGGCTGCGGCGGATGGACCGCCTCCCGCATCTGCTTCTGGTTCATTGGAAATTGAGAAGCCGACTCTCGAACCCGTTGTGAAACCACCTCCCAAGGGTGTTCTTCGGAGATCCTCTTATAATCCAAACGCCCGCGCCGCTCAACATTACAGTATTGTTGAGGATCTGGCCCAGGCGCCATGTGCCATGTCCGCACTTGAGGTTCTTCAAAGTTGTCCTTCACAACGGAAGGCTTTGTTGTCTGCCATCGGTGGTATTGACCCCGCCGATTCGAGCCTTCTCACCTTTGATCTGGAGAATTTTACTCCCCGGCTTCCACATCAAATCGCTTTGATTATTCAAGTCAGGATTAACGGCCTGGACGTTCATAGAGCCGTCGTAGATGAGGGTGCATCTACTTATGTTATGTCCTCCGCTTGTTGGAGAGCCATCGGTTCTCCAACTTTATCGTCATCTCCCAATGCCCTTGAGGCATTTGATGGCCGGGAATCTAAACCCCTAGGAGTTCTCGAGAGTCTGGCGATTACATTACAGGGAAAAACCGTCAACGTGGAAGTAGAAGTAGTTGACGCTAAACTCAACTACAACATACTTCTTGGCCGCAGATGGACCCATGCCATGCTCTGCGTGCCGTCTACTGTCTTTCGATTCATCAAGTTCCCTCACGAGGGCAAGATTGTCACAGTAGACCAGTTGTCATTTTTTACCTCGAACTCCGAGAATAACGTGCCGTACGTGGATCAAATTCCGAATCCACCAGACAGCATAGGACCTGGTCTTTTCAAAGACCCAGTCCTCATGGGTATTTTCCCTGCGCCACCACCAAATACCGCTCAAGTCAACATGTTGTCCAGGACTGATGACCCCTGGCTGATTCCTACACCTGAGCAGGTATATGAGTTTGGAGAATCCATGCCTTTAACGCCAGTAGAGATCAGCTACTGTGAGATTGTTGCCGCATCGGACCCTCCACCTCCTCAGCATGCTCCGATGAGCATGGCTCTTGACGTCTACTCACAATCCCCCTGGCTTGGTCAGGCTGATTCACCTGATCCTCTTAGAGAGACTTTTCCCTCAGATGAGGCTATAATTGAAACTATGTCTCTGGAGGAGCTACCTTGGGGCGATGGGCATCATCGTTCCTCGTTTATGCCTAGCTTGGGGGCAATGACGGATTGTCTCGAGCGTTTTGCTACTCGGGTCCCTTCCCCGCCTCTTCAAACACCGATTTTGACACATGAGGTCTTTTCGGAAGGCAATCTGAGTAACATTACTCAAACGGTTCCTATCAACATCTCTGTCAAACCAGGGATTGTTGAGGATATTCATGTAGGTGTGACCTGTTCTCCCAGGGAGATTCAAGTCTGCACCGAGCTGTTCGAATTATGAAGCACGATGCAACGAGGACAGTTCCTTTGAGTGTGTCAACCTCGTTAAAACAATGAAACATGAGCACGTCCAATTCGAGTTTTGATAGATTTAGTTCAAAATCTCTTTTTCAAACTTCACTCTATTTTCCATAAGACTGAAGCTTGGGGGGCATGCGCCTCGAATTGAGACATCATGCCGGGGGCATGCCCGTCTTGTGTGTACATAGGTGCGTGATTGTCATTTGTGTACATGGTGTGGTGTGTAAACATCTTTTCTGCTCCAAATGAACCACTGCTACTCTCCACAAGGTAAATAGTAAAAAGTAATTTCATTTTTTACCATTGGACGTATTTATAACTTTTCAACGTTAAAATGTGTTTTAAAAAGTTATTTCTTGTCAAATATTTGCATGTGTTATGTCAAAAATGGATTTTACGCTTGTTGGGTATGTGCAGTGACAGGTTTTTGCGACTTAAAAGGTGGAAACGAGTTGTATTTTATACTTTTTCGGACTCGGTAAATATACGAAAAGTCACTCTGGAGTCATCTTTCAGCTCTTTTCTGACTCCCTAAATATGAAAAGATTGCCGAGGCCCTTGTCGTTTCGATCTCGTTAAAATGGACACGAATCGACATTCACCCAGTATAAGTTTAACCCTTTTTCGGGCTGGGCTGGATCGATTACGAAAAAGGAATACCCTAGCCTATCGCGACTAGGAGGTTTTCCCTGATATTGTTTTCTACCTTTTCGGATCTGGGGAACTATTTACGAAAAGGGACCTGTGGAGTTTTCTTTTCCGCTGTCTTTTCAAACTCTCTAAACATGAAAAGACGCCGAGTTCTTCCTTTGTCAGACTCGTTAAACCCTGATGACATTGGATTCCGTCGCAATGACGTTCTCCGAGTTTCTCCTTCCTAGGACTCGTTAAACGCACTAGGATGGATTCGCCCGAAGGGCGGACTTATATTACAAGCATATGCTATCCCCTTCAAGCTTGTCATCAAAAATAATTGGGGTACTCGCCAGAAATGGTGGGGGAAAAATGGAACCATCGTCGTTATCGTCGGCAGTATGTCGCTCTTGAGCATGGCACTTGTCTGCATTCGTGTCGGGTTGGGGACATCTCATCTCGTTGTTTCACTTTGCTTCCATGGGTTTGGGTAATCTCTTTTGACCTCTCATCTGTTCACTGCCTCGTCGCCATGACCTTTGATCTGTTGAAGTCAAATACTGCCAAGTCCATTGCCGTGCCGTTTATATGTTCAAGAGAAGTTGGCCTCTGCGAATATCAACCTTCCTCTGTTTCTCATATGATCCTAATTCACAACAAAACATTATGTTCCTCTGCCTCGTGTCGATGATGTGGGAATCATTATGGCCCACCTTCGATCAAGATCACTTCCTGTCGACTTCAACTCATTATCCAGGAAGTTGGTCTAGAGACTCCTGATGGTACCTTGGGGCCTGCATGCCTTAATGTCAGGTTCGTCGCATTCGACGAGAGGTTTTCATTATTGACCTCCGATCGGATGATTCTGCGGGTGTTCGACGTCAGCTCATTTATTCACACGCCGTGGATTGTACCCGTAGTACCTTGAGGACCATTGTCATTATTGGTGGTTCCTCTCGCGTCTGTTAACGGCTTTCATCATTGGCTGGTAATCAGGCGATGTTCTTGCATGTTCGACATCAGCTCACATATTCGCGTGCTAGAACTTGTACTTATTTGGGTCGAGATGGAGCGCAAGACCCTGGATTGTGTCTGTTGTAATCCAGGCTGCGATTGTGGATTATTGTCATTATGTACATGTCTCAATGATTGGATGGCTGCGACCATACCTGAGTCTATTTGTTTGATCTTAGTTGGATGGCTGCGCCCATACCCTAGATCCGGATTATAGCATACTCTGTTCGGATGGCCGCGTCCATACCATATATATACATCATGTACTTGAGATATCAGTTGTATCTTTCTGTGCAGGTTTTCCGACGGCGGGCCTTCAGTTGGACATGTTCTCGTAAAGCATTTCACCCCTCTCTCTCTCGGGCCTCATGCTTTAGGGGGCATCTCTTACACAGTAATTTGTCACCGTCCCTACCATTCCCCGTCCCGCACAATGGAGGACCCATTATGTGACCTGTGAACACTGTCATGCCTTGAAAACATCATCAATGCATCCCTCTGAGTATGAGCTTCATTTCCCCTTGAGACATCTCCTTGCAAAATCCATGAGAAACAGCTCTTTTTGCATTGGCGCGGGTAGACGGTTCACTGCTCGCGCCAATAAGGGAAATCCTGTAAAGAGGTCGCGCCACTTGGCGCTCTGTCATAGAGCAGCAATCGCGCCACCCATTTTAGGGACTGTTTTTTATATATGGATGGCGGAAGTTGAGTTCAAACAAACTCACAACCACTGCCTATCTGGAGTTGGGAGGTTTGGCTACGGGAGTTCTATGGAAGGGAAGTAGTTTTGCCACCTTCTATGGAACCTTCCTTGTTGATAGGGCCAATCCCATAATAATAGGGATCCCAACTCCCTCCTTCCCCATCTATAAAAGCTTGCTCAGATCTATGGCAAGCTAGTCTTGAAGTGCTGAAGCTTTGCATCTCCTATCCCCAAGTGCCTTTGTGCTGAAAAGAATCCTTCCTTTCCCTTAAGGCCCATTCGAGCAAGGAGACCATTGTCACGAGACTCTGGAGAGGTTTCCCTTTCCCCCGGTGAGCTTTGCGAGACGTGGACGACCGGAGACCCGCGCGAAGGAGGCTGCAGCGTCAGAACTTGGTTGTAACTTCTATTCGTTTACCACTTTAATAGATGACTATGATTATGGTTCCACTCATTTTTCCATTATGTTAATGCGAGTAATGTCTTTTCTGACCGATGTTTAGTTACGTATGCTGTTTCCTATGCTTGTATCTGTTTGTTCTTTCTGTGTGCAGGTGTTCATCCACGGAGATCGTGGAAGGATTGTGATCTGCCAGGACTGAAGGACGGGGACGTCTCTTCTTCAGATCGAGCGCTGGAATCCAGGTAGGTTTTTATCCCAAATCTTTCATTCGTAACTAGGAGCCTGCGTCATAGCATTGTTTGTTTGTTGCTAGACCCCTGCTGGGCTAGTAGGGATCGCCTCTGTCCGCAGAGGGGATTTACCTTCCCCTGGCCAATGTCAATTATTCATTTTGACAGATAAAGATACAAAGAGAATCTTACCACGGGATTACATTGATCTCAAGACTTATGATACTTTTGTCATACATCACACCATATTTATGATCTCGAATGAAAAACTAGTCTAACAGAAATTGAGGAAAATTCATCCTAATCTTGAAAGTAGATAAAGTCTGAATTAAACAAACCTATCAAGGCCAAGATCATTTTTCCTAATAGACATTCTAAATGGGTTTCCAATCTAGTTCCTGTTAGAAAGAAGAATGGTGATATTCACATATGCATATATTTTAGAAATCTAAACAAAGCTTGTCTGAAAGATAATTTCCCATTACCAACCATGGAAAAAGTACTGGAATGAGTAGTTGGTTCTGAACTTATGTCTTTTCTTGATGGATTTTTAGGATATAACCAAATCCTAGTACATCTAGATGATAGATTTAAGACTACGTTTAGAATGAAATGGGAAACTTATGCTTATAAGAAAATGCCTTTTGGTTTGATTAATTCAGGTGCCACATTTCAAAGAGCTATGGATATAGCCTTTAAAGGACTCATAAATAAGTCTGTTGTAATCTACTTGGATTATATCACTGTTTATTCCGAGAAAAGAAGAAGCCATTGACCTTAAACAGATATTTGAAAGATGTATGAAGTATGGGATTTTATTAAATCCAAAGAAGTCTTATTTTTCTTTGAGCGAAGGTAAGATTTTAGGATTTATTGTATCAAAAAAGGCTATTTATATTGATCCAGAAAGGATTAGAGAAATTGAGAAAATCCCTTTTCCCCACAACAAGAAATAAATGTAGCCTTTATTAGGTCAAATAAATTTTGTAAAAACGTTTGTTCCTCATTTTTCACAAAGAGTTTTTCCTTTACATTCCATGATTAAGAAAATTCAATCTTTAAATCGGGTCACATTGAAAGAGAATCATTCAAATTGATCAAGCAAGCTATCATCAATTCTCCTTCTTTGGTTACTCCTCACTATTCAAAACATTTTGGATTATATACATTTGCCTTAGAAACATCATATGAAGTTGTTTTGACATAGCTTTATGAAGAACATATTGAAACACCTATTTCTTTGTTGAGTTCAAATTTTAGGGTGATCAATTGAATTATTCGGATGTTGAAAAACATGCATTTTATGTCTTCAAAGAAGAAAAACATTTTAGGCCATTTCTCCTAAAAACCCACTCTAAAATCATAGTCCCATTTTCAGAAGTAAGACAATTATTGATGCAAAGGGAAGTGGGAGAAAAGAGAGCCAAATGGGTAACTACTTTACAAGAATATGATGTAGAAATTAGACCAACTAAAATGTTTTTACAGAATGCTATCTGGAGCATCTAATTCACCAATAGAAGAAGGTCCAGGTAATGATATAAAAATTCCTGAGGTAAGCCTCAACGATACAAAATATCAATATGTTGATCTAACCTTTTACTTAAAAAATGGATATGCTCCTCCGCAACTCAATTACAAAAATAAAAGATCCTTGATATTAAAATCTAAACAATATCAGATCATAAATGATCTTTTATTCAGGAAAAACTACGATTCTATTCTATTAAGATGTCTAGAAAAATCTGAGTCGAAAAAGGTTTTGCAGGAACTACATGACAGTCTAGCTGGTGGACACTTTGGAGGAGATACAACAGCTCACAAAATTCTACATGATGGCTATAACTAGGCAACTTTGTTTAAAGATGCACATCAATACGTAAGAAAATGTAAAACATGCCAAACTGCTGCTGGAAGACAAAAGAAACCTACACTACCATTACAACTAGTCAACATTGAACAACCGTTTGAATAAATGGGATTAGACATAATAGGTGAGATCGTTCCTCACTCTTCAAAGCAACATAGATATATTCTTACAACAACATATTATTTTACAAAATGGGTGGAAGAAATTCCACTAAAGGTAACTAATTCTTAGAACATCATTGAATTCATTGATCAGTGTATTATTACCAGATTTGGTTTACCAACTACCTAAATGTTTGATAATGCATCTTATTTCTTAGGTAACACAATGAAATAATTTTCTATTAAAAGAGGTTTCAAGCTTAAATATTCTACTAATTATTATCCTAGGGGAAATGGTCTAGCAGAATCAACAAATAAAAATCTCATTATAATCATAAAACAAATTGTTGATCAAAGTCAGAAGAATTGGCACAAATCTTTGAAATTTTCTCTTTGGGCATACTGGATTACACAGAAGGCCACAATAGGTGCTGCTCCATTTAGTCTAGTTTATGGGAAAGAAGTTGTTCTTCCCACAAACATAGGTATTCATTCTCTAGCCCTAGTCCAATTTATTGAAGAAACTCCTTCTTCTTCCTTGCAATTAAGGCAAGTACAAATTCTCAAATTAGAAGAAGAAAGAAAAAAAATCCAAAATCACACATGCTCACCATCAGCAGTTACTTAAGACTTCCTTTGATGCACATTCTATTAGCCCAAAATCATTTCAACTAGAAGACCTAGTATCGAAGTGGGACAAAGCACATGAGGAAAAAGGTAAACATACCAAATTCCAAAGAATGTGGCTTGGACCATTTCATATTTATGAGTTAATTGGCCCATCAACATTTTTATTGCAAGATTTATCAAGAAGGAGAGAATCATTACCTCTAAATGGGAAGATTTTGAAGAAATAATTTTCATAGAAGATAACCTCTTCTATACCTTGTACATTATTGTTTTTACTTTTTATAGGAAAATAAAGTTGAAATAGTAGAACTAGTGACTTCACAGATAAAGTTTCTTTGAATATTTTATTATTTCTCCTTTTATAAATAATGATTGTTAAAGAAGTATTTATAACATTTTAAAAATAAAAAAGGTTTTAGATCTCTAAAATTTTTCTTGTTTTTCACAAATTTGTTTGTTCTTTGAAAATCCTCCAACTTTATAAAAGACTTTTGTTCTATTATTAGTCAAGAAAATTATCTTTAACCAAGTAAAAGACTCTTTGTAGAAAGACATTTTTTACTCTGAAATTGTCATCCAGAAACTCTTATTGAGTCAATGATTCTCCCCATCCAATAAACTTTTCTCTTTTTAAAGCCTGGTCTTATGAAATAAATTTTCAAAAAAGCTTAAAAGATAAGAGGTCTCATCACGAGCCTGCTTACCTAATTCATAGGGGAACAACTAACTGACATTACCAAAACAGGGTAATGGCTTAAGATTATTTTAATCAAAAGACAAGGGGTATCATCACAAGCCAGCTTGTTAAGTTAATTTACAACCAATGAATGGAATTGTTATTATTTGGAAACCAAACCAGGACAATGAATTTTAAGTGGAAAAAATAAAAACAAAAAATACAAAAGAAGAAAAATAAATATATGACTTAGGATTTATCTTTAAAGACTGAATTCTTATTTGGATGGGATACTGAATCATTGACTGGTTAAAAGGTAACCTTGTCTAAGGATATTAATAACTAATTGCAACAAAGGCTCTACCTGTGATAAACGAGGATATTTTAAACTAATCTGCAAAGATAATTTGCTACTATATCTTTTAACCCTGATTTAGACCAAAAAAATTTCATCTTTAAGAGGATATCAAGTGGATAATAATGAAGTGATTTTCTTGTTACAACTCAGAGAGATATTACTTATTTTAAAATTTCATGTTATTTACATTTCTTCAACTATTTTTATTTTGAAAAATATATAGATTTTAAAATTATCAGAGATAATTGGTTCTCCCAGTGAATCGTCAATTTTTCTGCTATAAAACAACCTCCCTAGTTATTTGAATATATATTAAGCTTATGAATCATAAATGGGGACCCTTAAAAAAGAAACAAATATATTTTAGGAAACATTATTTCGCTTAGTGTTAAGTTTTAAAATTTTAGGAATAAAATGCGTGAACCTTTTTCGCTTTGATTTATTTTCTCTTGGCGCAAATCGCAAAACTCACAAGATAAAAAATTTAGAACACATGTAATATTTACGAATTGCGATAAGCTCTAAGACCTTTTTGACTTATATGTAATTCCTCGTTAAAAATCTTAGAAAACCCTTATAACTATAAATCACATTGCACCTCCTTAAAAGACAAACTTTTATCATTTGAAAAGAAAATGTGATGAGTCGAACCCGATAAAACAATAAACGAACAATGAAATGTATCCATGAAATCTGATAAAATTCAATGCTTGAGTTTTAGCGCATATCGCATCTCGCAGTGTCAACCCAAATGAAATTTATGTCCGCCTTGATAAAGTACGATATGCGATTTGCATAGATCGCATCTCGCATGCACTCACGGTTGAAATACATAATATGGATGCTTGTAAAATCTGCGATTTGTGATATGACATTTATTAATAAAGCGCTTGAAGTAATACTTAATCAATCGGTCCATTAATAATATCTAATGATTCAAATCTTTTGATTGGACATATAGTGTAAAATACGTAAAATATTTGATAATCATTTAAAGGGTTATTAACGGAAACCAATAGTTACTGGGCTCAAAAAGATCGATATCTTTCTAAAGCATGTTTCAAATAAAAGTGTTGGAATTTTAATTTATAGTTATTTAACTCTATTTCTTTGTTCCTCTTCGCTCTTCATCTAACCTCTAAATTTCTTTGTCTTTCTTGAATCCAAGAAACTATCTTAGAAATTGATATCAACAAATATGACAAAGAAAGGGAAAAACGTTTCCCAATCATCCACCTCTGAAGTTACAGACATGCCTCCACTATTTTTAGACACTACGTGTAATAAGGACAGTGGAATTTCTTCATGGGAAGCCATTTATAATTTATTTGAAGTAGAAAATCCAAGGGAACTAAAGAAAGTAGCAACGACAGATGCGGTCAGTTCATCGAACCTTCCTACTTCGAAGTTGCATTTTCATTCTTACATAGGATAGTTTCAAGGTAAAAGAAATTAACCATATACTAATATGGTAAAATGGGTCATCGAAAACCTCAATATTTCAGATAGGATAGTAATTCAAACAAAACATGGGTTCATTCACACCAAAGAATTTGCGTACAATGTTCCATTTGCCAATGCCATGGAAAGCTTATGATAAAGATTTCCTGGAGAAGTTTGCAAAGGAGAATAAATACCCAATGAAGGTGGTGAAAGAATACAAGGAAAATCAAGGCAAATTAGAGCAAGACAAACTCAATATGTACTCAATAGCGCAATTTCCATCACCCTATTATTTTGTAGCAACAATGTTGTGTAGATTTTTTTCTAAACTAGATACCACTAAATTTTCCATTGAATGGGCTCCCTTAATTGACACAGTCGTCAATTATACTATCATGAGTTGGGAAAGCATTTTATCCAATAATTTAGCCAAAAACATTATGGATTGCAGAACAAATAGGGTCTTTCCGACTAGGAGAATCCCTCCTTTTTAAATGATCACATATATCATGGATATTATATGTTTCTGCTCAAAATTTCTTGTTATGGGTTGGAAATGGACAATCCAACACCCTAAACCTATTCATATTTATCATAAAGCCCTGTAGGAGTGTGAATTTCGTTCCCATTTCTATAATATTTTTCATGGAGTCATGTTGCCCATTCATCAAACCATTTTTAAAGGGAAATATCCTGGAATTTCTAAAGAGGCCAGTGCAGATATTTTTCCTGTGGTCAGATGGTTCAGAGAAGATAATTTTACTTATGTAAGCATTTTCGGGAGTCTTTCTCCCCCTCGTGTATTGCCCTACTATGTTCCAGATAAACTCTTGGCTAGAGTAATCTCATATCAAAAACTTGTAAATGGTATAACTAAGCAGCTCAGGGATTCTAAGAAAGCCATTTGGCCTAAATTTCCATTAGAGTGTGGTACTTCACTCTATTTCATATATGTCATAAAGCAAAGGAAATTCCAAAAATTTCTTCTTTGAATTTGTCTTTAATACCAGGGAGACATTATGATCCTAATAATATGGTCAAAATTTTTACGACTGCTCTTAAATTTAGACCTTTTATGCATGAAAATGATGTTTTTGATGATTTATTTGAAGGATCATAGAAATTTACAGATGTATTAAAAATGGAATCCAATAAGCTCAGTGTAGCAGACCTTAAAGGTTTTCATGAATATAGAAACAAGAGGTTGGAAACAGTCCCATTGGACTTGTTACTAATTGAAGAAATTAGAGAACCAACCCCTAGTATCAGTTTAGATGACGAAGAAAAACATATTTCAAAAGATGAGTCATAGGAAAAATCAATTCAAGATTCAGAGCATTCAGCACACAAGTCTCAAAGTTCAGATCATTCTGATAATGAATCTAAAAGTAAAAATGAGAGCCCTAATAAGATAATTGAAGATGTAATCAAAGGAATTGATATGCATGCTGAGGAAGGAACTGGTGAAGCTAGATTATTAAAATCATCTTCAAAAGAACTTCAGCAAGTTCAAACTACATCTAAGCAGACAGTGAAATCTCACGTAGATCATTTGGGTAAAGAATGAACAAATTTTACTCAAGTACTGCAGACACCATTTAATCCTAATCCAGAAGGATCAACAAGTTTCAAACTCTTAAGAAAACTCAGAATCTAGCAGAAACAACAGTGGCACTTCAGCAAAACTGAGATTTTCAAGAACAAGAGATCATCCCGGCCTACCCAATAGAAGAAATCATTTTAAATATTGAGGAAATACCTCCATTGGACATTTTCTACAGTCCAAGTCACAAATATATAGTAAAGAGGAGGAAAAGAAGAAGATTTGATGAAATAGTGACAGATCTCAATAATGAATCAGTAGATGTTGTCTGGAAAAACACTTTTGTCAATCCAACAGAACATCTTACTAAACTGTCACAATTTGTAGGGGTGTATGCAAATGCCACGATGGATAAAGTAGTAGAAGTGCAACTTCTGCTTAGATAGAGAGAAAATAGATTTCAAGAGATGGAAAGAAAACTGGAACAAGAAAAGCATAAGTCCAATAAATAAGTTGAGATGAAAATGGCACAATTCGAGAAGGAATTTGAAATATTAAAGTTGCAACATCAAGTACAAATCTCTGAGAAGGATACACATATAGAGGCAGTAATGGATATGCTTAAAATCCAACCTCAAACAGAACAGTTCATAAAAGATGCACTTGCATTGAATACAAAGTTGAAACAGTAGCAGGAGACTTTTTGTTAGTAAATCTCAACCACCAATTCATAATGTGAAACAAGTAAAATATTGACTCAACAAGTGGAAAATAGAAGATTGGAATGTGAAAATATTCATAAGAAAATTTCTGGATTCATTTTATGGCAAGAATCTGACAAAGGAAAAAAGGTTGATCTCCCGAAAGTTGACAAATTTCATATAGATATTTTATTTAAATACTGGGAGATGCAGTTACGAGAAGCAGAAATAGAAACGTCAAAGGTAGTAAACTTATAAAATGAGATCATTAAGTCTGTCAATGGACAGCTTCAGAAAGATAAGCTTATTAAATAATATATATCCAAAGTGATCCCAGAGGTTAAACTACTGGAAACACAGTGGAAAGAAAGCATCAAGACACAGGAAAAATCTATCAAGAAGATAACAATATTAGATCAAGAAAATTACTGGAACTTCTTAATCAAACCACGTCATCAGTGCATGACTCTGCAATATTTAACTGATTCCACAAGAAAATCATTTCCAACACTCTCAAATGTCGTGTTTAAAGGCAAGGTCAGATCCAAGATCACACAACCAAATCAGTTGAAGTCGATGATGGATATCTGCCATCTCAGAGATCAAGTGACGAAAGAAGATCAACCCACCTAAGCAATCTTGCTATATTTATTTCTAGATTATAGTTTAGTTTATTTATTATGAGGAAGGTTGTTTGAAACCTCCTTGAATTTTTATGTAATAATCTATTTTTTACCTATTTAGTTTAGTATTTAAACCCTTCTCATGTTGTTAGTATGAATCTTAATTCCAAGTGTACGAAAAAAGACCACTTTAGCTACGCATAACCAACAGCCCTAACAGCAGATATGACTTCTAATATCCTCAGATCTGCAATTAGGTGATCAAGATAAATGCTGCAAAAATCTAGATCTATGCATTAGAAGACATTAAACAGTAGAAAAAACAAGATTTAATCCATGCATCCAATAGACAAGACAAGAATATGTTGAATCAATTTTGTATTGATGGCACCTGGGAGGAAAACACAAGAGGGTGTTCCCTGTTCTCCTCAATGGGATTGGTTCTTATAAGTCCTCAGCACTTCAGATCTAAAATTCCTCTCTCTTGATGGTGTAGAAAATAAATGGATGGGAAAACCCTTCTATTTATAAAAAAATATTGAGTTAGTCTAGATATTGGTGCATAATTAAAATATTATTAACCAAATCAAGATCCAACTTTTATGGAATATTTTATTATATTTGTTGGAGGGAAAAGGAATTTGACTTGGGTCAAATCCCTTTATTTGTAAATAATAAATAAATAAATGAAGGATGTGGTTGAGTTATAATCAAATAAATAATGATTTATTTAATTATTTAAGCGTGATTTAGTCATATTTAACAAAGAATATTATTTAAATAAGGTTTAAATAATTATTCTTAGAAAATAATAAAATAAATAACGATTTATCTAATTAATTTCCTTTTTTTGGGTTAAATATAACAAGGAATATTAATTAAATTGTTGTTTAAATAATTATTCCTTGAGGAAAACAAATCAAATGTATATTTATTTAATATTTCCTCATGGGGTTTCCTGTTTAGACCATAAACAACTTAATAAAGGTGGTTTACTAAGTTATTTTCATAGTGAAAGCAATTTTTACTTAGGGTAAAATTGGTCTTACATGGTGTACTTGGGTCCATCTAATGATAATAGGTTAGATGACCAAAAAATGGTGTAACAGATTGCCCCCCAGCCTGCGAGCATTAGAAGCTAATCATATGACCGAAGTACGTTGTAAGAACTCAATCACTAGACATCGAAGGGGAAGTCAAAGAGAGAGAAGTATAAGGTAGACCAAAGTGCTAAAAGAACTATACCCTGAGGAGGCGAGACTTACAGGTGCGACAAGTCTCTTTGATGAATAAGTACCTATGCTATAGGCAGTAGGGGAGGCATACCTATGCCTGCCGAGTCAAAGTACAAACAATAAGGCGTCTAGTAAACCACGGAATTGGCCAATATAGTACATTCTGGCATAAACATGAGCTAGATAAACAACACAATAATGAATCCCTCCCCCAGCCAGAGGATACTCATGAAACCTTAGAACTCAGCTGTCGACCATGAGATCTGTCTCAACTTGGAATCACTAAAAGCTGAGGGAAAGACTACGAAAATCTGACTGATACATGCAAACAAAAAGGTGTTGCAAGCGGCTAAGGCCGACATCATCAAATGTATGGAGCTGCATCAAAGGCTGTGATGAAGAGGTCATCCGGGTATGTGGGGGGCTACCTGTAGGGCCACCCCCTCATGAGGGCTAAGACATCTCACACACACCCGGGAATCACCGATATCAGCTGTTGCATCACTGAACCATCAGGTATACGGATCTCGATCATGCTGAAAGGAGCTGGAGCTGAGAAACAATCAAGTCAAAGGGAGATAAGGAGTCCCTTTGCCTGATTTGAGGCACCGAACAACAGTGGAAGTTGGAACCAAGGTACACTGCCCTCTAGACCTGTCTTCTTGAATGAATGAGCTGATGTCGATAGAAGGAGGTCCACCATAAGTGAGGCAATAAGGGATCCTCATCTAAGTCACGAGAGAAAATAGTAGAGTGACCGACAAACTGACACCAATGATGATGATGAAATGGGGGATACTGAGTAGTAAACAGATGACTTCCCTTGTTAGAGCATAGGGAGCACGGATGACCTGGCAGCGACTGACACAATATCATGAGAAATAGGGGATAGTGGGACTGAAGGCCATAATGTGCGACATGAGAGAGGAACCAAGCAATGAAGGATGGAGGACTATAGTGGGATGCAAAGAGACTCGAGATAGACTCCATGAATGCAATGATGACTCAAATCGAATGCTCTAAACAAGGGTGACTCGATGGTTCTGCCACACAGAAAAGGTCCAATGGGGACCATGAAAAACATGAGTGCAAGAAGGTAACTCACAACGAAAGTTGACACGAGCATGGACAAGTATGGAGGCAAAGTGGTGCCCCCAGTACGAGTGTTGAAAGTGAAGAAATTTGATTTTGAGGAGGGGTGAAGTGACGCTTCTTGGAAAAAATGTGTCCTGGTGAAGTCTCAAATCACTAAAAACTAACAGATACCCATTTTAGGGCTCTATGAGAGCTTTCCAACAGTACAGACAGCTTGGTAAACGGAGCTACGGTTTGGTCATAGCAGGCGAAAGAAAAAATGGGGGTTTCTCTTTTAATAAGGTGTTTTCCCTCCAAATTCACTCATTTTCATGTGGAGCTGTGGTGAATGTAAAGAGGAGAGAAGGCCCTAAATCTTGTGGCGATCGTAGCAGACAAACCAACTGTTGGAATCGAGATTCGTCAGTTGTAGGTAAGAGGCCTAAGCCTACTCTGTATTTTCAATGGATTAAAAGTTCAGATTAGGTCCCCAAGGCTCAGGAACAAACCCTTTCTCCTCCTCACGGCCGAGTCGCACTTTTTTGGGAAACAAGTGTGACCTAGGTAGCAAGTTTTGAGCCAAAAACTGCGACTTGTCCCAGTTTTGGGCCTGGAAAGTGCGACCTGTCAGGGAGGGGCTTGCTAGTGCTATTTTTTGGCTGAGTACTAGGTTTTTATGATGATATATAGTCTTTCCTATCTGTATTCTGACAAATATGATGGTTTTGTGCAGATATGGTAGAATTACAGATCAACTAGAGAGAAAAAGACCTGGGCGCATTACGTTCGGAGATCCAGGAGGATCAGGGTGTCTACATTTCACTGGCCAGGTTTGGGGTTCTGAAGTTTGTGGAGAACCCTTTGATGAGAGCTGGAGAGCCCTTATTGGCTTGGATTGTCAGCTATTGGGACCCGGACCATGAATTCTTTATGGTGCAGGGGCACCGGATCAAGTTGACGGTCAAGGATATATATTTCCTGACTAGTCTCCCACCACCTGGGATGGTAGGGAATACGTAGCCAGTATTACCGCGATGGTGGAATATCATAGAGTTTGTAGAGCGTCATTTTCAACCAGGTATCCAAGTTAAGGGGACTCGGATACCCATCAGAGATTTGGAGAGGTTAGAGACCCGTGTTGTGATCACAACGATGCTGCAAATCCTAGCCAACCAGGCACTCCATCACATCACTGGTGGGCAGATGATGCTTGTGAAAAGTGTTTTGGGTGGGACCTACTATGGGTGGGCCCAGATGATGTTGTCGTCATTGAAATGACAGTTGTCACTATGCAAGTGGTAAGTGAACCACGACTGTGCATATGGCACAGTTTTGTGCTCATTCTTCTTTGAGAAGATCCTGACACTTCGACCTTGCATATAGCTCCCAGATGGGGGCCCTAGAAAGCCTAGGATGCACTGGTGGGGGTGACTACTATGCAGAGGAGGAGGTGGGGCGGTTGGACGAGTGTTACGACCCAAGTTCTTTGCTCATTGGGATCAGATGCCACTATATATAGATGACTATCCATATAGTGGGATGAGCTATTCTGGGGACCTGGATTTGCCACTTCCGCCTGGTCGAATATGGGGGCCTGATGGTAAGTTAAAAATTGCTAATATTTATGTGCATGTAAAGGTCTAGAATATTGTATGTGGTGTTGATTCTTTCACTTTTGGTATGCAGATACAGCATCAGTAAAACCGGCCAGACATATAGGACGACCTGCAGTGTCGGGGGCCACAGGACCTAGTGGTGCGAGGGTGCAGCAAGGTGAGGATGCAGTAGCTATCCTGAAAGATATCCGTCATAGATGTGAGAGGCTCCTAACCAGTGTTTCATAGCGCTGCTGGCAGGACTTAGATGACCAGTACATAGAGCCATGTATTGGTCTACCCTCTGAGTGGTGAGGGGTCATGCGGCGCATGGCGATGGCCGGAAAGGGTATGCGTGATCTACGAGCTGCAGGAGTAGACCCATTGGCTCAGGATCCTCAAGATAGTGATTAGTGTGTAGGGGCAGGTAGTGCCCCCAGTTTTGAGTTTTGCAACATGCTATGGGCATGTCATATGTATCAGAGTGAATGAACTCTAAGACATTTTATACGACACATATTATGGATATGCATCGTTTTGATGTTTTTATGTTATTGTCTTTTGTTAAATGCGTGTGCTAAGTGCCAATCTAGAATATGGTTTGCAATGATATCTACATAATGATTTTGTGCTCTGGGTACATGATTGAATGTAATGATTTCAAATTCACGCATCAAAAGCTTCACTCGAAAATATCTTCTAAAAAGGATAGGATTATGCACACGATAGACACCGTTCAATTGCATGACAAGAATCAGGGAATCTAAACGAACATGAAGGTGGAGGATATGATGTGAAATGGAATCGGCTAATAAACCTCGTACTACATCATATTCAGCCTGGTTATTGGTAGCAGTACCAATGCATACCCTGTTCAAGAGAACAAGGGAGTGCAAGGGGGTAAAAATGGCCCAACCTACCGAGGCTAGATTCTTGGAGTAGCGACTTGCACCATCGGTAAAACCGATATAAGGTGTGGACAGGAGGTCCATATGAAAGGTGCCACAAGACAATAAATGTGAGGATGATGAACAATGCTGGCAATCTGAGCACAAAGTAGGGATCGAACGCACTCCGCGGGAGGGAGTGATCTGGGTAAGATTTCTACTACCCACACGCTGATGGTGAGGTGGAGTGTGGGAGCTACCAGAGGTGTAGCTTGTGCTAGGATCACAAAATTCACCATAGGCATGGGTGGTGCAATCTCATTGATGTGCGGGAAAGATTAAGTCAGGGGTGGACGTGGCTTCCATGATGTCATCATCGAAATAGAAGATGGAGTGATTGGAGGAAGGGAGACCACATGATGCAGCGAATCTACCTAACTCATCATCCTGAGAAGAAAGGTCCACAGGTGCATCATCACGGGGGATGACAGAAGAATAAGCAGATAAGGGATCCACTGATGTTGAGCCCAGGGTGATCGCTGAGGGGAGGTCAAGTGAAACAATAGGGGAAGATTCGGAGGGAGCTTCCACCCAAGGTCTCATGGATGATGAAAGGTAGAGGATGGTGGCCGCAGGCTCCTTCATCTCGACATCAGGAGGGGGGATGTCAATGGGAGTGGGTAAATCCTCAGTCTGACCTAGAGCATACTGCGCAATTATGGGAGAGGCGGATTGGTTTTTTGAATCTCGTACTCCCAAACTACCTCTAAAGAGTCGCGGTAATGTGTAAGGCGGGAAAATGGTGAGAGTAATGGCCATGGAGATCACACAACACACAAGGTTGGTTAGTTTGAATAGTTTTAGGATTCTTGACTGCAATCGAGGAAGAAACAGAGGCTTCAGCGACTGCAGACTCAGGGAACGCAACTTTAACCATGGGCTTGATACGGGGCAGTTCAGGACAGTTATGGGTGGCATGGTTGATGACATCACACAAAGCACAGGGCTTTGTAGGCGGGTGAGGTGTAGGGTCCGTCGAGGAAACCTTGTCCTTGGAGGCCCTCTTGTAAGCTTTTCCCTTCTTACCCGACGCGGTCGCAACAGGAGGTGGTTCCTGTTTTGGTGGTTGAGGCACTGTTGCAGCGAGAGAACTCATGGGGACCTGTTGAACTAGGGTCAAAGCAAGGTAAGGTTTGGGTTGACCTGGTGGGGTAGCAGCTGGAGGATCAAGGTACCATAAGGGAATCCCAAGGTTTAATTTAGGTAGAGAGAGGGTGGCCATGACAGGTGCCATATAAAATCCTGGTGGGGGAGCTAGGAACGGTATCTAACCGGAGGGATAATGGCCAGGCGAGTCGGCTCCTAAATGGTTAAGGCCTGGAGGAACCGTTCCAGGAGGGTAAAGAGGCTCATGAGTACCAGCTGAAGGGCCAAGAGGAGAGGGTCCAGAAGGCTGAATCGAAGGGCTAGGAGAAGGCTGCAGAGGGCGAGGCGGTTGCTGACTAGCCGAGGCAAGCCACTTGAGGGAAACCCGAGAAGATTGCATCATGCAAACATTCGATGAGCTGGGATCAAAGAAAAGAGGAGGAAGACCAGGGAATGTACCAAGAAGTGAGGAATATTTGTAGGCTCCGAATGAAACATTGGTCAAAGGATCAACGGTTTGCTTGTTGGCCACCGAAGAGATAGTGGACTCAGGGGAGGTCTGAGACTTTGGTTCGTAATATTTCAACTGGTCAATGGTGACTATCTTTCCGTTATGAGGGAAGGACATCTTGTGGTGGACCGTGGAAGGGACAGCAGACATTTCATAAGTGTAGCTACAACCCAATAGAATGTTGTAGTCTAAGGGGGCATCTATGACTTCTATGTCAATGCAAACAGTCTTTCCCACAAGAGTAATAGGCCAATTGCAGAATAAGCCAATGGGATTGGAGGCGTGGCCATTCCACACTTGGAGAGTGATCATGGAAGGAGCCAACTCAGGTGATCTGATTTTCTTCCAAACTGAAGTGGACATCACGCAGGTGGATGCCCCCTCATCAATAATGCACTGGGAAACGTTAGTGTTCCGGATCTTGACTAGGATTTGGAAGGCGACGACAGTAGGGAGAGGAGGATGTTCTGACCGATCAACATCAAAGACAATCAATCGATCATCAGAAGGATCTACAGCACCCACGACAGATAGTAGAGCTTTTCATTGTGAAGGGCACGACTAGATGAGTTCCAGCGTTGAAATGGCAACAGGGGATTGTGCCAAATCATCGACTATGCTATACGAATGGGCAGCTTTGCCAGAAGTAGCATTTCAGTGCAGTGGTCCCTAAGGGATCTCGGTATGAACCTCCACCCTAGGCTAAGCGATCTGTAATGGGACCCTTAGGTGTCGAAAGAGGCTCCATAGAGACCGAAGGGGGCGGCTCGGGGAAAGACGTAGCGGGAGGCTTGTTGTACTGATGGGACCGAGTCTGAAGATTGATGTCTACGGTTAAAGGTTGATCAGAGTTCATCATGAGAATCTGGTAATTGGGGGTACCAAACGAAAGAGGTTGAGTGGCCACCTGACCTTTAGGTGGTTTGGTAGCCACAAATCCTTGCTGAGGGAAAGGATTAGTAAGCACAGCTGGCTGGCTAGACGCAGCACTGGGAGGGATGGAAGGTGAGGCTTGGTGTCCTTGCAATGTTGCTTAATACTCCCATAGTTTTCGCATCTGTGGCAAAAGGGGAAAATCATCGTGTAATGACTGTAAACACCACAACAAGAACAAGGCTTGTTCGTATGAACAGACTTGTCCTGCTTGGGCTGAGTGCCCTATTGTTGGTTCGTGGTGTTAAGAGAATTACCTTGATTAGGTCCAAGATTACCCGGGGCAGCTTGATTTTGAGTGCCTTTCCTCTTCTTTTTTGATGGAGTAGGATTAGTCGCGCCCTGCTATGCATACACCTGCCCCTGAGGGGGCGGTGGTTGTTGTTGCGGGGGTTGAGAAGGCAAGGGAGGAGGAGGTGATAATGTTGGAGGAGCTGGAGCACTAGGCTGTGGATACGGATAATAAAGAGGTTGGGTAACAGTGTGGTAAACAGGAGGTTGGGAAAAAAGAGGAGGCATGCCGTATCCTGGATACGTGCTACCGGGAGGGGGAAAAGTGCAAGAGGTGTGGCCCCGCCTGAGGAAAACCAAAGCGCATGGGAGGTTGAGTAATGATGACAACACAAACACAGCACAAAGGAAAAAGATACCGACAAGGGCAGGGAGGTGCAGGATCAACTGATTACAATGTCGAAACAAGGGAAGAGAGGTGCAGGATAAATTGATTTCAATTTTTTTAGAGTCTTTGCTTGGTGGTGTTAACCAAGCCCTTTTTCGCTTAGGGTGTGTGTGCAAAAATGTGTAAATTTTAATTTTTGAACCCAGACGTTTGTAGAGAAAAAGAAAAAGTGTGTTGTATAGCTGTAAATAAACCTACAAATGACAGTATATAGGCCTGCAAAAATAGAAAATAAACAACTAATAATGCAATAATCTAAACCCAAGGAGGTGGGTCTCTCAACAACTAGTCTATAGGTGAGTAAAAAAAAATCAAAACACACTAAAAAAGCCCATAGATCTAAGGTCAAGAGGGACAGGGATCTAAAGGACAAAATCTGCTGGAAAGAGGTGCAGAAAACAACAACAAATCAAAGGAAAAATTGTTGTAAAAAGAGGTGGCGAAAGGCTATCTCCTGGAGGGAAACAGAGTGAACCCTAGAGGAAAACCCAAACAAAGCTAAATGAGGTGATTTGGATGGATAACAAGCCGATCTGAAGTGAATATGAAGGTGAGGTATCAGGTTTGAAAAAAAATGGCTGAAGACTCTGAAATTTCAGACAACCTGCAACAAGAAAAACTCTTCCACAAAAAGTGGAGGGTATTGAAGCCCTAGTGGGCTAGGTTCCCACTTAGTTGAGAAAAACGGAACAAGTAAAGGTCCAAAACGGGCAGAGACAGAGGTCAGACAACCCTTAATAGAGGCTCAGACAAACCCAGAAAACTTTCAGAAAAATGCCTACAAAAATTCTAGGTCGCAGTTTCTGACCTGTTTTCAGTAGAGGTTGCAGTTTTTGGGCTGTTTCCTGCATCATGAAGCTCCAAGTCACAGTTTTTGCGCAAAAAAGTGTGACCTGCACCTCTGGCACTCTTGGCTGTATATTTCAGAAAAAAATTTCATCTCAGTTGCGGCTGATGTCTGTCACCTGCGCAATAGGTTCGAAAACACACATAAGTTAGAATTTTTATCGTTTTAGGGTTTTATAGGTTTAAAAAAACATCAAGAAAATAAAAAACAAGGGACCGAAGAGAAATCCTAGGGTTTGAAGCAGCTGGATATGCAAGGATCAGAAAAACGACAACGGTCGCAATCTTAAACCTGTGTGGAGTCGCCAGTTGTTAGTATGAATCTTAATTCCAAGTGTACGAAAAAAAAACCACTTTAGCTACGCATAACCAACAGCCCTAATAGTAGATATGGCTACTAATATCCTCAGATCTGCAGTTAGGTGATCAAGATAAATGCTGCAAAAATCTAGATATATGCATTAGAAGACATTAAACAGTAGAAAAAACAAGATTTACTCCATGCATCCAATAGACAAGACAAGAATATGTTGAATCAATTTTGTATTGATGGCACCTGGAAGGAAAACACAAGAGGGTGTTCCCTGTTCTCCTCGATGGGATGGGTTCTTGTAAGTCCTCAGCACTTCAGATCCAAAATTCCTCTCTCTTGATGGTGTAGAAAACCCAGACAAAAATGGTAGCAAAATATGACTATGATGGTGGATAAATAGTCAGACCAAATGTATAGATCTAGAGTGATATTTATGCAACAAAAGGTGCTAAATGGATGGGAAAACCCTTCTATTTATAACAAAATATTGAGTTAGTCTAGATATTGGTGCATAATTAAAATATTATTAACCAAATCAAGATCCAACTTTTATGGAATATTTTATTATATTTGTTTGAGGGAAAAGGAATTTGACTTGGGTCAAATCCCTTTATTTGTAAATAATAAATAAATAAATGATTTATTTATCATTTTAAGGATGTGGTTGAGTAATAATCAAACAAATGATGATTTATTTAATTATTTAAGGGTGATTTAGTCAAATTTAACAAGGAATATTATTTAAATAAGGTTTAAATAATTATCCTAGATAATAATAAGACAAATAATGATTTATCTAATTAATTTCTTTGTTTTGGGTTAAATCTAACCAAGAATATTAATTAAATTGTTGTTTAACTAATTATTCCTTGAGGAAAATAAAAAAAATGTATATTTATTTAATATTTCCTCATGGGGTTTCCTGTATAGACCATAAACAACTTAATAAAGGTGGTTTACTAATTTATTTTCATAGTGAAAGCAATTTTTACTTAGGGTAAAATTGGTCTTACATGGTGTACTTGGGTCCATCTAATGATAATAGGTTAGACGACCAAAAAATGGTGTAACACATGCATTTAGAGAAGGGTCCAGAATTTTATCAAAGAACAATTTATGAAAGATTGCACTTTTGTACTTTTATGAATTCCTTTGATGAAACATATGGAACGTGATATACTTTTTGGAAAATTGGATATGCTTTACTGAAATTGCACTTTTATACTCTTAATGTATATTTTAATTGAAGGGAAGTGGAACAATATTATGGATTTCATGAGTAAAACTTATCATATATGGTACTTTTATCTTATGATTAAGTCTTGATTGTGAATCTACATTAATTTCTTGTTGAAACAGAATTCTGGGGCTTCAACGAGGATGTAGGCTATAATATGCCAATAGATTGGACTTGCTTCCAACACTGCCTTGGCCAATGTAAATCTACCTCCCAAGAAATCCATTGATTTCACCGTTGGTTTATTTTTTTTCTCTATATTATTTATCAAACACTTCTAGGGATCCTTGAAATGTGGATACGTAAAGACTTCTTGAAAAATTGAGCTCTAAAACGAGAAGACATACAGGATCATTCTAATTTATTCCTCCTCTATCTAATTAAAACCAAGTTAAGATTTCTACATATTGATTTCCATCCCAGAAACTGTAAAATCTAGGTCAAGGGTTTCCATTAACTTATTTAAATATTTTCAATGTGAAACTGTTCAATGGTTTGATGAAATTTCATTGATAAAGAATATGATTCTACCAATCCTTGTTGCATCTTTCCATTAACAATGTTTAGTTGTGTAATATAGCGTTGTCTCTTCTTTTAGGTTATTTTTAATTTTCTTTCAGTGCAACAATTGGAATATATGATATAATTTATGCCTTTCAGTTATATTTGTTAAGATACTATTATTTTTCTCTATTGTACTATTATTTGTGGTCTTTTGGGTGCTTTCTTCTTGTTTTTATTTACTAGTTTAATGGATTGATAATTTATATTTTACCATATTTCTTGTTGGTTCTATGTAGATTTAATTGACATATAATAGGTTTTTTTTTTTTTTTTTGGGATTTCTGTGAGGTTTTTGGTACATGAGATTAACCTTCTATAATGTGAAACTCCCCAACATTCAAATAGAACCTTCATTGAAAACTGTGAGGGGGGTTTCAAATTCAAGTTGGATAAAACCCTCCTCTGGGATAAAAAGTTTAGCAAACACAATAACAGATAAAGAATCAGTGACATCACAAAAATTTGTAGCTTCTTCAATGTCTTCCCCTCATCAAGGTCAAGAATCTATGCACCAAAGACATCCTATGGTAATTATGACCGTTTAAGAAACATAACCATATGAAAACCTTCAATGAGAACAACCAAATCTAAAGCTTATTCAAGGTCTTTAATCCCCTCATCAAGGTAAATTGTATCTGGATAAAAGCCAACAACAAAGAAACTTTCAACGCTAACACCAAACTCTATAGCTTCTTCAAGGTCTTGTAACCCATCTTCAAATTTAGTATTGTATGCATCAAATTCCTCACTAAGGTCAACCATGCAGTCATCAAAACCACAGTTTCAATATTCCATGCCAAAAATAAGTTAGAAGAATTTAATTCCTCCTCCATAACCTTATTCTGTGAACAAAGGTAGCATCATGTCATCTAGAAATTCAGTTATGCCACAAGAAACTTCTCTAAACGTGAAAAAAAATCCTTTTCAAACTTCTTTAATACCTACTTTTTCAAGTGGAACACCTCCAAATTTAAGGGCCACAATGGCAGAAAAGACAACTTTAGCTAATAAGTTTAGACCTGGAGCCCCTAACTTTGCGCGATGTTCAACTATAGCTCCTACTGTAAGAAATTGAAGAAGACAATCATGGTCACCGATCAGAGAAAGATAAAGATTTTGGTATCACAACCTTATTGGTGATAGGTCTAGTTTGCAGACTACCAAGTTGCATGGTAATGGCATTCACAGCGTGAAAATTCCCATTCCACTTGGTAGCAAGATGGTAAAGAAAGTTATATATTAAAGGAGAGATATCTCTCACAGTATAGTAAATAAATCAACTAAGTCTATCAATTCCACCTTGCAACCCTAAGAGACAATGAATTCAATGTCATTTCAAGTGAGCACTGGCTTTGGGAGGACACTCTAAAAGCCAACCTTCGTTATGGCTATGAAACAGATGGTGAGTATTAACTAAACAACTTTCTCTGCATAATTTGTTTTGGAATGGACCTTAATGTCATATTCTTCTTTTGCCTAAAATGAATGAAATTTTCCTCGTAATTTGGCCTACAAAATTTGATAATTCATACTGATGGAACATGCTTGTGTTGCAATTGAGAAAATGTACGTTGTATGCAGAAAATTTTTAAAAAATGATAAAAAATGACATTTTTTCTCTATTGTTTTTAGGATTTAAGGAAATTACACCAAGTAGCTTCCAGCCTCATATGACCATAATGTCAAACTCATCGCAGGATACTATCTAAGCAAGAGCCACCAAAAGCAAGAAATCTAGTATACATGACTCTCCAATTGCAATTAGCAGCAATGACAGTTCTGAGTATGGTACAAGGATTTATCCATATCCTCAATGAGGCATGTTTGATGACAATGCTTTGGAGAGTGAGAAAGGTCATTAGTAAAATAGAATTAAATTCTAGGGAGATGGTAGGAGAAAAAATTGGTCGAACAATACATAATATGAAGAGAATAAATATGGTCAGACTCTCTTTTCTGACCAAGGAGTTGAAATATTATCTAATCCAATATATAATGCCACAAAAGCATACATTGGTAGTGAATATTATAAAAATAAAATTTGAAATGAATATTAATTACAATTGTATCATCTAAGAAAAGAAAATATATCATCAAGAACCATTTGATTAGCCACAACTACACCATCTTGATATGTTTTTCATGAACTTGTGTATTGCACTGAGTTGTTTTATGGACACATCTGCAACCTCCGACTTATAATGTAGTGTTTCAATTTTGGGTGTTTCCTTAGATAATAGAATTGCAACACAAGTCTTATCTATCTTTTGGATCACTACTTTTAACGCCACAAGCACAATTGTGATTGAGCCAGGTCATGCACCTAGAAATGCGATTGATCAAGTTCATGTACAAAATGTTCCACTAAATTGCATAAGTTTGAGAGGGTTCACCCTCATTTAACACTGTGAATATATGCTTGCAACTCTAGATGGGATTCAACTTGGTAACATTATCCCATAGGAAATCAGTAGAGTCACATATTCACACCAAACATTTTTCTAAAATACATTTATTGAAACCCATTCCCAATACATCTTTCCAATAAAAAACCCTATTTTTACTAGGTGTCCCCTATTTTTATTAGATATCTTTTTTAGAATCCCCAATACATATAAATTACCCCCATATAAATGTAATATATTGAATCTATTTTTCAGAATTTTAAAATTCATTTATGAATGAATGTTTTGAGATAGTCACTCAACAAGGTGAAGTACTTGTGCACAAATATTGATATGTTTGTTATAAAAACTATTTTCTGAACTTCAAGGAATCCATAGGAAATAAAAATATATATCACTGATAAGGTGTTGATTAAGTTCAAACTACAATTCCACAAGATAGGAAATAATTTGTGCCATTTAGTTGGTACCCAGATAACATATGACATCTGGCATACTACTACATATTTTGTGCTTAACATCATGAATATTGTTAGTAATGGGTAGTTAGTATGCATGAATTTCAATGTTCAAGGATCATGAGGATCATGACATTGTCCTACCATAGGTTTTTTCCTACTGAATTCTATAGTTCTGATGTGATGGATGTTATGTGGAAAATGATTAAACATGATGAATCCTAGTTGTAATGCTAAATTAATTTTTTTCTAATTTTTTCTATGTATAAAATGCTTCCTTTAACTATCAATAAAATATATTTCATATTAGTAATGTCACACAAAATGGTGTGTAGTTGAGAAGCCTCAAAAATTGAAAATAATGGTGTGAAAATCCCTAGTATCTATAAAAAAAACTACCCAAAAAAATAAAGGTTATCAAAATTGACACACAAACATACATTTTAGAAGCACCATTTCTTAAAATCATTTTGAAATAAATGAAAAAAAAAATTTCTTGCCATAAAGGCACAAAAGCAGTTTTCACCCATTTCCAAACAGTTCACTAAATATCATGATGAAACCTGCAATTAAAGGGGTATCTTCTTTGCCATTAAGAATGCCCCCCAACCATCATTAGTTTCCTAAAAAATTGTGATAATATAAATTTAACCATCATTAACATGATAAACATATTTGGTAGGCTTCTTATTCTTTTAAATAACTAGGGCAAGTTTTAACAACTTATAAATCTGGGGTAGTGGTGGAGGGCTACATGGTCTAGCTATGGTGATGCTCGCCTTTAGCAATCAGCATAACTAGCTTCGTGCCTTGGACTTCTACTAGAAATTTGTGATTCCATATAGCAAGCAAAGGGAGTATGAGAGCCAACAGAATGTCATAAGTAAGCTCTTTGTTTTCCTAAGTAAAAATTTGAGCAGCTTTTCCCTTGTTAAAACCTAAGAAATAATTATTTATTTTGTTACACACAAGAAATAGAATTCCATCTCTAATAATATACTGAGCTTTGGGGAAGTTGATGGCCTAAGACACTTTGTACGCTAAGGTTGAAAACTATTAGGAAATGGGTTTAGTGAGTATTACACACCCATGTGGATAACCTCTAGGAGAAAAAAAATATCCTATTTTATTTTTTCATATAACCTACTAAGTGTTATTCACTGGCATGTATTTTGTAAATGCCTAGACCTAGTTCCAATTCAACTCCATCCACCATGTTGTAGAGGATTGCAAGCATAATTTTATGAAGAGTAAGTTGGGGATGATCACCTTGACCTGCTCAATGACATGTCAATGAATATTGTCTACATTGAATTTTTTTTCTTCCTAAGGAAAGAGACACATTCCCATGTCTGAGAATCAAAAATTTATTTGATATTGTTAATACCTCTTTTGAAAAATGAAAGGACCAAGACCATGTCATCTAGACTTTTATTTCTTAAATAAGGATGAGAACACCATAAAGAGTGATCATTCAAAATAGACCAACTTCAAATCCTTGACATTTCTAGTTCAAAATTTTAGGTAACCTTATAGGCCCTCCAAATGCTCCAAGCAGTAAAAGTCCCTTTCACATTCACAATGGTTGCGTTAACAGTAAAATTCTGTAAATATATACTCCGTGGGTATGACCTCCTTTTTTTCTCATTTGTAGCAACTTGCAGGACCGAAAGTAATCATCAACCAAATTCATGTAAGTGTTATGGTGGTAGAGGTACTTTTATTATATGTTCACCAGATGAAGGGCCTTCAAATCTCAAATAAGGAATAACATAACCAAATCTACATCAAATATGTCAAACATTCACAAAACTAGGACTCCAAATACGTACATGTTTCATGCTTGACAAATGTTCTGCAAATATTTATGAGTAAGATCCACTGTATTTATCAATCCATTTACGAAAAAAAAAATGTGTACCATGCAATTAACCTACTTGGAAAATCTCCAATTTCTTTTAACAAAAATACAAAATATTTTAATATTATTTTCTGCAAATATTTATGAATATTTGTACCATGCATTTAGCATGCTTGACAAATCTCCATTTTTTTCTACAAAAATATAAAATCTTCCATTTGAATGTTATCAGACTCTGGTGTGAGCATATTACAAGAAATGGAATTGGAAAAAGGATGGGGAGACAATGCAGAGAATCTCTTAGATATGATTCATTTGTTGTTGGAGATCCTTCAAGAACCTAACCCATCAACTTTGGAAATGTTTCTAGGAAGGATTCTTATGTTTTTTAATTTTTTTATTATTTCACCTTGTGGTTATTTTGGGAAAGAATTTTAAGAATTCTAGACACTAGTGGATAGGTAAAACAACTTTTTATAATTGCAACACCCATTCCATGATATATTCTCTTTATTGTTTGATTGTATTTTGAACTTTTACTTTGATTTTGTTTTGTATTTTAACTATAAAATTCTACATACTTGGTATCATATCCATTTAAACAACATCCAAAACTTGAAGATAATATTAGTATTATAGTTGTTTTATGTCAGAAATTTTTTATATTCAAATTTTATATATATAAAAGATAAAAACAAATGTCAATTCCTTCATTTGATTGTTACTTGAATCTAGTGTGGGCAAGTTATAGGAAATGTGATTGGGAAAAGGATGGGGAGACAATGTAGAGCATGACTTGGATATGATTCATTTTTTGTTGGAGATCCTTCAGGCACCTAAGTCATCGACTTTGGAAATGTTTCTAGTAGCAATTGCTATGGTTTTTAATGCTTTTATTCTTTCACTTCATTGGTTATTTTGTGAAAGAAAATGTTTTAGGAATGCCAAATAAGACATCGATGAATAGGTAAACAATTTTTTTTATAATTGCAATATCCATTCCATGATATGTTCTCTTTATTGTTTGATTGTATTTTGAACATTTATTTTTCTTTTTTTGTATTTTAACTATTAAATTGAAATACTTGGTATCATGTCTACTTAAACAACAACCAAAGCTTGAAGATGGAATTAGTATTACACGATATTGATTGAAATCCTTTTAATTTTTTTGTGTTAAACTATTTTCATGACTTTTGGGAAATTTTACTTTCATGTTGTTATTTGAGCATATGTTGTTTATATACTTGACCAAGTTCATGCATTAGGGAATGAAATTTTGTTGTGAATAAAATGATAAGGATTAAACATCACATCTCAGATTATTTGCTTTCACAAGTTATCTATAACTTGAGATTTTTATCATGTAACTTGTTTGACATGATTGTGCCCAAGCTTTCCCTCAAGGTTGAATACTAAGGTACTAAGGTGTTATTTTCTATTGTGACAATTTATTTTCTTTGTTTATACAAGTCAGTAGGCCACATAGTGGCCACTGTTGCCCAACAAAAGAAAAATTGATTAAGTTTCTTGCTTTTAAGGGGGAAAATGACTTTGGTATTGCTGATGTTGAGTTATAAGTCGTATAAATCCTTTATAGTATATTTTAGTTTATATTTTAGTGTTCATCATCTTTCATGGATTACACTCTGCATTGTATCGTCTTCTTCTTTTTTTCAAAAAAGGAAATCAATGTTGATGGTAAGAAGTAAGAATTTAATAAAGGGGAGAATAATAACATTGGAGCGACAAACCAAAAAACAGAGAGATATAAGATCAACGGTGTAGTGATACCCTTAGATTCAATGTCCCGCATAAGACACACACATAGATACTGATGGTCAAACCTTCAGAGTTGGTGAATTCACCTATAATGCGTTGGAAATACAATGATAATGTTTTGAAATAATGAAACAACATTTCATGTGTAAATTCTAGTCCAACCAATATTAAGTTGGAAACTCATATTGTAACACTTGACATTTCATATAATATAATTTATTTGGTTGAAATTATCTATAGTTTCACTTAATATTGTTCAGTGTTTTAATTAACATATGTAACTTTTTGTTTTTATATTAGATAAGTATGCACATTGTATGCATTTTTTTTAAAATTTAGTCGCAAAATCATACTAATTAATTTATGTTGTTTAATAATGAACACATAAAATCAATATAAAACTAATAAAGTAGTAGTTTATGTTGACTAATGATGAACACAAATAAAATGAATACAACTAAATTAGTTGTTTATAATGATTATTAATGAAAGAAAATGAAATAAATATAAACTACTAAATTATTCGTTTATATAATGAATATGAAATTACCAAAAAAAGATAAGTGACTACAACAAATGATAAATTTGTGATTACAAATGACTAAATTTCTCATATATACGACTATTAGTAGTTAATTTACAGTATCTTATAACACAACCAACATTTCATTAGGGGAATTTTAAGGTCTAAAATGGGATTCCTAAGGAAATTTTAAAATAATAGTGGAAATAATAAAATAAGATTAGTTTACATCATCAAATTTTAGAGAGAAAAAAGAAAAAAACTACTTTTTCAACTCGTATTTTCAACTTATCTCCCTATGGGTTTACTCAAATTTCGAGCAGGAACACTCATTGGATGCAGAAACAAAATGCAGAATTTGATTCCTCATCCAAGGAGTACACAAGTTGCATACTTTTGATGGACTAAATAAGAAATAAATGAAATATGTTATTGAAATCATGTTTTTTCATGCATTTCTCATTTTTCGTGTAGAAGGGTCCATCGAAAGTATGCAACATGAGTATTGTTTGTATAAGGAATTAAATTTTGCATCAAACAAGTACTCCCACTTGAAATTTGAGTAAAACCTTAGGGAGATAAGTTGAAAATACAACTTGAAAAAATAGTTTTGTTATTTTATTATTTTTTAATATTTTTACTTTTTTACCCCCAAAATGGTGAATCATCTCCCATGGTTGACATCATCATCTTGAATCCTATTGGTTCTTATAAATTTTATTTTGGTTGTAGATTTTTTTTAGGAGGCCCATTTTAGAGCTCAAAAGTTCTCTAATGAATCATATTTCTTTAGTCATTAATTGGTTTCAAACGATGACTAAATTTTGCATATATATGAGTATTAGTAGCTAGTTTACATTATCTTATAACACAACCAACATTTAGCCATATTTATTTGGTTATTAATTGGTTTCAAAGAGTGACTAAAATTTGCATATATACGACTATTAGTCGCTAATTTATAATATCTTATAATATGCCCAAAACTTTGGTGATTAATTAGTTTTTTCGAGTGATCATATAGTAGTATATTTTGTTGTCTATTTGGCCATTAATTGTGACAATTAATGGCCAAATAAATGACCAAATTTATGACTAAATATACTACTAGATGATGAAATTGAAACAACAAATTAATGGCTAAGCTAAAAATGACTAAAATTTGGTCGTGTTAAATAAGATACTGTAAATTAACTACTATTGGTCACCAATTTAAAAATGGTCATTTATATGCAAAATTTAGTCATTTTTTAGTAACTAATTAGCCATTTTGTACTAGTAAACATAGTAATTTCTTGTAGTAGGAAATGAAGGTATCAACACAATGTTGACGTAGCTGGAAACCACAAACCAAAGCCCTTCAATTCTCGTTAAAGAATTCCTGAAGAAACTCATCAATGCTCTCTAAAGTATAACATTTGAGCTAGAATCCCCAAACCAACACCTATTCCTGAACTAGCTCAACTATGTTCTTTAAGGTATACCATTTGATTGATTCTGGCATTTATATGCATCAAATAGGTTTTTGGGACTCCACAGATTTTTTATTGAGTCCAAACTTGTATTAAGTCATAAAAAATAAATCTCCAGAGAAAGGGGTAAAATGTAATAGAAGACCCATGAATGGCCTCTTAGGCAGTTTTCCTATCATCTATGTTGCACAAACTATAACTGGCATCTTTACAATAAGAATTGATATTGTATGCATTTTCATGGTGTTGGGGGCAGTGGTGGTAGGTAAGCTCGGGGGTTCACCTCATTAGCCCCAATATCTTAATTTTTAAGGTCATGACCCTTCTATTTGATGTCTATTTGATGATAAAATATCACCTCTAGAAGTTCTTCTAGGTTTGATGTTCAATGTCATAAGTCAAAATGGAACCAGGAACCATAATGCCTTTAATCGTGCATGATTTTAGGTATGTTTTCTTTCAAATTTCTTTCACGGATTTATATAACATTAATTTTTGTTGTATTTGAGTATGATTTGTACAGTAATGTATTCAAGTTGGACCAGCAAAATGGTTGAAACAACATATGGTGTTATCTTTTAAAGATTTATATTTGAGTATGCTCTCTACAACAATGTATTCAAGTTGGACTAGTAAAATGCTTGAACATCATATGGTTTGTTGGAATATAATATTTATATTTGGGATTTTAGATTAATATCATTCTAGTGTTGGTTTTATTTTGTTTCAATATTTTATGTTAATTTTTGGATTATGCATTCATTAAGAAATTAAATTGTATGGGGTAGTTAATATATTTTTATGGGTTTTTGGTGTAGGATTTTATTATTTGGTACACATGTGAGGAGTCTAATCTCAACTCTTTAAGAGATTAAAAAAAATTAATATGTTGTGTTTACTGCAAGCTCATAAATGAAAATTGATTGTATAGTCAATGATTACAAAGAATATAGAGTTGTTTCTTACTTGTAGTTGCATGACTTGTTGCTCCAATGTTCTCCATTGTTATTTCTTTGTTCTTGATCGACCACCCATAAATGAAAAGTAACTAATAATTGTTGTTTTTATTTTTCCTACTCTATAGGATTGATCTCAAGTTTTTCACATAGGCTTGACCTCAAATTTCTTAAGCAGGCGAAGGTCTTTGTGTAATCTGCATACAAGACAAGATAAGACACCTAGTGTAGATGGTGCAACCAAAGGCAAACAAAGTCGAGATAATATTAGTTTTGTGGTTCAAAAAAGAGTTGCAACCTCGTGCTTTGAACAGATATTCAAACAAGGGGTAAACAGAGCTTCAAATAGGAGATAAACAAAGCTTCAATCAGGGGATAAGCATGGGATTGGAAGTTGTGGGAAGCATGCACATATGGATAACATTCTCACAATTGGTGAAACTATAACATTTGGGTTACGAGATAACTCCACGAAAATGAGATATAATATTCTAAAAATTAGGCGATGGATGAAAGCCACAATTAACACACACACACACATATATAAAATACATATTTTCCTGAATAAACCACACAACATTTAATACCACTACTAATGTTAGCATTATTTTGCAACCTCCAAATATGAATCAAATATATAACATAGTATCCATGTTTTTGGCCTCCTCGCCTTGGGAAGAGGCCAAATAAGAAGAAGAATAATGCTATTGAACCTCAAAAATTAATCCATAAATCTCATTGGTTTATAACATTTAAGTGCCTAAGAACTTAGGTTACCAGTGGCAAGGAATAATGTTAACGCTACCATTTCGATTACTATAGTCCCAGTGGTGCTACATTTCTTCTATATTTCTGGCATTAATAAAAATGTGGAAGTACTCTCTTTTATTTTTCATCATTATTTATTATTTCTCGTTCATCTACGTTCTTCAAAAAAAATATGTTGAAGTAAATTTTGTAATGTAGTTTTGGTGGAATCACTGGGTTGACTTAATTTTTATTACTTATTTCTGTCTGATTTCGTATTGATCATTAATTTTTATTACTTATCTCCATCCAAATTCATATTGAATAAGAAAACATATTTACTAATAATTTTTGAAATATTAATTTTTTTTTTATTAATATTTGTAAATCTATAATATTGATAAATTTTTATAATAATAATGATATTAACCTATACTAAGAATGTTATGACCTATTTAATTTTAAGAAGGTAAAGGATGGTTGCAAATTGTTTAATGTTTTATTTTGATGCTCAAAAAACAGTAAAGAATATTTCAAGATAATTATAGTTTTAATAACTTAAACTGTTAAGAAGATTTATTGTGTAATAAATATTTTGGAATTAGATCTAATGTGAATATAAGATAAACAATCTAAGAGAAAATGATTTTCATCCTCAACTGTCTTAGTGAGACAAACTCTATTTTGGGAATTGACCAACAATCAATTTCAATATGAAGCTCATGAAAATTTCTTACTATTTTAATAATCTTCATTTCCTTCTTCACATTAGTCAAAACGAAGATAATTTTTATTTAATTGGGGTTCATCACCTCCATATAATATGCTAATTTTCTTTTTATCTTTAAGTTTTTGTTACCCAACAACTTCTCCTTAAATTTTGATATATATTTTTAATATTATCTTTATTTTTCAAAATGATCTCCTCATTTTATCCTTAGATTTCCCCAATGGTATAGCCAAGATTGGACATCCTTGTGTCATCCTAGCTTAAGCAGAAAGTGCAAATTTTGGATAAAGTTAAAAGTAATTTTAAGAAACCTCTATGATTACATATTGCTTAATCTCTTCTTATAGATCAAATATCTAGGCATAACCATGCTTTTGGATAAAGTTAAAATTAATTTTAAGAAACCTCTAAAATTACATATTTTTTAATATCTTCTTATAAATCAAATATCTAGTCATAACCACGCTTTCAAATTTTTTATATTTAGGCCGATAGGTTTTTAATATCTTCTTATAAATCAAATATCTAGTCATAACCACGCTTTCAATGAAAAAACGTCTTACATATTGTTTAATCTTTTTTTATAAATAAAATATCTAATCATAACTATGATTTCATTGAAGAAAAAACTTGATTAAAAATATAGAAAGTATATATTTTATAAACACTTCTAAATATTTTCTTTATTCCATTGTACTACAACCATAAACCCTTTTACAATATAAAATATATTACCTCCATTTAAATTAATAAATAATAAAAATGATGAAAATATTTTAAAATTTGTCTATCTATGAATAAATGAACGAATTATATATATATATCGTAATTGAAATATTTTATTATAAAATGCTCAATATTTAAATTTATCATTAACTATTTAAATTTATTCACCATTTTTGTTTTTACTTTTAACTTAATAACACATTGAAATTTGAATAAAGGTGAAAGAGGTAATGAACGGCTTTGATGAAATTGACAATTTACCATCACTATTTAAACTTAATTTTATGACTATTTCATTGAAGGTGTTTTTTTTTTCTTAACTTATTTAAAAATAAAAATTAATATACTTTAAATATTTTAAATAAATTTTAAAAAAAATCATTTTAATTATAAATGCATTATATCTATAATATATTATAAATTTATTTTAATCATAAATCTACCAAAATATAAGTTTGATCAAATTTATTAAAAAAAAAATCAGCATAAAACTAGAGAAAATATTTACACTTCAAAATATATATATTATTTATTTATTTATAATTTTATTAAAATCCGTATATTACATATAATTTATTTTGTTTTCTTTGGTAAGTTAATTTTCATTACTTCAAAATGTCATATTACATCACTTTAAACATCTAAGATCCATAGTATCTAAAATCATAATTGGTGGCAAACTCAAACTACTTATCAAGTCATTTTTTTAGTCGAAACCAAAAAAAATCAATCTAGCCAGATCTCTCAATGAGCGTGTATTTAAAAGGTATATGAAATAATTGTTTTTAATGAAAATATTTTTTTAAGAATTAAAACCATAATTTCAAATCAATAGAGACAAAATATGCAAAGTTTTCTCATCTATATACCATGTAAAAGTGAATATATCAAAATGGCATCCAGTGGAATGCATGCAAAAAAATACATAATCAATGAGACTCTAAATGGTCTCTAGAGTCAAAAAAAAATTCTACAAGCTATGGGGTCATTGGCCTACTACAATTATACATATCAGTGGTGAACATGGCCGTTATTCACTCCTTATAATGATCAAACTCATCATAATTACTAGACATGGGATCATCGACAGGGGCAACATAAAGAGCATCTGGCTTAGGGGTCAAACTTCTTAATTGTTTCAGTTTCAAACTTCTCAAGTGGTTGAGTCTCAAACTTCTCATTTGGTTGACTCTCAAACTTCTCAATGTATTCTTCCCTAATATGCCCTATAACTTCATTTTATGCTCTACATGGCTTTACTTGGGCACCTATCTCAACCATTTTTTTTCAACTTGTAAATACTCTCTCTAATGGATTTTTAGAAATATTTGAAAATTGTTTTTCCATGAATTATATTACAATGAGCTCATGAAATATCCCTGGCTTTTGGAGGCATGGGGGCTAATGAAAGATTTGAAATTTGCAAAGGAAATAAATATTTTTTTTAAAAATGAAAATCAGTAAAATGGAAAGCCTAATATAAATTTGGAAAAAAATATGGGTATATATTTAGCCTACAAACAAGATTAAATATAAAAATTTAGAGAATGCAAAAAAAATTAAATGCATGGAAATAAATGAAATATAGATTTTTTCAAGTGACAATCCTTACATGGAAATGAAAATTGGTTTTCTTAACCTCCTCTAGAAGATGCCAAATCCACCACACATCTCCACAGTAGCTATAAGATGACAACCACAACATAAACTCTTTATTGTTCCATTACTCCAACAAAATATCAACATTGTCCAAGCTCACAATGATGCTCACAAAAACTCCAAATGAGATGTGTGAGGAAAATGAGAGGGGAGGCATGATTTTAAAGGCTTGGAGGGGTTGTTTTTGGAGGGAAACAACACCTAGTTTTCATCAAAACCACTGACGCATGCCCAAAACCACTGCGTGTGGGGCATGTGGTTGCATTGGTAATGAACTGGTCAATTTATGGCCAAATCAGTCAATTTATGGCCGGTTTGATGCCAAACCTAGGTTTTCGAGGGCATGAACTAGGTTTGTTAGCCAGTTTGATCACTGAGGCTAATGAACCAGGAATTTTGACCTATTTGCAATTTCACCAAATTGATTTTGAATACTATGCTTAGGTGAACATAGTTCATACCATTATAAGTCTCAATCTACTATGAGGGAAACTATATCTATTGATAGATAATGTAAAAAAATGAGTCAACATAAAGTGTTTATTGCAGTAATCAACTAGAGACAATAAAGAATGAGTATCATGAAGAAGAAAAAAAACCAAATAAGTCATGACAAGTGATCAAGAATCTAATGATAACACTAGAGTAGGATCTTATGCATTGGTACTAGTAGGAGCAAAATGCTTGATTTTATATTGAATAAGGCTTTCTACATGATCCAATCAAGCATCCAAGCTATCCAAACAAGAGCATTAATGACACTCCACCCTCTTTATATCATTAAAGGAATAAAATATGTCATTTTGATGTCTATGTTTCTCTTTTAGGACTCTTCCCAAAAGAGTTTTCAACTTCCAATGGGGGTTCATGGAATTCAGATATTGGTTCCATATTCTATTGGTATGACCAATATCGAGAAGCCAATTGTATACTTCCTCCATGATCGCAGTGTCAGAATATTCCCGACAATCATTAGAGGTATGGGTTTCAAGCTGGAGAATTTATTCATGGATATTTGGGGGAATGAGAGAGTGAAAAATGGTAGTAGCTTTGTGAGACTAGGCGTAAGCATGTGGTTGACCTTGCTTGCCTCTGTCACCAACATCCTTATGACTACACATGCATTTCCAAGGAATATTTTCCCAATAGGAATAGAATTGAGCTAGACAATTGACCCACACCAAAATTAAGCCGAGAATAAGGAGTTTGAATAGACCAAAACCAAAGACAAGTGCAAAGAAATAGAGGATTTGGTGTGATCCAAGTCTACAAGAAAAGAAAATCCCATCTACGAGATATACATACAACCACCTCTAGATAGAGGCTCCCTCATGCCAGAGGACACCAGAGATTCAATCATAGTGCCCCATAAATAAAGAAACATAAATATCTAGAATAAATCTAGTAAAACTCAAAACTAGAATACTAAATTAAAAAAAGAGAAGGATCATGCTAAAACATACTATAGTTATCTCATTTCACCATAGTCGAAACAATATCCAACACTGAATAAAGGGTGGTGTTTATTTTTTGTAGCATTGTGAGGTATTATAGTATGGCCTAAAAAAATTAAATAAATTTATTTTTAAGGTATCCATGTCGGCCTAGGAATTCAAGTCAACTCAGGGTGTGAAAGGGTGTTTCCCCTGGGTAATTTTACCTCCATTCGACAACTATATGTGTGTGTGTGTGTGTGTGTGTGCTTGTAGGTTTTAAACCTATATAGAAATTGTTTGCAAAAAAATTCTTAAGACCATAAAATAAACAATAGCGAGAGCATAAAACATAAAACATATATACGTAGAGATTTTCCCCTGGATCCCAAACCAAGACTACAAGCTTGATTTTTAATTATATTCCTTTTAGTGTTACAACACATATATATACATGATGAAGCATTCATAAACCCCAATCGATTAACCCTGTCTTAGAACATAACCGTAGTTCCCTTGACCGGATCTACAAAATACCATGAGCAAAAAGCCAGCATGCCAAAAACCATGTGAAAAACCATGCACAAAACCATAGGTAGGTTCACCCACCTAATATAGGGTCCAAAAAAAAAATTCCCACAACGCTACCCCATCCCCCCTGTTGCGCTCGGTGCAAGTGTAGGGGGGCTCCCAGGCCCCCTACTGCGCTCAACGTAAGTGTAGGGGGGCTCTTGCCCCCCTCTTACCACCCGCTTTGTGCCTACTTCTAATCGTGGAAAGAATATAACACACACCCAACATTCTCCCACTTGATTTTTTCTTTCCACAGGGGGCCACAAGAGAGCTTAGTCATTGGTCCAACCTTGCAATGCCCATTGTTTCTCTACACCAAGAGAACTTCTCAGTGCTCACAGACTTCGTCAATGCATTTGCGACATTCTTCAAAGTGTCCACCTTTACCAGTAACGCCTTTTTACCCCCAACCATATCTCTCACAAAGTGATACCGAACATCAATATGCTTTGTCTTTGAATGGTAAGCAGGGTTCATGGACAAGAAAATTGCACTCTGGTTATCACAGTCTATCCTTATAGATCATTGCACCAACCCCATACTTGAACACAATATCTGCAACCAAAATGCTTCCTTGCTTGCATGAGTGGTTTCCATGTATTCTACGTCTGTAGTTGAAAGAGCCACTACAGACTGTATTTTACTCATCCAACAGACTGGATGTCTAAATAGGCTAAACGCATACTCACTTGTAGATCGTACTTACTCCAGATCTCCAACCCAGTCTGCATCAACAAAGCCATGAATGTCCAAAACTTTTTCTAATCTTGGTCTTCCTTGGTAGCACATGCCGTAATCACTAGTGCCACAAAAATATCTGAAAACCCGCTTTACTGTTGCCTAATGCTCCTTCCTTGGTTTTTACATAAACCTGCTCAATACTCCCACCACATGTGCAATGTCTGGTCTAGTACAGACCATTTCATACATCAGTCTACCCATTGCACTTGTATATGGAAGATGAGACATGTCTTCTTCTTCTTCTTATGTCTTGGCACACTCTTAAACAGATAGCTTTACATCTACAAGAATAGGAACCTTCACCGTTTACTATCTTGCATATTAAACCTGTACAATATTGCCTCGACATACTTCCTCTAGTTTAACCAAAGCTTCTTCTTTGCCCGGTCTCATTTGATTTTCATGCCCAAAATATAGTTTGCATCACCAAGATCCTTCATGTTGAATATGAAGAACAATTGGGTCATCAAATCCTAAATAATTTATTTTCCATTTCCAACCAACAACATATCATCCACCTACAAGACCAAATAAATAACACGATCACTAATTAATTTAAAATACACATAGCGATCTTCTTTTCTTTTAGTGAAGCTAAGCCCCCGTATATATGTATCAAATTTTTGATACCACATCCTTGGTGTCTGTTTTAACCCATACAAAGGATTTTTTAACGTGCATACCAATTATTTCTTACCCTTCACCGCAATCCTTCAGGTTGCTTCTTGTAGATCTCCTCTTCTAGATCCCTGTGAAGAAATTTTTTCTTCACATCCATCTTTTCTACCTCAAAATCAAATGTAGCAGCAATAGATAAAAGTAATCTCATAGAATTTACCTTGGAAACAGGAGAAAAAAAATTACCAAAATCAATTCCTGACATCTGGGAATGACCTTTTTCTACCAACCGAGCTTTTTATTTCTCCACCTTGCCTTCTACATTCATATTCTTCGTAAACATCCATTTTCTCCCAATGGGCTTCCTTCCAGCTAGAAACTCCACCAGATCTCGTGCCTCTTTTTTGTGCAAGGATTCAATTTCATCAACCATGGCCTCCTTCCAAAGTTTTCCATCCTCTGAATCCATTGCCTCACTGACAGTTCTGGGATCATCATCAGTGATAGTTAAAGAAAAATTTGAACAGAAAGCAGATGGACTACCTTTCTAGATACTTTCTTTCTCATACTGATCTTCTGACAGTTGTAGTTTGCACCGGCTCTTCCTCTTATGAGTCTTGTTCTGCTGTAGAGTCTGATACTTCCTCCTTTAGCTCAAACTCTATCTTCTCAGGTTCCTTTGGTAGGACTTCATGTTTAAGAATATCTTTCACCTGTTTAAACACCACATCTCGATTGTACACAACCTTTCTTTTTTCTGGGTTCCAAAGCTTGTAACCTTTTAAACCATCCTTATTATACCCAATAAAGATGCACCTTTCATATTTATTATCCAACTTGGTCATTTTCTCCTTTGGAACATGTACATATGCATCACATCCAAATACCCTAAGATGTGAAAGAGAGGTTTTCTTACCATTCCATACCTCATGTGGATTCTTATCCTCCAGCACTGATGAAGGTGATTTTCTAACCAAGTAACATGCAATCTCCACTGCCTCTGCCCAAAATTCCTCTCCTAACCTGGTACTACTGAGCATGTGTATTTCCTTTCCCATCAGCGTTCTGTTCATTCTTTCTACAACTTCATTTTGTTGAGGTGTGTATGGAGTAGTATTTTGTCATGCTATAACACACTTCTTATAGAACTCTTCAAATTCCTTCTTGCAGAACTCTCCACAATTATTTGTCCTCAACACCTTTATCTTTTTCTCTATCTAATTTTCCACCATAGTTAAATTATTTAAATCTATCAAAGACTTTAGATTTTTTCCTCAAGAAATATATCCATGTATTACTTGAGAATTCATCTGTGAATGAAAGATAGTACACAGACTTGCCCAGTGATGGAACCGATAGAGGTCCAAACACATCACTATGCATAAGCTCTAATATCTTATTCTCCCTCTTAGCACAAGAAGGAAAACTCACCCAATTTTTCTTCTCGTATACGCAATGTTCACGGAAATCGAAATCCAGAGAGCAATCAGACATACCTTCTACCATACCAATATCATACAATATCTAAAGGCCCTTCTCTCTAATATGTCCAAGCCTTTCATGGTATTTTCTTTAGAGATCGCTAGGCTTTCTGCTCCACTTTCAGGAACCACATAAATATTGCACCCATCAATAACAATGCTACCTAGAAGCTTGTACAGAGTTCCAATCCAAAATCCCTACATTAATACCAGTCCTCCCCGAACCATATTATAGGTATTTTTCTCGAATACTTTTTTTTAAACCTGCATCATCCATCTTGGTTACAAAAATTGGATTTTTGGCCAATGCAGGAATATGCAAAACACCAGAAAGTGTTCTAATCCTTCCACCTAGCAACTTCATCTTAACTTTTCTGTGTCCGAAAATTCTGGCCTTCCTATCATCCCCTAAGAAGAGATCACCACCATCATACTTATCATACTTACAACTGATTCAATCAACCATGCCTCATGATCTATATGTGTATTTGAAGAAGAAGCCAAATACACATCCCCACCTTCATCTAAGGTGGTTTTCACCTCTACATAAGGAGCATAATTAGATCCCTTTCCTTTCTCAAGATCTTTATATCTGTGGTCCTTTTTGAAGTGCCCTACCTTTCTACATTTCCAGCACATCTTTATAGGCTTTCCTAGAGATTTAGATCTCCCTATAGATTTAGATCTCCCTATAGCTTTAGATCTCCCACTCGAAAATTTATTTTTGTTTATGTTTTCGGACCTTCCTCATATAGATAATGCATCTCCATTCCGTCCCTCTATATTTTTCCGTCTCATTTCCTCCGACAACAAGGCTGAGACAATTTCATCAAAATTCAAGCTAGCTGTATTGCTACCTATTGCAATAACCAAACTATCCCACGAATTTGGTAGAGAATACAACAAACTGATGCACTTATCTTCATCTAAGGATTTAATGTCAACATATGAGAACTAACTTACCACAATATTGAAGATTTTCATATGCTTTGTCAATGAGTCTTCGTCCTTCATCCTCAGGTTATACATATTTTTCTGTAGGAACAATTTATTCACCAAGGACTTAGATTGGTACAAAGTCCCTAACTTGACCCAAAAATTCTTCGTCGTAGCTTCCCCATATACATTCAAAAATATTAAATCTGAGATACACAATTGTATTATGTTCTTTGTCTTCCAGTTCAACTTTTCCTAATCTTCAACTCACATTGTCATTGGTTTAGTACCTAGATATACTATGATCCACTGATCTTTATCCATCGGCATATCCTCCATCTTAAGCTTCCACAACACAAAACTCTGACCATTAAATTTCTCGATCTCTCTCTTTCCACTTCTCACCATCTTCTTTCACAGCAAGAATCGATCCTGTAGATCTCCCACTGAACAGGTTCTACCATAGGCCCGAGAAAAAAACCCCTCAACAGCAAAGGCGTCCCCTTGAGGTTGAAACAACTATGATACCAAATGTAGGTTTTAACCTTGTACAGAAATTATCTACAAAAGAATTCTTAAAAATAGAAAATAAACAATAGCAAGAGCATAAAACATAAAACATATATTCACAGATATTTTCCCCTCGATCCCAAACTGGGACAAAAACTTCATTTTTTATTATATTCCTTTTGGTGTTACAACACATATATATACATGTTGAATCATTCATAAACCCCAATCCGTTAACCCTATATTAGAACATAACCATAGTTCCCTTGACCAGATCTACAAAATACCATGAGCATAAAACCATCATGCCCAAAACCATGTGAAAAACCATGCAAAAAACCATAGGTGGGTTGATCCACCAAATATAGGGTCCAAAAAAAATTTCCTAGGGCGCTACCCTGAACCCCATGTAGGGGGGATCCTGCCCCCCTCGTACCCCCCGTTTCATGCTTGCTTCTAATTGTGGAAAGAACATAATACACACCCAACAATGTTTGTGTGTGTGTGTGTATGGTGTGACATTTCATTTTAAACATCAATCAAGTATTCTATAACTTTTCATTATATTTCTTGCATAGTCGCACATGTGATCCAGAAGGAAAAGTTTGACCAAGTTTATTTTCCTTTTCACCAAGATAAATTGTCTGGTCCATTACCATAGAATAGGGCGGCAGGGCCACAGTGGTTGTAGGGCCTACCATAGTCTTTAAATATGAGATGTTGAGGCTTGTTGGATGTTGTTGTTGGATGCTGAAGATGGCCATGGTTTGAATGATATTTTGACTTGGATATTGGCTTGAATTCTAGACAAATTATTGATTTTTAAACCTTACTGAACAATCATTTCCCCTAAAGAAAATTTGTTGTGTTTTCACCCAACTTTGGATTTCCAAAGGTAAAAATATTATCTCTATTTTACATGGTTGCCTTTATATTATCTTTATTGTTTCTGTTGCATTTTTTATTGATGTTTTTTGTGTATTATTTCTCAATGATATTAGTGGCTTGAGAAAAAATGTTTGCGGATAATTAGATAGTAATTATCATACTAGAATATTATTTTATATTGCTCACCTTGTACAAAATTTCAACATGGTATCATAGCTTTTTTGAAATATCATCCATTGAAATCAGCCTACAAGATAAGTGTTCAATATCTTGATTAGTGTTTGGGTATCTTGCCAAAAATGGCACCAAGTCTCAAATTTGAAGACAAGTTAGATGTCGATATCAACTTCAAATCTTAGGAGCCATTTATTCAGGGAATCTATGCAAGAGAAAAACTACCCATGTTTGATAAGCTATAGAGTGATGGGTCCAAGAGAATTCTAGATTGTTGTCCAAGAATAGCTTGCATAGTCTCTGAGATGGAGAAACATAAGACCTTGCAACTCATACAAGGAAAGGAGACAGAAGAGAGAAATATAGAAATTTTGATAAGGAGAATACAGGTAGAATACTTTCCCTTGTTCATGATCGAAAGAATAAGGATATGTCGAAGGTCAAGTGATTCATTTTTCATAATTTTGGAAATTATGCCTCCCATTGTCTTTAGAAGAAAAGAAAGGAAAATAATCATGCATAAATAACCAATGTTGATGATGATGATGATGAGAATCCACCTCAGAAGAAGTTAAAGGAAATATTCCTTTAGTATATACTTCCAGTAATTTTTTTCGACAATTGTTCGTCTAGGAAAATGACAAGTTTCTAAGTTTCTCGTATAGATTTTTCAGAGAGAGAGATGATAATCCTCAATAGTTTCTTCCTTAATCAAGATATAAGCACTATGTATTTTCTTAATTAATATTATTATTATTATTATTATTATTTGGTTAGCCTCTCTTCCTTGTACTTTTCTTAGTTATAATTTTTTCTTCCATGGCCTCCTGAGTAGAGTTTCGAAAAAGGAAGAATTGTGGAAACAACCAATGTAATGACTCATGTAGTAGATGGCAGCATCAAGAACTATAAAGAAAATTTTGTGGCAATAGGCTTCACCCAAAAAGAGGGATTTGACTATGAGGATATTTTTGCTCAAGTCGTTAGATGGTCAAGTTCTTGTATGGCCTATTAGCTCAAGCATAGACTCTATAGGAGTGATTGATGTTCGATAATGAATATTATGCAGATACCCATGACTATGCCCAATGCATTGAAGAGATTCTAGTTCCAAGGAAGTAGAAAATCAAGAAAAATGGAAGGAGTAGCCTTCTAAGAGGACGTCATGGGTTGATATTATCAAATTATATGCTCATATATGGGAGGTATCTAGGAGAAATATGATTTCTATAAGGGGACCATACTAGACAACCGAGTATGCTTTAGTGAGAGAGGGAGAAGTAATGGCAGGAATATTTGTTTCCATGACAAATGAAATAGGCAGGATTTACAAATGAGGATTTTCTTCAGTGTCAGAGGGAGAACCCAATTAGGGTGACAAAAAAGAAGTTATGGTGGTGGGTCTAGTGAGGAAATCTAGCCATCTTATGGTTGAACCAAGACATGCAACGAAGCCTGTGTTTAGGTACCAATATGGTACAGTTGGAAATGGTTTGAGATATGTCTTATATGGTAAAGAGTGAGGCTACAAGGATATATGAATTAATAATGGTCCAAGAGTGTTGATGGAATAAAATAACACCTTGTGGTGTTGTTTTAAAATGGGATCAACTATGATTTCCTAGTTTACCAAGAAGAAAACTTTTGTAACACTTAGTACAATAAAGGTAGAGTATATCATAGCCAGTGTTGCAATTCATTAAGCGATTTGGATTTGGAAGATTCTTTCAATACTCTCTTATTAGGTCACTTATGTTGGGGCCTCTATTTTGGACAAAATATGAAACCAATTTTGAAGTTGCGGACTGTTATTTATGGATATAGCGAGTCGCGGAGAGTCGTTGTGTGGTGCAAAGAGCCTTTGAGAGTTACGGATGTTTGTAGGGAAAGTGGCAGAGTGCGGATAGGCAGCGGCACAGGTGGAAATAACAACTGGCATTAAACAAGAAGAAAGACTCTAAGAAGAAGAACGAAGTGCAGAACATAATCAAGAATAGTGGAGCGCAACAAGGCAGATAAGCGGGAAAGAAGGAAGGACTGGCAGTGCGAGGGAAGACGGTAGATAAGGAGGAAAGAGAACAAAGGAGTTAGTTTTTTATGTTGTGGGTTTGGTGAATACGGCTCTACGGAGACTCTGATACTGAATGTAATATGTTGTAAATGAAGTTAACATAATACAGAGATGCTTATTGTGGTCATGGTTTTTTGTAACGAATGGATGTCTTATTTTTTAGGACGTTTTATTGGATTAATCAAAAATTTTCCAATAAGCTTTGTTTGAGGTATTTGATATGGATGATCTCTTCTTGAATGTTATGTAATAAGAGTTCTTTTATTCATAATAATAGTGTATTGATGTTAGATGATTTCGAATTAGCTTCACACTGATGCGATGGTTCTGGTTCTCCTATCTCAGTAAGGTCACGACACGCCTCGGGTGAGATTCCTTGCTCTCCTTTGAGCAAGGTGAAAATGTTGGCATTGTCCTAGACTACAACAAGATCTTGTTGGCCTCTTGATCTGAAATTGATTGTTAGTTATTGTTTTGCTAATATCAGTTTTAGATTTAAAGAAACATTGCTTTGGTTTGCTTATCCATTAATAGTTTTTTATCCATGAGCATGTGATTGACTAATCATTGAACTTGGTGAAATTTAGTGTTTTTCATGAACTCAAAAGATACAAACAACTGTTGAACAATAGAAAATAAGAACACAGCGAGCAAAAATAACAAATCTCAATACACAAGTTTTTGATGAAGGAGTTCACCCCTCTGGGCTACATCTCCTTGGTTTAACTCCATAGCTTAGGCCTCTTGTATTAGCTCAAATTTGACAAAAGTATTGTGTAAGTGTTTCAATTTCTCATGAAACTTGTTCTGTTTTCTTCATAACATATAAATCATCTAAAAATGACTTTCCAATTACTAAAACCTGACTCTGGCTGGTCCAGACTTGACCTCCTTCCCTGGTGGCCCTCAGCTCTCTTGAAATTCCCTGTATCAAAATCACATCTAGTGGTCATTTTCAGCCTCTGAAACATGTTCCATTTTCTCTGGAATGTCAAAACCATCTAAAATTGACTATTCATTTTCCCAATTTGGTCGATTATTTCCTCAATTATGGCAAAAACAATATTTCCTACAATTTCTTCTCCAAAATTGGGATTTCGACAGTTAAATTTCTAAATTTGGAAAATCCTCCACATTTAGCGCACTCCGCCAATTCTACACTACATTAACCTGCATTTAATTAAGATATAAGAACATATTAATATTAATATAAGTGTTTTTCGAGTAGTCTTTAGTGCGACTTTTTGAAGGCTTTTACGGTGACTTTTTACGGTGTAATTTCTCTAAATTCCGGCATGAATTTATTGAAAAGAGAAGTTTGATTGCTAACTTTGCACAATCGAAGTGCCCTAGAGGTTTTTGAGGGTGCTGAATCCATATATAGAGTCAAAAAACCAGTTTGAATAACAAAAACCAAGATCTTACCTAAAAAAATTTCACCGGATTTCGGCACCTGAAACTTCAAAAAGTCGCATTAAAGACAACTCCAGTGTTTTTTAGTTTTAAAGCGCATGTAACACTAATGCGGATTAATCATGGCTTAAACCATGGATTAGCATTAATTAACATGGCTTAAACTCTGTCGGAATTGTAGTTGGAAGCTCCTGGTTCTGAGATGTCGGACATGTAGGAGGGGGCTGGTCCATGGACCTATCACCCTCCGGACCCCCATCCAAGACGCGTTCAAAGTTAAAATAATGGCGCGTGGGCTTCTATTTCAATTCACAACAGAATGGTGCAATGGTTAAAGCATGGGCTTTGTGGGGCAGAGGTCTTGGGTTCAAAACCTGACCTCGCTCCCCTTTTCAACACTTTTGTGGTTTATAAGAACCTTATGCATATATTTAAACGGACTTTGCACTTAAATATTACCATATAACAACGAAACTTTAACCCAATGAAGCTTTGGTTTATTACGTGGATTATGTATGGTTTAAAATATCATTTAATTATAATAAATAAAATATACATATATAAATCAACATATAACATATATATATAAATCATAATTAAAATAAATAAATAAAATACAATTCCAATTAGAAATATTTGAGAAATTTCACCCACATAGATGAAACTACTGAATCTGAAAATGCCACTTGTCACAGTCTCATTGGAAGAAACCTGCAGAATATTTCCAGAAGATTCATTTTTTGCTGACTGGGTTGCCACATCATCCATGTATCTATTCTGCTCATTTTTTAGTTTTTTGAGAAAGCAAACAACAGGCCATAACTTACTCATACGAACTCAGATTTTGATGAAACGAGTTGCGCTGGAATCCTGGTGATGAGCTATAAGTTGTCGTCTTGGTTTCAAGCAATTCTAAAACTTTGATTTTTGAGCTAAATACTGAACACCTGATCATTCCTACCCACTAGAAGCCTTTTGGACCCCAAAAGCTCTCTTGATTACTGATTATGTGAATGAGGGGATTGTTCCCTCACCCTTCGAGTCTCTATCCATTGAAATTTTCTCAATTTCATAATTTGGAGATTTTCATAAAAAGTCAATTTTATCCTCAATTCTTGTGACCTTCTCTTTTTTAACAGAACTATTTCTTTTCCCTTTTCCATAAAACTTTCATTTCCCTTTACCCTCACTTTCCTCTTTCTCCTCTATGCCTTGTTTTCCCCTTGCCTCTAAGTGTGTGGCTTGTACACAAACTTTGTCTAAATTGCTTCGGTTAAGCATAAGAATAGTATGCTTCAAATAGGAATGTAAACCCCCAATATATTTCAAGAGTGTATCTTGGGAATTCAAATTTACTCCTAACAACAAAACTCTCTTTCTAAAATCCTGGGTATAATCTTGAATTGTTTGACCCTTGAGCTGCCTAAAATTTTGCCAACTCATGATAGTTTTTTTCATGTACGCTAAAGGATAAAATTGTCTTTTAATGGAATAAATAAACTCAATCCAAGAAATGGATATCTTACCATGAATTCGTATTTCCTATTGAGTCCTTGCTTCCCACCAAACTAGTGCTGCTCCTTATAGCCTCAATGAAGCCAACTAGATATTTATGTCATCTTCATGAAGGTTTTGAATTATACAATACACCTCCAATTGACGTATCCAATTGTCAAGCCTCTCTGCATTTACCTCGCCATTTTACATGGGTAATTCAAACTTTATGTCCAATTTGAGTATTGGAGTTTTCCCTTTTGTGGCTTTTGAGTGAGTGTGAGTATGAGTGGTCTTTGTGGTGGAAGTGGAAGATGATGCAAATGGGGATGATGAGGATGATGAAGATGGTGCAGATGGAGGTGGCTTTCCTCATCTACCCTTTGAACTCTTCTCTTCATCCTTCTTACTATTTGAAGATCCTTCTCCATGTGGAGGCTTTGAACCTTCTCTAGCTCTTTCTGCAATGAATGCTTCAAACATTATTTTAACCATTCTTTGCATATCTTTGAAGTCTCTCTTAACATCCTCTTCTTCAGAATTTTCATAAACCTCTTCATAGCCCGATATAATGGCTAAGGATTCAATCTCCTCTAATGCATGTACCTCTTCAATCACTTCAGCCTCTTGTACAAATTGTACCTCTTCAATCTCAACTGATGGAGATGGAATTTGAGGAACTTCAGGTGCTACTTTGAGTGTTCATTTGGTTGAGGATGATGCTTTCTCAGCTCTCTTCCTTCTTGCCCTAATCTCAGTACTAGCTACCAATAGCTTCCCTTCACCTCTCTGCAATCTTAACCTTGTAAGCATCACAAAATTGTAACTGTTAAAACTCATTTGTAAAAACTCTAGCAAAGAAGAAAATAACCTTAAGAAACCTGATGCTCTTTCAACCTAACCTCTAATAAAAAATTGATATGAAATTTATTGTTAGTTATTGTTGTGCTAATATTAGTTTCAAATTTAAATAAACATTACTTTGGTTTGCTTATCCATTAAGAGTTTATCCATGAACATGTGATTGACTAATCATTAAACTTGGTGAAATTTAGTGTTTTCATGAACTCAAAAGCATAGAAACTAATTTCTGAAGAGCAAAAAATAAGAACATAGCAAGCGCAAATAACATAGCTCAATACACAAGTTTTTGATGAAGGAGTTCACCCCTCCTAGGCTACATCTCCTTGGTCTAGCTCCATAGCTTGGGCATCTTATATTAGCTCAAATTTCACAAAAATTTTGTGTACATTTTTCAATTGTTCATGAAACATGTTCAGTTGTCTTTAGAACATACAAATCATCTAAAAATGATTGTCCAATTACTGAAAATTGGCCCTGGTTGGTCCAGACTTGACCTCCTTCTCTGGTGGCCCTAGGCTCCCTTAAAGTTCTCTGTATCAAAATCACATGTAGAAGTCATTTTCAGCCTTTGAAACCTGTGCCATTGTCTCTGGAATGCCAAAAAATCAGAATTTGATTATTATATTTTCCAATTTGGTCAAATATTGCCTCAGTTATGGAAAAAACAAGATTTCCTACAATTTCTCCTCTAAATCTGGGATTCCTCTAGTTAAATTTCTAAATTTGGAAAATGTAACACATTTAGCGCACTTCGCCAATTTCTTCACTATATTAACCTACAGTTAATTAAGAGATAAGCTCATATTAATAGTAATATAAGTGTTTTTTAGGTGTAAATCACATTTAGCACTAATGCGGATTAATCATGGCTTAAACCACGGATTAGCATTAATTAACATGGCTTAAACTCCGCCAGAATTGTAGTTGGAAGCTCCTGGTTCCGAGTTGTCGGACATGTGGGAGGGGGTTGGCCCCCTATGGACCCCCATCCAAGGCACGTTCAAAGTCAATATAATGTCGTGTGGGCTTATGTTTCAAGTCACAACAGAATGGTGCAATAGTTAAAGTGTGGGATTTGTGGGGTGGAGGTCATGGGTTCAAAACCAAACCGTGCTCCCCTTTGCAATACTTTTGTATATACTTGAACCTTGGTTTATACAAAACTTATGCATATATTTAAACGGACTTTGCACTTAAATATTACCATATAACAACAAAACTTTAACCCAACGAAGCTTTGGTTTATTTTGTGGATTACGTATGGTTTAAAATATCATTTAATTATAATAAATAAAACATAATATATATATATAATAAAACGAATACAATTCCAACTTAGAAATATTAGAGAAAATTCACCCACAAAGACCAAACTGGCGAATCCAAAAATGCCGCTTGTCACAGCCTCATTGGCAGAAACCTGCAAAATATTCCCTGAATATTCATTTTTTGTTGACTGGGTTGCCGCATCATCCCTGTACATGTTCTGCTCATTTTTTAGTTTTTTTAGAAAGCTAACAATAGGCCATAACTTACTTATACGAACTCAGATTTTGATGAAATGAGTTGCATTGGAATCCTGGTGATGAGCTCTACGCTATCGTCTTGGTTTCAAACAATTATGAAAACTTTGATTTTTGAGCTAAATACTGAGCACCTGATCACCTCTGAGCCCGAACTTGGTTCTTGCCCAAAAGTCATTCTTTTGCCAACAACTTCATATTATTAATGGTGCATAAGGGATCAATAAAGCTACAATACATATTTTCAAATGAGTAGATTATGTAAATTCTCACAAGGCCTCTATCTAGAGTGAAATTTGTATACTTTAGAGAAAATATTGGTGTGATGCAAAATGTCTCCATTATTGAGACGAAGTGTTGATGTCATTTTAGGATCCCACACACCATCTCCAAAGAATCCAAAAGGACTTGGTTGGGTCATGTGTATTAGACTAGGGGAGATGGATAAATTCACCTATGCAGTAAAAATGACGTCACTAAGTCATTTGACAACGGGTGAATGACTCAAGGAAACTATGGATTAGACAAATATTATCCTCAGAAACCAAAAGGACCAAATTGGGTCATGTTGATTTTACCGAGGGTAATAGATGAAATTCACTTAAGAAGCTAAAAGGACATGGTTAGGCCATGTTGATTTGGAAATAGGTTAATGTTCTAGGAGCATACCATATCCTAAGAAGCCAAAAGGATTTGGCTGGGTTACATTGATTTGACTAGGGGAGATGGATACATTTACCTGAAGAGTCATAAAGGACTTTGGCTAGGACATGTTGATTTCTCCATGGTTAAAGGTCCTAGATATTGACATTGCCTACTCGAGGATTGTCTGATATATAGTCATGCACCAATAAATCAAGCTCATGGATTTTTCTCGACCCCCTTTGCATCTATTCTTTCTGATATCATATTGTGCAATGACTATCTTATGGTCTGCAACATTTTTTTTCTACGCTCACAACGACACTGGTCATGTATCTTATGGATAGTGAATGGAGCTAGACTCAACCATCGCCATCCAACAACAACCTTGTGTTTCGTTAACCATAAACCGACCAATCTCTTCTAGATTCAACATCTTATCCACCACTAGTTGCATCTCCTTGTAGTTATATGTGGTGGTGTTCCAATTCCTAGCTTACAGTCTAGCCCTCCTGACACTCGTCTATTGTGACTAGTTTTAATTTCCCTATGCATCACGTATTTTGGCTTCTACATATTACCTATTATTTTATGAACTGAGTGGCCATGGTTTGTGTCTGCATTTTACAACTAGTTAACCATCTATTGTTCCCTTGCCTTCCTATCGTTCAACTCTTGGCCATTGTTGGTCGACCCTTGTCTCACAACTTGGCCCATGAACTTCCACTACCGATAACTGTCAAAGCTTCTGGCCATTTTAAATATTTTTTTCTTAAATTTTGTGCCCCCCCAAAAAATTATCCTCTTAAAAAAAAACTCTCAGTCTTTTTCCCTATTTACTTTGGCCCTAAAAACAAGTCCCATTGTTATGATCTCGGTCAAATCTGGCTCTGGAGATCTGGTATGAACCCGACACCTATGATTATAAGATCGATTTAAATTTTTATCTCTAATAACATGTTAGTTTTTCTAGCAACCCAACATCTCACATTTAATTCCAAGGAATAAATCACTTAATAAACTTAGTTAGATTCCTAGCAAAAATATTTAGTGGAAGTAATTAATGATTTGAATCACATGTATAAAAATATATTTATGCCCAAAAAGTCAATTCTTCATTAATAAAAAACTTAAACCTACTTAGGCTCCCGTCCTAGGATAATCGTCCAACTCAAAAAATACAAATGCAAAAATTACCTTGAATCTGATGTAGAAAATTTTCCACGGAATGATATTCAATCTCCCCGCATATCTAGATATCCATCCTCTTTTCACTCCCTCGAACACAACACACACTCAACGTGATTCTACTCTCAATCTTGGGTTGTTATTGTGTGCCTTCTCCCTCTCCCTAGCTTTGCGTTTATAAATTTTCATTGAACCAAAACCATAACCCTAATATCGAGTGATTGACGGTCGAGATTAGATCTTGTCTCACTCGAGATCGATGGTTAAGATCAAAATTTATTCACTAAATTAAATTACTTTACTTTTCCTAAGTTTTATTAGCTCAATAATCCAACATATTAATCTATGTATTTTACTAAGTTAAGCTTAGGCTAAGTTAGATTAGCAACTTGGTCAACCTAGAGCAAGTGTTCTAAGGAGATCTTCGTGACGTTTGAACACCTAGACAAAAAAACTATTTATAAGTACCTTCCTGAACTACAAAGTTCAACAATTTATGACGTTTATCAATTTCACTAGTTTTGCAATTTTAACATATTAAGAATATGACAGAAATTCGTCAATGTTTTGAATCCTAACGGGGATCCATCTCCAGGACACGTTTTGAAGAATGTTGAGAGAAGACACGAGTAGGAGATAAATAGTGAAAGAAAAATTTAAATTTTTTTATAAAAAGGCTAACCACACATATTTAATTAATTAATCAATAATATTTTCTTCTTCTTATTATTTTATAATTTCATAAATTATTAATAATGATTATATTGTTAATAATGATTATACTATTAATAATTATAAATAACAATTAATGGTAATTAATATTAATAAATTTAACAATAATAATTATTATTAATGATTTTAATAAAAAATTTAAATTAATTAATTAATATTATTTAGTAATAACTATTCAATTTCAATTTATTATATTCTAATTTATTAAAGTTTAATTATTAATTAATATTCTAAATATAATAAAATTGTTAGTTAATAAGTCTAAATCAATAATTTTATCTTATCTTTAAAAACAAAAAATTAGAATACATTATTAATAATTATTTATTAAATATTATTTATTTTATAAATAAATATTAATAAAAAGTTATTTTTCAAATATTATCAATATGTTATTAAATAACCACTAATACGTTTATTAATTAGTTAAAATTACTAATAAATTATTAAATTATTTAAGGATAAATATTAGTTAGTATTTATATATTTATTTTATTGATTAATTTAATAATTATTAAAAATAATAATATTAATTAATTTATTAAAATTAATTCATATTTAAAGTTTGTTTTTAATGTCCATCTTGTCATTATTATTCTCTATTATTATTTCAATAAATAAACCCTAATTATTTTTCATTATAATTAATAAAGTTATTTCTTAACTAATATTTATTTATAAATAAATAGTAATAAATAATTATTTATCAAATCCAATAATAAATTTGTTTATTTGTTAAAATTGCTAATAATTTTTATTATAACAAAATCACAAAATCATTGGTTAAGCATAAATATTAATTAGTATTTATTTTATTGTTTAATTAGTTCATTAAAATTTAAATTAACTCATATTATAGTATGTTTTTAATGTACATTTATTACTATTACTCTCTTATTAATGTTTCAATAAAGAAATCATAATCTAAAAAGTTACAAGATGAAATGGATAAAGAAGTTTTATCTGAGATATTGTATCTGGCACGACGAGCTGGAAGAGAAAATTTGTTTGATGAGAGGAAGCTAATTATCACTAATTCTGCTCCCTCCATCCATATTGAGATTATGAGGATGCTTAATAATCTCAAGAGCTTCTCTAATTTTCCTTCTTCAATATTGTTCTTCTCTTTCTATAACTTTGGCATCCTCCAAACACACATGATGATTATTTTTTTATGAGTGTTCTGCAAGGGTTGAGGTGTGAGATCTCCCATTCTTAATATTAGCTCCATGCTCTTTCAATATTTTATGTAAAGAATGACCAGTTTCCCCAATATAACTCTTTCCACATGAACAATCAATCTTATAAACTCCTGTAAGTTGCTCATGATTAATATTATCATTAATTGACCTCATTTTTGGTCTTATTGTTCCTTTGGCTGTAAACTACACGACTATGTCCTTATTTCCCATAAATCTAGCGATATTATCTCTAACTCCTTGAATGTATGGAAGGAAAACCCTACCACACTTATCCTGAGGTTCTTGGTGCTTGTGAGAAAGGACCAACTCCTTAGCTCTATTTATGGATTCTTTAATGTCTCTCTCTTTATATCATATCTCCTTAAATATCGAGGTTAAGTGATTGATTTCCTAGTTAAGGTGCTCAGAATCAGATATCTTGAGGGCCCTAACAACAAGAGTGTTCAGGACAACAATTTTTTGACAGGGTGATGATAGGAATCAGCATGAAGATAGTTGTCTATGTGAGTCTTCTTTCTAAATACCTAATGCCTGAGAGTTCCATCCTCCTTTTTTGTAATCGGGACATTGAAAAATGGAATGTTCTTTTTTCTTCAACTTCCATGGTAAACTTAATTTCCGATGAAATAGAGTTAATATCATTTTAAAAATTCTTAGGATTTTCCTCCCCATGAGTCCACTTTATGTTGGCATCGTCAACAAATCTTTTCCACCAAGCTGGTTTTAAGGGGAAGGAGTCAAGGGCCTTCTTTTCAAAGTGCTCCATATATAAGTTAGTAGAAATGGGTGAGAGAGGTGATCCCACTGTGACACCATATAATTGCTCATAGTATCCACCTTGGAAGCTGAAGAAATTGGATCGTAAACAAATCTCTACAAGCCTAGCTGTTTCTGGATCAGTTACTTCTTTAATAACTTGAACAGCCTCGTCTAATGGAATTTTGGTAAATAATGGCACTACATCAAAACTTACCAAAATTTCATCATCCTCCACCTTCTCATTCTTGATAAGTTTTACGAATTAATTAGTGTCTTTTATGAATGAGTCAGTGTTACCGACTAGGGATTTAAGAATTTTTTCAACATACTTTACTAACTCATAGGTGGGCAATACTATGCTATTGACAATCGGTTTGAGAGGAGCACCTTCTTTGTGAATTTTGGGTCATCCATAAATTTTAGGGATGACCTCACATGAAGGGATCAACTTCTTTTTTAGTTTATCATCAACATCGAATTCCATAATTTCATTTTTCACTTCTTTTATAACCCTAGGCATGGGATTCGAGTTAAGATTTTTATAGCTACTACATCTAATATGCTCATTCATTTTGTTAATATAATCATCCTTATCCAAAACCACAACAACTCCTCCTTTATCTACTTTTAGGACAACAAGGAGGCACTAAGCTCACCCTTGCTTGGATTTCTTTTAGGGGTTCTTTCCTTTCACATTATAAGGGAAAATTCTTGTCTTAATGCCTCCTTGTCATCAACGGATAAACCTTGAATCCCATATTCAATGCTACAAATAATTATTTCCTTCAGAATATTCCTAGGAGCAACAAAAAATATGAGTCCCTTGTAGAGTATTTTAATTATTTCTCCATTCAAATCAAAAGAGGACAAATTAACCACCTTATTATTCATGCTTCCACTATTTGATATAGGGTTTTGGGTTTTATCAATATGTTTATTAAAGCATAACTCACTACCCTAGAGGCCTTTCATACAACCCTGGTCACTTCCCATACAACCTTGGTTTCGATCATTCCCATACAACCCTGGTTGTTGTCTACTCCACTAACCCTAATCATAGAGCTTGATTTACAGTAAAAAATATGACCTAAAACCCCATTATCATTCCTTAACTCTCCCATGTTGATAACATTATTATTACTAGAAATGTTGCCACAATTTCTAATGTTTTTGCTAGCATTATTAATACTAACACTATCATCATTACTGTTAATATCGGAAATTGGCTTAGAAATGCTTAATTTAGCACCGGGCCATTCCCCTCCTAATCGAGGATTGTTTAAAAAACTCAATCTCACAATTTTTTCTGAAGAGGGAGTGCAATAATTAAGCCTCAGTGATTTTCTTTTGTTGTAGGTAATCTCTACATTCTCCCCCACGGTAAATCAAGCTCTAAGCTTAGGGCCAATGGAGTAGACAACAACTAGGGTTGTATGGGAAGCGACAACAACCAAGGTTGTATGGGGAGTGACTAGGGTTGTATGAGAGGCCTCCAAGGTAGTGAGTTATGATTTAATAAACATATTGATAAAATCAAAACAGTATTTCAAATAGTGGAACCAGGAATAATAAGGTGGTTAATTTTTCATTTTTTGATTTGAATCAAGAAATAATTAAAATCCTCGTCAAGGGACTCCTATTTTTTGTTGCTCCTAGGAATATTCCAAAGTAAATCATGATTTGCACCATTGAAGATGGGATTTAGGGTTTATCTGTGGATGAAAAGGAGACATTAAGACAATAATGTTCCCTTATAACAAGAAAGGCAAGAACCCCTAGAAGTAATCTAAGAAAGAGTGAGCTTAGTGCTCTAAAATCCCTTCGTAATAATGATAGAATTGTTGTCCTAAAAGAAGATAAAGGAGGAGCTATTGTGGTTTTTGATAAGGATGATTATATTAACAAAATGAATGAGCATCTTAAATGTAGTAGCTATAAAAGAATATACTTGAATCCCATGCCCAGGGTTATAAAAGAAGTCAAAAAGGAAATTATGGAATCTGGTCTTGATGAAAACTGAAAAAGAAGTCGATCCCTTTCTCTATGGTCATCCCTAGAATTTATGGATTACCCAAAATTCATAAAGAATGTGCTCCTCTGAGACTGATTATTAATACCATAGGATCGCCCACCTATGAGTTAGCAAAGTATGTTGCCAAAATTTTTAAACCACTCGTTGATAACATTGAATCATTCATAAAATACTCTAATAACTTCGTAAAAATTATCAAGAATGGGAAGGTGGATGAAATTTTGGTAAGTTTTGATGTAAAGTCATTCTTTACCAAAATTCCATTTGAAGGAGTTGTTCAAGTTATTAAAGAAGTAACTGATCTGGAAATAGCTAGGCTTGCAGAGATTTTTTATGGTCACTTACTTCAGCTTCCAAGGTGAATACTATGAGAAATTATCTGGTGTCACAATGGGATCACCTCTCTCACCCATTGTCGCTAACTTATATATGGATCACTTTGAAAATAAGGCCCTTGACTCCTTCCCCTTAAAACCAGCTTGGTGGAAAAGATTTTTTGATGACACCAACATAAAGTGGACTCATTGGAAGTAAAATCTTGAGAAGTTTTTTAATCATCTTAAATTTATTTCATCGGAAATTAAGTTTACCATGGAGGTTGAAGAAAACAAGAACATTCCATTTCTGGATGTCCTAATTACCAAAAAGGAGGAAGGAACTCTCGAATATCAGGTATTTAGAAGAAGACTCACACAGACAACTATCTTCATTTTGATTCCTACCATCACCTCGCTAAAAAATTTGGTGTCTTGAACACTCTTGCTATTACAACCCTCAAGATATCTAACTCTGAGTACCTTAACTAGGAAATCAATCACTTAACCTCAGTATTTAAGGAGATAGGATATAAAGAGAGAGACACTAAAAAAACAATAAATAGAGCTAAGGAGTCGATCCTTTCTCACAAGCACCAAGAACCCCAAGATAAGTGTGGTAGGGTTTTCCTTCCATACATCTAAGGAGTTACAGATAAGAACATTGGGGTTCTAGGAAAGAAGGACATAGTCGCGTAGTTTACAGTCGAAGGAACAATAAGACAAAAAATGAGGTCAATTAAGGATAATATCAATCATGAGCAACTTAAAGGAGTTTCTAAGATTGATTGTTCATGTGGAAATATTTATATTGGGGAAACTAGGCGTTATTTACAGAAAATATTGAAAGAGCATGGAGTTGATATTAACAATGAGAGATCTCGCACCTCAACCCTTGTAGAACACTTATAAAAAACTAAGCATCATGTGTGTTTGGAGGATGCCAAAATTATAGCAAGAGAAGAATAATATCGAAGAAGGAAAATCAGAGAATCTCTTGAGATTATTAAACATCCTCATAATCTCAATAGGGATGAAGGGAGTGAAATCAGTGATAGTTGGCTTCCTTTGATCAGGACAAAATTTCTTTTCCAGCTCGTCCTCCAAGGTACAGTATCTCAGGTAAAAGTTATTTAACTCTTTCATCTTATAACTTTTTATATTAGGGTTTCTTTATTGAAATATTAATAAGAGAGTAATAGTGATAAATGCACATTAAAAACATATTATAATATGAATTAATTTTAATTTTAATGAAGTGATTAAACAATAAAATAAATACTAATTAATATTTATGCTTAACCAATGATTTTATTATAATAAAAATAATTATTTTAACTAATAAACAAATTTATTATTAAATTTGATAAATATTTATTTATAAATAAATATTAGTTAATAAATAAATTTATTAATTATAATAAAAATTAATGATGTTTTATTTACACAAACAATAATAATAAGATGCACATTAAAAACAAACTTTAAATATGAATTAATTTTAATAAACTAATTATTATTATTATCTTTAGGAATTAGTAAATTAATCAATAAAATAAATATATATAAATCCTAATTTATATTTATGCTTAAATAATTTTATTATTATAATTTGAATTTATTAGTAATTTTAACTAATTAATAAGTTTATTAGTGGTTATTTAATAACATATTAATAAGGTTTGAAAAATATATTTTAATTAATATTTATTTATAAAATAAATATTAGTTAATAAATAATATTTAATAGTATATTCTAAAAAAAATAGATAAAATAAAATTGTCTAAAGAAATTATTCCAATTTTAATCCTCTTTGGTTAGACAAAGACCTTACTCTGGCTAGCCGGTACAAAAGAAGCTCTCAAGATCTAGGGGAAAATTTGTTTGGGTCGAAGCTAGTCAAGCTCTGCGGTGCTCAACATCTCATAATTTTCAACGGTCTAAAGAAGTGGCCCAATTCTAGCCAGATGACATGTATCCAAGGGCTTGGTAGCAGTGTGGTAGACTATGTTATTTCCAATATCCATTTATACAACAAAATAATAAATTTTGACATCTTAAACGACCACGAGCCTGACTCATATCATAAACATTTAATTATAACTCTCAATTTTGTCATGCGTAGAGATCCCATAGAAGATCATCTTTATAGCCAAAAGAACTTAATCTTTGATAGAAATAAAAATGATTTTTTTCTAAATGAATTAAAAATTATTTTTTGTCCTTTATCTAGTATAGACAACGTAGAAGACCTCTATCATAATTTTACTACAACCCTCTCATATTATATTAATAATTTCTCAATTGAAGTTTCAATTAATAAAATAAATAGAAAAACCAACCCTTGGTATGATAAAGATTGTAAAAGTGAGAGGAGAGAAATTAAGGAAGATGTTGATGAGTCTCTTAAAATTGGCAAGACAAAAATATACAAAGCCCTAACTAAAAGGAAAAAAAGGCAGTATATTCATAAAAGACAAGAAAATCTCTTACACCTCTCTAAGGTAGCTCTTAAGAAATTATGGAGGCATATTCTAACTAGAAAAACTAAAGATAATAATAGAATTTCTTTGCACGACTGGAATTTCTATCTTAAAAAGCTTTTTGAATCTCCAAATGGCATAGATAACTTTGAAACCCTGCTCACAATGGAAAATTTTTTCTCATTAGAAGACATATATTTTGGGTTTAAGCGTCCGGAAAATGGAAAAGATAAGGACATTGAAGTTTACAAGGCATAAATCTTAAAAATTGGAGGTCATGTCCTCATCCCTCACATCCACAAGATTTTCAATCAAGTGGTCAAGCAAGGGTTCTCTAAACCATGGAATCAAAGCCTTATTATTCCTATTTTTAAAAGTGGGGATACAAATAACCCCTCTAATTATCAGAAAATTATGATTAGCCATCTCTTAGCCAAGTTATATGATATTATTTTGGAAAAGAAGATGAGCATATGGCTTCAAAGTGAAGGTAATCAGGCTAAAGGCCAAACGGGTTTTAGAAGGCAGCACTCAACAACAGACCACCTCATTACACTTAGGATCATTGTGGAGGAATGTCGTAATGATAAATCCAATGTCTTTTGTTGCTTTGTGGACTTTAGAAAGGCTTTCGATACGGTACCTAGAAACAACCTATGGAATAGATTAGAAGAACTAAAGGTTCCTTTCGAGTTGAGAGTTGTCGCTATAAGGTTATACGAGAATGTAATTTCCAAGTTAAAGAGAAATGAGGGGTGGTCGAAAGATATTGAGTGTAATATCAGAGTTAAACAAGTTTTCCCCTCTCCCCTACCCTATTTTGTATTTACATCAACAAGCTAGAAGGTTGTTTAGAGGATGCAGGATGTGTTGCCACGATCTTAGCTGGAATAGTCATCATCCTTCTTCTCTATGCTGACGATATTGTTCTTCTTGCAAGTTGCCCATCTGAGCTTGATAAGCAACTTAGACTTCTTAAGTATTTCTGCTCTACCATTGGTATGATTGTTAGCACTGACTAAACAAAAATTATGATTATCAAATCCAAGAAGGACACTTACACTAATCCAAGAAGGACACTTACAAGTACCTAGGAATTGATATTCATCACAAGCTCAACTGGAACTATAGCATTGAGAAAAGGATTAATGGAGGGTGGAAACCTTATTTTGGTGTTGAATATAATTGTAAAGAAGAAAGCCTTGTGATGTGGGATAAAAAGAAGCTCATATTTGAAACTTTAGTCACTCCTGTTATCTTTTATGGATGTGAGCCTTGGGGCTGTAGCATCTCTAGAGAATCCTAGAGAAACATTGAGAAAATCTAGAAGCGTTTTATAACGTATAACCTCAAAATTAAAAGCAATACACGCTATCCTATTCTCCTTATAGAAGTGGGTCTTTCCCCTATCGAGAGCCTAGATATGACTAGGCTCCTATTGTACAAGCATAAAATCAATAACATGGGAGACCATAGACTACCTAAGCTACCTTTAAATTCTAGCCAAAACCACCTAAGGCTCAAACGAGGTTGATATAAAGATACGAGGGCTTGGTTAAACCATTGGTAGATCGACAAAAATGTTGAATTTGAAAATATTAATAACATTAAAAGTATTGTTATTTATAAGTTTAAAGAGAAAATGTGGTGTGAGAAAGATTTAGAGGCTAAAATAAAATTAAGATATTATAAGGAGGTCATCAACCCTACTCTAGAAGACCAAATGTATCTCTTTGTTTTAACTAACTCAAAGAAAAAAATTAATATAGCCAAGATAGGAACGAACTCTCATGAGCTCCATAGTGAAATAGGTCATTGGGAAGTTCCTAAAACACCATGGGTGGAAAGGATCTGCGATCTTTGTGAGAATATGAACATTGAGGATGAAAAACACTTCCTCTTAGAGTGCCCCGTGTACACCCACATTAGATCTCAGTTTCATAATCTTTGTTGCAATACCGACCTTCCTAGCCTTTTAACTTGTCAAAATTATATTGAACTCGAGACTCTTCTCTCCAAGCTCTTTAAGCATAGGAGTACAATTTTAAAACAAACTAAATATTTCATTTCTTTAGGTCCGATAGACCAAAGTTTGGTCTCAGTGGACGTTAACCATCATCATCATCATTATGTTTAGAATATTAATTAATATTTAATAAATTAGACTATAATAAATTGAAAATTCATAGTTATTACTAAATTATATTAATTAATTAATTTTAAAAAATTATTAAAATCATTATTAATAATTATTATTAATTACTAGTAATTATTATTATTAATTATTAACTGTATAATCATTATTAACAATATAGTCATTATTAATAATTTATGAAATTATAAAATAATAATAATAATAAATATTATTAATTAATTAATTAAATATCTATGGTCGGTCTTTTTATAAAAACATTTAGACTATTCTTTCACTATTTATCTCTTACATGTGTCTTCTCTCAATATTTATTCAAAATTTGTCATCAAGATGGATCCCCGTTGGGATTTGAAACGTTGATGAATTTCTGTTAACAGTGTGGATTATCCTAATTACTCTTCTTCAATTAACAACCACAAAAACTAAAAAACCATTATATTAAGAATATATTAAATTGGAAGACAAATAATAGAAATGATTGGATATTTATATTTTATTATTAAAATTATATATATATATCTTGGCTCAATTATAACAAATATAATAACATACATATTTTTTTCCTTTTCCTTTATTAAAAAGTAAATATAGCAATCGAATTATATTTTAGCTATAATTGAGTCAAGCTATATGAACTTAATTTGGAAAATAAATTAGCCTTTGGATTGAAGGCCATGGTAAATGACGTAATGGAAAAGTTGGGTTTAAGAGATATTATTCAATAGTGGATCATCTTGTTACTCTTAGGATAACTGTATAGGAATGCCACATTAATAAAATTGATATCTTTTGTTGTTTTATTTACTTTAGAAAAACCTTTGACATCATTCCTAGGAAAAAGATGTGGAAGAGGCTAGAATAGATAATGGCTCCTCTTGAGTTGAGGATTGTTGTCACAAGGCTATACGAGAATTTTATTTCAAGCTTAGAATCATTAAGGCTTGGTTGAAATAAATTAAATACAATATCAGGGTCAAGGAAGGGTTTACCTTATCCCCTACCCTTTTGGCATATACATTGATAAGCTAGAAAAGTGTTTGACAAATGCAGGTTAAAGTGGCATCACACTCATTGGTATGGTCATAACTCTTCTCCTTTACGCTAATGATATTGTTCTTTTTCCAAGGATCCATTATGATCTTGACAAGCAGTTGAGAATCCTCTAAGATTTATCCTCCAAGATGGGTATGCTTGTTAATACCGACAAAACTAAAGTCATGATAATTAAATCCAATAAGACCACCTATGATACTTTCATTTCTAACAATAACTCCTTGTAGGAAGTTTCTTTATACAAATATCTAGGAATTGACATCCATCATAAAATCAACTAGAATTATAGAATTGAGAAAAGGATAAAAGGATGTCAGAAAGGTTACTTTGGGTTTGAAAACAATTGTAAGCTTGTAAATATTTATTTATGTGATTAATAAAAAGCTCATATTTGAGACTCTCATCACTCTTGTTATTTTATATGGGTGTGAGCTTTGGGGTTGTATTATATCCAGAGAATCATGGAGGAAGATTGAATAGATCCAAAATAAATTTATGACCTATATCCTCTAGATTAAAGGAAATAGTCCCTACCCTATTCTCGTGATTAAAGCAAGTCTTCCCCCCAAGGCTTACCCTATACAACATGGATACCAAGGGGCTTCTTAAAAATGCTTCTAACTCTAGCGAGAAACCCCACCTACAACTCAAGAGAGGGTGGAATAAGAATGTCTATTCTTGGCTACACTATTGGCGAATAAAGGAGGAAATCATTTTTTAGAATCTAGATAATATTAAAAATTACATTACTTCCAAATTTAAGGAGAAATTGTGAAGTGATAAAGAGTTATAGGGAAAAAAGGAACTAAGATATTATAAGGAGGTGATCAACCCCAATCTAGAAAACCAAAATTATCTTTTTGTTTCAACTAGTATCAAGAATAAAATTAACTTTGCTAATTCTCATGAGCTTCATGGTGAGCTTATGTGTTTGTCAATTCTCCAAACGCCATGGGTCGAAAGATTCTACCATCGGTGCAATCCTAAGAGGGTTGACGATCAAGAGCACGTTCTCTTATATTTTTCATCCTATACTCACATTCAATCTAATTTTCAAATATTTGTTACAATACCAACCTTCTTGCCCTTTTAATTCAACAAAACTATGTTGATTTAGGAACACTTCTATCACTTATCTTTTAGTATATAAATAAAATGTTAAATAATTTTGATTAATCTCTTACCCTCTTAAATTTTGGTAGATTATATAAGTCTTAGTAAACGTTAATCATCATCATCATAAAATATATTTAAACAATACGAAAAATATCTTTAATAAAAATAATATATGAAAAAAATATTTATAAAAACACAAAATACATAAAATAAAAATAATTATTTACATTATTTTAATTAAATAATAATAATAACCCATTAAAACCATGAAATAAATTTTAAAAAAAAAAAAAAAAACTAATTGGATTCATATTGAATAGATCACTACTAAAACACTCCTTACCTACTGATTCAAAACTCCATAAATACTCTACATATTTAGCGGACCAATAATAATAAATAATTTTATTATTATTGATTTTTTTTAATGACATAAAAGTTTGTAGCATTTTTGTTTATCTACCTATATAGAAGCTTATCTCAAATCAATATAAACAAATGAGGGAAAGGGAAAACACATACGTGATCATTTTTGAAATAAAGTGTTTAGAAAGCTTTTAATTACATCATAAACTTTGCATATAAATTATTATTTTAATTTTTAAAATGTATATTTTCCTTTATTATTACTACGGAGAAGTGTAATTATTATAAATACATGTTGTATGAGTGGAGGTGAAAGGTGTGGAGGGTGGCTCCGGAGAGAGAAATACGAGTGTATATTTATAAAAGACATGTCTTCACCTTACACTTTCACTTTTGACATTAATAATTTTTAATTTAACAATTATATATAAATATAAATATAATAATTATTTTTAATATATATTTATTTTTAATTTTTAGTCTTTATTTTTATCTCTTTTTAAACTTTATTCTTATCTCCCTTATCTAATTTTAATCTTTATTCTTATCTCCCTTACATGTTTATCATTACTTACTTGTTTTTTTATGTGATATTTAACTTTTTGATATAAAATTTATATCCTTATATTTTTAATGAGTGGAATGGGTATATTTAATGAGTGGAATGGGTATATTCTTTCATATTGTTTATAATGTGATAAACATCAAATTATTCAAAAACATCTTATAATAAAAAAAAAAAAGAGAAATGGTTATTAATACATAATAAATTATTATAAAATAATATAATTATAATAATAATTTATAATATATTAAATAAAATTAAAATTAAAAGAAGTTGATGATGATTGATATTTATTCACTAATATGATCTACTGAACTAAAAATTATATATAATATTTAAAAATTTTAAAAATAAAACTATTATAATAATTTAAATCAAATCAATGACAAAAACATGATAACTAAAGTCAAGAGCTCATGTGGAATTAAATTCAGTTTTAATTTTATTATTTTTTTATAAGTACTACATTATTAATAATATTTAAATACTTAGTGACAAATATAAGATGTTTAATAAATAAATAAAAATTCGCATGAACAGAGTGACAAACATAAACATGTTCTGAGTTGACAACGGAATTTTATAAATACTTTATAATGAAATGGTTTGTTTCTACGATTGTTATTATTTCTTTGGTCGATTTTTAAAAATGCTTATCTGGTACCAGGGGGAGCATCAAGAAAAGTAGATGTTTATTTTAATTTCGACACATGATATGCACAAGTTCAGTGCTTTTCATAAGGTATATTCTAAAATTATTTAATTAAGATAAGTGTTTTCCATAATTAATGTATGTTAAAGTTAGTTTGGGATTTTTAAGCATTTAAAAGATTAAATATTTTATATTTTTATATTAAATCATTTTTAAATTTTTTAAAATAGATTTAAAAGTATAAATGGAAAGTGAAAAAAAAAAATTTAAATATTATCTTTTTATGTATATACAAGTAATTATGTTAAATGTATAAAAGAATTTAGGAGATTTTTATTTTTTATATTTATATTTATTGAAGTTGGAGCAGTATTTACTATTTTTTTTTAACATTACTCATACAAAAATTGTTATAATGTTTCTAACTTATAAAGTTATAAATGCATCTAACTATCCTTCAACCTTTGAAAGGTTTAAGGAGAGATATATTGATATTAATAAAGTTTACCAGTTATGATATACATTAATTTAATAATGTTCACAAAAAATAGATTTAGAGTTTACATTCATGGCACTATAATGTACTATAGGAATGCTTTAAAAAAGTTGTATAAAATATAATGAAATTAGTTTGTTTGTTTGTTTGTTTTTTTCTTTTGTGAAATAAGCTTAAGGAAAATACTACATATGATTTTCCATTTTTGTAAATGACAACCTCAATATTTTGTTATCATAAAATTGTGTATCTAAACCACTTAAATAGTTACACCATGGGATTAGATAATGAAGCCAACAATGAAAGAAAACTCACCCCTTGATCAAGGGTAGAAATAGGGTGAGAACATGAAGGAGAGTATCAAAAGATTAGCCCCAAAATAATAATATTGAATAAACCAACATGCCTACATAAGAATTCAAATTGTGTCTCAAATGAAAACTACAAATTCAGGATGATTATAACGGTTTGATACCTCATACTTTTTTTCCAAATTATATGGTAAAATCTACTCCTAAATAATCGATTATCAAATGATAATAGTAAAATCCCCTCCTAGGCAATAATATTAAGAAATTGCTCATATTTTTAGTAAATAGACTATTTAATTGATTCACCTAGATATAAACTGGAAATCAATTTAAGAACAATTTTCTAAAAAATTATATCATCAACTTGATAATAACTACCACTTAAAAAAAAAACTAACTAAAAATTAACTTAATTCAATTTTACTTATATATTTTTATTGTAATAAAATATTTCATCACAATTAATATTTCATGTGTTTTTGTTTTTGTCAGATTTCAATCTGAAAGCGTTAGAAGAGATATTGAAATGGTAAAATGCGAGCACATGGAAACCATAAAAGGAAACGATGTATCCATTTCATGCCCTTTAACTATCTCTCGCATTGCCAATTAAAACTAAATAACACAAGTTGAAAGCTACTACATCTACAAGCTTACAACAGTAGAAAAACAACAAAAAAAAACTGAAGGAAGAAAGGTAGCTTTACTCTGGTGTCAATTTAAAGATTGAAAATGATTCTAAAAACTATCTAGAATGTCTAAGAAGGTTACCTTCCCAACTAAATTGGAATCCTCATCAATATAATAATAATGAAATCTACCAATTGAAATTTCAAGGTCGGAAACTAAAATAGCCATATATGTTCCTTTGAGCATCCTCCCCCTTATGGTCGAGCAGCCTCTAGGCTCCTTCTTTGATACATACATTTATCGAAGGCCCTTTTTGAATTAAAGTGGAGTACATTACTCATGGGGTATAATTGAATATTCAATCCTTAGAAACCAAAGTAGGTAGTAGGTCTCTATCCAAGTGAACTACACATGAAGTCTTATGATCCATCTATTTTCCAACACCAAATTCCTATCAAGGAGGATATAAATCCATTAAGGCATAAGAAAAGGCAATTGAATCCTTTGTAGCACCCAAATGGGGAATCTATGCACTTAACCTCAAAACTGGTGATACAACACATGCACAGATCATTCTCCACTCAACAACTTTAGATCACTTATCCTATTGTGTTTATCAAGGAATATGAGCAAGAAAAAATCGCATGGCAAGCACAATGGAAAAGCATAGATAGCATAATGTGGCCTTTAGAATAAGCTTTTTCAACGCTACTTGTGTTACATGGCCTTTTACATAAGCTTTTGCAACGCTACCTTTATTGGGAAGGAGAAAGCTTATATAAGCTATGAAATGAAAAAAACTTCTCTTATTCACCCAATTCCTTCTTGATGATGGCCTTGACTTAAAATTTTTACTTATTATGTAGTGTATACATGTGTATTGCATGCAAAGGCTGTACAATTTTTTAAAATTAAGTTTGCAGCTCCTTGATAGAGAATTATTAATAAAAAATAAAAAATTAAATATAATAATTAACATAAAGTTAAATATAGAAAAATAAAACTTGGGTGTGGGAATGGGAGCTTACATACCGCCCACGTGTCCCCTCTCCACACTAAATGTCTAGTATTTTGACTCCTCGGAGATTTAATGAATTTAGAGATGTAATGGTTTTATGATGGTGCAGATAGGATGGATTAATGTTTTACTCCTCTTTGAAGCAACATCCGATAAGGTGAAACATAGTACTTTCTTGTAGTAGGAAATGAAGGGATCCAATTTTTTATCTTATAGAAAAAGGAAATGAAGGTATCAACATAGTGTCGACGTAGCTGGAAGCCACAAACCAAATCCCTTCAATGCTTATCAAAAAATTCCTAAAACAACTCGTCAATGCTATCTAAGGTATACCATTTGAGCTGGAAGCCTTAAACCAACACCTATTCTTGAACTAGCTCATCAATGCTCTTTAAGGTATACCATTTGATTGATTATGGCCTTTGTATGCATTGAATAGGGCTTTGGGACTCTGCATAGTTTCTATTGAGTCGAAACTTGTAGGAAGTCATAAAAAATCAATCTCCGGAGAAAGGGGTAAAATGTAATAGAATACCCAGAAATGGCCTCTTAGGCGGTCTTCCTATCATTTCTGGTGCACAAACTATAAGTGGCGTATTTGCAAGAAGTGTTGCTACTGGATGTGTTGTTCATGGTGTTGGGGGCGGTGGTGGTAGGTAGGCTCAAGGATTCACCTCATTAACCCCAAACTCTTAATTGTTAAGGTTGTGACCCTTCTATTTGATGTCTATTTGATGGTAAAAGATCACCTCTAGAAGTTCTTCTCGGTTTTAGATTCAATGTCAGAATTCGAAATGGAACCAGAAACCATAATGCCTTTAATTGTGCATGATTTCAGGTATGTTTTCTTTCAAATTTCTTTCACAAATTTATATAACATTAATGTTTGTTGAATTTGAGTATGTTGTGTACAAAAAAGTATTCAAGATGGGCTAGTAAAATGGTTGAAACTTCATATGGTGTTATCGTTTAAGGATTTATATTTGAGTATGTTATGTACAACATTGTATTCAAGTTGGACTAGTAAAATTGTTGAACATCACATGGTGTGTTGGCGTTTAAAGATTTATATTTGGGATTTTATATTAATATCAGTCTAGTATTGGTTTTCTTTTGTTTCAATATTTTCTACTAATTTGTGGATTATGCATTCATTAAGAACTAAAATTGTATGGAGTATTTAATATATTTTTATTGGTTTTGGGTGTATGATTTCATTATTTGGTGCAAAGGTGAGGCTTCTAATCTCATCACTTTAAGAGTTTAAAAAAAAATAGTGTATTTAATGCAAGCTCATAAATGAAATTTGACTGTGTAGGAAATGATGACAAAGAATACAAAGTTGTTTCTTACTTGCACTTGCATGACTTGTTGCTCCATTGTTCTCCACTGTTCTTCCCTTGTTCCTGATTAACCACCCATAAATGCAAAGCAACTAATAAATTGTGTTTATGTTTTTCCTACTCTATAGGATTGACCTGAAGATTTTCGCGTAGGCTTGACCTCAAATTTCTCAAGCGGGCGAAGACTTTGTGTTATCTGCATATAGGACAAGACAAGACACCTAGTGTAGATGGTGCAACCAAAGGCGAACAAACTCGAGATAATATTAGCTTTGTGGTTCAACAGAGAGTTGAAACCTCGCGCTTTGAACAGATCTTCAAACAGGGGATAAACGGAGCTTCAAACAGGCGATAAACAAAGCTTCAATTAGGGGATAAATACGGGGTTGGAAGTTGTGGGAAGCTTGCACAGATGGCTAACATGCTCACATTTTTTGACACAACAGCGTTTGGGTTATGAAATGACTCCACATAAATGAGATATAATATTCTAAACATTAGGCAATGTCATATGAAAGCCATGGTTCACTTGTATTTATATGCATAATATATATTTTCCCAAATAAACCACAGAGCATTTAATATCAGAACTAATGTTAACATTAATTTACATCCTGTAAACATGAATCAAATATATAACATAGTATCCATGATTTTGGCCTCCCCACCTTGAGAAGAGGCCAAATAAGATGAAGAATAACAATATTGTTCCTTGAGAATTAATCCATAAATATCATTGGTCAATAACCTTTAAGCGCCTAAAAACTTAGGTTACTCATAATAAAGACTAATGCTAACACTACCATTTTGATTATTATAATCGTAATTGTGCATAGAACAAAAACTAATAAGACAACCATCTAAGTACATTAATACTAATAAGACAACCATCTAAGTACATAACTTTGATTGCATTTAAACCTATTGCATTTTTATGATTTCTTTTATATCATTAATTGTATGTTAATTTCAGTTCATAATAAAATTATAATAAACTGTAATAACATATTTAGAATCTTATTAAAATGTAATAAGTACTTGAATGTTTTATAAAATCTAATTCCTTTAACAATGAAAGTAGAATAAAATATAACCTGTTGCATTATTATGATTTCTTGTATTTCATTAAAATCAATTGTACGTTAATTCCCTTTAACAATACGGTTATAATAAAATTAAATAAAGTATTTGAATTATTTAGAATCTTATTAAAATGTAATAAGTACTTAAATGTTTTATAAGATCTAATTCCCTTTGAAGATGAGAGGAGAATAAAATATAACCTTTTGCATTATTATAATTTATTTTATATCATTAAAATCAATTGTACATTAATTCCATTTAATAATAAGATTATAATAAAATGTAATAAAGTACTTTAGAATCTTATTAAAATGTAATAAGTACTTGAAAGTTTTATAAAATCTAATTTCCTTTAACGATGAAGGTAGAATAAAATATAAGATTATAATAAAATGTAATAAAGTACTTCAATTATTTAGAATCTTATTAAAATGTAATAAGTGCTTGAAAGTTTTATAAAATCTAATTTCTTTTAACGATGAAGGTAGAATAAATTATAAAATTATAATAAAATGTAATAAAGTACTTCAATTATTTAGAATCTTATTAAAATGTAATTAGTACTTGAAAGTTTTATAAAATCTAATTTCATTTAACGATGAAGGTAGAATAAAATATAAAATTATAATAAAATGTAATAAAGTACTTCAATTATTTAGAATCTTATTAAAATGTAATAAGTATTTGAAAGTTTTATAAAATCTAATTTCCTTTAACGATGAAAGTAGAATAAAATATAAAATTATAATAAAATGTAATTATTTAGAATCTTATTAAAATGTAATAAGTACATGAAATTTTTATAAAATCTAATTTCCTTTAACGATGAAAGTAGAATAAAATATAACGGAATGTAGAATTATATATCTTTTAAAGTCTATACATAATAATAAACTAGATATAATATTGTCATGTTAAAGTCTAGCCATTTCCCTTTCATGATGAGATTGGAATAAAATTTAGTGGACTACGTGAATACTATAATGAAAATATAATGAAAAAATAATGTAGTGGAAGACTTGAATACTATAATAAAAAAATTAGAAGAAAACGTAGTGAAAGACTCAAAGTAGTGGATGTGACAGCCTCATTAAGAGTTAACTAGCATTAACAAGTTAAAAGACAATTTGCTTATTTTATTTTATTTTTTTAATTCTAGCAAGAAAGACTCAATTATATTGTTTATGAAACAAAAGTATTATTTTACTTTGGTTATTGAGTTAATGGGAGGAACAAATGAATGGAAAGAAAATCTTTTAAGCTGTTGGTAAAAGTTTCTAAGAATAGGAGGTGGTTGGGGACAGTTGGAGAAATAGTTACCTACCCTCTAGGGATAAAAAGAAATCCCAGGAGAGGGGCAGGGGTTCTGTGAATTTTGGTAAGGAGGGTGAAGTATTTTCTAGAGCTGGCAGAGGACCAGTTGAAAATAGCTTCTGCAACCTTTGTGAACCAAATTTTCTAATTGTGACTGGATTGGCCTCCAGAGGTCGCAGCAGAAAAATTCCACTGTTATCCCGTGACACCGTCCAGCATTCTGGAGCTAGGGGGCAAGAGGAGGGCGTAATAGCCTCCCTTGATGGTTGGGAGGACCACGGTTTAAGAGATTATTTTTCCAGATAAGTATGTATAATTTGTGTGTAACGAACTACAGAGTTTGAAAGAAAATTATAGACTGTACATGTTTTCTTTTCTGAATATTTTAGTTTTCTGTTAAGATTTAATATCATAGTTATGTTATGGAACTGGCATACTTTCTCAAATTAAATGTGGTTCTGATTATGCATATTAGTGGAGTAATACCCGGTGTAGCGAAAAGGGAGATTTCAATACCATATTACATTTAACTGGTTCTAAGTTTTTTTGAATTAAGACTCTACAAGGGTTATTTGTTTTTTTTTTTTAAGAAAGAGTATGGTGTTTTCTTGACCCTATCGGAACCTATAGTATTAACTCAGTACTGTTACGAGCACATTGTTTAAATAAATTACAGAAATACTATAAAGTGGCTAATGCTGAGAACGTGAAACACCTGATGGTATAGTATGTATACTATGGTTACATAGAATCTTTAAACTTTGGAAAAACTGTATCTGTAGGGAATAATAGTGCAGGAGGCTTAGATCATGGGGTGAAGGATTTGGGACGAAACCCTACCCGTTCCCTTGCCTTTTCAACAAACAATTCTATACACAGTCCTTGTAACGGTGGACCGGACACCGTAGAACCTAAGTGGAAATGCAAGTATGTAAGCACAAGGCGATGCGTAAAACACTGACAATCTGTTCAAAGGTATGAATAGAGAAATCTTTATAATCAAAAGTAGAAACCCTCGACGTTGTGACAAGCAGTGAGGGAGTAACCTTCGTGACCGAAAACCTTTGTGTAAACAGAGAAAACAAAATCGCCAGGAGAACCATCGGAATAATGAAACTCGTTGAAAACATAAAATCCGAGTGTTAGCACTTGGAAAACTTAAATGAATAAGGCGCGTAGCCTGTGCCGTAAGTAATAAAACAACAGGGACCAATCCTCCATTAAACTATGTTTAATCCTTGCCAGAATAGTTAGCATGTAGCATAGAAGATAAACTTACAACAAATGTATCAACGAAAAATGTGGAAAACTACTCTATTACCCAAAACAAAGGTCTCGCACCTGTAGAGCTACAAGAATAAGATTCGAAGAAGATTTATGTATATATTAACAAAAAAATAAGTAGGCACCATGTTCACAAATTTACGGATAAACTAAATAGGCTTCCGGGGCCTTGGCCAAAATAGTGTATCTAGAAATGGATTCACTGTCTCGGTAACTCGGTCGACATTACCGATACATGTATTACAATGGTATCAAAACATAGAGTCTAAACATAAAATGAAAATTGTCTGCTACGAGTTCATAAACCCTAACTGGGTAGTAAATAACCCAAACTGTTTTTCTAAGCATGCCAAGGACGCACGGCTACCGAATGCTGGATTCAACACAGAGTACCTGTGAACAGAAGGAGCAACATAAGCCGCGGCAGGCGAGCAAGTTATGAAAGACTGGAGGAAGGGTTTGGCGAAGAAATGCTAACCTGCAAAGAACACAGAAACTGTTAGAGAACGTAAACCATCTAACAGTTTAAGTTGGTAGTATAATCATTACCCATAAAAGGGAAAGAGAGTCGAACCAATTTGAATAGGGAATGGACAACTATGGAGAGGCTCACCTGTTTGAAAGTATAAAAAAAAAAAACTCTGCAAACCTGGAATTGGTAAATTGGGTTATTAAAGTTGGCCCTAGGGTTTGTAAACGAGAAAATCATAACCTGGTGATAAATTAACGGAGGAAGATAAAACCATGAGCAGGATTAGAGGGGAAGCCAGAGTACCTTAGTGTCGAACCGCCTCCAGGTTAGCCAAAAGGGGTAAGCTTCTCGAGCAAGTACAGGTGCAGACCATATCTCAGCAAGACTTGACAGATTCCTAGCACAAAGCACCTTACTGCTGGAAAGAAGGATCATCTCATCAGATATCCTCCCAAAACTTACCTCTGATCATAAACCCATCCTTCTCTCGATGGAGGAGGAAGAGAATTTGGGCCCAATCCCATTCAGATTCAGCCCGCTTTGGAGAGAAAGAAGTGGATTCCTAGAGACAGTCAGGAAAGCTTGGTCACTCTCAGTCATAGGCTCTCCTAGCTATGTATGGGAACAAAGGATAAATAAAACCAAGAAGGCTTTGAAAGAATGGAGTAAGATTCCTACATGCACCCCCATCAGTCAAAGAAAGGAAGCAGTACAGCAATTGGGAAATCTGCAAAGAAAAATGGACTCTATAGACATAACAGCAGCAGAGCTGGACAAAGAGAAGGCTGCCCAATGCAACACCTTCCGCTCATTTAGGATAGAAGAAGACTACTGGAGATTAAAGTCCCGCAGTCTATGGTTGGAATCTGGGGATAGGAACACCTCTTATTTCCATCGACAATGTAGAGCACACCTTTCCCAAAACCACATCTCTGAAATTTCAACCTCTGATGGGACGCTTTGCAAGGGAATAGATCAAATTAAAGAGGCTGCAGGCTCGCACTTCCAAAATCTACATAGCAAAGGGAATGAAGGCAACAAAGAAGAAAATGAAGAGTTCCTCAACAACATCCCATCATTGGTAACTAAGGAGGATAATATAGTTCTCCTTAAGCAGGTCACCGAGGAAGAAATCAACAAAATAATCTGGGCCATGGAACCTGACAAAGCACCTGGTCCAGATGGATTCTCAATCCACTTTTACAGGATATGCTGGGATATAATAAAATCAGATCTAGTCAGAATGATCAGAGGTTTTTTGCAGAAAGCAAAGATGGGAGGCAGCATAAACTCAACCTTCCTAGCACTAATACCGAAAGAAACCAACCCTGAAACTTTCAAAAGGTTTAGGCTTATTTCTTTATGTAATGCATCATACAAGATAATAGCAAAGATCATCGCTAACGGAATGAAGCCCCTACTAGGCAATCTCATCTCCCCCTCTCAAGGGGGTTTTGTCAAATGAAGACACATCTTGGACAATGTCATTCAAGTTCAGGAAACTATTCATTCCAGTAACTCAAGAAAAGAGAAGGGAATGCTAGTCAAGCTTGATATGGCCAATGCATTCGACAGAGTCAACTTGTCATTCCTTTATAAAGTTCTTCGGACTTTCGGTTTCTCGCAAGAGTTTGTTGAATTGATAAAAGCATGCACCAGTAGGCCTTGGATAGCCCCAATGGTAAATGGGAGGCCAGTTAGCTTTTTTCAAGCCTTGAGAGGTCTAAGGCAAGGATGCCCCCTCTCTCCCTATTTGTATATACTACTGGCAGACACATTGAGCAGAAAGCTTGCGCTGGACAAAGCAAATGGAAATGCTCCTAGATTGCGAATAAGGAAAGAGCTGGAGCCTATCAATCACGCTCTTTTCGCCGACAATTCACTCATGCTGGGCGGGGCTTCTTGCAGAATAGCCACTGCTTACAAGTCCACCCTACAAGCATACTGCAAAGTCTTAGGGGCCTTGATAAATGAACGAAAAAGTGCAGTCTACAGTTGGAATGTTGAAGAAACAGAAATTCAGAAAGTAGCAAGCATACTGGGGTTCAAAGGACATTCAAAATGGGATAAAATTAATTATCTTGGGCTGCCACTTACCCTGGGCATAAACAGGTGTGCACTGTGGGAGGGAGTTTTGAGCAAAATCCAGTCAAAAATTGAATTCTAGGGTGGGCAGTGGCTCACACACGGAGGCAAACTCATACTAATAAAAATTGTGCTCTCTTCACTCCCAATTTACCAAGCCTCGTTCTTATTGGCCCCAAAATCAATCACATGAAAGTTAAAAAAACTCCTGAGAGATTTCTTATGGCATGGAGGCAAGGGAAATCAGCGAAAACTCCACTTGGTGAAGTGGGACACAGTAAAACGACCACTTAGAGATGGAGGGCTGCCAATCAGAGACCCTGAGCAAGCGAACATAGCTCTTGGCTGCAAGATACTCTGGCACATGTTCATCGATCCTAACCATCCAGCCTGTAGAACGCTAAGATTCAAGTACCTGCATGGAGCGTCGCTAAGACATCTGGAAAACGCAGCCAGAAAACGTGGAACCCAGTTGTGGGAGTTGTGTAAAAGGAGCATACCAGTCTTCATTAAACACCTCTATCGAATCCCTAGGAGTGGTAAAAAGGTAAAGCTCTGGAAGGACAGGATAATGGGGAACAATCCACTTGAAATCAAAACAGAGATTTCTGAACTGCGCAATATGTTAAAAGAAAGAGGAATAAAACGACTCTCAGAAATATCTGAATGGGAGGAACAAGGCAACTAGCAGGCGTGGAGCCTCAATGACATTCTGAACCATCTAAGTCAACAAACAGTCAGCCTCAAAGCCGATCTGAAAGATGCAGCCCCTGTGCATCAGAATGTCGCGGATACATGGGGATGTGGGTCTTCAGGCAATTACACCTCCGCTAAGGGATTCGAAGCTCAGCAAATTCAGCGTAACTGTGTGCAACCCTCAGTCTTCTAGATGCAGGTGTGGGATGTGATGGCGCTCCCAAAAATCAACTTCTTTTTCTGGACAGTCATGCAGAAAAAAATTCTAACAGGAGACAACCTCATGAAGAGGAATTTCGCAGGGCCGCACAGATGTGCCCTATGCAAACAGCACGCTGAAACGATTGATCACCTGTTTGTAGCATGCTCTTTCGCAGCCAAATTATGGGAACTCACCCTCCATGGATTGAACAGTGTGACTCCAACAAATTTGACAGTAGTTGATCTCTTCACGACATGGAAAGAACGTTATCCTTCGAACATCAACAGCAAGTCTCTATGGGCCAGGGTATGGATCACCATTCCAAAGTATGTGTGTTGGAAATTGTGGTTAGCTAGGAATGAACATATATTTAACAATGTATGTTGGACTCCGACCACAGTGGCAGCCAAAGCTAAAGGCCTACTCCTTGAAACCTTGAGCAACCAACCTCTAAAAGATGAATCCACACTACTGCCGATCGAAAGGAAATGGCTTGGGAATTTTTTATTTCGAAACAGAAATCAAAGTTTTGTAAGACCTATCCAAAATCCAGAATGGAGACTAAGAGAAAAAGATGAAGAATTTCAGAGTTGGTGGCGAAAACAAGGAACAACGACGATCTTCTTTGACGGAGCATCTAAAGGAAACCCCAGTACAGCAGGTGCTAGAGGTCTCATCCTCTCTTAGGATGGATCTTCCAAAGAGACCTAAAGCTGGGACTTAGGACAACGAACCAACAATCAAGCTGAAATTATGAGTTTGATAAAAGCTTGTCAAATCGCCAAAGAAAGAGGAATCAGAGAAATCCAAGCATTCAAAGACTCTGAAATGTTGATTAAAAAAATCCATATGGAAAATAAGTTCAATGATGTTGTCCTAAATAAGAGCCTCCAAAGGATTCGGAACATAATTCAAGAGTTTACCATCTTCAATTGCTACCATATTCTTAGAGAATCGAATAAGGAAGCTGACAAATATGCCAATCAAGGTTGCACACTAGCCCAGGGAGAACTCAGCATAAACAATGAAGCTCCAGTTCAAACATGTATCCCATGACAAGAGTTAGAGATTGTAATAGAAACAGTAAGAAGAAATGTAATGAAGGCTGCTTTGGCTCTGGCCCAACCTGATCTCATCTATAAATAAAAAAACACTATCCATTTCAGCTAAAAAAAAAAAAATACAGTAATATGTTGAATTTTAGTAAATCTTTTGTCCAAAAAAAATTAGAATTCAATAAATTATAAGGATTTTGAAAAGTCTCCACATACCATATTTTTATTTTTATGGTTAAGTTTAATCCTTTTTGTTTTTCATTTTTTACAATTAAAATGGATTAAAATAAATTTTAAAGATTTTGAAAAGTTATATAAATTAAATATAATAATTACATTGATACACATATTTATATAAATAAATATAATAATTATATTGATAGATATATTTATATAAATAAATATAATATTTATATTGATAGGAATATTTTTTTGGAATAGGATTTTTATAATTTTAATATAATTATTAATAATTATTAGGTGAATGGTTGGATTTAATCTCCATAGAATATTCTAAAATATTTTTATTACTATACAAAAATCAAAGATTAGGATTTATCTCCACATTAATTATGTTCTTTTCACCTTTTTAATTAATTGATTAATTAAAATAAATCTCATATGAGCAAGTATGATATGAAGTGAGTTATAGTTTTTTGGGCATGTGATATTGATAAGCCATGATATTGACCCACAATCTCATATGAGAAAGTATGATATGAAGTGAGTTATGGTTTTTTGGGCATATGATATTGATAAGCCATGATATTGACCCATGGTATTGTAGCAAAGCCTATTTACAACTTAAGAATACCCATGGTAAAGTGAGAGCAAATCTCCATGATTAAGAATCTTGTTACATGTTTTTTTAGTGGAACTAATGGTCAAGAGCATTTGCTTCCTCCTAAGAGGTCACGGGTTCAAACCAGAGGGGGGTAGAGTATGTATGTCTTCGTAGAATTAGTAGTCAAATAGTTGCGCAGAGGTGGGTCCCCTCCCCCACAAACAAGGGGGTTTGATACAACAATTTGGTGTTTGGCTTGGCCGTGACTTTAAAATTGGATAATAATGATATATATTTAACTTATATATTAATTTAGTAGAAAATCAGAATGCACAGGAGAAAACTATTTTTCACACTACAATCATACATATATAGTTGGAAGTAGATCCAACCAATTCCAAATATGAATAGGGAGGTTGAGATATTCTCTCAACGACCACCTACAAATCTGCAACCAATTCTAAACTGAGTATGGAAGAATTATCTTCCAATTCTCTTCCTTAATTCTTACATGCACAATTACAATATGTATTATAAAAATAAAATTGATCTCTGTCTCATTGGTCTTCATCGGAAACTCTACCAACATTGCAGTGTTATGGACTCCGCTCTTTCTTTATCCACATCTTCAATCTTACCTTTAGACTCATTTAAAGTACACCCACTTCTGACCATCAATGATGAACTTTGCAAGATCAACAATATTGACAACTCAGCTCATCGAGGCTTCCGCGATAAGAGTTGTCAAGTAATGAACCATCCTATGGAACAATAACCATATGTCAGATATTTCGCTTTCGGTTATCAATTAGTTTCTAGGAAGTCAGTCTAAATACTGAATGTGTTCAAAAATTTGATCTAACAACTTGACCTGTTTCACAGACAGGGATCTCATACTGTAACTTGTAGCCATTGTTAAAGGGTTTCCAAGTGCCAAGAACAACAAACCATAATAGTATAAACACAATCTAACTAGTGATGTGTTCAAGGGTTTCTAAACACCAAGAACCACTAATTTGAATTACGCAACGTTGTTCAATAGTTGATTATGCACCAAATATAACTTAGATACAACATACATCACTAATAGCTTAAAAAAGTTTGAGAGGTTTTGCATTGAACTCATCTTCACTAGCATAATCTAAGAAGACCTCAAAGTTTTCTTCTGGAAAGTCTTCAATAGTAGTTATGTTAGAAGATTCTTTTAATTTCCCATTTAAGAGAATTTGGCACAAGTCTTAAAATGCAATGTTGTGTGGCCATGTTTTTGGAAATAAAAACATTTGATTGAGTTCTTGTTTTTATGGACCTTGCCCCTGGAGAATAGTGTCATCTCGGGTTGTAACACTACAAGTAAAATACCCTCTAGCGAATGTTTTTGAGGAACCCCTTATAAAAATACCTCATACATCCATTTCTAGTGGAGGTTACTAGAGGAGGTTGGAGGGCAGAGGGTTTTGCGGATGTTTTCTACATGGTGCACTTACCATTCAACATTGCACTGGTGCTCCTTACAAGAGAAAGCACCGGTGCGCACAAAACATTGCCACAAATGACACCATGCGCTCCATACACACTCGCTCGGTGCGATATTAAGAACCCGCACCGGTGCATCATAAAACAACGCGCCAAAACTCAAACTGACCGGTGTGTTCATAAGAAACAGCACCGGTGCACCTATAAAACATGCGCACCGGAAAAGAGTTAAAAAAAATTACGACAAAAAAACTGGATTTTTCACTTTTTTCAGTGCTCTAGAGCTCTCAATTACCAGTGCGCTCTATAAGAGAAGGCACTGGTGCGCACAAACTCTTCCGCGTCGGTGCATCATAAAACACCACGCCAAAACAAAAGCGGACTGGTCCGTTCGTATGAAATAGTACCGGTGCACCTATAAAACACACGCATCGAAAAAGGGTTAAATAAAAAAAATTACGGCCAAAAAACTACATTTTTCACTTTTTTGCTCTCAATCACCAGTGCGCTCTACAAGAGAAAGCATCAGTCGCACAAAACATTGGCACACCGGACACCATGCGTTCCATACACACATGCCCAGTGCGTCCTATTACTGTAAAGCATTGGTGCATCATGACTATTCCACCCCGGTGTATCATAAAACACCATGCCAAAACTGAAACAGCCCAATGCGATGCTAAGTAACTGCCCCAGTGCATCATAAAACAACGTGCCAAATCTGAAACCGCCCAATGCGTTCTTAAGAAACCGCATCGGTGCGCCTATAAAACCCCATGCACCAGAACAGGGTTAAATAAAAAAAAAAATAGGACCAAAAAATCGCATTTTTCACTTTTCTCACTACTCCAAAGCTCTCAAGCACCAGTGCAATTTCTCCTTCTCTGAGCTGCCCTAACATCGGTGCTCCCATTGCACCCATTGCACACACTACTGTTGTCCATTTGCCACCAATCTCCAGCTTGCATTTTGCAAAACGGTGGGAAATTTTTCTTTTGCAAATTCTACAACCAATATGCCTCCTCGACGGCAAAATGTACAAGTATTTTTCTAGTTTTTCCATAATTAAGCTTTTCAGCAGATTAGAATTTGAAATAACCTTAAAATTAACCATTAAAAAAGAAAAAAAAAATTGTCGCGCGGTGCACATGAGCCATTCGGCTCACACCGGTAAGCGGTGCTGCCTATAAAATTTACAGGTTGCACCGCAACCGATGCTAACAGTATTCGCACCATTTCTGGGGCGATACCAAAAGGCGCCCCACATTATTTTAAAATTTAAAAAAAAAAATTGTGGTGCGGTCATTTAACTAGGCGCACCGTTGACCATGGGAATAGCAACGCAGTGCGTTGATCGATATATTCGCCCCAGTGTCAGTGCACCGCATTCGGTATTCTGAAAAGGTCAATGGTGCGGCCGGGTAAAATACCGCACCGTTGACTATATAATTTGTCAGGAAGTCGATGCGCTGACACAACTATACGCGCCCGGGCGTATATTTTATTTGGCACACTGCTCTTCTGACACCATATATAGTCAACGGGGCTTGAACAAATTTCAGGTGCACCGCATACACTGTGTTTTATGTCATCTAGGGCACCGCCTCCAAGGCTCTACAAAAAAATAGCTGCACCAGAACCGGTGCATGACTGTTTTTGCGACGCACCGACTGGTCTATTTTTTTTTTCCAAAAAAAATTATATATGTATATTCCTAAATACATTTCTGATTTAATAAAAAAAAATGTTTAATATTTCAATGATTCAGAGAGAAGAGGAGGAACAGCAGCAATAACAGGCAGAGCAGTATGACATGCTTCGCCAGTGGGAGGCACGAGAGAGGGTGAGAGATGCGTACCCTCTCCCTATTACAGCAGATAACCAGGGGCTCCTAAGGCAGGTAGGCGTCCTCAAGTTCTATGAGGAGGCTACTTCCCTAAAGGCCCATAGTGTCTTTTTGAGACATCTTATCCGCAGGTGGAATGCCCACCAACAGGCTTTCCAAGTTGGTCCTAACCAGTGGTACGCACCCACTAAGGAGGATATTTATTTCATTACAGAGATATCAAGGAGAGGGGTGGATTTTCCCTTATTCCCAGAGGTTCCATCTGGTTATGTAGCAGGGATTCAGTTAGTTTACTCCTAGAGATACATTGGAGCAGATGTATTGTCTCCTTCAGAGTTTCAGGTACCTGGAGGTCAGCTACGTACAGGACGTGTAGTGCCTCTCACTTCTCATTTCGACCATTTCACACAACACCAGTGATGGGCAATGCATTAGTTGCCTACTTCTATATTATGTTGATTCTTTAGTACAGGAGCCATGACTTGTCAGGTGGTCTACCATTTTTTTGCGCCAATTTTGTACGGCATTAGATAGATGTCGTGCTCATGCACAAGGGAGGGTCAACTTCCCTTTTTCTTTAGAGATTTTTTATTTATTTTTTGAGAGGTTTCCAGATATGAGGTCTGCTTTTGTTCATCAGCCTCGTAGGCCGATGTTAGAGGCTCGGATGCACATGTGGGGGCAGATGATGCCCAAGAGGGGAGAGACTATGTTTCCAACTAGGATATCGCATGATTCACTGGACTTACTAGCCAATGTTGACGATTTGCATCCCTTCATTATGGTCCCCTGCCCTTATGCTAGATTGGATTGGTGAGGGTGTGCCAACATCCTCTTCACAGATGATAAGCCTCCAAATGATAGAGGTAATATTATTGTTTTATTTATATTTATTCTAACATGTTCTTTAACTTGTTTTTATTAAATTGTGTAATGAAATTGTCTAATTATTGTTGTGTACTTGTATATATTTTGCAGACATTGGCTCTTTTGATGGCGAGGAGATGCCGAAACCACCACATGATCCAGGTGTGGATCCTGATGACGATCAGGACATGGCAGATGCCGAGGATCATGATCAGGAGGTCGGTGGAGAGACACATGCTCCTCATGCTGGTGCGACGGTACTGTGTTTTGCTAGGCATAGTCGACCTGATACTCGATACAGGATGGAGTTGGGTGACCAACTCAGTGCATTGATTGTTGAGGCGGGCATTAGGCCCGCTCATTACAAAGACATACAGGCCGATGATAGGCTAATACGGATGTGGAGAGGCATGTCGCGTGACATGTACAGCCTGATGCGGCATGTCGTAGGAGCTACAATAGTTGTTACACGACTAAGGAGGACTATTGCACGTTATAGGCATGGTCAAGCTGTAGCACGTGATGGACAGTCCGCGAGCAGCGACTCATCTCATGATCGTTCACCTTGTGCCACACCTGATGAGCATGAGGCTCCACTAGCATCTAGCAGTAATCATGGAGATGAGGTTGTACCATCAGCCACATCTAGTCATTAGCAGCCTGCAGCATCCATCAGTACTAGTCATGATCATGAGCAGGTGGACCATCGAGCATCGAGGTTGCACCATTGACTGAGCATGCCTCCACTAGTACTACTTATATTGATGTTGTATTACGACCAGCTAATCCATCCATCATTACTAATGATGATCATGAGCATGCTTGACCATCCACTATCGAGGCTACACCATTGACTGAGAAGGCCTCCACTAGTACTGTTATTGATGTTGTACTACCACTAGTTGATCCATGACATTTATATTACAGTTATATATTTTTAACATTATATATATATATATATATATATATGGTCCATGTATTTTATGTTCATGTTGCAGTTGTACTTAATTTACATATTGGTGATCATCATGATGTGTATATTGTTAGGTCTTGTTAGATATGTTCATTTAATGTTTAGTTTGCAGATAGATGTGTATGTTGTAGCATGAGTTATTTGACATGAGATGTATATTTGATGTTTGTGTTGTGATGATGTTAATATATAATGTTAATTTGATGTTTGAATGTGTTTTTTAGTTGAATATGATGTTTGTACAATGGTTATCATGATCGCGATGTTTATTAATTAATTTAACATTAAATGACTATGATATTTATTAAATATTATGTTGTGATTGTAATTGAAATTTTAATTTTAATTGTATGTAAAATTGTAAAATTGTATTTGTATATGTAATTGTAATTTTAACTGTAATTGTTTGTAAAATATTTAATGTAAAATTTTAATTGTAATTGTAATATTTAATTTATTGTGAAATGATTGTAATTGTAATTGTATATATGAAAAATTGTAAAATTGTAATTGTAATTCTAATTGTATGTAAAATTCTAAAATTGTAATTGTAATTCTATGTAAAATATTTGTAAAATTGTAATTGTAATTGTAAATGTAATTCTAATTCTAATTCTAATTGTATATTTTAAAATATTTGTAAAATTTCAATATTTGTAAAATTGTAATTGTAATTGTAAATGTAATTCTAATTCTAATTCTAATTGTATATTGTAAAATATTTGTAAAATTCTAATTGTATTACTGTGAAATGATTGTAATTGTAAAATTTTAATTGTAAATGTAATTGTATGTAAAATTAAAATTGTAATTGTAATTCTATTCGTATGTGAAATTGTAAAATTGTAATTGTAATTGTAATTCTAATTCTAATTGCAATTCTAATTTTAAAATTTTAATTGTAATTGTAATATTTAATTTATTGTGAAATTATTGTAATTGTAATTGTTTATATGAAAAATTGTAAAATTGTAATTGTAATTCTAATTGTATGTAAAATTCTAAAATTTTAATTGTATTTGTAATGGTAATTTTAATTGTAATTGTATGTAAAATATTTGTAAAATTGTAATTGTAATTGTAAATGTAATTCTAATTCTAATTCTAATTGTATGTAAAATATTTGTAAAATTTTAATTGTATTACTGTGAAATGATTGTAATTGTAAATGTGATTGTATGTAAAATTAAAATTCTAATTCTAATTCTAATCGTAATTGTATGTGAAATTGTAAAATTGTAATTGTAATTGTAATTCTAATTTTAATTGTAATTGTATGTAAAATATTTGTAAAATTTTAATTGTATTAATGTGAAAATTTTAATTGTATTAATGTGAAATGATTTTATTAAAATATTTAAATTTGTAAATAATTGTAAAATAATAAATCTAGAATAATATGAATTTTTGTAGCATAATAAAGTTTAGAAAATAATACAAATAAATCCATGTACTTTAGAATTATCATTATTTTATTATAATCTTACATACAAAAAAAAAAAAATTATACAGTCTAGTGCGCTTATCATCATAACATGCACCGGTGCATCTTATTACTCAGACGCACTGGTGCATCATAAAACACCACGCCAAAAAAAAAACCTCGATCTTACAAGCCTCCCTGGTGTGCCTATAAAACAACGCGCACCAGAACAAGGTTATTCTGTAAAGTGTAGTATTGGAGCAGTGGAGGGTTCGAATCACGGGCAAGATTTTTTCTGAGGAGATGAGGGTTTGAAAAGACGAGAGTTCGAATTTCGACTAAGAATTTTATAGCAAAGAAAATGAGTGATTCAAATAGAAAGACAAACAAAGACGCTTACAGGGATGCAGACGGCTACAGAGCTCGACAGAGTACAAAAGGAGTACAGGTTGAGACTGGTAAAGAGCACTTGGTTGAGGCCAACAATAGGGTTAAGAGGTCCCATGATGGAGAAATGGAGAGCAGAGTTGGTGGCAGAGAAATATCAATCGAGGTAGTTGATAAAGCCAAGAGGCACCATGAAGGGAAGGATTCTTATTCCCTTAAGGACAGAAGAGAAAGATCAATTGACGTTGTTAATTGGGTTGGTAGGTCCCATGAAGGGAAAGATTCTTCAGAATGCGTTTAAAAGCAGCTGGGAGTATTGTCTAAGCTTCGATTGGCTCACATAAACTTTTACTAGCAAAGTTGACGTTGCATAAAATCACATCTTCGACTTTCAATTAAACCTGAATGACATCTCTAACTTGTCTAAGTTGTGGTCTTGTGGATGAAACCAGTAAAAATTCGGCTTTTATTATAAATGGAAATCCAGTGACCATTTCTGTGGGAAGAAAAGCATAGATACCTGCAGCTACCATATTTCCTCCTGAAAATTGGTTTCCCATTGGAAAAACTAATGTAATAGCCTATTTTGAAATGTATTTCCTTTTTTCAACCCTATACTCATTTTCTATGGGAAACCATTGCCTCCACATGTAATAACTGCATCGTCTAATCGAAAATCGGTCTTCTTCTGCTAACAAATGTAGAATGAAGGACGCGTTGTCATTATTCCCGGAACATTACCCTTCTGCAGATTATATGTACTAATTGTTGGTAGGCCATCCGTCTATCTGCAGATTATATTCTAAAATATATTGGTTGCAAATAGTTAAGTTCCAATTATAACAGGTTCACATGCCACAATTTTCCACTTGGGCCCTGTAGTATTGCATCTTCACACGCCCCACATTGCATTCTCTCCACATAATCAGTGGGGACCTCCTACAATAAACAAAATGTATTGGAAGAATAGTTATTTCCATCAAGAATTTATCCAATTCCAATTCTCAATTTTAATTCTAATTCTAATTCTCAAGAATAAACAAAATTATTATTCTCAATTTCTATGGTTGGAGTTCACTAAATTTTGGTGTACACACCTAAAAGTGATTTCGGTGCCTTAACCGCAAATCAGTGCTACTATACATATAACTGCACCGGTGCCGGTGTTACAAAAAGATGCATCGGTGCGGTGCTATTAAGTGACGCATCGGTGACGAATAAATGCAGATAAAAAAACGCAAATCTATTTTCTTTAAGTGAAAAAAAAGCGGAAAATTGAAAAATGGACGGTAAAATATTTTCAAAAATCTAATTTCATAAAATAATTCTTTAAATACTAAACACTTTTCATTATTTCACTATTTTTGCTAAAATTTTCAGCCAGATATTTGCAGGAGACCTACCTGGAGCAAGAGAGCACGAGGGCACTATGGAGCACTGAAATACGTTCGAACAAAAGTATTCAGACAATCATAAATCAAACCAGGTAGTGAGCCATTTTTTTTAATGAGCCAATTTTTTATACATTGGTATAAGAAAGATGTTTAAGATGTGTAGTTTCTTTTATACTATTGAAAACAAATAATTTATACTCATAGGTTTTATATCATTCATTGAAAAATTAGTCTTTGAAAAAGTTATTGTTTTTCTAATAAAAACAGAAAAATAAACTAAAATGTCTTAGAACTTAGATCTAAGGTTTTCACTTGTATTTAGTTGAGTGTCTATTTTAAGCTATAGAGATTATTTTAGTTCTCCATTCCATTTTAACCTCACTTAAAATTGTATCTACAACTGAGTGTGTCTATGAGACATAGAGTGTATCTACAAGTGAGTGTGATTTTATTTATGTGAGTATGAGACATAGATGCATATGAGAAATATATAAGCATATTAATAACTTTATCATAAGGTAAAATAGTAAAATTCTTGAGGGTAAGTTTTTTGCACATTCATAAAATGACCAATGTTGAGTTATCAGATGTTTGTAATTGAGTTATACAAAATTCTTGTGCTAGTTTCAACATTAGTTTTAAAGTCATTATTTCATAGAAGCTGCTAGTTTTCACTAATAATAATTTTAAATGAGATTTTGTGATTTGGAGTTAAGTATAGATTCCTTCTTAAGCCTCGCTTACGGGTCCCCTTACAATGTACCATTAGAAAATATCCAAAGGATCTCCTTAATTATTATCTCTTTAGAATAAGAATGGGAGATTGCTTTTTCCTACAATTATGGATAGACATTTATGATATTTATAGCCTAGACTGCACAATTGAGAGGTAATTCTTCTTTGCCTTTAAACAAGTTTAGGTTTTTAGCATGTAAGATCCAAAACAATTAAATTTTTAATGGATCTAGCACATTATAGTGTCCTAAAAATGCTTCAACACAGAACATGGAACACAAAGGGGTATGACAAAGAAAAATGCAACCACTTATTTATAGTAATAACTGTAAAATGTTACAAGCCCCATACAAGTAAAACTGAAGCTCCTACCAATGGCATGTACGAATTCTCATCAAGGATTAATCTAAGAGACTGAAGCCCACTTGTGAATCCTGGATGGATCCACCACACAAATGTCACAGCGGGCTTTTCGTCCCGGGATCAAGCTAGAACTGGCCATATCAAGTTCTCAATAAACACACAATAAGATAAACAATGATCCAAATGCCTAGCTCCTATCCCCTTTAATATGCTTGATGGACTATCCAGAAACCTTATTTTATTATTTTCCCTCGAAAAATGAAGGAAAATATTATGGAAAGATCCCATGGGAAAATACCATGGTAAATACCATGGGTAGATTTTGCCCATTTTGACCACATCAAGAAAAGGGAATATTACAAATCCTCTTGCCCAAATATTTATTTCCCTCAAGCAATCCACTTCTATCCACAACAAAAGAATTTTTATACTGATACCTAGACCCCATACAAATGAGTGTGTTATTCCATGCCTCTATGCTAAATGATCCTGAATGGATCCTTTGATACCTGGATCCCAAACAATCCTCCGCCCAATCCTGCCCTCAATAGATTCATGTGTATCCCAATGCCACATAAGTCTTGGGACCTATGGGTTATGATACCATCTCAGCCCTCCATTACTACTTGTGCCTAAGGGCCCAATCTGTAATATGCCCTTGGCTAAGGTTATCCTCCTAGGAATCATCCCATCAATAGATTTCCAACTCATAATCTCTCGTCAATCCATCCCGTTGGAAGGATATAATGTATGAATGCATGTACATGGAATAAATATACTATGTTGATGTTGCATGATGTTCAACTCATGTTGCTCCACTCGGTCACCCAACATGATCCATTTGGAGAACTACCATGCTCTCCCCAATGTATAAAGGTGGGTTGGTAGTGTTGCAAGCCTTCTCTATGTACTCTAGTAGACGATTGCTCTAGAACTCCCAATTGTACTCCTCTTGTTTCCTTGTGAGGGACTTGAGTCATTCCTCAACACTAGACAACTTGGTAATCGATTCAGCACTTACCCTTATGAGCTCCTCAATTTTCCTATTCTCCTGTAAGACAGTCTCTGACTCTCCAAAATCACAAATTCAACATCATAAGATTTGTCTTGAAATGCATGAAATTTTCCTGAAAGTCCTCTAATGGAAATTTCAGTGCACCGATGAATGCATTTGTACCTATATGCATTATATGCTCAACTGTCATAGCTCCTACTTGAACCTTTCATCGACTCTCTAGAAATGGCTCATCTTGTATACTATATTTTTCATGTACCCCTCATTATCATGCTTATCATGTCAGTTTATTACTAGTGACTCCTCACTTGAGTCTCCTTGAACGTCTTGTTCCTGGCCTTCTCCACATGTGGGGACAATCTGTTGTTCACCCTCTCTCATTGTCAAACATGGATTTACCAGTGGACTGTTATCTACACATGATTTCACATACTCTTTATGCATGTCCTCTTGGATATCTATGAACTCAATTGTACAAAAGTATACCACATCGTTAGGAGGAATTACCTCGTTCCTTTCCCCATGTACTTTGTCAATATAATTGATTGTCATCGACTTGGCCTACAAGACTCTCTAAAAAACATTGTGGTGTTGCTCACCATATGTACTTGACTACTCATATCCTTCGTGGGTGCTCTCCTGGAAAAAAGATAAACCCAACTATAAATGAATCCCCATGATCTGGAGGAGTCTCCATCTGTTCTACCCTTGTTGCCTCCTTATCACTTGGACATGAATGGTTAAATGCCCAAGTTCCCTTGGAAATAAAACATAATCCTCTCCTTCTTAGGTCATTCTTGTTGTAGGTTTTACTATCTTTGTTCTTGCTTCCTCCAATCATTTTAAGCTCCTTCTTTATCAACACCCTTGTGAGCAATTTTATGTTTTACATGACCAACTTCTCCACTAGATCATAGGCAGTTGGTAATACAATTAGCTCTTTCCTCCAAGTGGTAAAAAGTTTGGATCTCAGTATCTTGCAGATGTCGACATCTCCTCCTAGGAACAAGGACACAATATTATGCATGCTTATTTTGACATGATTTGGATGAGCTAATGTAATGCTAGTGTAAAATTTCTAGAATACCTGAAAGATATAATAAGTCATCACATTCCAAATTTAGCATGAACGTGCCAAATATAAACTTTTCCAAGAGTTCTTAGATTCAGCACTGCTTTTGAAAGGTGGGAAGCATGATGTTGTTCAACCCTTGAAGGGTTTCTACTATCAGCTGCAATATCTACCTCATGATATCATTATTTTAAGACATTAGTGTTGATGTTAAAGTTACGATCCTATTGAGACAAGAAGAAACTGTGAGCCTGACATCTTCACAAGGATGTTCCCAACATTTGGGTTGTATCAATGCAAAAATGGACGGAGTGAGAACCCAACTGAGTTTCTTCCATTATGGTTGCCCCACCCTGGATAAACATGTGTCTAATTCCTCCAACTTATGAAGATCTATGTTTGACTTTGTTTTTTGCAATTCAGATCCAAGTGTGAAGATCTTAACCCCTCTTCCATGTCCTTCTTTCACTTCCCATGGGTGCTTCGACTGCATAATGACATGAACTCTTTTCTATAATGGTCTACTGCTTTGACCATCATTTTGGTATAAGGAGGTATTGTTGTGTAAAGGACCATATATTCTCACTAATTCATCAAGAATTTTTTGGGTGTTTTCCAAGGTCTTTTTAAGAATGTTCATCTTCTCCCATACCAAAGCATGAAAATATAAAGGAATACATTAATTCTTCATATGAAGATTCTGTCAATCATGCCTTAACTCCCTCTCCCCCTCACAAACCTTTTTTTTTAACCAGTGAACAATAAACTTTATTAATTTACTCGTAGGAGATTATAATGCTAGAACCTTACTTCACTCCAAAATGGAATAGCTTGACTTTCAGAACGGTAGAAATTTATTCAAGATTTATTCTTGTGAAATAATATAACTTGGCCTCATAATGTTATTCTACTACAATACTTGGATTAGCTTCTCCAGTTAGTGAAATTGGCCTACCTGATATGATGAGTGATCTCAAACATTTAAACTTTAAGAAACGAAAAACTTGTTGGTGGATCTCTTGTGGGATGAGTGCCTCAAATGACACTCTCACTCCAAGGGATTTTATGGATTTAGAAAAGAATCCCGACCTCCTTTTAGTAAGGTATCTGAATTGGTACTCGAATTTTCCCACTGTGCTCTAAAACCATTGTATGGCCGAGCTTATGAACTATCTTAATCCTTGGATAGATCTGCAAAATAAGTGCACCCTTTGGGAGCAAACCCTTCAAGTTAAACACCAATTTTCGGCTTGAAGACTGGTCTGAATCTGCCCTAGCCAAGTTTACAACTGGGATGGAAGTTCTTAATTTTAGCTTGGATTTCCCGGCGAGGAAAGATTTGAACGCTCCTTCCAAGGCTCTGAATCTCTGCTCGTTTTCCTATTGATATTTTTCACCACACAACGAGAGCAATACTGCAAAAAAGTAACCCAATGTTGGATCCAATGACTACGCAAATTTCTTTGATATTCACACCAAGCTATACCCACATGTTGTCTACATCAGGGCTATTTGACCATCATACTTCGACATCAAATTTTCTCTAAGGAAACGATTTAGAAAATTCCAGCTACGGACTTGATCCCAGTTTCTTCATTGCCCCAATGTGCACATTTTTTACTTAAGTCGCATCTTCAAGATGTGAATTTTGTCTTGGTGGTTTAGCTAGATGTCACCCTTCCGTAAACAGTGATGAAGTTTTCATCAACAATTTGTTTTCAACTCATAAAATGTGGATCTCACATACAAGAATTTTGTTCTTTGACTGTTATCCTTCGATCCACTATTCAAGAAATCAAGGATTTGGTTTTCCCCCTGTCTCGATAGGAACAATGGTCATAATATTTGGTCTTCAAAATTACTTTCGGGCCATTGTAAAATTAACACAATTTCTGCTACTCTGCCCTAAGCACACATAGCATCCAACATAAATTCCCCTCCAATATGGAATTCTATCTGATAAGGTTTTATGGCCCAAATTCGAGCTTTTACGAACCGACCTCTCTAGCTAACCCCAACCTGTGCCTTGCACCTCCTCAGATCCGCAAGTGGTTGGTATGGTTATGCCAAGACTATCTGCAATGCAGGACAGCACATATCTTGGCAACTCCTGGCTATTTTGTGCTCTGGACCAACCCAATCAATTGGGCTGGTGGATATGTCACTGGATCTTACTTGATGTTTCGTTCGTTCTTCATCTGGCAACCTTTTTCCCTAACATGTTGATTACCAAACGATGACATTATGGCTTTCGGCCAGCCCGACAACAACTTGGTCGTCCTCGAAATATTATGATCGCCCCACCTTTCAATGTAATGTGGTGGTATTCATTCAACTCATTCCCTCATTTAAAATAAGAACCCTCTTCCCCAATACAGTTCTAGATGTAATTCTCCATTTGGCAGTGCGAAAACTTCAAAATTAACTAAAAAGTAAGAGACCAGCAGCTAAGGTGATACCAGCATGGAAAATTTTAGGGGTTAATATTCGCAAGTCGGCTAATTTTCCATGGTTTTTCCAAAAAAAAGAATCGCCAATTTCCATTTTTTTGTAAAAATGATTCGCCCAAATTTTACAATATAAAATTATTTTACCTTAAAAATAGCCAACATTATATAGAGACTATATATAAAATCATTATAAATTTGTATAATTTTACAAACATATCAATAAAATTTTGTAGTTCACATATTAGAGACTAGTGAAATTCGCCAACATTTTAAACTTCAAAATGATTTTCCATCCTTAAAATTATCCCTGGATATCAGATACCATCGAAGATAGAAACACACGACTAGGGTGAGAATAAATCTTACTGAAGTTATGACAACCTTGCAAATAAAAATCCTTGAGGCTGACAGGATGCGCTACTATGATACCTCCCTAAGAGCCCAACAATTAAATTTTCAATATATCTAACACATTATAGTGTCCAAAAAATGCTTCAACACCAAACATGGAACATAAAGGGATTTGAGAAATAAAAATGTAGCCACTTATTTATAGTAATAACTGTAAAATGTAACATGCCCCATACAAGTAAAACTAAAGCCCCTGCCAATGGCATGTATGACTGCTCATCTAGGATTAATCTAATAAAATGAATCCCACTTGTGAATCCTGGATCGATCCAGTACACAAATTTCATAGTGGGGTTTCCATTCTAGGATCAAGATAGAACTTGTAATGCCACATTATCAATAAACACACAATAAGATAGATAGACTCGAGATGATTCAAATTCCTATCTCCTATCCCATTTAATAGGCTTAAGGGACTCTCTAGAAACCTTATTTTATAATTTTCCCTCGAAAAACGATGGAAAATAGTATGGGAATATCCCATGGGAAAATGCCATGGGTAGATTCCATCCATTTTGAACACATCAAGAAAAGGTAATATTAAATAGCAAGATGTACTCCTTAGGTTCATTAAGTGGCAATGTCATTGAGTGGTAGTGCTCTAAATTTGAGTGCCTCCTTTCTTGCACACTGTGTTCTAAAATTAGCCTCTTCAACTCTTTCACCTCAACACAGGCTCCATATCCTTACCATCCTTTCAACTTCTTCTTGTAACTCCTTGGTAAATGGGAAATCTAGGATGATATAGTATACAGTTTCATTTGCTAGCTGCATTGACTACACTATCCCAACTCATTATAATTCCTTGTCTAGAATACCTACCATGTAAGTGTCTTATTTTAGAGAATTAATCCCATGAAGGCTTTGTTGATTTGTAGGGAATTTTTAATTCCAAATTTTTTTCTACCACCAGTAATGATGACCTTCTCTTCCTTCCTCTATCAATGATTTATATCATATATTGGGAACATCATCACTAGTAGGATTCAATGAAAAAAACACCTAGTCCTCCACCTATTTGGGTTTGACATTACAATATTTCACCATGTACCTATTCCATATTTTTGCATAATCTTTCCCCAATCTTAGTTTTTTCTAATATAGACAGTGTTAGTGCCAAGTTGTAGTCCTTCCTCAATTTACATGCAGCCTATCGTAGTTTATAGCACCCTTTATTTATTAATTCCTATATAGTACCCTTTATTTATTAACTCCTATATCATTTGAGAGGATAATATATGTGTGCATTTTCTTCCTACCCATTATTCAAGACCAATTTTAGCTTTATCCCCATTTCTAATTTTTCCATTCTCCAATTTCCAATTATATGAAATGTATAGGTAGCTACTTCAGGCACGGCTCAATTGTTTGGGTGGATTTCTAACCTATCCCACCATAAATATTAAGGGTTATATTTTTTCTCTTACAACCTATATCCACAAGCATGTTCCTTGATTTGGCCTCCACACATATTTTGTAGCTAAATATTTTAAAACAGGAAAGGGGTTTTTAAGCTATCATTGTCCATTAGATCTTGTTAAAGCTAGATTTTTCCAAGATGCCAATACCAAACCTTTGTTCATTTCATCTCCATATGAAATAAATTTTTTTAAAAATATATCCTAATGGTTTCTCGTACTCTTTTTCAGACTTAGGAAAAGTGATATCTAGTAAATTGGGATTGCTTCCAGGATTGATTTTACCAATATTAAATTACCTCATCTAAAGCTGTGATATCCCTTAGATTGGCATTTTTTGCAATTAAAATGTGCATAGGTGTGTTTTTGGTTAAAATATGTTACTTTGAAATATAATTGCACATTTAAACTACCAGTAATTATAGCTGATAATAAATAATTGTAAATTTGTAACTATTTCTTTTATTTTTGTAAATAAATAAATATGGAAAGTTAAGTGTTGAGTACAAATGGCTAGAAGAGAAAAAGGTTTCAATTTATTGTGGAAGTGTTATTTCCCATCAATAAGTCCTAGGCATCTAATATGGATGATTAGATTTAATTGAGAAATTATGATATTCGTCAATTAATTATTTCCTAGAAGACATGGAGTTGCCCTGAAGAGTGGGAAACATTAGTTTTTTTATGCAACTAGATCACAAAAGAGAAGAAAAGATAGATCAACGAATTTAAAATTTTCTCTTTGAGCGGGAAAACTCCTTTACATCACATAAATGAACAATTCTTGGATGATACAAATGATAAGATGACCTTGGTATATATAGGAGTCTACAGGGTCACAATATAATCAGAGCCTACATAACAATAATAATGTAAGGGCATAAAAATAACAATAGTGGGCTTCTATGGGGGAAAACAATAAAAATATAGGGGATACATGGGCACAACAATAACAATAGGGGGCTACACTAGCAATAACAATAATGAGGCTACATTAGTATTACAGGGGCCAACACTCTTCTTCAATTGAGTACCAAGACAAAAAAAAATCCATCCAAAAATTTCCAGCGAAAATGGTATCTCTTGAGTCACTTATAATAAAGGCTTTGGGTATCCATTTAGCTTTTAAATTGTTTCCATAAATGCAGTAGCAACTGTACTAGATTTAAAAGGATGACATAATGCACAAAAGTGTGCATACTTGGTAAGTCTATCAACTACCACCATGATGACACTCTTTCTTTCAGACTTGGGTAAACCTGTGATAAAATCCATTGATACCTCCTCCCAATGTTGACATGGAATGGAAAAATATTGTAATAGAACCGGGGTCTTAATTGTCTCAACTTTATTTTGTTATAAAAACAAACATTCTACCAAAACTTCTGAATATCAGATTTAATGCCATCCCAGAAAAAATCCTTCTTTACCATGTGGTAAGTTTTTAAAAACCCTGAGTGCCCTCCTAAGGGGAATGTGTACAATTCCAAAAGAATATTTTGTTTGAGGTGGGAATTCTTACAAAGATATAAGTTATCTTTGTACAATAATGAATCATTTTTCTAGCTAAATGTATCAAATGTACTAGGATCTTACTGCAACTTTTGAATGAGTGTCCACACCTCGTCTTCATTCTTCCATTCATCCCTTGCTTCAATTATTCAATCATGTTGGATAATAGAAATGGCACAAAGAAATGTTTCCACATCCTCATCATTTCTTGAGAGTACATCTACAACAACATTTTTCTTCCCTTTTTTGTAGATTATTTCAAAGTCATAACCCAACATCTTTGTGACTCATTTTTGCTGCTCTTCTGAAGATAATATTTTCCCAAAATTATTTAAGACTATCATGATCTATATTTACCTTGAAGTGTCTCCCCATCAGGTAAGGTTGACATTTCATTAATGCATGTAGTATTACCAACATTTCCTTCTTATAAACAGGATTTTGTAAATACTTTCCCTTGATTGGACAACTTTCAAAAGAAATGAGACTTCCTTCTTACATTAAAATAACACCTATTCCATTTCTTGAGGTATCACATTCCACAATAAAGGTTTTTGTGAAGTCTGGTGTAACTAAGACCAGTGCTTGGGACATTATCTCTTTAAAATATTCAAATGACTTAGTTGATTCCGGAGTCCAAGAAAGTGCATCTTTCTCCAGTGATATTGTTTGAGGTGTTTCTATTCTCCCATAATTATTAACAAACTTGTGATAATACCCTGTCAACCTGAGAAATACTTGAAGATGCTGTAGGGTTCTGGGGATTTTCCATTCCTTAATGGCCTTAATTTTGTTTGGGTCTACCTTAAAATCCTCATGAGATACAATATTGCCCAAATATTCCATGTCCTATATTCCAAAGAAACATTTGGAGTTTTTTTCATATAATTGTTTCCTTGAGCAACTTTTCAACATGTTGAACATGATCATTTCAAGTCTTGTTGTAGATTAGTATATCATAAAAAAAATACTAACAAAAATTTTCTAAGGAAGGGTTTGAAAATGGAATTCTTCAAACCTTGAAATGTGGAAAGTGTATTAGTAAGGCCAAAAGGCATGACCAAAAATTCATAATGACCTTCATGAGTTCTAAATGTTGTTTTCGGGATTTTTTCAGTATTCATTCTACTTTGATGATATCCTGGATGAAGATCCAACTTGGTGAAGTAAATTTCTCCATGTAATTCATCCAATCATTCAAATGACAGGAATGGAAAATTTATCTTTATATGTAAATAGAAAATGGCTTGGTGGTATGTTAACTAATTGGTCTACTACAGAGACAAGACTTCAGAAGTTCAAGGATTTCCAAAATCATTTGCAGATCCAGGCCTGTTAGTTGTTCCCCGATAGCATCTCCCCTAGTGGCTATTTAATAATGAGCTTTTTGAGCTCCCTATAATCCACACACATACACCATGCTCCATCCTTCTTGTGCACCAATACTACTGGAGTAGAGAAAGAACTTTGACTAGGTCGAATTATACCAACCTCTAGCATTTCTGTAACCATATGTTCAATTTACTCTTTTGAGCATGGGGATATTTGTGAGGCCTAGTTTTTGGAGGAACAAATCTTGGAATCAAATTAATAGCATGTTCATGATAAATAATAGGTGGGAGGCCTTTGGGAGTCACAAATACCTTGGAATCATTGTCCAATAATTTTTGGAGATCTAGATAAATAGATGATTTTTATTTTTGAACCCCTAGTGAGCATAATTGTGCAAATACGTTCTATTTTTCTTTCTTTGGAGCACTTTTCATGCAATTAGAGCTAATTATCTTCCATGTTTTCCTTGTGATACCCTTTAATTAAATGTCCTTTACTTCCCAAAAAAATTCAAGAAAAGTTCTTGAAAATCAAAAGCTATTGTCCCAAAATATTGTAACCATTGGACTCTTAGTACACCATCATCAAAACCCAATGGAATGGAAATAAATAGAATATTGAATACATATTCTCCCATGGTTAGTTTGATATTATGGCATTTTCTAGAGAAATTTATAGTTCCTCCATTTGCAACCATCACTTGACACTTTGTTGCTGGATATAGAAAGAAATTTAATTCCTTGGCTATCTTACAATGAATAAAATTATGGGTACTACCCAAATAAATCATCACTATTATGTTTTTATTCTTGATATATCCTTCTATATTGAGAGTTTGAGGTGTGGTAATTACCACCAATGCATTACAAGAAATGTTCAGATTCATTTCTTCTTTCTTTGGGGTTGTTTCTTGGTGTATATCCTCCTCTTTTGATGTTTCTTATTCCTTTTCTTCCTCCTCTTCACAATCTATATAAAATAATTTATTGACAACGCACTTATGACATTTAGTGTATTTGTTATCATAACTGTAACAAATCCATTTTGCTATTTTTTCCTACAATTTTTGTGGTGTCAACCTTGTAGGTTGTGGAAGTATAGGAGCAACATCACTTCCATATTTATAGTTATGAGTGGTAGACTTCCTTGTTATCATAATTTTTCTTTCAAATTTTCTTGTTGTGAAGCCAACTCCAAAAATAGAAGAAAAGAGATATCAACGCCTTAGAAATAAGCCACTTCGAGGGGGCAACCTCCAATACAATACATGAACAAATAATTCTTGGATGATACAAATTACAAAACCTCATTTCTATATAAAGGAGTCCATGGGGCCACAATGTAATCCTAGCCGACCTAACAATAATAATTTAAGGGCACAATAATAACAATATGGGGGTTACAGGGGTACAATAATAACAATAAGGGGGTTACACTAACATAATAAGGGACTATACTAGTAATATAGGGACCTAACATTTCTTGCCACCCTGAATGCCTTCTCTAATGAATCAGGTTCCCAAAGGAAAACCTCATGTTGGATGCTATTTTTTAAAGTCCCTATGAAGACATCAATCTTTTTTTTGTTCTGAATAAGACTGATTCTATTAAGCTGAAATATAGTACAAGATGATAATACAATCATGAGAAACAGAAAACCAACAACCGGAAATGATAAAACTATCAACCTCGACCATGGAGAAGGAGAGAAACAAGCAAGGAAGAACAAGAAAAGACTGGATGAAAAAAAGACTGAAAACTACCCAGAGTGGGCCGAGGCCTCAACCCGAAGCTTTTTCCCTTTCTTTTTACTGACTTTAACCCATCCATCCTGGGGTGAATGAGCTAAAACAACATGAAGACCGGAGTTCTCCAAAGGGGGGAGCTCCTTATCAGAATCGGAAGAGGAGGTCGCATGGGATCGCTTCTGAGCAATGGCAGTATCGGCAGTATCAGGAGGATGTGACTGAGCATCAGTGGGGATGTCCATTGGCTGATTCTGGTCCGATTCTGCATCACTTCCATCATCGTCAGAGCAAGAGGAATCAGTGTCTGCTGCAGGAGGCGGAGAATAAGGAGCCCATTGTTTGGAATTGGGCTTGGAATTAATCACCTTTTTCAATTTTGCCGAGAGAGCTGGGCATGAGTTCTGCAAATGCCCTGTTTGGTGACAGTGTTGGCAGCGGAAGGCAATATTCTCATAATCCAGAGTCTGAGTCCATACAAAGTCCTTTTTATTGAGATTGATTTGGTCTGGAAGTCCCTTGCTTAAATCTAATTCCACACAGATTCTGGCATATGTGTAAAGACCTTTGTTTTCCCGCCAATAGTCTCCCATCAGAAAATTGCCCAAGGTGTTGCCTATTGCCTTATAGACTCTAACATGCCATAGATGGGCTGGTAAATTGGGAAGCCTGATCCAAACAGGTGTCCTGGTGATGACCGCAGTTGCAGGGTCAAAATCTGGGAACCATGGAGTTAATAAGAGCCCTGCAGTTCCCATGAACCAAGGACCTTCTTCTATAGCCTTTTCGTAATGCTTAATATTATCAAACAGAACTATGAAATATCCTTTTGAACAAAAGCTGACTTTGCAATGGTGAGTCCAGTTAGCATAGATTCAGTCATAGAGTTCCTTTGATCGCGGCCACAATCCATTAAATCTGCAGATGATGGCTCTTTCTGCATATGTTTGAAGATCATTTGCAATTTCTGCATGGGTAAATTCAACAGAGGGAACCTCCTCAAGCTTGTCAACCAAAAAAGGCTTTGGTTTAAGGGCTGCAGGGGGTTTGGGGAGCTCAGAGTGAACTGCATCTTTGTATGAGAAGGAAGGAGCAGTAGAGGACTACCCAACAGCCCCACCTCTCAAACGAAGGGTTAGCACTAAAGAGTCATTCTTATTAATGTTGTAAGCAGAGAGGGACAGAGAATCTTCAAGTTGTTTACCTCGAAAGAGAAGTCACTGAAGGGCTCAGGGAATCCCAATCCGATGTTACAGATTTAATTTGAGAGTCAGCACCAGATCTGAGGAGCAAACCCAATGCAGAATGGTCTTGCCAGAGGGTCGTGAAATTTGGATCTGATAAGAGGCAGAGTAGATCCTAGATGTCTGCTACATTGACATCGAGTTAGGATCTTTGTCGATTCCAAGAGTGAGTCGGCATGGGAGCTGCTGGGGAGGCCAGTTCTCCAGCGCAGGGAGACAGACTCTCCATCTCAGCTCCGAGTCGTAGGCCATGGAGGCAGAGCAATAGAAGGGCGGCGTGTTCTTCCACGGCAAACAAGACCCTGCACAGCTGCATACGTGCTGAGAGATCATACAATCAGATTCTTCGCGCCAGTCTAGAGGGCTTGGAGCAGGAGAGTTTCTGAGAGAATCCTCATGCAAAGCCTCAATGGAGCGGACGAGGCATCCGAAATGCTAAACACGCCGTCGATCTGAAGGTATCGAAAGCAGCTTCGGGGCTGTGGGATAGCGATAATGCTGAATGAGCAGCGCTGAGGAGAGGGCATCCGATACAGGGGTGAATGAAGACGGGCTCCCACGCAGATGCGGCGCGAGGGCTTCAAAAGAAAGAGCGACCGCCTGAGTGGAAAGAGATAGAACTCTAATCACCATTTCACTTTACACAACACCACGTTTCCACAAATGAAGACATCAATCTTATGCTCCTCTGGAATATCAATTACCTTGATATTCAATTTTTGGAATTCCTCAATGTGCTTTTCCATTGAACCCTTTTATTTGAGATTTATCAATGGGATAAATAAGGTGTTACTATTTGTATCATCATAATGTTCTATCATTTCCTTCATAATAATTGACCAAGTGACCAGTGGCTTATGAGAACAAATCCATAGATACCATACAAACTTATTTGGTTATAAATATAAAGATGCAATTCATACCTTTTGTGTGTGTTGCATATCATGGAAATCAAAATAATGCTCCTTTAGTAGTATCCATGTTACTAGATCCTTGCCATCAAACTTCCTCATATCGAACTTTGGAATGTGGTGGGTCTTAAACCCAACATTGGAGTCTCTAAAAACATAATTCATATTTTTTCCTCATCATGATTTTTATTGATTACTTTGTCACCACTGGGAAGTCTTTCTTATAGAAACTTTTCCAAACATTCATTCAACCCTTATATCTTGGCATTCATCATTTCTCCCAAGTATTATTTTAAACTATCATTCAAAAGTCCCATGTCCTTTTTTATACCATTAATATTAACATTCATCAAGATTCCCAATTCATTTTTTGTTACTTTTTGTGAGAGTGAAATTTGTTGCAGTTGGTCTTGTAATTTTGATATTTTGTGCTGCATTTCTTCCTCTTCTTCATGTGTCATAGTATATTATTTTGGTTTCTTACTAGGTGTATCCATTTTTTTTTAGGCATTATGGAATAAAAAATTACATCTATGCTTCACTATGTCTTTTAATCACTTCAAACAATATTTTAAAACAAAAGTTATGCAAATTATTTTAAACAAATACAAACCCTTTTCTTGCTTTTAGGAGCTCGATCTTGAAATTGGTATATTTCTATAATTTTGGCTCTTCAAGGTCTAAAATTTCATCCTATGGTAGCTCTTTGAATCTTCTTTCCAACACCACAAGTCGAACCAAGATTGGATTCTTCAACGTAAAGTAACCTAATTATGTACTAGCTTAGTAGAGAGAACTTGTACGAAATTCCACGTGTTACTATTTCCACCTTCGGCCCTAAAAATAATACAAGATAAACTACCTTCCGTGTAATTTCAGCCAATTTTTACAACATTCAAATCTATTTTCTGTAGAGAAATTTATTATTATTTTCCCTAGGTCACCATTTTGAGATTGAATTCTAGAGCATGCAGATACCATAACTTCTTTGTACCATATCTTTGAAAATATAGCAAACCAATATTTGAAATTTCTACATGAAGTTTACCAATATTTTTGACTACACGTGGTCGAAATTTCATCTTTTGAAGATTCGTAGAAAAAAAAAAAAATTATAGGGAAATTCCATGATGACCTGTTTGAAGCAGTGAAACCATAGAATCTAAAGCTCTCATACCAAATGTTATGCAACCAAATCATAAAAGAGAAGAAAATATAGATCAACGAATTCAAAATTAACCTCTTTGAGGGAGGAACCTCCTTTACATCACATAAATGAATAATTCACGGATGATACAAATGATAAGACCTCTTTGGTATATATAGGAGTCTAAGGGGTCACAATATAATCAGAGAATGTATAACAATAATAATGTAAGGGCACAACAATAACAATAGTGAGATTCTATGGGGCACAATAATAAAAATATGGGGGCTACATGGGCACAACAATAAAAATAAGAAGCTACACTTACAATAATAATAAGAGGGATACATTAGTATTAAATAGACCTAACAAGTTCATTAATGAGTTGATAACTAACTTCCACCTATTGGTGAGGTGGGGGTAGTTAATAACCACAAAAATATTAGTAGATGGGTTGGAATAAAACTATTTTCTCGTTTTTTTTGTCTCATTCTGAAAGAATAATAGGTTAATGATCAGGTGCTCAGGATTATGCTCAAAAATAAAAGTTCTCATAATGACTTGAAACCTAAATGACCATGTAGAGTTCAGCGTTTTGTATCCGCCGTAACTCATTTCATGCAAAATGGATTCCGTATGGCTTCAAAAATGAGTTTTGTCTGTTTTGCTAAACAGGAAAATTTTGTAAAAAAATGTGCTGACTTGGTTTTCGTACTGCTGATTGGGCATGCCTATGTGGTAGGGCAATAAGGCAGGTCAAATTTTGGTTTAACTATCCTCCATCGAATGGGTGATTTCCAAGTGGCGGGTATTGACTGGTGTGATTTTGGTGGGCTGACAGGTTTTCATTGGTTGCAGGTGACCAATGAGGAGGAGGCACGTGGCTCAGCCTGGGGACACCATGTGTACTCCTCATGGCATATTAAAAGTTTGTATAGGCCAGAAGGATAGGGCGGTGGTCAAAAATAAGACCTCTGCCCCGCCAACAACACACACCACCACTCCCCTTACCACATATTCCTTACCCCTATTGTTTGCCATACATATTTATGTTCTAATAAACATGTCGTCAAGGGGAAATGGGGCCAGCCCCATGGTGCTAGCCCCCAATACACATGACCAAGACCAAAGACCATGGAGGAAGCGCTGGGTGTTTAAACCTTAAGCGCATTCAATCAACGTTAATATGTGATTAATTAACACTAACCTCATTTAATTATTGTAAATGCATATTATCAACAAAGCGTTGGGTTTAAAGGTTAAGTAGGCTTACTCAACGCTAACTCTGTTTAATTAATTTAAATCGTATTAACTTGGTGATCTCGCCAAATCCAGCGGAGTTACTATTTATGGCTCCAGCTAGCCCGGATTAGTGTCAATTAGCTAAATTTAGGGAGGAAATTATGGAGCAAACTGGTATAGGTCATAACTCAATCATTTTTCAACCAAATCAGGAGTAGAAAGAGGCTAAGGTACCATATTTTAGTGTTTTGAACTCATTGGTGCGGGTCTAGGAGTATAAAATCATTGTAAACACATAATTTTGCAAATTTGAGCATAATATAGAGGCCCAAGCCATGGAAGCTGGCCTAAGGAGATGTAGCGCAGGAGGGGTGAACTCCTTCATCAAATCCCTATGTTGAAGTGTTGTATGGTGATGTATTTTAATTTTATTTGCTGATGTTTATTTTTTCTTTATGTAAAATTGTTCATAAAAATAACTTAAAAATCACTCATGATACTCAATTACTTGCAAGAGAACTTGAACCCTTGAGCACATGTAAAACATTGGTTTCAAAATCTGGAAGAGGAATTAACACAGCAATACTAACATACTTTAATCAGATCATTTTTTGTATTATGCTTGTTGTGCAAGAAGGGATCTAATTGTTTGCAAGTTTGTATCATGCTTACAAGGTTAAAACTCAAAAGAGGAGAAGGGAAGCTGGTTGAAAGTCCTGCAGTTGGGCTAAGAGGAAGAAGGGCAAGGTTGCCAAGTATTCAACACCAGCACATCCTCAAGTTGAAGTTGAGCCTTCAGTGAGCATTTCTCATGAAGGAGAACTTGCCATGGCAGAAGATGAGAGAGCATTCAAAAAGGAATTTTTTGATATGACTAAGATGGTAAAGGTCCTCTATGAGGAGAGGAATTTAAGGATGCAAGGAGAAATTTATAGGCCTCTAAGAGGAGAGGGTTCTCCAGAAGGAGGAGGTCAAGGAGATGGTAAAAACCACCATCCACTCCACTATCATCCTCACCACCATATACACCTTCATCTTCCACTACCACAACCCTTTCATTTGTTCATACATATACTTCAAAAGGAACTAGTAAATCACCCTTACTTAAACTTGATGTTAAATTTTAGCTTCAGATGTATAATGATGAAGTAAATGTAGAGAAGTTGGATAATTGGATTCATCAGTTGGAGGTTTATTGCACAATTCAGAACCTTCAAGAGGATGACATAAAGATTCAATTGGCTTTCTTGAGAATGGAGGGTGCAACACTTGTATGGTGGGAAGCAAAGACACAATATGAGATTAAAAAACACGATAAGATCGCAATGTCTTGGTCTAATTGTATTGTTTCCATTAAAAAGCAATTCTACCCTCTAGATTATATGCAAAAAGCCATTATGAGCTCACAAAACTTTAGACAATGGAAAGTTCAAAGTGTGCAATATTACACTCATGAATTTAGAACAATGTAAACTTTGAGACGAGAACTGAAACATGTAGTCACTTTTTTGAGGTAGCAAAAAATCATCTGAATTTGAAAAGTGTTGATTCAAAATACAATTTTTTTTAGGTAGCAAAAAATCATCTGATTTTGAAAAGTGTTGATTCCGGATATACTTTTTTTTTAGGTAGCAAAAAATCATCTAATTTTGAAAAGCGTTGATTCAGAATACACCTTTTTTTTGCTTTTAGCATATTTTTGACACTAAATTTTCTCATGTATCACGTATGAACACTTTTTAAAAAAACATTAGTGGTTTCTCATGCTAATTTTGGAAAGTGTTGATGCAACATCAACCCCCTTTTTAGAGGGCTTATTTTTTACAGTTTAAATTTTATAATGTATGAAGTGTGGAATTTTTTTAAATGTTGAAGATTTTCATGCGGATTTTGAAAACCATCAACATTTTTTTTTCAAGGCATATTTTTAATACTTTAAATTTTCTTATGTCCTAAGTATACATAATTGTCTTGTTAAATGTTTATTATTTAACCATTTTTCAAGTGGTCTTATTCCTATTCATGTTTTTCATCCTAAGATATTTGGTTTTTTATTGTTTTCCTTTGCAATATATATATATATTTCCAAAGTTTAAAACAATTAATAAAATTAATATATATATATATATATATATATTTCCAAAGTTTAAAAAAATTAATAAAATTAATATTTTGAGGTTAGGATTTCTTTTATATTTATATATTCTTAATTAATATTTCAATACACATAAAATAATTATCACCAAAAAATAATAATTTTAAAAATTCGACAAAAATTAAACATTTTGCATATAGATACTTGGCTCTGCAGTGAATTTTCTCCATTAATACTTGGGTTTCTCGATTAATACTTGGGTCTGCGGTGAATTTTCTGGATTAATACTTGGGTCTGCGGTGAAATTCTGCAGTGAATTTTCTCCATTACTACTTGGATCTACGGTGAACTTTTCTCGATAAATTTTCGGACCTGGGCACTTGAGGTCTGCTATCCGGTTTGCTAATATTCAGGTACACACATTCCTTATCTTTTTCTAATACATATATGCTAGACCTAACACAGTTACTCTACAGAGCCTTTATGAGTATATAGAGTGTTTAGAGAAATGTAGAGAAGAAAGAGAAGTCAAGCTACAAACTGAGTTAGAAGCCATGCTGGAAAACAAATTCACATATCTTGAAGACAAGATCCAAAAACAAATAGAAAATAAAATAGAACTATTGGAGAACAAAATGGAGGCAATGGAAACTAGGTTGCAGGTCATAGAAAAACAAAACCAAGATGCGAACCAAACACCCCAGCAAGGAGATGTTGATAATATAGAGAGTCTTAAAATGAAGGACATGATTAAATAACTAGAAGAAAAGTTTAACAACAATCTCACCCTAAATAGTGGAGCAGGTAAATTAGATATCAAACCAATTAAAGATGAAATGAAAAAATTGATCGAATTAGACCATGAGCATAATAAAAGGGCCTTGAACCTTATAATCTTCGGTTTGAAAGAGGAGGTAGACGAGGATACTTTAGCCATAGCCCAGACAGAATTACATAATATATTACAAATTGAAACCACGTGTCTCACAGAAGCAACAAGGTTAGGGAAATTAACTGAGAATAAAGGAAGGCTGATCCGAATAAAGGTGAGCTCTACTGACCATAAGTATGACATACTTAGTAAAACCTCAAGTCTAAAAGGAACGTGAATATTTATAAACGAAGATCTCATTCCAGAAGATCAAGCAGAATTAAGAAAGGAGGTTCAAAAGGTAAAAGAAGCTAGGAAGGAAGGAAAATGGGCAATAATCAGAAATAGAAAAGTCGTTATTCGAGATAGAAACCAAAAAGATAGTAATAAATAGAAATTCAACATGCTCCGAATTCTTCCTTGGAACTATTGGGGCTTTCCATGGAACAAAGGCCCCAAGCTAAGTTGGATCTCAAATGATGTTGATATTATATTTCTTGTTGAAACTTGGGAGCACGAAGAATCTAAGGTCCCTAACATAGATGGCTTTGCACTATGGTCTACCTGGAACAAGCGATCCTCCAGTAGAGGCATTGGGGGCATAGCTTGCTACATTAAGAAGAACATCTCCCCCCATGCTAGGATTTATAAAAACAACCCTTACAACCAATATAGTTGGATTGAGATTACTGACATTAATGATAAAAAGACCTACATAGCAATATGTTATTTTTCCCCCATTAATTCTAACTTCTATAAGAAAAAGAATCTAGATAAAAATAGTCCTTGCAATGGTTTAGAGAATGATATTTCTAGCCTAAGGAAAGAAGGTAATATCTTTTTAATGGGTGACTTTAATGCTCGAACTTCAAGCAGCCAAGCTATTATTCTAAGAAATCATTCCAACCCCAATCCTCTTTGGTTAGACGAAGACCTTACTCTGGTTAGCCGGTACAAAAGGAACTCTGAAGACCTAGGGGATAATTTTTTTGGGTCGGAGCTAGTCAAGCTCTGTAGTGCTCAGGATCTCATAATTTGCAACGTTCTAAAGAAGTGGCCCAATTCTAGCAAGATGACCTGCATCCATGGGCTTGGCAGGAGTGTGGTAGACTATGTTATTTCTGATCTCCCTTTATACAACAAAATAATAAATTTTGACATCTTAGATGACCACGAGCCTGACTCTGATCATAGGCCTTTACTCATAACTCTCAATTTTTTCATGCATAGAGATCCCATAGAAGATAATCCTTATAGTCAAAAGAACTTAATATTTGATAGAAATAAAAATGATCTCTTTCTAAATGAATTAAAAACTAATTTTCTTCATTTATCTAGTATAGACAACATAGATGACCTCTATCATAATTTTACTACAACCCTCTCATATTCTATTAACAAGTTCTCAATTGAAGTCTCAAGTAATAAAAGAAATAGCAAAACCAACCCATGGTATGACAAAGATTGTAAAAGTGCGAGGAGAGCAATTAGGAAAGCTATTGATGTATTTCTCAAAATTAACAAGATAAAATCTACAAAGCCCTAACTAAAAGGAAAAAAAGGCAATATATTCGTAAAAGACAAGAGAATCTCTTACACCTCTCTAAGGTGGCTCCTAAGAAATTCTGGAGGCAGATTCTAACTAGGAAAACTAAAGATAATAATAAAATTTATTTACACGACTGGAATTCCTATCTTAAAAATCTTTATGAATCTCCAAATGCCAAGGATTTTGAAACTCTGCTCACAAATAAAGAAGTTTTCTCATTAGAAGACATTGATTTTCGGGTTAAACGCCTAGCAAATGGGAAAGCTAAAGACATTGAAGGTTACCAGGCGGAAATCTTAAAAATTGGAGGTCATGTCCTCATCCCCCACATCCACAAGCTTTTCAACCAAGTGGTCAAGTAAGGGTTCCCTAAAACTTGGACTCAAATCCTCATTATCCCTATTTTTAAAAGTGGGGATACAAATAACCCCTCTAATTATCGAACAATTATGATCAGCCCTCTCTTAGAAAAGTTATATGGTATTATTTTGGAAAAGAAGTTGAGCATTTGGCTTGAAAATGAAGGTAAGCGGACTAAAGGCCAAGTGGGTTTTAGAAGGCAACACTCAACAACGGACCACCTCGTTATGCTTAGGATCATTGTGGAGGAATGTTGCAATGATAAATCCAATCTCTTTTATTGCTTTGTGGACTTTAGAAAGGCTTTCGATATGGTTCCTAGAAATAACCTATGGAATAGATTAGAAGAGCTAAATGTTCCTTTCGAGCTAAGAGTGGCCGCTATAAGGTTATACGATAATGTAATTTCCAAGTTAAAGAGCAATGAGGGGTGGTCGAAAGATATTAAGTGTAATATCGAAGTTAAACAAGGTTTCCCCCTCTCCCCTACCCTATTTGGCATTTACATCGACAAGATAGAAGGTTTTTTAGAGGAAGCAGGATGTGCTGGCATGATCTTAGCTGGGATAGTCATCATCCTTCTTCTCTATGCTGATGATATTGTTCTTCTCGCAAGGTGCCCATCTGATCTTGATAAGCAACTTAGACTTCTTAAGGATTTCTGCTCTACCATTGGTATGTCTGTTAACACTGACAAAACAAAAGTTATGATTATCAAATCCAAGAAGGACACTTATGCTAATTTTATGTATGACAATAGTAACTTGGAGGAAGTGTCTTCCTACAAGTACCTAGGAATTGATATTCATCACAAGCTAAACTGGAACTATAGCATTCAGAAAAGGATTAATGGGGGGAGGAAAGCTTATTTTGGTCTTGAAAATAATTGTAAAACGACAAACCTCATAATGTGGGATAGAAAGAAGTTCCTCTTTTAAACTTTAGTCATTCATGTTATCTTATATGGATGTGAGGTTTGGGGTTGCAGCATCTCTAGAGAATCCTGGAGAAATATTGATCAAATCTAGAAGCGTTTTATAACGTATAACCTTAAAATTAAAAGCAATACACCCTATCATATTCTCCTTATAGAAGTAGGTCTTTCCCCTATCAAGAGCCTAGCTATGACTAGACTTCTGTTGTACAAGCACAAGCTCAATAGCATAGGAGACCATAGACTTCCTAAGCTAGCTTTAAATTCCAGCCAAAACCACCTAAGGCTTAAACAAGGTTGGTATAAAGACACCAGGGCCTGGTTAAACCATTGGGAGATCGACGAGAATGTTGCATTACAAAACATCAATAACATTAAAAAAATTGTTACTTCTAAGTTCAAAGAAAAAATATGGTGTGAGAAAGATCTAGCAGCTAAAATAAAATTAAGGTACTATAAGGAGGTCATCAACCCCACCTTAGAAGATCAAAAGTATCTCTCTCTTTAAACTAGCTCAAAGAAGAAAATTAATATAGCTAAGATTAGAATGAACTCTCATGATCTCCATAGTGAAACAGGTCATTGGATAGTTCCTAAAACACCATGGATGGAAATGATCTATCAGCTTTGTGAGAATATGAACATCAAGGATGAAAATCACTCCTCTTAGAGTGCCCCGCGTACAACCACATTAGAGCTCAATTTCACAATCTTTTTTGCAATACTGACCTTCCTAGCCTTTTAAGATGTCAAAATTATAGTGAGCTTGGGAGGCTTCTCTCCAAGCTTTTTGAGCATAGGAATAAAATCTTAAATCAAATTAAATAACTATTTTCTTTAGGTACGATAGACCAAAGATTGGTCTCAGTGGACGTTAACCGCCGTCATCATCATCATCATCATCATAATTAAATAGTATGTATTTACATTTTCAATAAAAAAAGACACGTTAAATAAATAAAATTATGGAAATTTTGAATAAATTTTTTTGGAAAAATAACAAATTTTATATATAAAAAAACAACAACATTTCAAAAATAAAAATTCCAGAAAAACGATCTAGATAACATTTTAAGTATTAAAAAAATTTAAAATTAAATTAAAACATACAATTTATAAAAATAATAAAAATCATAAACATAAAAAATAAAAAATAAAAAAACAAAATACAATTTAGTTATAAAAAAATAAATCATTAAAAATTAAAAAAAAAAGTAATAAAAAATTAATAATAATAAAAAAATTGAAAAAAAACAAAAAAATAAAAAAAACAAGAAAATAAAAATAACTAAATAAATCAATTTAAAAACATAAATAAAACATAGATAATTCAAAATAATAATAATAATAATAAATAAAAATGAATTATTGCATCCGTTAAGTTGTTGGTGTCTCGAAGGGTCGCCTATCGTGGGCGGGGCCCCAAGTTGATTCTGAGAATCGGATTTGAACCATTGGTGGCCCGAGAGGCCATGGGCGAGCAAATTTGATGCAACTCTACCTGTCTATGGTAAGCGGCCCCTCAGACCCCCAAAGCGCTGAAAGCTAATTCTGAGAATCAACTTGAGCTTACCAGTGGCTCAAAGGACCGAAATTTTAAGGTTTGTTGGTGTCATGATATTTTATCTTTTATGTCATTATTTCAAAATGTTGAAAATTTATCATGAAGAAAAAAAATTGTATTCGAGCAACAACACTTTTTGTTTTCGGGATGTTTTTTGCACCAAAAAAATATGTTTTCACTACCATGTTGAAAATTCACCCTAGAAAAAAAAGTTGGTATTCCAGCATCAACACGTCTCGTTTTAAAGCTGTTTTTCTATATTTTGGGGTTTTTTTGCTAGAGTTCTCGTTTTCAGTTTACAGTTCCTGTTTCATAGTTTACATTGTTTTAGGAGAAGAGCTCTTTTGTTAGGTGTTTATTTGCATTCTCGAGATACCTTGCTGAAGTATATAGGGGTTTGCATAGTTACCTGAAACATACCAACTTCATGTTTAATCCCACTAGTCTATATGAGGTATGTGTGCAAACTACACACCTTGAGGCAAGAGGGAAAATTGTACAAGAAGAGGGTAAAAAGAAACCATTTAAGGGTGGTGAAAAAGGAAAGGGTTCCAAGGGAAAGAAAAATAAAAAATCATCAATTAAAATAGAAGGGGAGAAAATCACATGTAACCAATGTTCCAAAGAGGCTCATGATGAAGCTCATTGTTGGAAGCTTCATCCATAATTGAGGCCTAAGAAATTCAACAACAAGGGGAAACAAAATACAATAGCTACCACACAACAGGATCTTAGATCCAACTCAAGAGATGAGCCTATAATTGCATCAATGGTCACAAAGGGAAAAGAAGCCATAGAAAGTACTACTTCATCAAATTGTCATAGTAACACTCCAAGTGAAAAAACGAATAGAGATATTTCATGTAAAAGTGATCTCAAAACATACAAAAATTGACACACCATTTGATAGTGGGTCTCAAGCGAACTTAATATCTGAAGACTTAGTCAAGAAGCTTAAACTTGAAACCATACCTCATCACAAGCCATATCCTTTGGGTTGGATAACCAAGGATACGAATTTACAGGTTATAAGAGAATGTATTTTCCGGTTTGCAATCACCGCAAAATTTATTGATGAAGTTGAATTAGATGTTGTACCGCTTGATATATCAGTAATTGTTTTGGGTAGTCCTTATCTCTATGACAGGAAAACAGTCTTCTATCCCCATGAGAAAAAATACCACGTGTTTAAAGATGGAGTGGAATATATTGTGAGAGCTCAATGCAAAAATCTAAACCTTTCTTTAGTTAATGTTGAGCAAATGAAGAGACTAGTAAATTCAAGAAAAAACTTTGTTCTTCTTATGATTAAACAAAAGAATGATAAGGATTATGAATCTTGTGAAGGTTTTGATGATAAATTGAAATCTAATTTGTTTGATGTGGTAAGTCAACATGGTGAGATGCTTCAAGAACCAAAGGGGTTAACTCCCATGAGGGTAATCCAACATGAGATACACATGCAGCAGGATGTTTCACTCCCTAACATTGGCATGTATTGCATGTCGATAATGGAAAGTTCAGAAATCAAGAATCAAATCCAAGAATTTTGAATAAATATATCATTCGCCCATCTACCTCACCATGTGGTTCATCGATTGTGTTGGTGCCAAAGAAGGATGGAACACGGTGCATGTGTGTGGATTTTTGTGCACTGAACAAAATCACGGTAAAAAATTGTTATCCACTACCAAGAATAGATGATTTTCTTGATCAATTGAGGTATGTTAGACTTAAGAAGTGGTTATCGTCAAGTTAGAATAGAGGAAGAGGACATATGGAAGATCACATTTAAAACTAAACAAGGATTGTTTGAGTGGCTTGTTATGCCTTTTGATATGTGCAACACCCCAGTGACTTTCATGAGAGTTATGAATGATGTATTAAGGCCATTTCTTGATGAGTTTGTTATTTTATACTTAGATGATATTTTGACATTCATCAAACCACAAGATGAACATGTCATGCATCTAAGAAAGGTGATTGATGTCTTAAGAAAAGAACAGTTGTTTTTGAAGATGTCAAAATGTGTATTTGGTAAAAATTCTTTAGTATATTTGGGACATATTCTTGGAGGAGGTGAGTTGAAGATAAACCCATCTAATGTTGAGATCATTGTGAATTGGCTCACACCCAAGACAGTCACCGAGGCAAGAAGTTTTCTAGGAGCAACACAATATTGGAGGAAGTTCATTGCTAAGTTTTCTTCTATTGGAGATCCATTACATGAATTGACTAGTGTTAAGAAGGTCTTCCATTGGGGAGGAAAGTAGCAAAAATCATTTGATGCTTTGAAAGAAAAGATCATTTTAGCCCCAATACTAGAACTACCGAACTTGAGACAACCTTTTGATATTCAAACTGATGCGAGTGACTATGCCATGGGTGCAGTCCTCTTACAACATGGTAAGCCCATTTCATTCAATTCATAAATGTTCATTGGTGCAATGATAAATTATCCTACTTATGACAAGGAGCTATATCCGTTGGTTCAAAGTGTGAAGAAGTGAAAACACTATTTGATGGGAAAGGAAACCATCATTCACAATGTTCAACAACCATTTAAATACTTGCAATCGTAAACTAAGTTGCAATAGTCAAGGCACTTCCGATGGATGGGTTTATTGCAGAAATTCCACTTGGTTGTCAGGTATAAGAAAGGTATATACAACAAGGTTGATGATATGCTTTATAGGCCTATTATTAGTGCAGCTACTTTACTCAAGAATACTTATGTTTTACATGAAAGTTACATTGAATAATATCCATTTGATAATGACTTTCAAGATTTTTATGCAAACTTGATTCAAGGTCGCCAAGTTGAGGAATTAGATTACCATGTACATAATAACTTGTTCTATCATTTGGGAAAGCTTTGTATTCCACAGGGGGGGATAGTAAATGTCATAAGGGAAGCACACACTTCTCTTATTGCTGGACATTTTGGTGTAAGCAAAACAGTGGCAAATCTTCAGAGGTATTGTTATTTCCCTCATATGCTTGAAAGTGTGTCACACTTTATTAAATATTGTTCATTATGTGCAGTCAGTAAGCCTAGTAATAGGAGGTTAGGATTGTACACACCACTTCTGGTTCCTTCACATCCATGGGAGAGTATTTCTATGGATTTTGTAGGAGGTATTCCTTTTTAAAAAAGAGGTCATGATTATTTGTATGTAGTTTTGGATAGGTTCAAAAAAATGTGTATATAGATGCCATGTAAAAATAAAGTTACAGCTGAACAAAAAGCTCATCTTTTCTGTCAAAATGTTTGGGTTTATTTTGGGTTACCTACATCTATTGTAAGTGATTGATATTCTCGATTTGTTGGGAATTTTTGGTCAATCTTGTGGTACTTTATGGACAATAAGTTGAAGAAGAGTACAACCTTTCATCCACAAACAGATGGTCAAACAGAGGTGGTCAATCGAACAGTCATTCATCTTCTTCGAGGATATTACAGCAAACATCCTAAGTTCTGGGGTGAATATTTGCATTACATTCAGCATGCTTACAACCGTGAAAAACACTCCTCTACACAAACATCATTGCTTGAGGCATGTCTTGGATACTTGCCAAAATCGCCATTGGATTTCATCTTTGGTAAAGATGTGGCTATAGATGGGCATAGAGACATAGATAAAGCAACGAAATTCATAGATAAAATTCAGTTGATCCATCAAACAGTCCAAGGTCAACTAGAAAAAAGTCAAGGCAAGTACAAAGTGAGACAAGAAAAACATCATGTGGATCTCAAGTCATTGACTTCTGCATCATGAATCACTGCAGCAATGAAGTAACCACTGAATCAAGTACTGAGAGAGTTATTGAGCTTTTCCCACGATCACCTCTTTGAGATGAAATTCAGGAGCCTGAAAAAGCACTACCTTCCACAGATCATATCTCCAAAAATATTGTGAACTACCTAAATTTACTACTGTGGATTTCAAATTTTCCAGACTATATGAATTCTAGACTTGAACCTCTTGCAAAAAAATTATAGCGAAAATTCCACGATGACCGTTTAGGTGCCTAAAATAGACTGACTTCCACAGATCATATCTCCGAAAATATTGCAAAAGTCAATGAACTTTCCTCATATTTCAGTTTCACTCAAAATTTAGGCTTTGAAATTATAGAAAAATTTGAGAGTGAAATGTTAATGAAGGACTACATAAATAAAACCTAGAATCCAAAGCCTGATACCAAATGTTGTGTGAACGAGCTTCAAAATAGAAGAAAAGAGATATCAACGCCCAGAAAATGTCACTTCGAGGGGGCAACCTCCAATACATTACATAAATGCACAATTCTTGGATGATACAAATGAACAAAACCTCCTTCTATATATAGGAGTCCATGGGGCCACAATATAATCCTAGTGGGGCCAAAATGTAATCCTAGCCGACCTAACAATAATAATGTAACCTAGCACAATAATAACAATATGGGGGTTACAGGGGTACAATAATAAGAATAAGGGGGGCTACACTAACATAATAAGGGGCTAAACTATTAATATAGGGACTTAACAAAACATCCTAAGTTCTAGGGTGAATATTTGCATTACATTCAGCATGCTTACAACCGTGAAAAACACTCCTCTACACAAACATCATTGTTTGAGGCATGTCTTGGATACTTGCCAAAATCGCCATTGGATTTCATCTTTGGTAAAGATGTGGCTATAGATGGGCATAGAGACATAGATAAAGCAACGAAATTCATAGATAAAATTCAGTTGATCCATCAAACAGTCCAAGGTCAACTAGAAAAAAGTCAAGGCAAGTACAAAGTGAGACAAGAAAAACATCATGTGGATCTCAAGTCATTGACTTCTGCATCATGAATCACTGCAGCAATAAAGTAACCACTGAATCAAGTACTAAACTATTCTTAGATCACTAAACCAATCACAAATCACCAAACTATAACATCATTTCTAGTCTATATTCCAATCATGAACAACCAACCCAATCGATACTGCTAAACAAAGATCAACATGATCAAGACTTCATCAACAGACAACAAAAAATAAATGAAAATTTATCAACTGTAAACATCAAGAATTATTCCAAACCCTAGTTTGTATACACTACTTCTAGAAGGCATATTTGCATATGTACGCGCTTACCATACACAACACTTGCATACAAATCTTCACATACTGAAGAACATTTCGCAGAATTTATATATGACCCTATGGAGACAGATCTGTGTATGTACACGACTATTCCCAACCACACTTATGTACAGATATGAAAACTTTCGATGTAAAAACAATTTCACTCTCTGCAACCTTTATTGTTAATACTACAAACTTTTGATTAATTCATTTAGATCACGACATACAAATTCATCATAATTTCATCATTGTTCGCAACTTAGAGATTTGCAACAAGTAAATCAATCAAGCATATATGTCAACATACTTTCAGATCTTTCATATCTGAGTCTTCTCCATGCTCCCTGGTGCACACCTATTCCAAATCGAATCACAAATATATAACCCATTACTTGCACACTTCACAATTTGGTCTCCATCTCCTTATATTGCCTTTGCCTTAGCCAATACCTTGGGAAAATCCCTTGGTAATAACGTTACTATCCTTTGACATGATCAAATAACCATTTTGTTTCCATTACTATGGCCAATACCATGGTAAAGACCCCTGGTATCCAAAATACCATGGTTTGAATTTTATATGCGACTTTCACTTGCAGTACCTGTGTATGTACGCGATGTTGCTTCTCAGGACCCGCGTATACTTTCTCAAAATTTACCTTTACTATCCATTTGTCTTTAAACTGTCATTTCTCTCTCCATATCACTTGCAACATCTGCATCAATTTGTATAACCATTTTGTTATCACAATGTTGACATCTTTATTAAGTAGGTTTCCACCAAGGACAACGCATTAGCCATAATTCCAACACATTTGTCCTCACAGATCAAAGTGGCACACCAACAACAATGTCCTATCAGCATTAAACAAAGACATGAAAAAAAGCAACAAGTGGCATCCATGCACCTTCAATGCCCTCAACTCAACAACTAAGACAATACCCTCAAACCGTCCATATCTCTCGCTTTGCATCCACCTTGTGATTTCTCTGTACTTCGCTCTCATGCTCCATTAATTTCTCCTACCTCCCCCTTGACATTGGTGAATTCACTGGCTACATGACCCTCCCTTGTCTCATTCCATACTCTGCACTCTCCCTGTTTGGCTCTGTCATACTCTCATCCCTCTCAACATTGTTCTCAATCACCTTGGCTTCACTCTCCACATCCCTCAGCCTGTAAAAATGATTTGAGAGCGTGGAAGAGTCCAACATGGTGGTGGTTGATGGTGTTCCCCTCAAAAATCATGGATTGACAAGAATGCAGAGCTCTTCAACCCAAAAATTCTAACTCATATCTATCGCACTGTTGCTTAGCTGGAAGCCAAGGAGAGGAGATGCATAGGCGACGAGCATTGGGCCATTAGAAATTTGTTGTCTCATCATCCGTGGAAACAGGAGTAATCCAAAGAAGGGGTGAACCAGAAGATGGTGGAAGCAATGCTTAAGTTAGCAACATTTGCCAATGTTTGCACCATCTTTCTAGATGCGTTGGAATTTTCTTTCCACCTATCCCTCTTTCACCTTCTTCCTCTAGTTCTCAAGATGGCTCAAATACCCGTTCCTTCTCTCCTCCATCTCACTCCCCTTCTCTCATGGTAGATGATATGCAACTTCAAAGCCATGCGAGTCAAAACGCAAAGAAGGAATTAGCTGTCTCGTATGGTTGCCTCATTGTGGAGGAGAAGTCAAAAAACGAAAATGCTTAGAAAACAGTTAACAAGGAACAAGAGGTATTTCCAAGCTCCAAAAGAAATATGGTCTGACCAGACAATTATTGTTTTTCTTTCTTTATCTCTTAATAGATTTATGTACAACACTCATGCACAAAATCACAAATATTTTTATAACTTTATTAATATATTTTTTTGTAATATTCTCTTGCACTTTGTATAAACTAAGTAATATCAGACTCATGCTTTCATTAAAGGATCATCTAGTTTCCCCTTGATAGGAAGATGGTCCCAAATCCTCTTCTCCTAGAATTACTATGGTCCCAGGTCTATCAACGATCCTATGCTTGTAACATATGTAAATTGTTTTTACTAATATAAAGTCTATCTATTGATTAAAAAAAATAAAAATACTTTTATTTTTCATTGTAGATTGATTTGAAATGAGTATTAAATTTTCAAAAACCCTATTTCTATGTTTGTTTTCATATTTAAAGTATAGCTGAGACAGAAGACTTTCGTAAAATTTTGGTATAATATTTGTGTTTAACATGAGATTTGAATGTTGTTAACTTTCACAATTCTAGATTTTGATGTGGATTTCAATGTCATAGCATTCACAAAGAGGGATGGAGTATAATTTCACATATATAATTCTCTAGAGTCTAGACCATGATTTGTTTCATTTTTAGATTCCACTCTTACCAAAAAGATTAAAAAAGTGTTAGACAAATAGATGTTACATTAAATATATACAATTTTATTAATTATAGCTTTTCAAATCATAATTTAATTAAAAAATTAATATATGAATAAATTTTATTTGTTACGCTGACATGTTCTCTTGCGGGTAATGTAATGTGATGCAATAATTTTGACTCGTCAAAATAAAAATAATATAGTATAATTAAAATATATATATATTAATATTATCATTATATTTAATAATTATTATTATAATTAATAATTTAATTAATTTAGATTTATTGTAATCAAATTTATCAAGTAGAGAGGCATCATCTTAACTCTAGATCTACTATGGGATCAAATCTCTTGAGATGTAAAGATATTTGATTTTTCTTGGTGTTTGGTAGATCCGAATTTATGGATCTACCAAATAGAGATGGATCAAATCTCTAGAGATGGAAATGTATTGAGATAAAAAAAAATTGATCCATCTTGATGCTTGGAAGATCAAGGCTTATGGATCTACACTCGTTGAGCCCAAAGGTACCCTAGTATGGTAGTCTTGTTTAACATTTTGACTAGGTCAAATTACATTTAAAAAAAAAAGTAAAATAAATTAATAATTAAAGTAGCATAGTTTATTTACCATTAGTTTTTTTTATTCTAGATTTTGAATATAATATTTTATTTTTTTCAATAAAAGTGTTTTTTTTTTTTTTTAATATTGTGTGGATATGTCTCTCCAACCTAGTATGGAAGAAATGTTGTCATGTCCTATAAAAAATACAAATAAAATAATAAAAACCAACCTAGATCCATCTTAAGTGTGATCAACATAAAATAATTAAACTAACCTAGACCGATCTACCAAGCCAAGAGAGATCAAATCTCTTTTCACTCAAATTTGCACCTCAAAAAATTTGGTCCCTCTCAACCCTTACAAAGTGTAGAATTCCACTCTTAAAAAGTTAACTTATTTACTTATTTAAAAAAAAAAAAAAAAACATAATCTCTTAACAAATCTAAAATATTTCTATAAAATTAAAATATAACTTTTAATTAATAATAATTTATAACAAAAACAAATATCCATTTTTATTTTCAAAACAAGGAATTACCAGTCTCATTTCAAGAATTAAATTTAATCTTGAAAACACAAACCAATACTTTTATTTATATTTTAAAAGTCATATATGAATTAGTAGAAATTCTTTCGGTAATAATCACATGCAAAAGAACGAGGTCGACGCGTTTCGAACCAACCAGATAGTCCTGATACACTGGTTGGTTCGAAACGCGTCGACCTCGTTCTTTTGCATGTGATTATTACCGAAAGAATTTCTACTAATTTATATTATGAATCACAGAAGCTTAGATTCCAAAAAGTCATATATGACTTTAATTTTTTATTTTTTTAGATGTGGTAAAATCTATTATAACTCATTTAAAATAATTATAATTTCAAATTGTAAACTTCTAATCCATAATTAAATAATTATAATTTGTTATTATTATTGATATTGTAAACTAATTCATCACTTTATTTTAAAAAAGCCACAAAGTTAAAATAATTTATTAGTAATTTATAAAAATAGATTTTCACTTTTAAAGATTTAACTTATTTACTTATTTCCAAAATTCATAGACTTCTAACAAATTAAAATAATTAAAACAAAATTAATATCCCCTTTTACCATTAAAACAATCTTCTTAACCCTCTCATTTCATCAACTATAAACCAATATCATGTCCCATCAATAATAAATGTTGTCCTAAAACCATAACTTATATAATTTTTCTTTTTGAAAAATATATGATATTTTTTTTGTGATTGAAAACAAATTTCCATTTATAATGGCCGTAGTCTTCTCAGGCAACGTTTTGTCCCAGAATCCGGCAAAGATTTTTAAAAAATTGGCAAAGATTTCATCAGAATCATGTTTACAGTTGTTAAACTTTAGTATTTTGAGTGCCCCAAGGATTTTTGGTAGTGCTGAATCCATTTCCAACCTCAAAAATGGATTCCAAACACTCCAAGTACCTGATTTCTTGAATTTTAGTTGCCCAAATTCCAGCGAAAAACTGCCATCCGAGCTATTTCGTTGCCTGGATAGACAACTCCTTTATAATAATATGCTTATCAATCTTGGGAAAAGCAGGATTCTAAAGATATTGATGGTGGGGTACTTTTTCCTTTCAACCAGTATCAACCTTTTTTTCTTTTCACATATATCAGTATCAACTTTTGTTTAGAAAACAAATTTAGAATCATTATAATATTCCTCGTCAATCTGGGTCAAAGAAAGAAAAGGCTGTGCTCGCAGGGAAAACTGGGCTTCTGAGATTTTTCCGAGCTGGTTTCGTGAACAACAAGCAGAGCTATTTATATACATTTTCATGGCCTCGTGTAAACTGTTGCGTGCATCAATTCTCAGAACTCATAAAAGGAGTCTGTTACATGCATTAATTGCCGTTTATGTAAGAGTGACAATTTAATAGATTACTTCAAAAAAAAATACCAAAAATGTGCTTCACATGCAGTAGTTGGTCAAAACTTTGCTTTACATGCAGTAGTTGGTCAAAAATTTTCTACAAACATGGATCTAATTGATGCATGAGCTTGAGCCAGAGGATGCGTGATTTGTACTCAACGTGTGTGGCACACCTATCTCAATATTTATCTTGTCAATGGGGTTGAAGTAGTATGCAACCAGTACAGGTTCAAGCAAAGAAATACAGTAGCAATGGCAGGCAGCAGAAGGCTCAGGGATGCAACCGGATCACCGCAGGACATTGTTCCGGTTCCTTCAACCATGTCGTCTAGTGCGCCAGTACCCCTAAACGCAGGCTCCCTACAGTTGATGCCAGCCACTGATGAAACAAAGAGTTTACAGGCAGATGATCAGGTTAGGTTTCTGCCAAATTAGGGATCTATTTAGAGATTCTAATATCTCTCTCATGTTTAGTTCTTCTGTTTACATTTGAAAATTTCTCTCCGCTAAGATCCCACCATTGCGAATCTACTCTGTTAAATTCCTCCTCAGTTGGCCCTGGCCCTAATGGGTTGAAATATCCTGTATCATCAATAGGTATTTATTTGTTGAAGTTTCAGATTACGACTTGCATTTGACCCAATTGGGTGAAAATGCTCACTATTTGAATATGAAAATGCCCACAAACACCTATGTCCTGATTATGCTCTCTGTAATTATTCCTGACATGAATAATAACATTTAAGATTGCTGGTTTCAGAGTACCGCGAAGAAAAGCCGAGACACCAAAATCCGGCTGATGCTCTCTGCCCTACCTTCTCTGGCCACCTTCAGCATTCTCGGGGTGAGCTTGAAGTCAACACTTATAGCCTTTCCACCAGTTTTTCATGCTAATTATACTGTCTGAAATTTCCGACTGAAATTGGAACTGTATATTTGGGCGCTTGCGTTTTCACACATTGAACAGAGGCCTAATGTTTTGCACGAATTGACAGGTGATGATCAGGTTCGGCTTGGAAATCTTATTCGGACCCGACATTGCAGGCTTAACTGCAATCAACAGTCCGCTATTCATCGATCTCCCTGTTAATATGGTAAAAACTTGCTCAACTAATTTAGTAACCCAGGTTGAATAGAGCTACCACAGATTTGAGAGGATTGGAAAAGGGTTGGACTAACATTGTTCTGTGTGGGGGAGAACAGGTGGGCTGTTTCTTCATGGGCTGGGTGGGATCAGTTCTCAAGAAAGACATAACAGATCTATCACCATTGTTGGCAATAGGTCTGAGCACAGGTCTCATGGGAAGTATTACAACATTCTCTTCGTGGAACCAGTCAGTCATATCAGCTATCACCGATGGCTATGTTTTACAGGGCATATGTGCCTTATTTATTGGTAAGTTGGTCATTTTTATTTACTTTTCCTTTTTCTGAGTTTATGTAAATTGCAGATTCTGGATATTTGCTTTATCTTCTTTTGGAAAGGGAAAATATTGTAATTTTATTATTTTTCTGAAAAATATTGCGAAATTGTATTTTTCAGATGTTTTCTCAAGGTTTTTTATCAAATTGTCTTTATCATATTCTAAAGCTTTTTTAAAAATATGAAGTTTTTTAGTTTTTGAAAGAGTAAATTTTGATTAGAGAATAAAAAAACCCTCAAAAGAGCATTTTTTGCTTTGTCATTATTTAATGAAAATGAGAGTGATAATATTTTGAAATCTTTCCATTTATATTTTCTGTTATCATGCCAGTACAATATTATGTCATATCAAAATTCCAGTTTGATAATATTTTGAAATCTTTCCATTTGTATTTTCTGTTATCATCCCAGTACCATATTATGTCATATCAGAATTCCAGTTTTGTATAAACTATCAGTCTTTTTATTTGTGTTTGTGTACATATACTGAAGAGCAAGATGGTTAAAAAACAGTCTCAAACATTTGACCTCTTCTAAGACACAATTTGAAACACATTGCAACATATTTGTTCATCTTTTATCTATCTAATGACAACCTGAAAATCACCAAAACACCTATAAATTATTAATTTCTTAACATTTGCAAATAATAATACTAATTTTAGTGCCATCAATTCTGCATAATTTTATGACTCCTCTCTCAATTCTGGGCTAAACTTGATGGAATGATTGTCTTTAGAAATCAAGATCTCTCCTTCTCTAAGTAGAGAACGATTCCCTTTTGACATCCAATTAAAAAAAAAAAAAAAACCTAAAAAAACTCCTATCAATTTGTTCTATGTTCACCAGGCTCACTAAGTTTTCTTGCACACTTTATTGGAGAAATGTATTTTTATTCAAAATTTGAAAGCTTTCTAGCCAACCATATACTCATCCATATGCTCATGCCACTATGAATGGAAGAGTTTTAAAAACCTTTCTTTATAAATTACTTGTTCAATTCCTCAAACCTATTTCAGTAGAATCTCCTAATTTGACATTTTTCAGTTCTTTTAGAACCCCCACTTCTAATCACATCTATTTTGAATAGTCAGAATTCAAAATCAAAAGACCTTTTTTCTTCTCAGTGAATTTGCTAAAAACACATATTACCTACCCTTCCCAATCCCTCTTCTATACTTTATCTCAAGTTAATACTTTGTTCATCAATAAACACCACATAAACAACTAAATTAATACTTTGTTCATCAATAAACACCACATAAACAACTTTGCTTCATTTTCATTAAATGCATGGAATCTCAGCCCAAAAAGAATCATTTTCTAGGCCCCTCCCAATCCTTTTTCTGCAATTTGTCCCCTGTTAATACTTTTAAGAAGATTAATGAGAGGTCAAGTTTGTCATCCGCTAATTAAAAGCAATGATAATACAGGAACTAAGCTAGCACAGACGTCCTTCTTGGATGGCATGCAAACAGCCAAGCTTCTGAAAAAGCGGGCGTTTCACAACGATCTGCCACAGAGGAGCTCTGAGAACAAGGAGTACAAGGTGCAGTGCATCTTTATTCTGGCTAGTTTATTGATGTGGATAGGGGCAGCAGTTCTGTCTATTTTAGACGTTCAGAATCCAACAAGGAAAAAGCTATGGATGGGCTGCGCAGTGGGGCCTTTAGGAACCTGGATGCGCTGGTTTCTCTCACAACTCAACGGCCGAGGTATCACCATCTGTTCCCGCCAGCGTTTCAAATGGTTTCCAGTTGGCACCTTCCTCGCCAACTTGGTGGCAGTCATTGCGGAGGCTGCCATGGCTCTTTACCAATGCAGAGTAAGTCCTAATACTGATGCTGTAATCTTTGGTTTTTTAAAAAAATTCCGGATGAAACTGTGTATAAATATCCTGTACACAGTTCTAGAGCAACTGTGGAAGCTCACTCTTTTATGTTTGTTTGTTTGGTGTTTTTTAATAATTCTTACTGTAATTTACAGATTACAGCAGCTGTTTTGTTTTTTAATCTTTTCAACTCGAGATGTTTAGTTTGGGATGATTGATTTATTTGTTTTGAAATCACAATCACAACAATTAAATTCTATCTAAATTATAGCAAATTAGATGAAGTAGCAAATTAAATTTAGTAGTTTGGGGATAGTTAGTTTTTAATGTGTTATTTTTTGAAAAGATTTTTAGTTTATTTTTAGATTTAATTTGTATAATTTGTTTAGAATTTGGGGATTTATTGAAATAACAAAGTTTGATAGGTGAACTCTGCATAATCAACGTGTTCAAAAGATTTTTCAGGGTGCTGAATTCATATACAATAAAAAAACCAATTTAAAGAGTACAAATCAAAATTTCACTACAAAAACTTTTTTCTGATTCCAACCAAAAATCTATCTGAAACTCCAAAAAATTGCACTTAAAAAACAACTCCATTTTTAATTTTAACATTAAAATAAACCAGGAGTTTTTTTTTTAATATATATATATTTTAAATTGCAGACTCCAGATCAAAATATGAAGTTATTGATGGAATCCTTTCAGCTGGGTCTGCCCGGCTGCATGAGCACGGTGTCTTCCATGATATCAGAGATGCACTCTCTCAGAGAAGGAAGTAAACCATGGAGAGCTCATGTTTATCTCTTTATAACTATTTTCTCTGCGATGGCTTCCTCTTTTGCCATTTTTTCAACTCCCATTTGGATTTTAAAAACAAAGCACCGTTAGAGTGTGCTCCTTCTTCATATTCTTCTTCCAACTCTACTGTTGCAGAACGCCTTACCCACATTTCAAATAATTATATAGTCAGGCGATCTTTCCTGTGAATTTTGGACAGTTGTGGGGTTCAAAATTTTGTCTTTGGAATGGATGAGCAGTGCAGTGTCAGATCAAAGGGGATAATACGCATATCATTACGGAAGATCAGCATATCATTACTGAATTCTGTAATGGAAAGGACAATGGAACAATCTGCATTTATACGAGTCCTCCAGATAGTGGAAGTCTGTCCCGAGTCTTACCTGGTGGGAAAATTTTGATATGTGAAGTACATCAGCATATCATTACTGAATTCTGTAATGGAAAGGACAATGGAACAATCTGCATTTATACGAGTCCTCCAGATAGTGGAAGTCTGTCCCGAGTCTTACCTGGTGGGAAAATTTTGATATGTGAAGTACATCAAATTTTGATATGTGAACTACATCTTCATTTATAGTTAGTGATTATATGACGGACAATACAAAAACCCCCTTTCCAGGGGTTGGGATGCGTCTTTCCGACAGTGGGTCTCAACTGTCTGTGACGAGTGAGAAAAGTAAACATGAGGGGCACAGTTTTGGGTCCCGCTACTTTTTTAAAGCATTGTACAAGGTTTGAATTGTGCGAGTCGCTGTAAACTTTTTGATCATGGTTTCTTTGGCAAAGATTCTAAATGAAGTTGAAACAAGTGGAAAAATGTAGAATGTTCATTGATTACATTGTTCAGATTCACAAGAGGAAAGAACTTAAAAAAAATAACATAAAACATGCAGAATATTTCTTGGTCATATAAATGTTCAGATTCACAAGATTAAAAAAACCAAAAAAAAAAAATTAATATAAGCACACAGAATACATATTTCTGAAACTACATTATTTCTTTTTTTGGGTCATATAAATGTTCAAATTTACAAGATAAATAAAAGAAAAAATAATATAAACAGGTAAAATACACATTTCTAAAACTACATTATTTCATGAAATATTTCTTTGTTTATAAAATTGCTGTTGCATAATAAAACAGAAGTAAACTTGTGTAATTATATTATTTCTGGATTATAAAATTATTTTATAATAAAAAATATATTTATTTAATTATGTTTTTTATTATAAAATTATTTTAAATATTCTTTTAATTAATTTGTTAATTTTTTCATTTTCTTGTCATCTTCTTTATATTTTCTATTATGAAGAGTTCCACCACTTTGTCTTTAAACCTTAGACTTTAATTTTTTTGTAACTCTCACTATGAAGGGCCTCCACCACTTTACTTATGACTTTTATTATATAAGCTTTAAGTATCTTTATATTTTCCATCGAGGGCTCTCATCACTTTATCTTTCAAAAAAATATTTTTATTTTTATTTTGAGAAACTATGGAAGAGGTTGGATTATATTCAAATTATGAGGGACAAAATTTTGCTCATGTACCCAAAACTTAGGGGTAGTCACTAATAATGTAGTAAAAACATAAATTTTGTTGTAAAGACTAAATCCTACAAATAAAATTAAAGGCTCAAAATTGATAGTGTTTGGGAACTCAATAGAGATCATTAGATATCTTTTTTCTAATCATGTCTCACAATATCACTAATTAGAATCCAACTTGAAATGATTTAGATACTTCAATTTCTTGCTTCCAAATCCGTAAGTACTATAACCAAGAGTGAACCAATTAACAAACATTGCAGTAGAAGAGAAAATTGAGATTATATTACTCAAACCTAAGTTGTATAAACAACTCGTCCTGTAGTTCCCTCCTAGACCTCATTTATGGCATTAACACGAGGCAAGCAATGGACAAACATGTGGATGCAAACCATGTTGATGGGGGACAGTGGATAAGACCCTCCAACCACCATCACACACCCTTCATAATCATCACCTACATCTATGATTGCCCCTTCATATACATCTAGGGTGAATATGTGAATTCTCCCATGGCTCAGCGATTTGATTGGCATTTGAATTATCCTCTTGGCTCCACTACAATTCCTTTTGGTTAAGGCCAAATCAGGCTTATATTTTCCCTCCTTGACACCAAACATCTCTTCTTTTGGAAGGAATTGACTTCAACAATGTTGATAATTTCAAGTCTTTCTCAATTTTAGGAGGGTCTCCCTTGACTCCTCAAATGGGCCTCCTCTTGTTATTTTAGCCATAACTTCAGTTCCTCCTTAAGCTATTGTTGTGCTTTTGGGGTCTCTTGTCTAGTTGTGTGGGTTTCAAAGGAGGGTTGAGAGGCATGTATTGAGGACTGGGGTTACTTTTCCCATTGGATCTTAGGGATGCATCAAATTCTAGAATGTTGTAGCATCAAACCTTCTCCCCACTTAACAACGTACGACATTAACAACATCCCCAAATAGAAGCCCACACCCTTTACTAAAATCAACATGACCTACATCAACAAATCAATGTTGATTATACAGAACTCTGCAAAATATAACAAACATTTGAAAGCTATGAAATCATGATTAGTAAACTAGAGATTGAATTGTTGCTTTACCGTGACAAATGCAGTTCCATTAACAACCAAAATGGCTCCCAACATTTAGATCTCCAGACTAATAAAGTTGTCACAAGTTCCATATCTTCTAGTCTATATGCACATCAACTTGAATTTAAAATTTGAGAAATTTAACTTCAATTGGTTTGTCTTTCCTCTCATACTATTACTCCTTTGACACCATGGACATATCCCCTTATCTTTCTCAAAGCTCATAAGGAGAAATTGCACAATGAGGAAAATGACAACTATAGAAATTATACAAACAATATGTATACCAATGGATTCAATCCGATCATGTGATATGCTAAAGCAAGATACTGAATCCTTCTACAAATTAATTGTGAAAAATAAACATAATCACCAATCACAACAAGTAAGGAAAGAAGAAAATCAAACCAAAACATAGATATTTTCCCGGGGAAGCTTACTGCTCAAAACCCCTCTATCTTCTATTGTATATTCACCAAGGAATCATGAAACAATTACAATGCACTCTTCTCACAAGAGTCTCTTGCACTCTCACAATTGTCTCACACTAATCCAGACAAAATCCGCCAAAACTTACCCAATTTTCAGACTCTGCTAAGCTTGCCTTGCTTACGCAATTCATGTGGAATGCAATCCCTATCCTTTAGGAAATTCAACCTTTCAAAACTACGCAATGCTCATGGGAAATCCTATTGGTGTTTAATTGCATGCGGGCAGTCTACTAATAACACAACTGATAGTTAACATCCCTTTAACCTTCATCTCAACTGGGTCTCCACTGGAATTGACATGCATGCAACTATTAATAGTAAATCATCAGTTACATGACAGATCACTGCATGTGAATTGAATCTGATTCAATTCACTTGACCTCTCACTAATGCAACAAACAGTTACATCTAGTTAAATTGAGTTAACTGATTTCTCATGCATTAAACTAATGCACTAACTGCAACTTGGACTCAATAACTAATAGAATCACTCTACATGCCTCACCAACCACCCTCAACTCGAAATTCATGAGCTAACTGAGTTTATCACACTCAGTTAACTATTACAAGTGATTATGAGATAAGATAACATTTTATTGTCCAATTTAATTAAGGGAAAATTAAATTCGACACACATTTATTGTTGAATTTTCAATACTCCCTCTCAACAAGAAAGGAATTATTAGCTGCCCCGATCCTGCCTCTATGGTATTCGAATTTGCTCCTCGTGAGCACCTTCGTCAAAATATCTGCATCTTGATCTTTCGTGGAAATGTACTAAAGTAACATAGTGCACATTTGAACACAATCTCTGAGATGGTGGTACCAGATGTCTATATGCTTGGAACTATCATGGAATACCAGATTAACCGAGAGTTTTATGTAACTTTGATTATCACAATGTATCATCATTGGATTCATCTGATGACCAAACAAACCAGCCAGAATCTTCCTCATCCAGATGGCCTCACATGCAGCCTGATTGGCTGCCATGTACTTTGCCTTGGCTGAACTGAGTGCCATAGATCTCTACTTCCTGTTGTACCAAAAAACTGTTGTCGATCCTATGCTGAAGATCCCTCCTTATGTGCTCTTTCTGTCTGATGGATTGTCTGCCCAATCTGCATTAGTAAAGCCTTGAAGCTTCACTCCCTCTATCTGTTTGTACCATAATCCATACTCTGTAGTGCCCCCTGAGATATCTCAAAACATGCTTCCCTGCCTTCCAAAAGAGCTTGGTTGGCTAAACCATAGCTTGACTCAGTTGGTTAACTGCGTAGCAAATGTTTGGTATGGTGTTCACCAAGTACATGAGTGAACCCACAAGCTGCCTGTAAACAATAGCATCCACTGCCTCACCTGAAGTAGCACCCTCCTTCCTCTAGTTTCCTGGAAGAGGAGTCTCCATGGATTTACAGCTCTCCATGTGAAACTTTCTCATAATCTCTTTGGCATACTTTCCTTGAGAAACAAATAGCTCCCCATCCTATTGCTATATTTCCAAACCAAGGAAATAGTGAAGGAGTCCCATGTCCTTCATCTCAAACTCTCTTGCAAGATTCTTTGCAAGAAATTATGAGCTTCTCATCACCTGCCAAAATAAGATCATCAACATAAAGTACGATAATCAAAAGCTTACCATCAACCACAATCTGGTACAAATTTGCATCTGCTTCACTCTTCCTGAAGCCCAACCCGGTGAAATAGCTGTCAATTCTAGTTTACCAAGCACGAGGTGCTTGTTTCAGCCCATACAGTGCTCTCTTGAGTCTGCACTCATGCAACTCACTATCAAAGATTTCAAAACCTTCTGGCTACTCTATGTACACTTCTTCCTCAATAAATCCATTGAGAAACGTAGTTTTCACATCCATGTGATGTATCTGCCATTTGCGTTGAGAGTGCAACGATAGATCTAATCAATGAGTACCTCGCAACCAGTGAAAAGGTCTCCTCATAGTCAATCCCCTCAACTTGTGAGAATCCCCAGGCTACAAATCTAGCCTTGTACTTCTCCACACTCCCATTTGCTGCCTGCTTCACTTATAGATCCATCTCGATCCAACCACTGATTTTCCGACTTGTCTTGGGACAACTTCCCATGCATTATTCTTGACGATGGAGTCATACTCCTCAACCATGGCATCAACCCAAAATGGTTACTGCACTTCTTCCTCAAAAGATGATGGTTCTGTCACAATACACTTTCTCATAAGAACCATGTATCCAGTAAACATGTCTATAGATTGTCTCTATATTCGCAGTGAAGTAGGTGCTCCTACATGTCTTGCCGCATCAAGTCTCGATCTATCAGCTTCTGTGGTGCACCTTCTACCATGTCTGGTGGATGGCTCTGCATTAAGTGTTTTCTGCCACTCCATGATCCTTTGCATGTGGCTGCTCCACATCTTGAGGTTCATCCTTTGGAACCAAGAGTTCCTTATCTGCATGCAAATCAAGCTCCCTCTCAAGGGACAATTGCATGGCTTTCTCCTCATCAAATTTTATATCCCGTCTCACAACAGTCATCATGATGTTTGTCAAATACACCCGATAGTTTTGGGGAGTATCAGTGTACCCAAAAAATATCCCAATCTCAGTTGTTGGTTCTAGATTCTTCCTAGAATCTTTGGTCACATGGAAATAAACAAATGAGCAAAAAAATTTAAAATATGAAACATCAGATTTCTTACCAGAAAAAGCCTCCTCTTATGTACTCATGCCAAGTATCCGATGAGGACTACGGTTTTTCACAAATACCATTGTGCTGCATGCCTCCAACCAAAGATGCAACGGTAGGCCCTCATCATGCAACATCACTTGTGCCACACCCACAATTGTTATGTTCTTTCTTTCTGCGACCCCATTTTGTTGTGGGTTATGAGGCGCAATCAAGTCTCTTTGAATTCCTTCTTTGCTACAGAATTTCTTGGATTCATTGGAGATGTACTCACCACCAGTGTCACTCCTCAGAGCCTTCACATGCTTCCCCGTAACTTTCTCCACCAGTGCTTTGAACTCACAAAATTTTGAGGACGTCTGATCTTTCTTCTACATGAAGTAGATCCAACACTTTCTAGAAAAATCATCAACAAAGATCACATAATACCTATGCTCTATTGTCGAAGCTATAGATAATGGTCCACACACATTTGAGTGAACTCTCTCAAGGATTCTCGCTGCTCGGTTCTCCTTCTCGTGAAAGGTGGCCTTTGCATACTTCCCCATTGTACATCCCTTGCATGTGTCTATTTGCGCAAGTGTACCCTTTGGAAGCCCCGTAGAAATCTGCTACATGACCTTCAAAGCTCCATGGTGTAAATGGCCCAATCTCCTGTGCCATAACTCACCCTCATCCCGGCTCACCACTTTGTCTGCTTTACCCATCAATGCTGCGCAACCATCTACATCAAGTTTGTAGAGATTCTTCACATGAATCCCAATCTTCTCGGCTTGTCCTGTGGCTTTGTGACGAAGGAATGCTTTCCCTTCACTAAAAACCACATCATAAGCTCTATCCTCCAACATATCAACTGAAACTACAGTATTTTTCAAGCCTGGTACATGCATGACATCTTTTAATAAGAAGGGTTTACCTTACTGCCTCTAGAAAGTAACTGTACCAATCCTGGTAGCGTTGTACCTCTCGTCATCGCCCATTTCGATATGCATCTGGAGATCCTTCTCCTCAAAGCTACTAAAAAGTTCTTTGTCTCCCGTCATGTGGAAAGATGCACCATTATCCAGGTACCACACTGATCCCATTGCACTAACACCATGCATGCAATGAGCAAGATGTCCAACTCAAATTGTGAGGCCAAAGCCTCACTAGCTGCAGATCCTAAAGCTTTCTTTCTTTTCTTCTTCTGTGGACAATTAGTGACATAATTTCCATGCTCGTGACAGTGAAAACACTTCACTCTGGACATGTCACACTTCTTGCCTTCTTTCCCGGTCTCAGTTTTGGAATAGGATTTCTTTCCCTTCCCCTTCTTTGCCTTACCAGCCAAGGCACAATTTTCCTCATCTTCTGTCTTGGATGAGGATCCATCCCTGGTATTCTGCCTAAATTCTTCTTGTACCAAATCCGACCAAATTCGCTCCCAATCTGGTAGCTTCTCCCTGCCATTGACAAAGTCCTGATAACTATGCCAACTCTTGGGAATTCCTAGAAGAGCTAGGCTCACCAAGTCATCATCCGCTACAGTAATTCCGACACTCCCAACATCATCTCGACATTGGACAAATTTGGTTAAATATTTTGGAATAGTGACGCCTTTCTCCATTTTGATTTTCCTGAGCTTGTCCTTTAGTGCCAATTTTCTATGATCACTACTAATATGAAAGAGATCTGTCAAAGCCTTCCACATTGCATATGGAGTCGCTTTTCCATGGAGACTTGAGACAATGTGGTCTCGTACTCCCTCTAATAATATCCTTCTCGCCTTTGCAACCTTCTTTTTCCAAGCATCAAGAAGAGCGGCATCTGCTGCTGCGAGTTTGGGAATGTCATTATCAATGAATTCTTTCAACTTGTTGTCCTCCAGGACTGCCTCGATCCTGTCTTTCCATGCAATATAATTAGAAATTCCCTCAAGTGCATATTCCAATCTCAAGCCATTGAAAGCCATCTTGATCCGCCTATCGCACCAAATAATACTTTTGCAAATTCGAATGTTATTCATCACAAAATAAATTTCTTCTCCATTATCGTGATTTCCTACCCTCTGATACCGTGTATAAATTATACAAACAATATGTATACGAATGGATTCAATCTGATCATGTGATATGCTAAAGCAAGATATTGAATCCTTCTACAAATTAATTGTGGAAAATAAACATAATTGCCAATCACAACAAGTAAAGAAAGAAGAAAATCAAACCAAAACATAGATATTTTCCCGGGGAAGCTTACTGCTCAAAACCCCTCTATCTTCTATTGTATATTCACCAAGGAATCATGAAACAATTACAATGCACTCTTCTCACAAGAGTCTCCTGCACTCTCACAATTGTCTCACACTGATCCGGACAAAATCGACCAAAACTTACCCAATTTTCAGACTCTGCTCAGCCTGCCTTGCTTATGCAATTCATGTGAAATGCAATCTCTATCCTTTAGGAAATTCAACCTTTCAAAACTATGCAATGCTCATGGGAAATCCTATTGGTGTTTTATTGCATGCGGGTAGCCTACTAATAATACAACTGATAGTTAACATCCCTTTAACCTTCATCTCAACTGGGTCTCCACTGGAACTGACATGCATGCAACTATTAATAGTAAATCATCAGTTACATGACAGATCACTGCATGTGAATTGAATCTGATTCAATTCACTTGACCTCTCACTAGTGCAACAAATAATTACAACTAGTTAAACTGATTTTAACTCAATTAATTGAGTTAACTGATTTCTCATGCATTAAACTAATGCACTAACTGCAACTTGGACTCAATAACTAATAGAATCACTCTGCATGCCTCAAAAATCACCCTCAACTTGAAATTCATGAGCTAACTGAGTTTATCACACTCAGTTAACTATTATAAGTGATTATGAGATAAGATTAGATTTTATTATCCAATTTAATTAAGGGAAAATTAAATTAGACACACATTTCTTGTTGACTTTTCAACAACAACTATTGTCTCGTCCACAACCACATCAACATATCGAGAATGATCTAATGGCTAACAAAGAAAAATAAAAAAAGATGAATGTGTGACCCCTCTCCTCTTTTTTATTTTGTGAACTGGTGCAAAGGATTTTTGTTAATAAAAAGGAGTATACACTGAGACTATATTTCCAAACATTACAAAAGATATAAGCACAAGAGTACAATACTCCTCAAAACTACAACATGCACTAACACCAAAAACCACACAGTGCCAACTACCAAGAGATTGGAACATAAGAGATAAAGACAATAACTAAGTGTAAGGACAAAGATCTCGAAAATATTGTCTAGAACCACATAACAAAGAGACACCATTTAGAAACCAACATATGCCATAGGCAGAAATTACAGTAGGAGTATGAGAAAGCCATAAGATCCAACACCTTAATGCGCCCATGCCAAACCTAGATGATGACTAATAAAGAAAGTTGTCATGAAATCATTTGCCTGTCATTGCTATAGAATTTGTAAAAAAATGCACCACAGTGCCCATATACCAAAGACATTTGACCATATATGAGAAGATGTGTCACAATGCCCATATACCAAAAGCATTAAGCTTATACCAGACGACGAACAACAATATGCATTTCCACAAGATGCACCACAGTACCCATGTACCAAAACTAGTCTCGCAAAGGATATGTACCAAAACTCCTTCTCATATATTATGTATATCAATGGATCATGTAATAATCTCATACAAAGCTTAGTACATCAAGCTCTCAGTACAATCAACAATCATTACACACTGTCATGCAAAAATTTGCATATCTATGCATCAATTTCTTGCCTCCTGATAGCCTACCTCCACTATGAAATCCCTGCTGAAGAAGATCCATGAATGAATTCAAATTGGCCTTGCCTTGACTGCGAAATCCTCATTGGCATCTCCAATGTGTGTCAGATGCATTGAATGCATCACTATAGTCACAAAAAATAGTCCATCTCACCCTTTCACCTATCTCTCCACTAGGTCTCCACTAGAACTGACATGCAAGTAGTTAACTGCTGTATTTGTTCAGTTGTTAATGAGTTATTAGTTGTGAATTAATTAACTAATTAATTCACTAAACTCTCACTAGTGTATCTTTTAGTTAGACTAGATACAACTAGCTCAACTGAGTTAAACTAAATAACAACTCCCATAACTACTCTTCCAACTCTGTCACAACTCTGCCACTTCAGTTCTAACTGAGTCCTCCATGCATGAGCCACCAATAACCCTAGGAATTGCGTAATTCCTTCAACCCACTGATTTGCCAAATTTGTTCAATGAAATAAAGTGCTCCAAGAGAATAAGTTGATATTTATTGTCAGATCATTATTAAGGGCTAATAATAATCGACATGCATCTATATTTAGATTGACGATTTATAAATAGATTTCTCCCAATATTCTAAAAATAGAATTTCATCTATTTTTCACATTTGATCAACCATCTACAAATAGCATCCTGCAACTTATAGAATATGCTTACCATTTCTAAAAATAGACATACACCTAAAAATAGCCTGCGGGCCCCACTTAGTGAAGGTGCTTACTTTTCACTAAGCTCATCATCTTGTTGAATCTCAACAACTAAATCCCAACTAAACAATCGACGATGATGAGAACTAGAATTAATAACACCTCCTTTGCGACTTACCATTCTCTAACAAGGAGGCACGGTAACTAGAACAATGGAGCAATTGCAACATCCCAAGAGAGATTCACGACCAACAAAACAACTATGGGAACTAAACACTGAACCTTTGCAACCTAACTGGAATACACATAAATCATCCCCCAAACTCCATATACAAGTGCCAAAACCAAGAGAAGCGAACGGTTCACTACAAAGTAAGGGCATAATGCTCTGAAAATCCCACTCAAAATACACCACACTAACTCGCAACAGAGTCAGACCACCCACTAAGCCACACCCAAGGAAAATTATCATCCAAGCATTATCCACAACAAATGAAATTATGTGAAAACAAAGAGAAATCTTAGTGAATATTACAACACCCTAATTTCCCAAACCATGAGTAAGCATAAACTCACAGGAAGGAAAGTAACATAACACCAAAACGTAGAGTGCACCTTCCAATAGAAAAAGGAAACCCTCAAGCTAAATCTAAACAAAGAAATTTCTTAGATACCAATAGCCAAAACTAAAACTGGGCAAGGGAATAAGATGCATGTAAAATCGTAGTCATGGAGGGTCGAATTGTAAAGGACGACCACCAATAAGAAGTAAAGGCCATGTTCTGTAACAGTAGGAATCGAACGAAAAACATTAACTGAAATCTCTTAACAGTATAGCAAACATCCCAAATGAGAAAATCCCTATTCCACCTAAGGCCAATATGTCACTGACAACATCAAAGCATAAAATAGATCCTCCCAAGCAAACAAAACACACTTCACCAAAATACCAGAGATAATAGGGTGAGTATATCACCCCACCACCACTGCATTGCACCACGTATATTCGCCACCCTAGCCCAGTATCCATACATTTATATTGAAAGGACCTAAGTTTATAACCTCAAACCTAGACATCTGTTACACACCGCACCATTCCAGTTTACAGACATGTGTCAGTCATTCACACCACCATTAATGCTCTCCTTTGGTTACACCCCCATCACGGATCCTCTTTTATTGGATTTTGAATGCTCTATAAAAATTTCCTTTTTCTACGATTTTTTTGAGTAATCTTTGTTATTAGACTCTTTAAAATCCTATTGTATTAGAAACTCTCTTGAATTTAGTGGCCAAAATTTTGGAATGGGCAATTACATCTCTTTAGTGCTAGAGACATGTTCTGATTTATTGTCACAACATCATTTGCCGAAATTTCTCTTATTTTTTCTTTAATTATATATTTTTTTTTTCTGGTTTCAATTAAAAAGAAAAACATGAAAAACTAACACTTTTAAATCTAAATAATTTGATTTAATAAAATTTTTCTATTCAATTAAAAAGTTGCCTTAAAAGAATAAAAATATATTAACTAACATCTTTTCATTGAAAAATATTCCTTTCAACATCCAATATTTGATTTAATAAAAAACTTTCTATTCAATTAAAAAGTTGCTTAAAAGTATAAAACAGAGAAAACCACATTAATTACTAACATATTTTCATAGAAAAATATTCCCTTTTAAGTTCAATAATAATAAAAAAATAATTACTTAAAATATTAATTTAATCCTATTTTAATTAGAAAAAATCATGAAAAATAAAACTTTAATTTAAATAATAATTTGATTTCATAACTGCTTTCTAAATTACAAAGTTGCCCAAAAAAAATTAAAAGACATTAGATACTCACATCTTTTCATGAGAATTATTAGAAAAGATCATGAAAAAATAACTCTTTAATTTTAAATAATAATTTTATTTCATAAAGCTATTTCATTAATAAGTTGCCAAAAGAATTTAAAGACTCACATCTTTCCATGAAAATTGAATAATGATGAAAAAATTATTATTTAAGACTCACATCTTTTCATGAAAATTGAATGATGATGAACCAATAATTGAATAATCATGAAAAAATGATTATTTAAGACAATCTTTTCATGATTCAATTATTTAATTGATAAAATATTTTTATCTAATTTATAAAATCTATTTACTTATATAAAATGAAAATTTTGAAAAAAAATTATACATTATGATAAAAAGCGGGATTTTGACCGAGAAAGATTTCGCATTTATAAATATTATTAAAAAAATTGATGACATAGATAAAAAGCGGGATTTTGACAGATCGCAAAATTTAGCAGAAGTTGCTGGGATTGTTAAGAAATTATTATTAATTACGTCTCCTGAATAGATGAAAAACGCAATGTCACTTTTTAGCCCAATTGAATAATTTGATTTGAATATTTTTAAAAATTAAAGGTTTTTTTAATCCATTTCGGTTATTAGTTTTGTGCAAATATAAAATGTGATTATGGTTAAATTTTATAAAATAACTTAAAATTTATTTAAGACTATAATATTTTTTAAATATATAAACTATTTAATTTAAATATGCTTAAATTATTTATTTTAACAAATTTATTTTTTATATTTGAAATGTTATTATGTTTTGTTCAAATTTTATTACGTAATTTTAAAATTAAAATAAATTTTTTATTTTGTAAAATAGTGGTATGATGTACTTAGTGTGATATTTGTGAAATAATTGCATATGGTGTATCTCTAAAGACATGTCATAATTGTCTATTGTGACATTTGATATATAAATATATATAGAGAATCTCAAAAGGCATGTCATAATCACTCCAAATAGGCAATTATGACATGTCTTTGGAGATACACCATATGTAACTATTTCACAAATGTCACAATGCCAAGCTTACACCAGATACAACTATTTCACAATTGCTACAATGGGCAATCACAACATGTCTTGAGAGACTTGAACCCATGTAGCTAGGGAAAAGTTGTTCACCAAACCACTCCAACTAAGATCCTTTGGCATTTGAATATTTTGAAGATATTCATATTAACGAATTTATTATCAATTTAAATTGTTAGTTTAAAATTTGTGTCATTTTAAAGATTTTTTTTTTGTTAATTAAGAACTTTTATTGAATCATAAACACTAACATACAAAGTTCAATGCTTTTCCTGCTCATTGTCGTGGTTCAACACAAGGGAGACAAGACTAAGGACAGTGGAGGTGAATGACTAGTTTTCAATCCATTAGTATACTCAAAAATATAAGTTCAATGCTAACCATCCTATGTTTACCTAGTTGTCTAGAAGGATTGCCAAAATTAATACATATCCTCTACTAGGTGTAGTTGGCCATCCATCCAACTATGAAAATAAAATACAATTTTTGAAGCTAAAACATAAGCCAAGAGACCTTGGTGAGCATCATTATTTGGAGGATGTTATTGAGGTTGGGTCATGTGCACTTGAGCTCACTAGAAGTTTGAGACTACACTAAAGATGACCTTCGATATGTGCCAAACAAGCATCGAGGCTAACCAAATAGGAGAACTGTTGGCGTTGGACTCTTTGGATTTCACTGAGGCATGCAATTATCTCATTATGATCCTCATATTTTTCTTTGAGCACCTGTCCTAGGAGCGTCTTCATTTTCTAATAAAGGGTGACGGAATTAAGGTATTGAATACATCGTCCCTTGGTGTGGCCAAGGCCAAGGACCCAACTAGCAACTTTGCTTTGGATTTTAGAGTTAGGATAGGCCCGACGATCATTGGTGGTTAAATCTTCTGATTGTGAATTTTTTCTTGAATCTCAGGTGGGGTAACATAATGGAAAATCATAGCAGCAGATTGAGCCTGAGTTGTAGGCTTGGGGATTACCTAAAGGGCCACGACCACATACCCCCAATGAGGACACATTCTCTACCATGGCATGCTATTTAGGAGCAATGAAGAAACAGAGTTGGTAAACCCCATGGGAGGTGAGGACTGATGAACTAAGCAACACTAAACCAAAACAGGTTTAAGAACAAAATTAAAAACTATGCCCAGGTTAATGAGAGGGTTGGATGATACAATAACAATTGAGGGAACAATGCACAGGAGGAGGTTTGGGTGAGAATTTGAGAAAAATAAAACCAAAACACCCCAAGAATTCTCAATGCCACCAGGACACTCTGTACACAAAACACAAAATTCCACCATGTAGAGAAAATCAAATAGAAAAAATTGCAGAGACTAGACATAGGAGAATTTATCACATTATTGGCAACCCACTAGGCTATGAGTTGTTGTGTCTGCATCTCTCCACTATGCTTGATGACTCATATTGTGAAATATCTTCCCCTGCAACTAGTCCCATGTACCAAGTTCCCAACTTTGTCGAATGGTGGATGCTATAGGGGTCTAGGCCAAGGGGGTGTTGGTGAAAAATGATGACCAAGTTGAGACCTTGGGTTCAGGCACATGGGCCAAAAAAGGGTTTTCCATAGTCTAGCGTAGCGCTGAAATTTCTTACTCAAGACAATAAGACATCTCACCTGAGGCAAGTTGTGACCTTACTTGGTTAAGGGACTAGAATCAAGCGTCAGAGGAAATCATTCAGAGCAACCAACACTAGTTCAACTTAGAACTATGATATTATACATGCAATTAGTACATAAGACAATAGGTTAAGTATTCACGAGGGCACATTATACACATGCATCATAACAAAATTTTAAAAGGGGCACATAAAATCAACATAAGAAGACTCTCAAATGTTCCATGAGATCCCACATTCATGCTTGGAATATGGCATGGGGTGTCTAGCTGAAGAGAGATTTGGCTCAGCCATTTCTATGGGTGGGTGGTACATGGAAGTCCTAAACATGGTTGCATTTTTCTTATGGAAATAAGAATCGTTACCCACTTGTTATATTGATGGGTAAATATGCTTGTTATTATGTGGCTTATATGGTTGTTTTATGCTTGTCATTTATGTTGTTTATATATTGTTTATGAATGTGTTCTATGACAGTGATGATGTATGACTCTCATCATGTTTTGATCTATAAATGAATGAACAATGAATCTATGACCTAATAGATGATAATGCAACTAAGGTGATGAGGCAACAATGCTTCTTAGTGATTCTCATATAATTATGAGACCCTTATGTTGAGATATGTTGTTTAAACATGTAGATTACATATTTGTGACATGTTTGACGAAATGACAATCATGGTTAGGCGTGGTTAGGTCAAGTCCTTGATCAAATTTTGTGTTAGAGGCTTTGTATTGGTGTTATTAATTGTCTTAAAATGTATCATCAAGTTTCGGGCAATGGTTTGAGACTAGCACTGAAAAAGTGGCTTAAATCTCGCAGTCTCTAGCATAGAATTGGATAAAAAGGACTTCTTTCTCTCCCTTCTAAGCATTTTGGGAGTGACTGGAGGGTCCCAGTCGCATGCATGCCCATTTCATGGGAGAGACTAGGGGTTTTTTCCAATGAAAAATAAATTTGACTTGGGGCTTGGGCACCTGGAGGGGTGGTTTAGCTCTTGTGGATCCTGCAGCTCCCGAGGAATGTTAGTAAGGTTTTATTGTGTCGATTCCACTTCCTTAAGCTGATTTAGGAGGTTGAATCATATCATAGTAAATCTTCGTCACATGTTTACCCTGTTTGGTCAGTTACTTGGGTTACTTGGGTAGATGTGGGAGGAGAGTGTTATAATGGTGTTCAACTGCATGACTTTCCTGAACTATGACTTGGCCAAACTTCCTAAGATGGAATTTACAACCTTTGCATTGGTTTCACATTGTTTCTTCCTTGTAGTATCTGTGGGAATGGAGGTTGGATATTGATATCCACTTTCAAAAATTGCCCATACATTAGCTTCTAGTTCTTACGAATATGCTCTCATTCTGACTTTCCAAATTATGAAGTTAGTTCCATTAAACAAAGGTGGCATGACAGAAAATACTCCTTCTTGAAAACTCATCTTGATGGATCTCCCTTTAAGCGATCAAGCTTCTTCTGAGGGACTTTCTCTGATTCCAATTGTTGGGAAAAATACTAAGGGAGGGAGGGGGTGGGGGTGAATCAATATTTTAAACTCACTTTAACTTTTCATTTCATATTTTGATTTCTATACACTACTGTAATTCATGCAACTAGCATATGTATGCGACTTCAGTGAAAGAAAACATCATATATCTAATTAACTAACTTTTCATATATTTCATTAATTGTTCATCTTTAACTAGTGCATAATTACTTCATTATTCATTCATTAAGAAAAAACCATTAGTAAAGAACAAATAGATCATCAACACACAAGAAACATATGCAAGAAACAAATAGAGATGTTGTGTTTGCATCTCTCCACTATGTTAGATGACTCATATTCTAAATGTCTTCCCCTGCAACTACTTCCATGTACCAAGTTCCTGAATTTGTTGAATGTTGGACACTATAGGGGTCTAGGCCAAGGGGGTGTTGGCGAAAAATTATGATCAGGTTGAGGCCTTGGGTTTAGGCACATGGGCCAACAAAGGGTCCGACATAGTCTAGCATAGCGCCGAAATTTTCATCTTACTCAATAGAATAAGACATCTCACATGAGGCAAGTTAGGACCTTACTTAATTAAGGGAATGGAATCAGGCATCAGAGGAAATCATTTAGAGCAACCAACATTAGTTCAACTTAGAAATATGATATCAGACATGCAACCAATGCAGAAGAAAATAACTTAAGTATTCATGAGGGCGCGTAATACACATGCATTCATAACAAAATTTTAAAGGGGCACATAAAATTAACGTAAGAAGAATCGAAAATGTTCCATGAGATCCCACATTCATGCTTGGAATATGGCACGAGGGTGAATGACTGAAGACACATTTGGTTCAGCCATGCCTATGGTCGGGTGGTACGTGGAAGTCCCAAACTTGGTTGCATTTTTTTTATGGAAATAAGAGCTCTTTCCCTCTTTTATTTATGGGTAAATATGCTTGTTATTATGTGGCTTATATGGTTGGTCGATGCTTGTCATTTTTGTTGTTTATATATTGGCTATGAATGTGTTCTATGACGGAAATGATGTATGGCTCTCATGATGTTTTGATCTATAAATGAATGAAAAATGAATCTATGGCCTAATAGATGATAATGCAGCTAAGGTGATGAGGCAAAAATGCTTCTTACTGATTCTCATATAAGTATAAAACCCCTATGATGAGATATGTTGTTTAAACCTGTTTATTACATATTTGTGACATATTTGACGAAATGACTATCTTTGTTGGGCTTGGTTAGGTCAAGTCCTTGATCAAGTTTTGTGTTAGAGGCTTTGTATTGGTGTCAATAATTGTCTTGAAAAGTATCGTCAAGTTATGGGCAATGGTTGGAGACTAACCCTGAAAAAGTGGCTTAAATATTACAGTCTCTAGCACAAAATTGGCTGAAAAAGACTACTTTCTCTCCCTTGCAGGCATTGTGGAAGCGACTGGATGGTCCTAGTCGCATGCAAACCCATGTCATGGGAGAGACTGGGGTTTTTTCTAGTGAAAAGGAAATTTGACTTAGGGCTTGGGCACCTGGAGGGGTGGTTTAACTTTTGTGGATCGTGTAGCTCCTAAGGAAGGTTAGTAAGGTTTCCTTGTGTTGATTCCACTCCTTTAAGGTGATCTAGGAGGTTGAATTATATCATAGTAACTCTTCATCACATATTTACCCCAGTTGGTTGGTTACTTGTGTAGATGTGGGAGAAGGTTGTTACAACGGTGTTTAGCTACATGAATTTCCCAAACTCAGACTCGAACATACTTTCTAAGATGGAATTTACAACCTTTGCATTGGTTTCACACTATTTATTCGCCGCAGTATCTGTGGGAATGGGGGATGAATATTGATATCCACCTTCAACAATTGCCCATACATCAGCTCCTAGTGCCTGTGAATCTATTCTCATTCTGAATTTCCAAAATACAAAGTTAGTTCCATTGAAAAAAGGTGGCATGAAAAAAAATACTCCTTCTTGACAACTCATCTTGATTGATCTCACTTTAAGCGATCAAGATTCTTTTGAGGGACCTGCTCTAACTCCAACTATTGGGAAAAATACTAAGGGGTGGGGGTGAATCAATATTTTAAACTCACTTTAACTTTTCATTTCATATTTTCATTTCTATACTCTACTATCATTCATGCAACTAGCATATGTATGCGACTTCAGTGAAAGAAAATAACATATATACAGTTAACTAACTTTTCATATATTTCATTAATTGTTCATCTTTAATTAGTGAATAATTAATTCATTATTCATTCATTAAGAAAAAACCATGAATAGTAAAGAACAAATAGATCATCAATGCACAAGAAACATATCCACACACATGAACACCAAGAGTTTAGCTGGAAACCCAATGTAGGATAAAACCACCACTGTTGTTGTCTTTGTCTTATTCTTTTATTATTAAGAACACTTTATTACATCTTGTGTTGGCGCATACTCCTACCAACACGTAGTTACCCACCTACAAAAGGCTACAACCTTCTCTCATTATCCAACACCCACTAGAAGGGATCTACAACCCCCTGGTCTCGTTTACCGGCTCCTACCAGAAGGGAGAAGCTACCCCTTAAACACATTTACCAGCTACCACTAGAAAGAAGCTTTAACTCCCTTACTAAAAGCTCCAACCCTCAACACCTCTGCGGACCATGTTTCATATTATTTTAGACTGGATCCACCTGACTCAAAACATCAAACATGTAGGCTACCTTTCATCATATTTTCAAATTGGACCCGCTTCCAGCATTAAGCCCAATACCAAGTAATAATTCTAAAACCAAATGTTGAACCAAATCATCCAATCACTGAAAAAACCAATATACCACCATAGAAAACTAAATCAATGCTAAATCACCATACCAAATCATACCAATGCACAACCACTCATCATTATACCAAATCATACATTTTTCATCATCAAAGAAACACATTGTTGTTCGTGCAAACCCTTATGAGAAATATATCAGAATGTATGCACTATTGTTATGAAGAACACTCACATATATACGTGTTTCCTCTACACAAGAACTGCGTACGGATCTCACATCACTGACTGTTGCATCATGAACCACTGCAACATTGAAGTAACCACTGAATCAAGTACTAAACTATTTGTAGATCACTGAACCAATCACAAATCACCAAACTATAACATCATTGCTAACCAATATTCCAATCATGAAAAACTAACCTAATCAATACTGCCAAGAAAATATCTTCGTGATCAATACTTCATCGACAAAAACAACAAATAAACTAGACATCATCAACTCTAAACATCAAGCATTAGTTCAAACCCTAGTTTGTATACGCTACTTCCACAAGGCATATTTGCATATGTACGTGCTTACCATACACAACACCCATGTACATATCTTTGCATATTGAAAAATAGTTCACAGAATTTATACGCAACCCTATAGAGACATATACGCGTATGTATGCAACTATTCCCAACCACATCTGCGTACATATATGAAAAATTTTGTTGTAAAAACAATTTCAATCTCCACAACCTTTATTTCCAATACAACAAACTTTTGATTCATTCATTTATGTCACAACGTATAGATTCATCATAATTTCATCATTGTTAGCAACTTAGATATTTGCAACAATTAAATCAATCAAGTATATATGTCAACATACTTTCAGATCTTTTAGATCCGAGTCTTCTCCATGCTCCCTGGTGCACACCTGTTCCAAATTAGATCACAAATATATACTTGCACACCTAGCACTTTGATCTCCATTTCCATATATAGTCTTTTCCTTAGCCAATACCTTGGGTAAATCCCTTGGTAATAGCATTGGTATTCATTGACAGGATCAAATAATTGTTTTCGTTACCATTACTATGGGCCAACACCATGGTATCCAAAATAAAATGGTTCAGATTCTGTACGTGACGTTCACTTGCAATACCTACATATGTACATGATCTTGCTTCTTAGGACCGGTGTTTACTTTCTCAAACTTTACCATTACCATCCATTTGTCTTTGAGCTGTCATTTCTCTCTCCATATCACCTGCAACATCTGTATTAGTCTGTATAACCATTTTATTATCACAATGTTGACATCTTTATTAAGTATGCTGCCATCAAGGAAAAAAAATTAGCCATAATTCCAACACTTTTTCCACCCAGATCCGAGTGGCACACCAACGATAACGTCCTATCAGCAGAAGCATTAAACGTAGACATGAAAGCATATAACAAGTGGAATCCATTCACCTTCAATGCCCTCAACTCAACGACTAAGACAACATCCTTGAATCACCCTTATGTCCCACTTTGCATCCACCTTGTGATTTCTCTGTACTTTGCTCTCATGCTCCATTAATTTCACCTGCCTCCCCCTTGGCTTTGGTGAATTCACTGGCTACATGACCCTCCCCTGTCTTATTCCATACCCTGCACTCTCCCTATATGGCTATGTCATTCTTTCATCCATCTCGACATTGTTCTCAATCACCTTGGCTTCACTCTCCACATCCCTCATCTTGTAACAATGGTTCGAGAGCGCGGAAGAGTCGAACATGGTGGTGGTCGATGGCGTCCCCCTCAAAATTCATGGATTGAAAAGAATGCAGAGCTCTTCGACCTAGACATCCAGGTTCATATCCGTCGCACTGTCGATTGTATGGAAGACGAGGATAGGATATGGATAGACGATGGGAATTGGGCCATTAGAAGTTTGTTGGCTCATCATTCGTGGAAATAGGAGCAAGCCAGAGAAGGGGCAAACCAAAAGATGGTGGAATCAATGCTTAAGTTAGCAAAATTTTCCAAGATTTGCACCATCTTTCTAGATGCATTGGCATTTCCTTCCCACCTGTCCCTCTTTCACCTTCTTCCTCTAGTTCTCAATATGTCTTGGACACCCATTACTTCTCTCCTCCATCTCACTCCCCTTCTCTCATGGTAGATGATATGCAACTCCAAATCCATGTGGGCCAAAACACAAAGAAGGAATTATCTTAGCGAGAATCAAGCTCATATGGTTGCCTCATTGTGGAGAAGTCAAAAGACACAAATTCTTAGAAAAAAATTAACAAGGAACAAGAGGTCTCCCCAAGCTCCAAAGGAAAGAATGTGGTTTGACCAAACAATTTGTGTTTCTCTTGCTTTATCTCTTTATATATTTATGCACAACACTCATGCACACAATCACAAACATTTTGTAACTTTGTTAATAGATTTTTTTGTAATCTTATCTTGCACTTTGCATGGACTAAGTATTGTCAGAATCATGTTTTCATTAAGGGATCATCTGGTTTCCCCTTGGTAGGAAGATTGTCCCAAATCTACCACTCCTAGCATTTCTATGGCCCTAGGTCTATCAACGATCTTATGCTTGTGACACATGTAAACTAATTTTTCTAATATAAAGTCCCTCGCTTTCTTACAAAAAAAAAAAAAAAAAAACTTTCATTTATCGTTCTAGATTTATTTGAAATGGGTATTAAATTTTCAAAAACCCTATTTCTATCTTTGTTTTCAAATTTAAAGTATAGTCGAGAGAGGAATTTAGTAAAACTTTGGTAGAGTATTTGTGTTTAACATGAGATTTGAATGTTATTAGCTTTCACAATTCTAGATTTTGATGTGGATTTTAATGTCATAGCATTGCCAAAGGGGGATGGAGTATAATTTGACATATAAATTATTTTTGACAAGTAAATTTGTCCATCAAATATATTCAATTTTTTTAATAATAAAAAATGTCAAAACAACTGGTAACGAAGTTCTCTAGACCATGAATTGTTTCATTTTAAAATTCCAGTCTTTAAAAAGTGATTAAAAAAAGTTAAACAAATAAATGTTACATTAAATATATATAATTTAATTAAATATAGTTTTTCAAGTCATAATTTAATTAAAAAATTAATATATGATTAAAATATATTTGTTACACTGATATGCTCTCTTTACGATGTAATGTGATGTGATGCAATAATGACTGGATCAAAATAAAAATAAAATAAAATACAATAAATAATATAATATTAATAATTATAATTAATAATTTAACTAGTATAGATCTATCGTAATTTCAGATTTACCAAGTAGAGAGGGATCATCTTAACTTTAGATCTCCCAAGTTCAGGTGGATCATATCACTTGAGAGATCTACCAAGTCGAGGGGGACCAAATATCTTGAAAGAAATCTCTTGAGATGCAAAGAGATATGATCCCTCTTGGTAAATGGTAGATCCGAATTTATGGATCTACCAAGTAGAGAGGGATCAAATATCTTGAGATGCAAAGAGATTTGATCCCTCTTGGTGATTGGAAGATCAGGAGTTATGGATCTACATTGGTTGAGCTAAGAGGCACTCTACTATGGTAGTCTCGTTTAACATTTTGTCTCGGTCAAATTACATAGAAAATAAAATAAAACAAAGTAATTATTAAAGAAAAATAGTTTATTTTTATTGGTTTTTTTGGATTCTAGATTTTGAATATAATTTTTTTAAATATATTTTTTTTGTAAGCTTGGTAGGAATTTTCTTTTTCATTCATATCAAAATTGGGAAAGTTACATCCATGCCCTTGACGTTAGGTGGCCTTAACTTTCCAAAGAGAAACCTGATTCGTTGGCCACCTAACAACATGATAAGTCATCGAGTAACAAAAAATAATAAGTCTAATCATCCATGCCATATAAGTATGATTGTCTTTGAACTACATAGAATCTAAATATCTAAAAACATTACTACAACCATAAAAATATTGAACATTATGAAACAACTACATGCAAAAAGAAGATAAACAAAGGGACCAACATCAAGCTATTCCTCTCCCCCAGACTCGACATGAGTAGGGTCCTTTGCGCTGGAGCCTGGAAGCTCAGTTTGGGGAATGAAAGGGGGTGCTTTTCAATTCGGCTGAGGCGCCCATTCTACTTCTGCAATTGAAATTTAATTTTCTGAAATTCTTTGTTGTAATATAGAAATCCATTGGCGGCGCGACCACCCCATTCAGGATCTATTCCAATGCTTTATCCAGGAGGATCTTCATCAACCAATACAGGTGAAGGTTTTTCTTAAATTGAGTAGTCCTGCCATGGGTATGACCAGGATCAGGCACCAAGGTTTGCCAATCCTCCATGTCAATATCCATGATCCCAAATTTCTTATTTAACTCTTCTTCCCATTCCTTGATCAACTGGCAGACCTGGGCTGAGGTGCCTTCATGGTATGTGGTTGTCGTATCAATAATTATACTGGAAACTGATTTCTGGCCCCAACCTTTGCCCCTTGAGGAGCTGAGCTGGGCATCTTTCAGAAACCCCTCACTCTGCTACCCTGACCGATCAAATTCTGGGCCGCCTTGCCATTACTAGAGGTGGAGCATGTCATGAGGCCACAATACCAACAATTAACTTTAATGATAGACTTATATCTTGTAAACCACTCGAGTGGAGACAGATTCCTAGAAACACAGAGCTTCCAAGGGCCACCACAGATCCGAGAACCTGCCATAAGACACAAGTGAGAGGAAAACAACTGAACTATTCCCCACTGCATACACCTGATAAAAGTAGATAACCAGAAAGACAAAGGCTTTGAGACCCCAACATACAACCATGTCCTTCCAAAAAACCAGGGGATAAGAGAATGAAATCACCCCTCCACATACCACAACCTTGGATGTTCCGGCTTGACCCCATTGGAATTGAACAAGAAGAGAAACCCCTAAGATGGGGAAAGAAGAGAACAAGTACCCAAGAGCATCGACATAACCACACACAACATATTCCCATACGAGACAAAGCAATACCATGGATAATTAACATAAGAATACCATAAACATGATACACCATGACCAGTTCAGTAGTGTTCATACAGAAATCGACAAACACCAGCTTTCTTGGAAACACAAGAGCATCACCTTCCAACTTGAAGACCAACAAACAAGAATATTGAACCATAGGGACTCGAAGTGAAGAGATGATGACATACTCGTGAACCAGAGAAGGAGAGTGTCGTGACTGAACCTTCACCCAGGGAGGACACACTGGCTTATCCTATTTCAGACCACCAAAACGCATGATCCAGAGCTAGAGGAGCCGAAGAGTAACAACAATAAACTTACCCACACTACCATAAAAAGTGAAGGAAATGATAGCCTCCTTAATGCTCTTGCCAAATTCGCGAATGGAAATTACTCTGTGCATGCAAAGAGCCACTGCTCCATGTGCTTCATGCATGTGGAGGGTGGCAAGGAGGCACTTCAGGATTCGCACAATCATTGGCATATAGGTTGTATTACCACAGGCTCGCACCCTGATCGGAGATAAAATATAATATTTTTATTTTTTTTAATAAAATTACTTTTTGTATTATTGTGTGGATAGGCCTCTCCGACCTAGTTTGGAAGAGATTTTGTAAGTATACTTGTGTTATGCTCTCTTGAAGTTTATTTGTGGCATTGTTACTTTCATCTTATTTGTGGATTAGGTTTTGTTGGAGAATTCACTGAAGATCCTCCAACTTATGATTTCTAACAAAAGAAAACATATCACAACTTTGTGTTTTATTTTGTGTAGGTTCATCTTCTCAACATTGTTCTTTTCTCATAGTGATTAATGTAACTTTTCCTATTCATTATTTTATCACAAGCTCCCTAGTTGTATTTTCTACAAAATGTATAAGCTATGTCAAATGTTTGTTTCCAGGATTCCAAAAATTTGAACCGCTTAAAATGTTTGAATATGTAGGACAATTTTTTGTTTCTCGACCCTATGGATTTCCTAGGTAGTGTGACATTTCTATTTAGTGTGTTAAGAAGCTCCAATTGTATGAAACCATGCTTCTATCTAAACTGAAGCACACAATTTGGGGCTTAACACATAAGAAAACACTATGAGCACCCTTGGACGAGTTGTTCTTATTGTGTGGTTGCTTTTGGTTTTGATCATCAATTCAAACTATATAGCAAGCTCGACTTCAATCCTCACTGTACAACAGTTATCACCAACAATTAACGAAATAGATAGTTTGATAGCAAGTGATGCTCCTATAGGATATTAGACAAGATCCTTTGCAAAAAACTATTTAACAAAGGAGCTAGGTATAGCCCCATCAAGACTCATTCCCTTCGCTTCTACACGAAAATATGCTGAAGCATTTTCCCTGGGACCAAAAAATAGAGGGGTGGCTACAATTGTAGATGAGCTTCCTTATGCCTAGTAGTTTCTATCAAGTGAATGCGGATTTGCAATTATTGGTCAACAATTTACTATAAGTGGATGGGGTTTTGTGAGAAAACTCTCCTCTACTAGATGCACCTATTTTTCGTTGAGATTTCTCATAAATCATTAAGTCTTTTCCTTTTAATTATGGGCTCTCCCTTTTTATTTACAAATCTAAGGACTATTGTTTTGAAATATTCATTTTTTTTTTTCTTGTTAACAGGCCTTCCCATAGTGCTCACAACTAGCAATTGACTGAGCTTCAGAGAATTCATAATAAATGGTTCAGTCAAAGTGGATGCACCTCTGACGACAATCAACTCAAATCCAGTCAACTAGGCCTGAAAATCTCCTAGAGTCATTTCTTGATTATCTGAGCTGCATCCTTCATTGCCATCTTTATATTTCTGTATCGTAGGATTTGTGAATTCATTCGTCAACCTCGGAAATCTGACAATGAAGATGGTGATGTCTTTGGATCCCGTTCTCTTGCTTCTAGGAGTGCAAAAGTTCTATGATCATTTGCTAGATATATTGACGAGAAAGAAATTGATGCAAGAGAAAAGAAGAGGCTCAAGAGGAAAAAAATGGAAAATCAAGAGCGTAGGAGATGGCACGAGTCCAATGCAGGGTAAATAAAAGCCCCCTTTACTTTGCATACTCGAAGAACCCTATACCGAACCAAGGGATTAATGATAAGGAAAAAATGGTTTCTACATGTTGAATGTTGATGGGAGGGAACGACTAAAATGGACTTAGGAGATTAGATAAGTTGAAGAGTGTTTGCCCAACTAACTTTTTAGAGAAAACATTTTTCAACTTAAATATAGAAAAAACAATCGCACAAAAAAAAATTGAAGTCTAATTAACTAGTCTTAAATCAAATAAAAGTTCAAAATATCAAATTTAATAAAATATAAATTTTAAATTAAATTTTACAAATAAATCAAAATAATATAAACGAAACCTTTGTTTATTAATTTTCTTGTTTTGGTCCAGGATTTCTATCCCTCTAAGGAGCAACAAGGTAGTTTCTGGGCAAGGTCTGTGACAGAACATCATGAGGTTGAATGAATTTGTCTGAGATAAATGATTTGAACAGAGTGAGTTTACTTGGGCGCGTTCTGGGACAATCACATAAGCAAAATCTGTGGAAAGGAAAACAATAGAGAAATTTCTAGCGATTTGTCACAATGGCATAAATTAGATTTTCAAAAAATTTTACCAAAAATTATCTTACAGATATCTCTAAATTATTTTATTGGTTTTTGAAACTTCGCTCTTTAATTCACTTCGTTGGACCTTTGACGTCTGCTCCAGACCAAGATGTTGGTGCTTAGAACGAGCCCTTCTCAGGCGTATATGCCCTGCGGCTTTCAACTTGGACCTCAGAATATTTGGAGTGACCAATGTCAGATCTTGACGCCCAATCCATCGAAAATTCCCAATGTGGGACTGGCTGTTTGAGGGGTTCTCTTTAGATAGATTTGACAATCAGAGATGCTCCAAATGCTATTACTGTATCAAAGAAAGAAGAGCCTTTTTTTTTTCAGAAAGAAAAAAAACGTTGTATATATTAAATATAGCAGTGCATAAACCCAATTATAGCAGTGCATAAACCCAATTACATTCTCAGTGGAAAGTGAAACCAGCGAGAAACACAAAAATTCCCCAACGACATACATTAGATACCCTTCTAAGCAAGAAGAACAGACTATTGATCGTGGCGAGCAAAATTACGGGGAGAATTACCCAAACCCAACCTGATTTGATACTGTACATCCCTGTAAGATGAGAAAAACATTACCATATAGAAATAAAGACATAATTGAAAAGTACATTCAGAGCACGTCTGTGATGCAAAAGCATAAGAAATTGTTGGGTAGGATATAATAGTAATATATATGGCCACTGCCGAGGATGAAACGTAAACCATTTCCTGTTGAGTCAGGCTCGCTTGATGTAAAAGCAGACCAGGCTCGCTTGTTGTAAAGGCAGATCAGGCTCGCTTGTAGTCGGCGAAAAATAAACTGAAAAGCACGTGTCCCTCAGAGATCATACCTGTATAAGAACTGAATACCTCGCCAAGAGCATTGGAAAAAGAGTGAAAACACTTGTCCGAAATGATATAGCCGATAATAAGAGTGCAACTGTGCATCTTAATCATGGAATTGGAATGGATGTGTCCCATATCTATAAACCATCTCTGAACTGAAGCACCTGCATAAAACCAAAGTCAGCACTAATATCTTTTTTTGATAGTCCATTTGCCCGCGTATTATTTTCTCTGTAGATATGACTGATAGGAGAACAATTCAAGCTCTGCCATAGTATTTGAGTTCTTTGTCTCCAACCTAGCAAACCCGAGTTCATCATTTCAAATTTGTTTGTGATTCAACCAATAACCAACTTGGAATCACCATAAATGTTAACATCCTGCAATTGTAGGTTGGAGGCAGCAAGAAGACCACCCCAGAGGGCCATGATTTCAGCCTTATTGTTGGATTCGAGACCTCCATTCCAAAAAATGTGAATCATTTCCCTTTGCGACAACTTAATCCAAACACCACAAGCCGTGATGCCCTCAGCACAAGCCCCATCAAAGAAAATGGCAGGGATGGCGATCTCATGAGGTCTAATGCGGAAAGAGCCATCCACTACCGTTTGAATATGATGAGGCCACTCCTCAATCCAATTCATGACAGCCGAAAAAATATGATGAATCTCAAATGGCCTATTTTCAAAGAAAGAAGAGCCTGTGATTGACTAAGAAGGCACCCGAGAAAAGGAAAAGGCATAGTTTAAAAAATTCATTGAATAAATTGGAAATTCTGGTAATATTTTGAAAATTTTGGGTAAAGATTTATTAGAATTTTGTTTATAGTTGTTAAATTTCAGTATTTTGAATGCTTTATAAATTTTTGATAGTATTAAATTTAAACATTCAAACTACCTGATTTTTTAAATTTTTATTTACCAGATTCTAGGAAAAAAACTGCACTATTATATTGGTTAATTTTTATTTACCAGATTCTAGAAAAAAAACTGCACTATTATATTGGTTAAGTAGACAACTCCAAATGATTTCCACCATAAGAAAGAATAACGAAAATGGAGTATGGAGATTGGCTTGGCTGAATGAACACGCTTTGCGTATAAATATAGAAGGTTTTGGTACTTTAATTTAAAAAAAAAGATCAGCATCAATTTTATTTTTTTAAGAAAACAAATTTCTAATCATTATAATTTTCCTCGTCAATTTGGGTCAAGGCATGATCATAGAGTCATGCGAATGAAAACACTGTGCTCGCAGGGAAAAGTGGGTTTTCGAGCTTTTTCCGACTTGGTGTCGTGAACAACCAGCATAGCTATTTATAGATATTTTCATGGCCTAATGCAAACTGCATGCATCAATTCTCAGAACTCATAAAAGGAGTCTCTTGCATGCATTAATTGCCGCTCATGTAAGAGTGGCAATTTAATGGATTACATGCAGTGCTTGGTCAAAAATTTTGTACAAACATGGATCGAATTGATGCATGAGTTGGAGCTAGAGGATGCGTGATTTGTACTCAACGTGTGTGACACACTTGTCTCACCATTTATTTTGTCAATGGGGCTGAAGTAGGGAGGAGTCTTTCGTTCAACGAATCGGGCGCTGATGTGACAACTCCCGATCAGTCTCCTCCGGCGACTCCCTCCCAGCTCTGGCGCGATGGTGGACCCCGCATAGACGGCATTCTAGCTCTAGACGGCAGAGGACGGTGACGACATTCCAGCTCCCGGTGGACGGTGACGGAAATGGCACCGTGGACCCCACCCTCCGCCACTGCCCTCCCTCGCGTCACTCCTACACCACCTACCACCCCCACGACACCACCACTCCGCACGCGGTTAAAATTTGAATTTTGAAAATTAACTCATTCCCGGTTATAACCTCACGACTGCCCGTCATTCGCAAAACCCAAGCAACTCGGCGCTGTCCCACGCAGCTCTGCTTCGAATCAGCTCAGCAGCTTAGCTCGTTGCAGTCCATTCCAAGGAGCAGAGGTAAATATTACTCTGTAAAGTTTTAAAATTCGGAGGCCCTGTTTTAAAATTAAAATTGATTCTATTCTGCTTATTCTGACAAACTTGGAAGACGGTAAAACGTTGAGTGGCACCTATGTAAAACCTCCTTCCAGTCAAAATCACATTGGGTAGCATGCATGTTGTTAGAAAAACTCTTCTTCCTCTGTACATTTGATCAGAATTGCTGTTATTTCTAAAATATATATTTTGAAATTTCCATGATTAGTTCCCGAAGAGAATGAGTTCTATTTTCCCTATATGTTGAAATTTTCATGATTAGTTTTCGGAGAGAACGAGTTCTATTTCACTGGGTTTTTTTATAAAGTTTTATGGGATAAGTTGTAATTATTATTGTTCAATATATTAATGGGTAGGATTAAGGTTAAATTATATTTTTAAATTATGTTTTTATAGGATAGGGTTTGGATTATGAATATAAAGGATTTTGGTTTTTTAATATTAGTTTGGTTGATAAACTAGCCTTTGGCAGACTATTGCAGATGGAGGCTTTTTTAAAGGTGTTGTATAAGTGCATAATTTAATCAGAACTCGACTGAAAATTAGCTGTGATAGGATGTTTAATAAAGATATATGCCACAATTGGGAGTTAGTATAAGTGGTTGTGGTGAATTGCAGCATTGCTGATAGTGTTGTGTTATAAATCATTGTTGGAGGAGGAGCCTCATGGAGAGGTATTTATCCATTGTTCCAAGGAGAGCTACATAAATAAGAGTTGAATTTGTGAGGATGAGTGGTAGCAGAATCCTAATATGAAACATATTTGTGCATTAATCTTTGTTAAGTGGATATTTGGTATGCATTTAATTTATTTTTCCTATAGGCGCTGGAAAATGATTTTCCAGCGCCTACAGGAAAAAAAATATATGTTTCTTGCTCAAGGATGTTGGTCCAAGAACTCTGAAATGTATTGAAATTTTTATGTTTCTCATCCCATTTCTTATCAATCCAAAGAATCAGTACACAACCAACATAACATCTTTATAGGGTGCTTAGTTTTTTTCTAGTGTGAAAGTCTGACATGTCTAACATGAGTGCTTTGTAGCTGAAAAATGTATGCACTGTAAAACTATGATGTTTCATTGCAGTGTGCAATTTTCTGGCACTTTGGCACCTAAGCCTATGTAAACACCAGATTTTAAAGGTCATTCCATTTTTCAATGGAAAATAAAATTTATGATAAAGGGTGTGGGAGTATGAACTGAAGGTATAATTGTCCAAATAAACCAAAGCTAGTACCCATAACAGAGCATTGCTGAACAACTTAAAGAAAATTATTTTCATGATATGGATCTTTAAATTCTTTAGAAAAATAATGGCTAATAAAAACTTATGTGACTATACCCTGAATGACCAAGGATGCTGGAAGAAATACCACAAATTTTAAAACAAATACAAGGATAGCTGATCAGGTTAGTTGTTTTTGTTGAGTATTTGGAGCATTCATATGTGTCATTCGAGACTCCCCTACTTTGGCTTCATAAGGTCTTAATCTTGAAAAAGGTTGATGCAGCCTTGGATGCGTTTACCCACTAAATTCATTCTCAATGCAAATCTTATGTAAACCAATCTTATTAACCTCAAAAGAGAGGCTTATCCATACACGGAAGCTTTTTCAAATTATCTCCATAATGTTGTTAACCATAATAAAATACCCACCTTGACAATTTCTTTTTGTAAATTTGACTTTGGTTTAAAAACTCAAAAATGTCAATAACTCGTACCTTTGGACCCATGGCATACCCAACTCACTCATTTGACATGCCTTATCTTATTCAAAGTTTTATTGCACTTATGTTGAACCCTTTCTCCATTCATTTCTATTGTAATAGAAATATAATAGAAATTAAACATACCTTTATGAGCCATGCCACAATACTTTGCATATTCTTGCGGAATTTCATTAACTTCAAACATATGTTACATCTTAACATAAGTCTAAAAATATTTATAACTTACCATTCCACATTCAAGGAATTTCACATATATAAATGCTCATCATTCAATATCCGTCATCAAATGCCATTCTCATCCCACGGTTATCACTTCATCATATTTTAACATATATTTACACCGTCGATCTTCATCGCTCATACATCCGACGGAAATCGCATATAAACTTGCATTTCATTTAACGTTTCAAACTTATGCTAAATAACCAGTTTTGAGTTGCAACGTGTCAGACGTTGACTAATATCGCACTCGTTCCAGGACTTACCACTTACCATCTTTGTGCTACGCGAAAACCATTGGTGGTTTTCAAAACTGCTTCTTATTCCTTTGAACCATAAATTCATGGTTCACTTGTTATAACGATTTCTTCATTCAACGCACAACCATTTTCTTCTTTGATGTGAATTGGATTTCAAAGCGAACATACCAATGCAATTTCGGCAAACAGAAATTACTTCTCTATTATACTTTTAAATGACGACTGCAATTAACCCTCCATTTTGGTACTGATCTGAATTCACTATTCAATTGGATGCATTTCTGATACATATGGTCCAATGTATCCAAAATACCGTATTGAAAAAAATCATTTTCTTTTCTGTGTTATCGATCCTTTCAGTGATCAATGACTGAATTTAACAAACGCAAAATCATCCACTCTTCTCAAATATATATGCAAACCCTTTATGCTATTCAGTTCAAGTCATAATATTGACATTATACCATGTCTCGAAATTTACATTAAATTTCTCAATTTAACGCAGAACCACCATATCAAACCCCTATTGAAAATTTTTATCACACACCTGTTCATAAGCTCAGGGCATTTCTCTTTATTCAATCAATTAATGCATATATAATCACTCACTTTAGAATCAAATTTTCTTTGTATATACACAACCAAACAATTTACAAATATTTCTTCTTCTCTGGCCTGATATTCTAATTAGTGGCCTTTCTGTCAATTTTGCCCATAGGCTTACAATAACAAACCCCTGTCTGTCTAAAACCTGAATCTCTACTCTATGCTGTATTTTTTTTATGCCTTTGAGGCTTACAATATATAAAAATGTTTCTCAACCCAATTATGATTTCAGATCCTCTATTTCTTCAACAAATTCCTAAGAATATTCTTTAATCCTAAAATCTCTACTTAATCCCTAAGGACCCTCATAAATCCCCAGATTCATGAAACTAATTCTAATTCGGAAAACACAATTAATTCTCAAATCTATTTCTCATATTCTCTTTCAAGAAAATTTACAAAAATCCTCTCAATATTAATTAATCCTATTTTAAAATATTAAAATCACTCAACTCATTCTAATTTCATAGAAATACAAGAACCCCTATATCTATTAAATTAAAATTAATTTGTTGAGCTGGATGCTCATGCATCAAAGGTTTTCTCAAAAATCGCCATTTTTTAGGCTTTTTCAACCCTAGAAGTTTCTGCTGCTGCTTACGGAATGTTCTGTTTGCATGCCATTTCCCAATTTTCCATCCAAGCCCATACCTATCATGCCACACCTTATAGTTTAGCTTCATTGCATTATATCTAACTCGCTAGGAGGAGAACAAAATGAAAAAAAGAAAATGCTATTGCAATGAGTAATCTTGAATATAGAAATCTTATAAGTTAGAAAAATAGCAACCAAGTAGAAAATGTCCCTTGCAAATCAATAACATAGAAAGAACATCAAAACTCCGAGCAAGGAAATAGTCTATATATCATGGTCCAAACTTTCTAGTACCTGGATGGTGAACCACAGGATGTGACCATTTCTTAATTTTATCCTCGCACCACTTGGACTCCTCCTATTTTATAAAAAATTATGTGGCTATACCCTGAATGACCAAGGAGTCCTCATTCCATTTCTCATAAATTCAAACAAATCTGGACAAAATCACCATAATATGTTTATATGGTGCTTAGGTTTTCCAAGTGAAAAACTCTGACATGTATTGTGCATAGTGCAACATGGTGTATAACCTTTGCCCTCTGCCCACTGGAAGTGTGGAACTATTTGATGGTTTGAGAGTACAGAGTAAGGAGCTAGCAATATCCATTTCAGTATTTTGATGTTTATGTGCACTATGCATGTGATGGGTTTGTACAGTTATGAAGAGTGATCCATGACCATGGAAGTTCCCAATGTCTTCAATTTTGTGTCTCACACAGTGATCATGACATTCCTATCTGGTGTTTAGTCCTCAAATTGCCGATGTGGAGCTCTGATCATGGTGTTCACCTCAGTGAAATCTATGGGAACAGGTCTCTCTTTATGAGCAGGGATGGAATTAACAGGAAAATTATTTGTGAGAAAGGTTATTTTCTTGTTCAATATAGTCAAAAAATTTAGCATCCCATCCACATTCTATGTTAAAATGATTAAAATGAAAATCAACCTTCCATGCTAAAATAATTAAAATGAAAATTATTGTTGATAAAACTGTCTATGTAGCACAACATTTTTGAAGATGGGGTTCTTTTCTTACTACTTTTCACATACAAAAATACAGGATTTTCTCATTTCTACAGCCAAGAGATGGCACACGGAATGTGCTGCACCAAAAGAGTCAAACATTGTAAACTTCAATGGGACAGTTCCATCACGTGGTAGCATGTGGGCAGACAACAATTTCAAAGGTTTGTCAGCAAAATGATTCACTTATTCAGGTAGGTTAAGTGCCAAGCACATGGCTAGTACAGAAAATACCTAGATTATGGTAGAGGGTTTACTTGTCCAATAGGGAAAGAGCTTCTGACTTAGTTCAGTCTAAGTTGGATAGGAGTTATGCTCATAACCCATTATTTATTTTTTCTTTGATAGTAGACATGCATTGTTCACATTATCACAATATATATGTTTAGGTCATTTTCATCCACTGTCTACTTTGAAGATTAGACATTCTGCAACCTTCCCATCTTCAGTATTTTCTTCAAGTTGAATATGTCCGACATTGATTCAAGGAACATTGTCAAATGATTGCATGCTATAGGTGTAGAATATGGGATGATATAAACATTCTTAGAAGAAGACTTGCATGATGTTTAGCTTCAAGGAAGTGAGGTGCCCTGCAACTTTGGTAAAGTTAGGAAGTGTTTTCATGTGTGCAAGGTGTCGGGATTTTATAGATTGAATCTGATATAAATGCAGACATGTCTAATATTAATTTATTGTTTTTTTATGTTGTAGGTTTTTTAAGTGTGGATAATGGTCGAAAAGTGGACATTGTGTATCGAATTTTCCTGTCGTCCAAATCCTGGACAAGCCACAATTAAATATGTGCTTTACAATCTGGCGCAAAATCATGTCGTACACAGAAACATAGATCTACACAGGAGGACAACTAATAATGAAGCCTACTATATTGCCCTTATTGAGGGCTTAAAAGAGGCAAAAAACAATGTTGAGAATGATAGTGCAATTTACATGAACTCGCAACTCATCTGCAATCAGCTCAATGGCATCTTTGAAGTTTGAAAAGAAAATTTAAAACCCCTATACAAGGAAGCAATAATGTGGAGCTCTCAGTTTAAATATTTCAGCATACAATGGCTTGCAAACATTCATAGGATGTCCACTAATATACTGGTGGCAGGAATGTCAAGTGTAGATGCAGGTGTCAGAGATGACACTGGATCACGGTTTATTTCAAGTGAAGTCATCAATCATCATCAAGATAACTCTCAAATATGTGGATGTGTTATTCTTATAATTTTCCTTAGGGCTATGATGGCATGGTTCTCTCACTAGAGAAGAACCGATTATAATTTTTGGATCGTTTGTGATATAATACATGAATCTTTTTTAGGGCATAATTATTTTCTGTTGTGTTATTTTGCCATTTTTTTGTTGGGTAAAATTTGTTTTTGTGTTTACTTCCTTTGGATCTAATACATGATAGATTAACATGGATATTTTTCAAAATAGTAAAAATAAAACTTAAAAACAAATTTGACACTCTATAGTAGGAATTTTATATAATCAAACAACTGAGCAAAGCAGCTAAAAAATTCTATATAATTAACCCTCTACTCATTCAACACTTCTATCTAATCAAGCAACTCAACAATTCTATAAATTAACCCTGTGCTCCATTCAGCAACTCTATATAAATAACTCTAAATGATGTGCTGCATTCAAAGCAGTGCAACAGTACATAATAATGAAACCCACAATATCAAATGCAAGTCAACTGTTCAATTATCATGTCAAGCTTTATCACAGATTTTTGATCTCTTTCATATCATCCCATCAATTACAAAACTTGCATTTTAAAGTCACATATAGTCAGCTCCATCTAAAAAAACATCAATAGGGAGTGGCTCCAATAGGGCAGCACCTGCTCACCTGTTCATGAAGCTAATCTGCATGCAGAAAGCTACAAAGGCTCAATCTAATCAGACAAAAAGTGACTTCCTACCACACACTATTCTATTTGAGTTGTTCCACTGTCTTCATTCAGGAATGTGGTCCCCATATCATAAATTTTCTTATCAATGCCTGAAATATGATGAGCTCAGTGTTTACAGAACAGATTGCAATTGTTGCTTAAAAGTCACATGGAAAATTGTGGCTAATAAGTCACATAGCCATCCTAGTTAGTCTGCCTCTTAGTCATAATGCTTAATAGAATGCAGTGTCAAAATAATATGAGATATTTAATAGTGATTTTATATGTAATGGAAAAAACTTAAAGAGGTATGTTGGTGGCCCCTTTGTCTTTTTCACAATCCATGAACATGAACATGAATATGGATTTCTACAACTCAATGGCTTTGCAGCAGCAGCAGCAAGTAAAACATCCACAACAACAACAATTTGCCCATCATCAATAGTAACAAGCAAATAATGATAAATGATGCCAACGAAATGTGCTATTGAGTATTTAGTTATGCAAAACACATTAGATTTGACTTGTATTTAGTTATGAAAAACACATGAGATTTACCCTGCAAAATTGCCATGACATGTGAATCTTAGATAAACAATGGTGCAGTGGGTCTTGTCTTTATTTCGAGATGAAGACTGACCAAATTTGCGTATGGATTCAATGTATCAGTTGAAGATTAAATTATTTCTATTTCTCATGTAGTATATATATGAATAAAGAAAGTGATGTTCTGAATTAACATTCTCCACAATCCAATCTTTGGAAGTAAATGATTGAAGGATGGAGATAAACTTGTCAGCTCAATCTCTTTACATATTTGATCAGATAATGGAGATAAAATTGTGCCAAAAAATCATTTGAATTCCCAAACCACTTTGATATCTTCAATTAATCTTCTGCACCATATAATGTTTCATTCTCCTCAAACACATTTGATCAAAGGTTGGAGATAAAAATGTTGCAGTGAAATTTGAAATCACAAAACAGTTTGAGGCATTTGTAGAAAGCACGCCAATTCTGCTACTCCAATGATGTGCCTATGTATTACAGTACTATCAAGAAAATTTACTATTTTCCAACATAACATTTAAAATTAAACCACAAATATCCATTAATTGCATCATTGAATTCCTGATGTTCTCTTTTCCTTTATATCGAAAAAATGAAGTACATGTAGATACTTGCAGCTTATCAGAAGCTGGAATAATTTTAAGCTCTCCTAACCCTAGCTAGGGAAACCAATATAACCCTAACAACAAAGTCCTCCACACTAGGAATCACATGTAACCAAAGCTGGCCACTCCACCATGAATCCTCACCAACATAACATCACAACTGGAATGACATTCATCGCATGAAAGTCGATATGTCAGACACTAAACAAAAAGATGCAGTTTCTATCACAACTTTTTTCTGAAGCCAATTTCTATGTTGTCTCCAAGTTTTTTGATGTCAATGACCCAATCATCTTCGGATAGAGGGAGACCCATTGAAGAAGTTTTTGTTTTTGTAACATGACAATGCATTTTTCATCAGAGAAGATAATAAGATGTCAAGTAATAAATGCATCAAAATACAGAGAAGATCAATTAAAAGTCTTGTCCTAAGCACCTTGACTCATCTGATAAAAATAGTTATAGTGTGTCTTTGAACATCCTTCATCTTAAATCACATTAATTGGATGCTCCAGCCCTGCAAACATTCATCCACTACATTAACAAAATGAACAACAAACAGTGCTAAACGTTAGGAGCGAAGACAATGCAAACAAACATGAAAACTCACCAATTTCCATGATGTCAGTGGCCCAATATTGTTCTGGTCGAGGGAGGCCCAATGACGAACCAGCTGTGTTTGTAAGATGACAACAGAGTTTCCATCAGAGAAAAAAATAACATGTCAAATAGTAGATGCATCAGATTATATAGTAGATCAATCAGGAATCTCGTCAAATGTACCTTGACTCATGTGATCAAAAGTTTGATTGTGGGTCTATGTACATCCTTCATCTGTAATCACATTAATCGGATGTCGCGGCCCTGCAAACATTACAGCACTACATTAAGCTAAAAGAAATAGAAAAGGTTAAAGACATTGCAACAAACTTGAAAAATCAACAAAGCGATCTAAACATAGCAACAAACTTGGAATATCACCAATTTGATCTAAACATACTGATATCGTCTCCCTATAGAACTTAATTGGAACACTAGAGGAAGAATTGTTGGAGGGAGGACGACCACGCTTGTTGAGGTGTGGAAACTTAAATTGTTCATCTTTAGATACAGAGACATTCAAATCAATATTCAAGGTGACATTCCTTTTCCTTTTATTTGTTTTTTTTGGACTAAGAAAGCTCTTCTTCCTCTTCAAGGATGACTCATAAGCACCCAAACCACAGGCAAAGTCATAATCCATAATATTAATATTATTAGCATCATCCATAAATTTTTTAGCCAGATCAATCAAATCTTTTGTCTTTCTCACAGTAGAAGGAGGACTATTCCGAATCAGGTCTAGATAGCCAAACAACTCCTTTCTCAACACACCATGTTCTTCAACATTGCCATCTTCAATATTGGTTGGGATAGTATCTGCATGAAGGTTTGGAGCCTCTGTACTTATCTCAAAAGGGGAATTCAATGCATTGGGTGTGATATTAGAATCCAATAAAGGGTGTAAATCCATCAAGGAGGAATGAAACCAACCTACCTTTATAGAATTCTTGCAAATGTTTTCCCGAATAGACCATGGACAATCGCAAGTGATAAAAATTTTGCGATGAAAAATGACAAGATATTCCTTGTCGGCTTTACTTTGACTCCTTACCCAATAAGCATGAGATATGCTCTCATGAGGTCTACAATCACTGTCTGGAATTATTCTAGCCTTTTCCATTGATGATTCAAGCTGCATCTCTTTCTTGTGGTTGTTATAATATCCTTCTTTTCTCAAAATTGCCTTGAATCAATAACATGGCTCAACATTTTTTAGGAGAGTGTAGAATAGCCAATCCATTCTACGAGAACATTTCTTTCGCTTATCACATAGAAATGTTGACTTCAGATAACCGTGGTATGATTCCACAACATTATTTGTCTCCTGGTTTGCGTGAGGAAAATCTCTGCAGCCTTTAACCCACATTCCTACATGGAAAGAGTCAATTAGTAAATATAAGTTGTCCAACATAAATAACAAACATACAACATAGAAGGAATATTATGCAAACTTATGAATCTGTTCACCGGAAATCCAAGTCTTGTAGAAATAGTCCAAAAACTTCTGCTCACTTGCATATTTGATGAAAAAAACATTGATTGCATCATCCACTTCATTAGAACAACAATATTTCATGATATGGCCAAGTTCATTGAACATATATTTTGCTTTCTCTGAGTTGCTAACCAAGCGATTAACATTCTTGAGCCATGCCCTCCTTAAGTGAAAAATACACAAGATCATTTCACATTTCATGATTCTCCTGCGACATTTAATTCATTTTGAGTGAGAAATTCCTAAAAAGAATGCAATTCAAAATGTCAAATAAGAATATTGATGTTACCTCAAAGCAATGATTTCAGCCATAGCATCATGAACCATGAAGCCATTGACCCTCCAATCGGGACGAACCTGAAAACACCTAAGCATGAGGCTCTCCAGCCATACTGTTATATCTTGTGATGTATTGCGTGACATCACCACCCAGGCAACTGGTACCCCTCTTTGTTGCTCATCAAAGACTACAAGCGTGTACAATTGATACTGTCATATTAAATAAAATGAAGTTAATTTTAACATAAATGATTTTATCGAAGAAATCATTGGAAAAAAACTCACCCCATATTTGTTTATATTGAATGTTGAGTCCATGGCTATCAAACTATTGTGGGATAACTTGACCATAGTTTCCAACATCCATTTTGTTTGTATTCCAGCTATAAAAGGGATTTCTACACCATTGGGCTTCTGGTAGAAGAAGAAATCATCCTGGTTTCTTTGATACCAAAGATTCACACTCATTTCATCTTTGGTATGCAAATGATAACTTTCTTTCATCAGACGATTATAAATGTTTACAACGTCTTTTCTGTGTAAGAAGAAATCCCTATCTCTGGATGTAGCATCTATGTCAAGATATTTATTTATATGTATTTTACAAACAGAGTCAATTGGCAGTTGAAGAAAATAATAGCTTTCTAAATAAGAAATCATGTCCTTCAAAACTCTTGGCTTTCTCTAAGTAATATCATGAGTTAAGGTGTTGTCTTTTCCATGACAAGGCCATCCTTGCCCATCTTCATGATCATAATGATTGTATGTTATTACTGCTATGTTGGGATCCTAAACCATAATCTTTACAATAAAATGGCATTGACATCCCCTCTTTTTGGCATATGACTTCCTTGCTTTTCTTTTCCATTCTTCTCTCTTGTCAGCTGGACCATACGAGCAATGATAACTACAAAATAAATTACAGGAATGTCACCAAATCTGGTAAATATAAAGCATATTTAATATCAACATCCAAAAAATATAGTTATAAAATACTTACAGCTCATACTGTAAGGCTCTTGCACTCGGGCGTTTGCTTTGTAGACGCAGGAAGGAACATGGAGCATCTGGATTCGATTCCTCTCCTTTTTTAAAATCATCAACTCTTTCTTTTAGAATTTTTGCAACACAGTCAATATTCATGTCTTCTTTTTAGATTTCAGCCCAAATTAAATCTTTACTAGAAAAAATGAGTTTGTCTTTTGGGTCGTGCACCTCAAGAGCCATGACTAACTTCCATTTCTTTGCCATGCTGGATGACTGCCTGTAAATAATGTGAAAACATATTAAAGGGAGCTGGAAATGATGAGAATGTGCTTTGTACATATAAAACATGAAATATAGTAATTGCATCTCCATGAAATTATGTAGTGGAAAATGATTTCTAGTACTCCTGTAGGTGCTAGAAAATCAATTTCCAAGGTCCTGGAAAATCATTTTCCAGCACCTACAAGAGCACTAGTACTACTGTAGGTGCTGGGAAATCAATTTCCAAGGTGCTGGAAAATCATTTTCCTGCTCTTTCACTGTAGGTGCTAGAAAATCATTTTCCAAGGTGTTGGAAAATCATTTTCCAGTATCTACAGGAGCACTAGTACTGTTGTAGGTGCTGGAAAAACAATTTCCAAGGTGCTATATAATCATTTTCCAGCACCTACAGGAGAACAAGTACTCCTGTACGTGCTGGAAAATCATTTTCCAAGATGTTGGAAAATGATTTTCCAGCACCTACAGGACCACTAGTACTGCTGTAGGTGCTGGAAAATCAATTTCCAAGGTGCTCGAAAATCATTTTCGAGCACCTACAGGAGCACAAGTACTCCTGTAGGTGCTGGAAAATCATTTCAGGCCTAGGTTAATTCAGGCTTGGGGATTTTGTCTTGCAGTCCTAGGAGATGGCCCTAGAACTGCACCAAGTCAACTATGGAGAGATCAACCATCCATGGTAATGGGAAAGGTGGTCAAATGCAAGTCTCTGAAAAAGTAATTAGACGCAGCCTCCTTGAGGAGGGTCTGCCTTTCTAGCTGTTTTCTTTCGTAGTGAATGCACATTGGGTATGTGCTAGGAAATAGATTAATAATATTATTAATCTGGTTACTGACACAATGAGATGACCCTAGATTGTTACTCCTGAGTCCTAGGACATCCACTCATTATTAATAGTCAAAGGCAGAGAAATAGAGGTAATGTCACTCAGTCTTGTATTGTATGTTGACATACACTGTCATCAATACTTGGCAAATTAAGCATACTATAGAATGCCTTCTTCTACCCTTTAAACAAAAGAATTGAATTTTTTTTTCTTCTTTTCTTCACCCAAGAATACAATTTTGCTGCAGGGAATTTTGTTGACTAGTGCGCCTAGAACAAGAAAGACACTTCTGCCCAAGGTGTGTAGCGCTTTTAATTTTGTTAGTATAAGTATGTTTGTTGCAAGCCCTTGCTCTGCTCCTGCTCTGCCCCTGCTTTGCTCCATAATAGGAATGGTATTTATAGGTTGATTAGAGAGTGGCCACCTCCTTGACATGCCAATGGTCCTGGTAATGGGAAAGGTGGTCAAAGGCAAGTCTCTGAAATAGTGATTAAATGCTTCTAATTTTGAGTAGAGATTTTAATTTTGTTAGTATAAGTATGTTTGTTGCAAGCCCCTGCTCTGCTCCTACTCTGGCCCTGCTCTGCTCCATAATAGGAATGATATTTGTAGTTTGATGAGAGAGTGGCCACCTCCTGGACATGGCAATGGTCCTAGTAATGGGAAACGTGGTCAAAGGCAAGTCTCTGAAACTGTGATTAGATGCCAGTGGGAACAAAGTTTTGGGTTACACTACCAACTTCTCATATTCTAATAAGAGGCTGGATATGCTTTGAGATGAGAAGTGAGATCAACATTGGTTATGTTCATACATCAATAAAAAATATATTTAAGTCAAAAGAATATTAAACCCAATGCAAATTCAGTGCAACAGAATCCTAGATAAATATTAGCAATCAAAGATTTGGAAGTATAAATGTATTCAATATATATACAAATTAAAACTTAAAAATACACATTGGAATGCTATTATTTAGTTTTGAGGGCTTCCTCATTTTTGGAGCAAGTCCAAATTTGAAGTAACCTTCAAAGCTAGTTTTGGTTTATCTACTCATTCCCTCATTCTTATATTTATCATTATAATCACTAAAATAGTTAACATCATTTAATGATTGTTAGAAATTCAATGTGAGGAAATATATGTCATTCCGTGATTCCAAGTATTTAAAAAATTCCATAAAATCAACCATGCACTAATTCAATAAAATATGAAAAATACATATACTAACCTCCCTAATCCATAAGATATAAAATAACACAAATAAATGATATTAGAACTAATAAATTCTTATTAGACCTTATAAAGTTTGAGAGGAAGTGGTTGAGTGATTATCTTAACCATCATCCAATAATAACTTAATGTAAAACAACTTGAAATTATTGCATGAGCTTTATAATCTAACATTTTATGGCATTGTGCAAGGATAAAATAAATGAAGTTATATAGTAGCTAAAATATTGTTTCTTCTACCCATAAGCTGAACCAAAAACAATATAAACTGATATATAAATATGCTCTATTTTCCCTATATGTTTCTGGTACGTTCTGATAATACATAAGGAGGTCTTCAAAGCTATAGTTAATTCTTATTCAATATGTCTTTTCTTATATGGTTTACTCCATCTCAAGATTTAACCCCTATCCTAGACCCAGTTTGACAATAAAATAAATGTAATGTTTTATCAGAACTGCATTTTGATTTGAAAACATTGATAGGGCTAGAATATTTTATTGGCCACATCAATGCATATGTTAAGGGAGGTGGTCGTATCAGATAAATAGAGTTAATCCTAAGGTTAAAAAATCGAAATTATAACAGTTCATAGGATGTGATGTGGGTGTGACTGGTTCTTGTCCACCTTGATCACATTTTTTCCATGTGGGTGGGGCCAGTCCTTATGGAGGTCCACGTCAAGTGTGGATGTCTTACACCGCTACTATGTGCTCTAAAGTGCCGATGTTTTACACCGCCTCAGCAACTGCATTATTTGTGAATGTTGTATGTTATTTTTCATTTGATAGGAAGAGCAAGTTCATACTGTGTTTCTGAAAATATTTATCTAGATTTTCTTCATCACTGGAACTATATACAAAGGGAGCCTCCTATACAAAGAAATATTCAACATCTGGATCGGAATTAGAAGTAAGTTCCCATTTTGCTGGTTCATATGAAGATTTGAATAGATTAAACATCTTTATCCAGAGAAAGGTTGGCATCATGTGTTTTTTCATTCTTTCTATCCGAGTCCATCTATTTTTTATATCCTTGCTCCTCATATCTCTTATTCATACAATGGAACTGGTGTTATAAATGTTAGTCACACTGAACTTATCAAACCCCAATCCGACATTTACATTGTCCTGCATCTGTTTGGGAATAGGAACTTTGCCTTCCATCCACCTTGCCGTCTCTTCCTTGTGCATGCTTCCTAAATCAACCTTTCATTAAACTCTAGCCCTCGGGATTTATAGTTCTGGGAGATTTCCAAGGATTCATTTTTGAAGTTGATTTGAAATTGGTTGGATCTCTTTTTTAATACAATAACATAACCTTGGTCTTGCTTATGACAACTTTCATACCCATTTTCATGCAAAAACTCTCCAAAGTTGCTAGATGTTCCTGTAGGCCTTGTAATGTCCTAGTTGTTAAATGACATCATTTGCATATAGTAGGATCTATTTGTCACATGTTTACTCCATGACCTCCTTTCTCATAAATCCAGTCTTCTAGTTTATCTAGATAAAGTCTGAACAATATGGGAGAAAAGGGAAACTCTGTTTCACTCCTCGGTTTCATTCATACAATGGAACTGGTGTTATAAATGTTAGTAACACTCCTCTGTTTCATTCTATTTTCTAGTTTTTGAGGGTTGTATATTTTTTCCCTTTTTTTCCCTTTATATTTTCCTAAATGAGGGCATGGAAATCTATATATAAAAAAATATATAAGGAATATGTTTCAAAAGATTTTATAATGTGATCAAGGTTTCTTTTGAGGCATCTTGCTTCATTGGTTGATTGTAAAGCTAATAACAGAGTTTCTCTTCAAAAATTTTAAATTAAATACTCAATGATGCAATAATTATGTCACTCCCCATCAAGAAAATATTTTATCTTCAAAGTTGCGTATTCAAAGTTGAAATACTAAACCTTGACGTAGGAGTTAGTTTCCAATATACTTGAACTAATCTTTCTAATACTAAACTGCATCATTGCTTGAATACAACATATCTAGATAAAAAGATCAATGAAAACAAGATAGTTTACAACTGAGGATGGTTACTAAATTAACCTTAACAAAACCTTGACAACTAGTAAGTTGACCACTCCATGGGTGAGACCTACCTCTTCTTATGAACTAACAGAGGCGATCTAATGTATATTTTATTATTCACCTATTCTTCATTTGAGAAAGTTGTTTTAAATTGTATTATTCTATATTTTCAAACTTAATTCTATTTCTCCCTACAAAATTATGCAACTCCCATTCCTTGCAAAAATCCACCCAATCAATACCTTAGGGCCACACACCAGAGGGAGTATGTATCGTTCATCCATTTTTATCTTCAAGGGCCAAATTGGCTCACCACATATTATCACTGGATCCCTTAAGATGGTTTTCCCACTCGCTCAAATAATTATCAATCACCTCACACTAAAATGTGGTACACTAATCACCACCATCTTTATTACCAAGAAAGATCCTACAAAATATTTTAGGTTCAACAATATCTTAACTTGATGGCCATACTAACAAACGCCGCACCCTACACTCAGTTAAACATAGCTCCTACAATTATAAATTTTTTTTGTTGTCCCATTGACTTGGGAGGCCTATGGTAGAAGTCACATAGCTCTTTGGAGTACCCTTTTCAAATGGACTATACTATGCACCTGTAGAGTCTATAAATCCATTGCAAGACTATAGTCTTATCATTATAGGAGTACTTTTAAATTAAAACTCACTGTTCATATAAGTACCCTACAATTTTTGTATAACCATACTTTCAACACCATTTGATATACTCTTCATTATAACCACCACAACCACAAGGAATACAAAGAGAGTGCATTTTTCCTCTTCTTACTAATACTTCCAAAAATTTCAATCATGAGTTCATAAACAGAATCAAACAAACTTTTACCTTGTAGGAGCCAAGACATTCATTGGAATTCCCTAGTTAGCTCATTTCACTTATTATATTGAAATAAAAACTATAATTTCATATTTATATTGATTCTACACTTATAACGTTTGCTTTGTTGTTCCATTAACTTGGGATGCCTATAGTAGAAGTCATATAACTCCTTAGAGCGCCCCTTTTGAAAGGAATCTGATATGCACTTGTAAATTCCAAAAAATATCATTGCACTGGTAATTTAAAATCAAAACTTAATATTTGGATCAATAACCTATAATTATTCTATAACCATGCTTAGAGCACGATTAGATATGCTCACGATAACCATCACAATTGCACTAGATACAAAGAGGGTGTTTGTTGTTCCTCCTCTTACTAACACTTCCAAAATTATCAATCATGAGTTCATTAAAAGAATGAGACAAAATTTTATTTTCAGAAAGAAAGGCATTCATTACAAGGCTCTTGTCATCTCATTGCACCTATTAATTGAAATAAAAAATATATATTCATATTTACACAACAACTAAGCTTAAAATATTTTTTAGGTGTTTATTTGTTTTAGTTTGTTTGTTTGGAATGTAACATCATTGGGTAGAGTTCATGCACATTATGACTGTCTTGTTGCATTAGTTAAACTATATTTTTGATAACTGCTCATGTTTTTGTGACAGATGGGCAAGAGTGGGCACCTATATCGTTATGAGCCAGATGGAGCTTGTGCATTCAAAATTTATGGTGCTGATGAATTTCCATATTTCAGCGTAGCAAGCTGGTTGCTGATCATTAAGTTGTTCAATGGGCATAAAATGGAACATTCTTCTGATTTTGTTGATACTTTTGATGGTAACAACACCAAGTTTGAGGCGCTATTCTTTCCTCTAACATAGGAAAGCATTGCAGAAGCAACAAACACAACAGCTGAGGGAGAAAGGTGGTTCAAAAGGAAACCAGTATAGGGGGTAAACCTGAATTTCTTCCTAAAAGACAATTGTCATGACCCTTGCTGGAGCATTGGGGTCCACTCTCGCATTTTAAAACCAGAGTGGGAAAAACCAATGCGGCAGAATCAGCCTTATTTCACATGTGATGGCCATTTCTATAAGGTCTTCCTTTATCACATGAGATTTATGGTACACATGGTTGGGTTCAATAAGATGAATCTCCCTTAATTCTTGCATCAGAGCTTAATAAAAATGGTTGCCTGTGCAAGAAAAAGGAAATTTTATATCCCCATGACGTTTACCACCATGGCCTCATTCAGATCCTGTACCTTCATGCTTTAAAGAAGCAAGCACAACAGTCGAGTGAGAGGGTAATGAGACAGCCACTTCCTAGAAAACATAAGAAGGAAAGGGATTTACCTACAGAGGCCGAGAGTAGTCATCAAGCTGCTGCAAAAGCTGCTGACAAACCTAACAGGAGACGTAGACGGTAGCAAACAGAAGTCGAAGACAACAACAAAGATGAAACAATTGCAGAAATTTAGCATGCAACAGAATACTGTAAGAGGCCATGAACAAGGCCTACAAACAAATTGAGGTTGGGGTTGAAAGCCAAGTTAAATCCAAAACTGAAGGATCCAATTTTGATTATTGATGAGCTTCCAGTAGAAAGTGAAAAATAATCAGAAACAATTCAGAAAAAGGGTAAAAGAGTGAGGAGGGCAGTGGCTGACAACAACCCCCTCAAAATCCTTGCAGAAGTAGCACAGCTTGCTGAAATCTGAAATATGTGAATATTGGAGTTTTATAACCTTTATTAATGTTAATTTTATGGTTCTTCTAATGTTATGTTTTGGTATACCAACTTCCCAAAACAATATAATATATTTGAAGCTTCTGTATGTTTGTTTCATATGCTCTTGGTTCATGTTTTTCATAATGTATCAAATTTCATGCCCTTGCCACTTAGATTGCTCATTTCCACAAAATTGCTACTGCCACTGAGTTCAATTATTTCTTCTTTCTGTGAATTACATGAATGGGTCAATTATTTCTTGTTTCTGTGAATTAAATGCATGGGCTAATTATTTCTTGTTTCTGTGAATTACATGGATGAGTGCTTGTTGAATGTATACTTCAGAGCCATAACTGAGAGACCATTGATGGAACTACATTCTGCTAGGAACCCTAATACAGTTTGTAATAATTCAGACACTATAATCTTTGGAAGATTTGTTTAAAAGTAGTGTCACCATAGTGCCAACTAAAGCCTAAAAAGCATAAAGTGATTGAAATGAGTTCTAAAATTTTACCCGGAATAAAAAGCATAACACACTGTACATATCCCATAAACGAGTACACACAAGATGATGGGAGCAAACTAACTCAAATGATGTGTGGGAATCAAGAAGTAGGACTGTCATAATCAATAGCAGTGAGAATCAATTGCTATGATATTTGGATATTTGATTTGTATTACCTATTTTATTACAATGTGGATTCCCCTTATCCAATTTTTCCAAATTTATGATCCAACGACTTCTCTTACAGGTTTGAATTTTAACACACCCATGATTCTTCATTTCATGGTTTTCTATTGATGAGTAGTATGACACATAGTTATATCCTTTACATTCTGAAGTCCTTTTTCAATGCACTGTACCAAACTAGTCCTAAACCCACCACACCTACACCTACACCTGCACGCTCTTGTGACTTAGAATAACTTGCAAAGCATAACCTATTTTTTTTGCAATGCAGATTTTCACAGTTGTAATTCATAATGAAAAATAAGTTTCTGCAGAACCTGTGTTAATAATATTTGAAATTTCCAAATATTATTAACAGAGGTTCTCCAGAAACTTATTATTCATTAAGCATAACCTTCTACAAAAAACGAAAAGCAACTTTTCCTTATTTATATTAGACCAAAATACTTCTATTGTATGGAGATTTCAACCCACAGATTTGACAAAACCAATTTCATTGGCATTGCTTAATATTTTTGACCAAGACCTTTTTTTATCATTTGTGCAAAAAAACACTAACCACATGGTCCTAATTGTGAAACTTTATCTAATAAAAAAATGGCTTCATATTCTTCCTTCACAACTTACAGGGAGACTAACTAATATTCAGTATTTTCTTCAATCTCATCCTATTTCACTAAACCTTCTCCACATATCTGCTGCTACAAATTTCCATGATACCTGGTGTTCCCATTATCACAGCGTTCATCTAAAATATGATAACTGCTCCAAAAACATCTTGAAATCCTCACCTGAGTCAACCAAAAATTTTCTGCACTTCCTCTTGTATTTCATTCATGAAAACTCATTCCACCTCACCATGGAATGACAAAGATCCTTTTTCAAAACCTACTGTATTCAATCCTCGTCATTCAATCATACCTCAATAGTGATTTATTCATCTCTTCCTCCAGTTAAGGACTCTTGCATTCTATGATTGACCACTCTTTGTCTCCATCTTTCCTCTTAACTTGCAACTCCACAACTATGTCTCTATTTAGACCTTTATGTATTACCACAGCCATCAAAATTGAAATATGGTTGTACCAAGAGAAACAATGTACACTATCCAGCAAAGTGAAATAGAGGTGTCACATAAAATAGAAAAACAAATTGACCACTCATTTCTTATTAAAAAGAAAAACAACATAAGATAAATAAGCTGTTGGAGGTACAAAGAAAACATCCAATTATGCATCCAAACTTTTTCAGTATTGGACTTGCATTTTCATTACCGAACTCAAACAACGAAAAATTTAAGGCTTTTTCATTGGTTTGGTTTCTCAAGTGGAAAACCAAGGAAAAATGAAACCATCAAGCCTATAAATTTTTAATAGATCAATAAGAATTTTAATTTCACCAAAGAAAAAACAACAAATCTCCAAATGAATATTTTGGAGGTTGACTTATGTATGTTTAATTTGTAGATCATAAAAAGCTATTCAGATTACACATGAAATGAATAAAATACGTCTTGGGTGTAAGGAGTTGAAGATCAAAGAAGTCTCAATCTTAAAGTTTAAAGAGATCAATTAAGTCGTAATTAACTAGTCTTGTCCTCAAACTTTGATTATGGTCCTTATTAGTGTTCCAACCACTACATGGGAACAAAAACAATATATGGATCCAATTCAGGGTGGAATGGAATTCATATTCAAAGGTGTAAATTCAATAACATAAAATATTATGCCTTCCTTTTAAATAATTGGATATGGATGTTCCATCATTGTTGGGTAAAGATTGAATATTTGAAGTATCAACCTACTTCTATTTTCCTCCATAGTTGTCCCTATTTGGTTAATGAAAAAAGAGAAGGGATGGGGATGACTTATGCATTAGATTATGATGATCCAGTGAAGTGAAATAGAGGTGTCACATAAAATAGAAAAACAAATTGACCACTCATTTCTTATTAAAAAGAAAAATCATTTAAGATAATTAAGAAGGTAAAATAATTACATAGATTGAAAAAAATAATATCAAAATATCACAGAGATCCATATGGAAAGTAATTGATTCATTTTAGCTATGTGGGTGGATAAAATAGATCCATGTTCTGTATGAAATCAAAGAACCCACATCTTATACTTTAATGGAAGCATGAAATGTATTTCCTGTAGGCGCTGGAAAATGATTTTCCAACGCCTACAGGAAAAAAATTTACACTGTATTTTAAGAATTTTACACTGTAGGCACTGTAAATTAGGTTGTATGTTGCATTGACAGAGGATATTACTCTCAAAATATTCCTCTTTCATTACCCTTGTCATGTATGAGACATCACCGCTGGCTTCTAATATATGTATTTTTCTTGCCCCAGAGTTCCTTCCCTGCAGAGCTCCAGTATTAATGGCAATATCATTTGGCATGCTCATGTGGTTGTAGCAAAGGGAATGTGGAACCCTGGGAAATTAGAAATACTGTAGGGTAGGTGTCTGTGAGCCGTGGTCAACAATTTCATTTAAGAGCTCCTTGTGCTGCAAGTTTCAGAATGGGATATTGCCTCAATGTGGGAGGTTATTCTCCTCACTGTGATGAACCTCCATCATCTGACAGAGACCCTGGATCTATGAATACTCATGGCAACAAGGAACCGTGGAAATGTTGGTGGTGTTGGATCAGAACCAAGAAGGGCTGCCTGTGGGTAGATATGGGTAAGGAAGAGTTAGACATGGGTTGTGGCCATAATAGAGATATTCAAATATGATGCTGGAAGCTATGCTCTGAGCTCTGATGATGGGTGCTGGCAGGAACTGCATGAGAATTTCTTGGCCTACAAATATCATGCAAGTGTAGGGCACTGAGTAGTACTTGAGACATGGAAACGCAGCTCTTAGTTCTGGTAATTTGGCTGGAAATATTATGAAATTACAATTGGTGGATGTCTGGAACAACATAGCAGTGGAGTAGGATTATTTTATAGAGTCTTGGAATAGTTTCTTAATGTTTAGAAATATTTTTGTCAATCGAATATTTATGAAGTCTGGCCACTTCTCAAATGGAAATTGTAAACTTTATGAATAGGTATTGGCCGATAGTTTTATTTTGTAAATAGAATATATGTATATCATCCTCTTTAACTCTATTTTCATTTTTGTAAATACATATCAATGGTATTGATAATATTGAGCATTGATAGATGCAGTGCGATTTCATATTTTGAGTTTTTATTCTATATATTATTCCCAATGTGTAAGTTAGCTTTTCAGGGATTTGTAGACATAATTTGAATTTCATATTTATATGATACTTCGTAATGAGGAACTCACATGAAGTCACGTGAATTACAACTTCGACACAGTTTTTACTCATATGGTAAAAGGGTAGATGAACAAGGGTTTTAACAAAACCAAACTTCATACAACAATTAAAAATATCTTGAATCAATAGATTTAAGGGTTCCTGCCTAGTTTTTATGCTCGAATCGAATGGATAATTCCACGGTACTCTTTGATGCTCCCCCCTCGCAACTGAGATTGATGCTCCTCCCTCGTGACTGAGATACTGAAAACAAATTTGGAAATTCATCACGACGCGAGGGAGGGAGGTGGCGCAGGGTGGGGTCCATGGTGTCGTTGTCATCACCATCCACCAGGAGCTAGAATGTCGTTGTCATCTGCTGTTGTCTAAAGCTGAAGTGCCGTTGATGCGGGGTCCACCATCGTGCCGGAGCTGGGAAGGAGTCGCCGGAGGGGACTGATCGGGAGCTGTCACATCAGCTCCCGATTCGTCGAATGAAAGACTCCTCCATGATTTAATTTCTGTGTGCATCCTGTTTTTTGTCAGACCTCGGGAACTATCCACTCACCACAGATACAAACAAAGTCGTAAATAGGAGCAGACAGAAAATCAAAATACCACGTACTCTTCGCCATGTTGTGTATTGGCATGTTTCTCTTGGCATGGAAGTATAGATGTATGGTTATGTATTGCTATGTCATATTATTCTCTACAAAATTGCATTTTAAACTATTCCATTCTAAAAGGTTGATGAGTCGTATAAGGCTGTGATGTTTCGATAAACATGAAATAGATATGACAATAGTTAACATTTTCACACTCTAAAAAAGGTGTACTTTGTTTTATTATAATATAAAACATTTAATTCTATGTATTTGATTATTCATTTTTGACCTTGTATTCATAAATAGTATGCATTCATAAAGATTATTGAATAGTTGTTTGGGTACATATATTTTTGTAAAGGTACAAATAAATTAATAAATTAAAATAAATAATTCAAAATAAAGAAGAAGTTATATTTCTTTATACCTTAAAATTATGTTTACTCTTTGAATTTACAGAGTCCAAAATGAGATGTCATCATGTAGGAAAAGGAAATAACTTTGCTATTGAAAATATAAAAGAAATATTTATACTTATCCAAAATATAAATAAATTATTAAGTAAATTCATAAATTAAGATAAATAATTAGACATTATATATATATATATATATATATATATATATATATATATTCTTAATTTTTATTTATTTATTTTATTTTACTTTTATTTTTATTTTTGAATTTACAAAGTTCAAAATAAATATTTAAAATTTAAATAAATATAATCAATAAATTTAAATAAATAAGGAAAAATTTATATTTATTTGTACTCCAAAATTATATGTATTCATGGACGACAAGAAAATAATTTGGAAATTGAAAATTTAAAAGAAATAATGTCGACTCATGTTTTTTTTTCATATTTTAATGACTTCTTTCTCCAAATAAATTCAAGCTTATATAAAATAAACTTTGAGCCCTATCCAAAGTAGTAGACCTATCCAACCTTGCACACGCCAATTCTAGCTTTTTTTTTTCAGTCACATGGTCACTATATTGTGACAATTTTTTCGGAGCTTTCTTTAGTTTGGGGTTTTTCGTGGGTTTGGGTTACGCAGATCAAGGAACTTTTATGGCTTGAAGGTTATTATAGTGGTATAAAATATGGACATATTTGTACTTCTTATCCTTACACTATTATGGTCACTCTCATTAATTACCTTCTGTGAGATTATCTTCGCATTAGCACTCTGGTCATTTATTTTCATCACCCGCAAGAATATTGCTCAGACAAATTTTATCCTGGGTTGTAATCTAGTGACCTAGAATTTATCTTGAGTTGTAGTCTGGTGACCTGGAATCCGGAAGTCTATGCGATTCTCCTGAAGGGCTGAGGATGGAAATGTATTGGCCCATTTTTACCTTGACCTGTGGTCTAACATTTTGTATTGTATATGCCATATTTCACTATAACCCTCCTCCTGTGCCTATATCATAGACATGTCACCTCAAATTAGGGTTGTTCGACCATCTCAATTCCCATCATTTCAAAGGGGTGTTTGGTTATGATCTCAATCCCTGTATGAAAAAAGGGTTGATCGATTGGATATGAATCATCTTCTCGTATACAAAAGGCCACTCAGAAGCCACTCAGTAGACAATCATGTTTACTCATCCATTACCTTCCCAACCACAATAGAAAATGGTTCCATAAATACCTTTGCCTCCACTTGAGGGACATAGTGGGCAACACAATTTCCCTGGAGATATTAATACACCAATCCTTATGTACAATGAGCAAATTAACTTGTCTATGAGAGCCAAATGTTTTGACACTCCGTAGTCAAGTTATGCTTCTAAGGACCTCATCATCCCCATTGTGCCAAATGGACCTATCACACTAGATAAGCCTTTGGAGATAGTTATTTTACCACCTAAGAGTATTTTTCATTTGTAAACAATAATACTACAGTATGGGATGGCCTACACTACATTATTGTTGAGGATTTAGCCTAAGAAACTTATGCAATGAATTCTTTGGATATTTGGCAAAGTTTTCATATGCAATGCTAATCCTTGTTAGCTATTATCAGAGGATTTGATCCCTCAAAGTCAATTTTGATAGCATTTTACATTGACACCCCTCAATGTATACTCTCTCACTAGGTTGAATTTTAGATATCGGTATGCATCTACAATCATGATATTTTCCATACCATTATTTATGAATCCCTTCTACCTACGTTATGGCTACATCATGCTAGAAATTTCCTAGTTCTCCAACACTCGTAAAACCTATTGAAAATCTTCAAGTCTTTTATGGACGTATGATTTTTCCTTAGGGCATTATTCCTTCATTTTCCATCTAGCTAGGGGGGAAACCATGATTGTATATCTTGAATTTTTTGAATCCCCTTTGGATTATAACATTATCCTTGGATATAGCTAGTTTTATGCCATGACTATAGCTGTGACATCGATGTTTCATGTGATTAAATTTCCTCGTGAAGGCAAGATTGGCATGATCAATCAACTTGAGTATTGTGTATTGATGACCAATTATAACACTATGGGAATTATTGTGCCATTTTTCAGACATAAATCTCCAACCTATGACAGTGAACATGAAACTATTTAAAAACCAATCACTTATTAGAATCTTTCATATACCCCTACATTACATTCCTTCTACTTTTATAACTTCCATGCACATGATATCTTCTTTCACAAATGGATTCCATTGGTCACTAATTCCTTGGGTGCTTCCTTCTCTTTCAAAAGTATACCTATACAGAGAGCATATTTTTCCTTTATTAGAAGATATTACCTCTATAACACTCTCGTTAATACCTCCTGACCATAGTCATAAACTCCATCCCATTATGGAACATGATTTAGAATCTTTACCCACATAGGTCATCAGTACACCTATTCCACATGACTCCCTCAACAATGAGTCTTTTCCCAGTAAGTCATACTGGAGGTCATAGATTCACTTGCTAATCGTAGGGAGACTATGCCTTTTGATGTTTATATTCTCCCTAAATAGAAGCTAGTCAAGATGGGAAATGTAAATAATAAATCTGGCTAGGGTGTGTTTTCTTAGCCATCCATATAAGTGCCACCCTTGAAATAAGTCAATTATTGTTTTTGTAATACTGAACTTTCTAATGAATTATCCAATCCAAATCCTCCCACTAACCAGTGTTTTGCATTGCCTTTATGTGATAATTTTATTTTCAAAGGACCTACACTAGCTTATAAGACCACTCATTATTTGTTTCCTTGTGTCATTCCTAAAATTTATATTGTTCTAAGATTTCCCTCACATCATCCACCTTTAGGAATCTAAATATTAGACTCTCTATGGTTTGGTCATATATGGGGTAGGTATTTTTCTACCATATTTTTTGCATCGTCAACCATCATTTCTATCTTAATTGCACCTTACGTCTGACCTTGTCAGCTTGTCATATTATCCTGTCTCTTTTTGGATGTTGTAACTTAGCAGTAGATATTTCCTATAGATGGACAGCCTATATTAGCACCTCATTTTTGTGCTGGTGTCCAAGTTGTGTTATGTTATCACTCCAAAATACCATTGATTGACATTCCATGACTTTGAATATGAGCCTAATGTCCTCTTCTTTGTCATCTTTTGGCTATACCTTGGGAGGATTCCATTTCTTTTTTTACCTTGGGATTGTTGCTACATTTAGCCTCTCATATGTGTAGTGATATGCTTTGGTCTTGTCTTATCATCACCATCGAACTACCATTGGCCCTTATGCCTACTTTTTCTTAATGTTCTCGCATTTCTTGGAGGGACTACAATGATGAGTGGTCTACCCTGCCAAACTCTTTTCTTTACTCTACTTAGGGTGGTTATTTTAGCTTGAAACTAGTTTCTACCCAGAATAACACTAATTTTTCCAAGATATTCTTCCTTAATGTCCTTATCGTTCTCATTAAACACTGAAGGGTTCTAAACATCCTTTTATCTATTTTATGGGCTCATCAAAACCTCATGAAAAAGACACCCAATATCAAGCACACTAATGCCTCTTCTTTAGGTCATTAGACCACAAATAAGAAACCTTATTAATTATCCTTTTACATCTTTCGTGGGCTCATTAAAATTGAACAAAAAAAAAACTATTGAGATTACTTGTCCTCTCTTTCATGATCACTAAACTATGAAGGGGATATGAAATAATAAAATGAGAAAAGAGGGAGAAATAATTTTTGTATGTTGTGTTAGTAAAAATGGAAATTCCATTCATGCTACCCTTGAACATGACACATGTTTGTGTCATCACCTTATTGCTAGGTTTTAGCTTGCATAGTATCCATATAATACATATGAGTATATCCATTCCTTTGGTTGGTCACTATTCTAGTCACTATGGAGCGTGCTTCAATGCATCATGTGTTTTTCCATAGTATCACATGGTGCTCATCAATCAATGTAGTTGAGGAACTTTTGTGTCAAGTTATTCAATTTTCAAGGGAATATTAAAGCTCATTCAACCACCTGTAGTAATTTTTTCCCATTTTTGCATGGCATCCTCGTGTTATTTGTACTCCATGACTTCATCCATTCGCATCATCTCTTAGTCTCTTCCATGTCAATTAATGGGGGATACATTAAGGCCCTCCTTCGATGGATATTCTCTTATCAAAATCGGCTCATTATTCAAGAGCTTTATATATGAATTAGTATTACCATCAAGCTTTCATACCTTAGTGGTCACCTTCCTTGGGTTTACCTCATTGATTCTTAATCGGTCAAGTCTATGAGTGTTTGATGTCAGCACATTTATTCACACTTAGTGGACTATGCTAGGTACATTAGGGTCCATTTTCATCATTGATGGGTCCGATCACATTTGTTAATATTATGGCTTAATGACATGTAATCATAATTTTTATATCATGGTCAACATCATCTCATCTATTCACATGTTGTAGATTCATACCATTAGATTTGACTAGAATCACATAGAAAATTTTGTTTTTATAGGAAATTTTCCAAGAGAATGTGAACTTATTGCTAAGATCATTCATGTTATAGCTAAAATTCCTAGAATTTCCAATTAAAATTTTCACTTACCAACCTATGTTGGAGTTTTGGAGGGAAGTAGGATAGCCTAAGGGATAACATGGTAAAGAAGAAGATTCAATTTAATTCCTAGAGTCCCGAGTTAAGAGATTCCCTTACCATTCTATGTTGGAATTTTGGAGGGAAACAGAATAGCCCAAGGGACTACATGCTAAAGTAGGTTACATTTATTTTATTGTGTGGTCGAGGGAAATAATGTTAGTATATTGGAGTTACCATATTAAGAGTTAGGTTATTGAAGAAAAACAATTCATATTTATCCACGGTATCAAAAAATCTTGGTCGATGTTTCAAATCCCAATGGGGATCCATCTTCAGGACAGATTTTGAAATTCACCAAGTATTGGGGGGAGCCATAGGAGCCATTATTTCTTCTAGATTCATATCCCTATCTAGCTATGACTCGTTAATGAGAGAAATCAAGCTTGAAATATTATGGTTGTGTAGAACATCCAATATCTATCAAGATAAATGTCCTTATTAATGTTTTCACTTGCATATTTACTTGTATGTATAAATAGTATTCATTCATAAATTTAAATTATTGAGGAGTTGTTTAGGTACATATATTTTTCTAAAGGTACAAATAAATTAAAAAATTAAAATAAATAATTTAAAATAAGGGAAAAGTTATATTTCTTTATACCTTAAAATTATGTTTAATATTTCCTTTGAATTTACAGAGTCCAAAATGAGATATCATTGTGGAGACAAGAAAATAATTTGGACATTAAAAATTTAAAAGAAATATTTTTAATTTCTTTAAAAGAAATATTCATGTGGTTTGCGGTCTTCTGTGGTTGGTCAGTTCACATATCTCTCTCCAGTGGATACTCAAATATATAATCAATGCAGTGACATACACAGATTGTAAAATATAGCACCAAGGCAACTTTGTGGTATGCGGTCTTTTGCAGATTCCATTTGTTTTCCATGCAGAAGGGGAATCAATATCATTGTTTACGATCTGTGGTCGGTAGGGTGACTTATAAAAAAATGTGGTAAGGTTACTTATATAATAACTCTGTGATCAATAACTTATAAAATAGTGCGGCCTGCTGTCTGCGATCTTTTGCGGTCATTCGGTTCACATATCTCTATCTGGTGGATACTCATATTTAAACACATCTTTGTGGTTCAGTTCGCATATATATTGATGCTCTGGGGTCTTGTGATTTAAACACGTCCTACGGTCCGCTTCACATATCTCTCTCCGGTGGATACTAAGATTTAAACACATATTTGTGGTTCGGTTCACATATATATTGATGCTCTACGGTCCTATGATTTAAACACATCCTACAGTCTGGTTTGTTGATTGGATAGAAGGTCCTTGTTTCTGTAGCTAGAAGGCGATCTGAAACAGTTATATCAAGTGCACACATTCCTTATCTATTTTTCTAATACATATCTACTGCTCATATATTTTTTCACAAGTATGAATAATTCACCACATCTACCAAATATTTTTAAAGGTAGACCTAACATAGTTACTCTACAGAGCCTTTATGAGTATATAGAGTCTTTACAGAAACGTAGAGAAGAAAGAGAAGTCAAGCTACAAACAACTTAGCAGCCATGCTGGAAAACAAATTTAAATATCTTGAAGACAAGATCCAAAAACAAATAGAAAAATAAAATAAAAATATTGGATAATAAAATGGAGACAATCGAGATTAGATTACAGGTAATATAAAAACAAAGCCAAGATATGAACCAAAAATCCCAACAAGGAGATGTTGATATTTTAGAAAGTCTTAAAATGAAGGACATGATTAAAGAACTAGAAGAAAAAGTTAATAACAATCTCACCCTAAATAGTGTGGCAGGTAAATTAGATATCAAACCCATTAAAGAAGAAATGAAGAAGTTTATAGAATTACACCATGAGCATAACAAAAGGGCCTTGAACCTTATAATCTTCAATTTTAAAGAGGAGGTAGACGAGGATACTTTAGCCATAGCCTAGACATAATTACATTATAGATTACAAATTGAAACAATGTGTCTCATAGAAGCAAGAAGGTTGGGGAAATTAACTGAGAATAAAGGAAGGCTAATCCGGATAAAGGTGAGCTCTACTGACCATAAGTATGACATACTTAGTAAAACCTCAAGTCTAAAAGGAACAAGAGTATTTATAAATGAAGATCTATTTCTAGAAGATAAAGCATAATCAAGAAAGGAGGTTAAAAAGGTAAATGAGCTAGGAAGGAAGGAAAATGGGCAATAATTAGAAATAGAAAAGTCGTTGTTCGAGATAGAAACCAAAAAGATAGTAATAAAAAGCAATTCAACATGCTCTGGATTCTTTCTTGGAACTATCAGGGCTTTCCATGGAACAAAGGCCCCAAGATAAGTTGGATCTCGAATGAAGTTGATATTATATTGCTAGTTGAAACTTGGGAGCACAAAGAATATAAGGTCCCTAACATAGATGGCTTTGTACTATGGTAAATATGGAACAAGCGATCCTACCGTAGAGGAATTGGGTGTATAGATTGTTACATTAGGAAGAACATCTCCCCCCATGCTAGGCTTTATAAAAGAAACCCTTACAAACAATATATTTGGATAGAGATTACTGACATTAATGATAAAAAAAACCTACATAGCAATCTATTATTATGCCCTTATCAATTCTAACTTCTATAAGAAAAAAAAATTATATAAAAATGGTCCTTACAATGGTTTAGAGAATGATATTTCTAGCCTAAGGAATGAAGATAATATCCTCTTAATGGGTGACTTTAATGCTCGAACTTCAAGAAACCAAGCTATTCTTCTAATAAATTATTCCAACCCTAATCCTCTTTGGTTAGACGAAGACCTTACTCTAGCTAGCTGATACAAAAGACGCTTTGAAGATCTAGGGGAAAATTTGTTTGGGTCTGAGCTAGTCAAGCTCTAAAATGCTCAAGATCTCATAATTTGCAACGGTATAAAGAAGTGCCCCAATTCTAGCCAGATGACATGTATCCATGGGCTTGGTAGTAGCGTAGTAGACTATGTTATTTCTGATATCCATTTTACAACGAAATAATAATTTTGACATCTTAAACGACCACGAGCTTGACTCTGATCATAGACCCTTAATGGTAACTCTCAATTTTTTCATGCATAAATATCCTAGAGAAGATAATCCTTATAGCCAAAAGAGCTTAATCTTTGATAGAAATAAAAATGATATTTTTCTAAATTAATTAAAAATTAATTTTCTTCCTTTATCTAGTATAGACAACATAGAATACCTCTATCATAATTTTACTATAACCCTCTCATATTCTATTAACAAGTTCTCAATTGAAGTTTCAAGTAATAAAATAAATAGCAAAACCAACCCTTGGTATGATAAATATTGTAAAAGTGCAAGGAGAGAAATTAAGGAAGTTGTTGATGAGTCTCTTAAAATTGGCAAGAACAAAATATACAGAGCCCTAACTAAAAGGAAAAAAATGTAGTATATTCATAAAAGACAAGAATATCTCTTACACCTCTCTAAGGTAGCTCCTAAGAAATTCTGGAGGTATATTCTAACTAGAAAAAATAAATATAATAATAGAATTTCTTTACATGATTTGAATTCTTATCTTAAAAATATTTATGAATCTCCAAATGTCATAGACAACTTTGAAACCCTGCTCACAATGAAAGAATTTTTCTCATTATAAGGCATATATTTTGGGGTTAAGCAGCTCGCAAATGGAAAAGCTAAGGACATTGAACGTTACGAGGAAAAAATATTAAAAATTGGAGGTCGTGTCCTCATCCCCCATATCCACAAGCTTTTCAATCAAGTGGTCAAGTAAGGGTTCCCTAAACCATGGACTCAGAACCTCATTATTCCTATTTTTAAAAGTGGGGATACAAATAAACCCTCTAACTATCAGAAAATTATGATTATCCCTCTCTTAGCCAAGTTATGTGGTATCATTTTGGAAAATAAGATGATAATATGGCTTGAAAGTGAAGGTAAGTGAGCTAAAGTCCAAGCGGGTTTTAGAATGCAGCATTCAACAATGTACCACCTTGTTATTCTTAGGATCATTGTGGAGGAATTTTGTAATGATAAATCCAATCTCTTTTGTTCCTTTGTGGACTTTAGAAAGGCTTTCGATACGGTACCTAGAAATAACCTATGGAATAGATTAGAAGAGCTAAAGGTTTCTTTCGAGTTGAGAGCTGCCGCTATTAGGTTATACTAGAATGTAATTGCCAAGTTTAAGAGCAATGAGGGGTGATCGAAAGATATTAAGTGCAATATCGGAGTTAAACAAGGTTTCCCCATCTCCCCTACCCTATTTGGAATTTACATCGACAAGTTTGAACATTGTGTAGAGGAAGTAGGTTGTGCTGACATGATCTTAGCCGAAATACTCATCATCCTTCTTCTCTATGCTGACGATATTGTTCTTCTAACAAGGTGCCCATTTGATCTTGATAAGAAAATAATACTTCTTAAGGATTTCTTCTCTACCATGGGTATGACTGTTAACACTGACAAAAAAAAAGTTATGATTATCAAATCCAAAAATGACACTTACACTAATTTTGTGTATGACAATAGGAACTTGGAGGAAGTATCTTCTTACAAGTACCTAGGAATTGATATTCATCACAAGCTCAGTTGGAACTATAGCATGGAGAAAAGGATTAATGGAGGGTGGAAAGCTTAATTTGTTCTTGAAGATAACTGTAAAGTAGAAAACCTTGTGATGTGGGATAATAAGAAGCTCCTCTTTGAAACTTTAGTCACTCCTATTATATTGTATGGATGTGAGGTTTGGGGTTGCAGCATCTCTAGAGAATCCTGGAGAAAGATTGAGAAAATCCAGAAGCATTTTATAAAGTATAACCTCAGAATTAAAAGCAATACACCCTATCCTATTCTCCTTATAGAAGTGGGTGTTTCCTCTATCAAGGGCCTAGCTATGACTAGGCTCCTGTTGTACAAGCACAAAATCAATAACATGGGAGACCATAAACTTCCTAAGCTAGCTTTAAATTCCAGCCAAAACCACCTAAGGCTCAAACGAGGTTGCTATAAAGATACCAGGGCTTGGTTAAACCATTGGGAGATCGATGAAAATGTTTGATTGAAAAATATTAATAACATTAAAAATATTGTTACTTCTAACACTAGAAAATTTTGCGGAAATTCCGACGGCCAATTCGTCGCTATTCCAACACATAGTCGTCGCAAGAGCGACAGTTCGAGCGCAGGAAAAACGTGGTTTTTCATGCCGTCGCAGTTCTGGCACACATAAAAAGTGTCGCACTATCGACACTTCTTCCGTCGCTTCCGAACAAGCGTCGCTCTTCCGACGTCTCCCAAACCGTCGCGCTTCCAACGTTTGTAAACTATCGCACTTCCGACAAAATGTGGTCCGACGTTTTTAACGTCGCTCTTCCGACGTTTGTAAACGGTCGCAATTTCGACGCAATGTGGTCCGACGTTTTGGATGTCACTCTTCCGACGTTTGTAAGCTGTCGCAATTCCGACGAAATGTGGTCCGACGTTTTTAACGTCGCTCTTCCGACATTTGTAAACTGTCGCAATGCCAACGAAATGTGGTCCGACGTTTTTATACTGTCGCTCTTCCGACGTTTTGAAACTATCGCAATTCCGACGCTTTCAAGGCGTCGGTATACCGACGGCAGGTTCAATTTTTTTTTTTTTAAATGAAACTTTAAAAGAGGAAAAACGTTGTTCCGATGGTTTCAAGGCATCGGTATACCGATGGTGGGTTCAATTTTTAAAAAAAAATTGAAACTTTAAAAGAGGAAAAACATTGTTTTGAATATATTATATGAAGTAAAACAATCCATGAAGTCATTACATTTTCACATCTGAAGATTGGAACCCAAATATCCATCTAGAAAAGTGGAAGTCCCACCCCAGACAATGATAGAAAAATACCCCATGTCACATACAGGGACATGATATAAAACCCAGTAACGGTCCACATGGAGATTATCAACAAATCTGAGAAAGCATCCAAATATGCCCGAGGCATCTATAAGAAAGTGAAATAGAGTATGTAGAATAGTAAAACAACAGATAGAGTACCGACGTCCATTGTTCCAAATACAAATTAAAGTACCCAAAATCCTTGAACAGAGAAAAACGCTAATCATGTGAGGAGTGTGATTTGTCCAAAATATAAAAAGACCATCAGACCATATCAATAAACCAGCAACATAGACCAGCATCGCTAGTTTTGAAGGCAGAGTGATAAACATTAATCATTTTTTTTTCACAAGAGAAAAAACGTTGTTTTGAATATATTATATGAAGTAAAACAGTCCATGAAGTCATTCCATTTTCACATCTGAAGATTGGAACCCAAATATCCATCCAGAAAAGTGGAAGTCCCACCCCAGACAGTGATAGAAAAATACCCCATGTCACATACAGGGACTTGATATAAAACCCAGTAACGGTCCACATGGAGATTATCGACAAATCTAAGAAAGCATCCAAATATGCCCGAGGCATCTATAAGAAAGTGAAATAGCAGTATGTAGAATAGTAAAGCAACAGATAGAGTACCGACGTCCATTGTTCCAAATACAAATTAAAGTACCCAAAATCCTTGAGCAGAGAAAAACGCTAATCATGTGAGGAGTGTGATATGTCCAAAATATAAAAAGACCATCAGACCATATCAATAAACCAGCAACATAGACCAGCATCGCTAGTTTTGAAGGCGGAGTGATAAACATTAATCATTTTTTTTTCACAAGAGAAAAAACGTTGTTTTGAATATATTATATGAAGTAAAACAGTCCATGAAGTCATTACATTTTCACATCTGAAGATTGGAACCCAAATATCCATCCAGAAAAGTGGAAGTCCCACCCCAGACAGTGATAGAAAAATACCCCATGTCACATACAGGGACTTGATATAAAACCCAGTAACGGTCCACATGGAGATTATCGACAAATCTGAGAAAGCAACCAAATATGCCCGAGGCATCTATAAGAAAGTGAAATAGCAGTATGTAGAATAGTAAAACAACAGATAGAGTACTGACGTCCATTGTTCCAAATACAAATTAAAGTACCCAAAATCCTTGAACAGAGAAAAACGCTAATCATGTGAGGAGTGTGATATGTCCAAAATATAAAAATACCATCAAACCATATCAATAAACCAGCAACATAGACCATCATCGCTAGTTTTTAAGGCAGAGTGATAAACATTAATCATTTTTTTTTCAGAAGAGAAAAAACGTTGTTTTGAATATATTATATGAAGTAAAACAGTCCATGAAGTCATTACATTTTCACATCTGAAGATTGGAACCCAAATATCCATCCAGAAAAGTGGAAGTCCCACCCCGGACAATGATAGAAAAATACCCCATGTCACATACAGGGACATGATATAAAACCCAGTAACGGTCCACATGGAGATTATCGACAATCTGAGAAAGCATCCAAATATGCCCAAGGCATCTATAAGAAAGTGAAATAGCAGTATGTAGAATAGTAAAGCAACAGATAAAGTACGTACCGACGTCCATTGTTCCAAATACAAATTAAAGTACCCAAAATCCTTGAACAGAGAAAAACGCTAATCATGTGAGGAGTGTGATATGTCCAAAATATAAAAAGACCATCGGACCATATCAATAAACCAGCAACATAGACCAGCATCGCTAGTTTTGAAGGCAGAGTGATAAACATTAATCATTTTTTTTTCACAAGAGAAAAAACGTTGTTTTGAATATATTATATGAAGTAAAACAGTCCATGAAGTCATTACATTTTTCACATCTGAAGATTGGAACCCGAGAATCATGGAAAATTTGTCCTCGAAAAAATCAAAAAATTAAGAAAGGCGCACTCATACGGGGAACCGAGTCTTGAACGTTTAATTTACGAGAATTCAAAAATATTACAAAGGTCCCGGCACGATAAAATAAACTAAAAGCAGCCCAATTAACTGGGCCTGCTAAGCAAGAAAAACAAATTAACCAAACTAATCCTCCGCTGGTTCCTCCACGATTCGGCACCATCCTTCGGAAGGTCCGGGATCGCTAGGTGCTACCTCCACATGCATGCCACGGCTCCCCTCCTGAAGGCCCGAATGCTGGCCGGCTTTTTCCGAGCTCAGACCCACCGGACGGGTGCATTCTTCCTCCGTTTGGGCCTCCTCGCGGAAGACCACAGTGACTAAAGCCGTGATTCGTGGGCGGTTGAGAGAGAAATTAAAGGAAAATTGCGCAGTGCACGTCGTGGGAGAAGGTGAACTAGCGGTGGGGAAGCGAGGAGCAGGGGAATCCATACGGTGGCCAGATCCTACAACCCGACCCCACCCACTCCTAGTATTTGGATATCGACCTGCGTAATAATCACTGGACTGGCCGAAAGTCGACTTTGTTGAGGGGATGGAGGGAGCCTGCAGGGGTTGACCTCTAGTGCTCCCCTTGCGGCAACGCATCCTATGACGCATGTGAGGCATGGGTGCAGTCTCAGGCGCAGTGGGCACAAGAGGAGATGGAGAAGCAGAATTCCAATTAACAGAGGAAGACAAACAGAGACAGAACCGAGAGAAATGTAGATATGCTGCAAGGTCTAGGTAGCAGTTCAGCTGGCCACTTCTCCTTATCGTCACAGTTAGCAGGCAGTGTAATCCAGCAACCGGCTCGTCTGAAAAACCATAGCTAAAAGCCATTTTCTCGACCCGACTGCAATGCAATCAAAGGACGCCCGTCATAATTAATCTCTGATCATTAATAATGAGAGCCGAAGGCTGGATCATATTGGAGCGTGCGGAATCGCTAAGAGGAGTGGAGGTCCGATCTTGAACAGTGTTAAAAATTAATTAATGCGGATTTGATGTGAAAACTTAATTGAACAGCGTTAAATGTTAATGCGATTGATATGAAATCGCCATATCCATGTCCCATTGCCTTAAACGCCATCGAATGCACCCGCAGCCGGGAGCAGGGCAAGTTTTTATTGAGGACACGTGGCAGAAATTGATTGGAGCAGATCTTTGTTTGGGCCGCTCGCGCAGTGGAAATCCGGACCCGAAAAATATTAGGGCGAATTTGATAAGAAATTCGCATCACAACTCTCCCTCCGTACGCCAGCCCAACTTCAGACCCGAAAAAGATTAGGGCGGAATTCATTTGGTTTTCGCATCACAAAATTGGCCGACGTCAGCAGGCTATTTTGGAATGCGAATTTGGTTTGAATTATGGTTTATCGCCGTTTGAAGTCTGGCGGGCTCGACTTAAGAAAAATTTTGTTTGATCCCATCTTATAAAATTTGTGTTGGTTTTCTTTGATAATACACATATTTATAATAAATCATGGGAATACCACACTAAACATGTGGAAAAGTTATATAAATTATTGAGAACAATCATTTTTATGTAAAATATCCAAATGTGCTTTTGGGAAATAAGAATTCGAGTATTTGGTTCATATTGTTTTAAAGGAAGGAGTGAAGTTGGAGCCTCAAAAGATGCAAGCTATTACAAAATGACTTATTCCTAAGAAAATCAAGGTTCTTAGAAGATTTTTTAGACTTACATGATATTATTGATCATTTGTTAAGAATTATGCATGCATTTCAAGTCCACTCACATATCTCTTGAAGAAAATATCATTTATATGGAATGGTGAGGCTACTTTGGCATTCTCTCTTTTAATGGATGCCATGTCTTCTACACCAACATCGGTTGCACCTACTTTTGGTAAAACATTCATAGTAGAGTGTGAGGCACTAGGACAAGGAATTTACGTAGCATTAACACAATAAGGGATATCATTGGCTTTTAAAAGCAAGGAATTCAAAGAAAATATTTGGTGAAATCTACGTATGAAAAATAAATGGAAGAAATATTACATGCAATAAAAAATGGGGATAGCATATCATTGGGAGGTACTTTAAAGTCAAGATATACCATGATAGCATAAAGTATTTTTTGAAGCTATGGATTTCATTGGAAGATTAACAAAAATGAGGAGAAAAAATGCAAAGTTTTAATTTTGAGATAATCTACAAAAAGGGTAAGGAAAATTTAGTACATGATGCTCTTTCTAAAATAGAAGAGGCCTCACATTTATATCCAAATACATTTTCTATTACTAGGTGGCTAGAAGAAGCTTGCCATAATGGAAAAATGACAATAGTACTAAACAAAAACTAAAATTTATAAAGGATGGGATGAACTCTATGGAGCATTGGGAGTGAAAGAGAGATATAATTTGGTGCAAATGTAGAATATTTTTATGCACACAAGCATATTTGAATAAACAAATATTAAGGGATTCCCATGTCTCTTTGATGGTAGGACGCAGAGTTCCTTAAAACATCTCAAAGGATCAAAAAATATATTTTTGGAAGGAATGAAGAAAGATATTCAAAATTTTGTAAGAGAAGGTCAGGTTTGCATAATAAATAAAAGAGAGATAGTAAAATCTCTAGGGTTACTTCAACCATTCCACATACATGTTCAAAGACTAGAAGATATATCAATAGACTTTATTACAGGGTTACTGAAATATAAAGGTAAGTATTACATTTTTGTGGTCATTTATATAGACAAATTTTGTAGATTTTTTTTTGTAGAGCTCAAAGTACATAAACAACAAGCCAAGTGGCAGAAGTGTCCATGAAAGAAATTTATAGAATTTCTATGGTTTTCCCTAAATAATAGTAATAAAGAAACTTTGAAATAATTATTTAATATGAGTGAGAAACACTACTTCTGCCATGAGTCTTCAAATATCAACACAATCAAATTTATCAAACAAAATAGTTAACAAATGTTTTTAAGGTTATCTATAATGTTACTCTTTAGAAAAGCAACTTAGCATGCCAATAATAATCATTCCCTGCTCAATTTTGTTAATAGGTTTATTTTTGTGACGCATGATGCAAGTATTGTAAGACCAGCCAAGAATGTAGGAGGTTTTTTCTGTATGTTGTGGCTAGGAGGGTTCAAAACATTTGAGTTGTAACAGTCAGGTGTCAATACCATCTTGATCAGACATTGACCAGTTAGAGTTGTGAGTCAATGCTTCTGCTTAGTTGAATTATTATAATTAGACCTTTTGATTTCTAGAATGGTCCTCTCGCAGAACCAAGAGCCATATGTTGTATATAAATTGTACTCTCTGATGAATAAAAGTAGAGAGGAAGAGGAGAAAGTAGAGAGGGGATTTAATGTTCTGCAGTATCATCACTGCAGCTAATATTTCCAAGCTAGTTGCCATGAATTATTCTAACTTCTAATTAAAGAATTGTATAACTATGAGGCGATTGGGTACCTGATAATTCCATTCTTCTGTTTTGAATTCTCTAAATCTGTTGGCTAATCCCCAGGGACTCACCCCACCTATGGTGTTAGTCTATGTAGAGAACCTAAGTCATAAACACCGTTCAAATATAAAAATCCCGCTTAACAGACAAAATTGTTGTGCTTTCGGAACCCCACCCTGAGACTGGGACATGAGTTAACAAACAGTGATAAAGGAACCGCACTTGCACCCGTGGTCAAGCCCCGTGCCAAACCATGAGCGGAATCACAAAAGCGGGTTGCCCATATCAACGTTTTGGCAGAGTAGGTGTATTTCCGGTTCAGTGATTCCATAGAATGCACACGTGAGCAGTAAGGACTCTAAAACCACCTCCTGCGAACCCACGCCATCGCACTCAAAGCCCGACGTTGTGCCGAGCGAGAATACAAGAGCTTTGATTTTGGAGAAGGGCCATCTTACCTGCGGGTCGCATGCTGAACTTCCCGAGGTTAACTAAGGTGTGTGGAGGATAGCTGCACGATACGTAAAGCTTGATTATTGATATATAAATGGAGGTATAATATAAAATTGGAGTTAATTAAACCATTTAGATAATAACGTTATATAAGTCCGGAGCTATGGATTGCTAGAAGACTGGTGGTGAAATATAGAGCTGAAAGTTCATTACAAGTTATTTATTTAAAAGAAAAAGGGAGTATAAATACAAAGTGTTGAAAGTTAAACATTGGTTATAAGGCTTGAGATAAATATAAAGTCAGAATATAAATTAAAGTCCAACCATTGTGGATAGTATTTATTTATCAAATTCTACAATCTCTTATGAATTGATAAATAAACCCGAAGAAAGAAGAAGTCAACAAGAGACTGTGCTCGAGGAAAGAAACGGGTAAAAACCAAGGAAATGTTAATAATTTCCTTAGGGGTCCAATTTTGGCTTTGTTAAGTCACACGATGATCTCTTTCTTGGCATTACTTGTATTGAAGATCACTATTCTAGGAATAAGGAGTTATTTTCCAAAATAAAATCAACAACACATAATGCATCAAGGATATATTTCTATGTCATAAGTACATGTTCTACTTCAAATCATGTCTTGGAAGTGGCTGTTTTATTTCGGGAAATTATTCACTACTTGAATACAACAAAAGTCTTTTTTCATATTTTCACAATCCAATACATGTGAAAAGATAATGGTTTAAAACAACATAAATATTTGAAATTTTGCAAGAATTGTCCGGTACACTTTGAATATGAATTTAAGCCATGTATGATGTCAGTAGAGATCAAGTGTCATTTTGAATAGCAAATGTTTCACAAGAAATTACATGCTACCTATATTGCTGATTAAATGACAATATCACATCAACTATTTCCATAATAAAAGCAACTCTGTGGCTACAAGACTAAACAACTACAAATTCTAGATCTAACAAGACTCATTAACCAAATGTATTCCACAAGGCCAATAATATAAGGAAATAGAAAAGTGAGTTTGCAAACCAAAAATACCTCAGTAAACAATTCAATTTAGATATACCAAACCATCACCAAAAGGAAAAAGGAAGACTAACCTACTTGGCCCCAATATTTAATCAGTCCTTTCAATTCCACCAATAAAAGGCTAAACCATACATTGAGATACATTTCATTACACCTATTAAATACAAAATTCTGACTCAGCCATAACCCTTTCCTTATTGTTGTGAAAGCTTTATGACGCATTTTACTGTGGCTAGTCCACAGGTTTGTTGTACCACCTGCAACAAATATGTTTCCTTTCACTTAGCTAAATTATGCCTACCAATCTAAGACATTTAAGAGGGGGAAATAATACAACGTTAAAAAGAAAACCAGAAAGCAATACTCCAAAAATACCCTTAGCTACATGTCACACTATCATTAACTATTTCTTTGGGAGTAGTAAAACTATGCTTGCTCTCCAAGACAAATATTTTGCCCTTCGCCCCAAGTAAGAGGACTCATGACTGCATGTTTTTCACACGTCAGTAAGTATAAATTGACAATGCTTTCTGCAGTGTGCAATTTGATACAATTGCTATGCAAAAACAACCCTCCATGAAAAATAATAAATGAATAACATAACCACTGAGGGTGACAAGGAAAGATCCACCTCATAGTTTCACGGTAGCACCTTTCCTTTAACATAATTTTTCTCCGACTCCGTAATTTTGTGTCACCGAGCCATCCTTGTTGAAGTACAACTCCTTTCCATAGCTCTTGTATTAGTCTGCATTCTCTCTAATCTCGGTGAGTCCTCTCTCCGTTTTGAGCGATTAAAGGAAATGGGTGAAAAACTAAAGAGAAGACAATTGTCTGCCATAATTATCAAAGATTGCACCCCAGAACTTCTTCCCCTTTCCATTGTTACCCAATAGGTAGATGTATAAATTGTTGCCTACATCACAAAAGTAAAGAGGCTATCTTCTATGTCAATATAGAATTACAATATCTTCATATTAGCATGAACCTTAAAAAACATGACTTAATGCTAAAAACCACTTTAAGCTAGTAACAGAAAAACTAAACAAATATCGCAACTTTTGGCAAATCTCCTGAGCACAAGAGAAACAACCAAAGACAGTTGCAACCACAATCCTTGTAATGAATAAAATTTATTATATATTTGCATTAAGAGACAGAAAGAATCAATGACTAGTATTAAGTACAAGACAAAACAATCTTTAACTGTATATCTCTATGTCAGCACAAGCACATGCTAGAGGCTTTGCATATTTAATTTAAATTGACCTCAGTGGCTCATCTATAAATGCATCCAATGGGATATACATCAAATGCTCCTTATATCCCTCAAAAACAAAATTCCCCTACTACAAGAAAAATGCAGTATTGATGGATCACCGCACACCATCCCCAAATCTACTCAGAAATGGTGAAAGGAAACCCAGAAAAACTTCTCAAATATTCTTCAAGATGACTATATGGGTGGTTCTTATGAATCAACAAACCATTCGCAGCATACCTATCAATCAAACCATGAGTATTATGTGACAATATTCAAGTGTGCACCGAATTGGATTTCTCCTAAGCACAGAGAAACCTAAACTCTCACTGCATGAATGTGCACCACTGCAGAGATTTATATGCCAATTGGTACAAGTGGTAGACACTGCATGTTCTTAAACAACGAGGTGATGTAAGAATGACATGAGGGAAATACTTAAAAGCCCCAAACTGGAGAACTAAAGCTCTTACCACCAACTGTAGGATTGATAACTTTTACATGATGTAACCTATGAAATCGTAAATGGAGAAAACAAATCATATGGGCAGCAACCTATAACAATAAATCTGATCTATCCTGGGAGTGGCAATGGGAGAAATCATAGAAAGTGTATCAACAGAAAACACAAAGTTGCTATAACCAAATAGATGAAAAAACACATAAAAAAAACCTAGATAATAATCATGAACAAGCTTAATATTGAATTATGAACTGTAAAGGAACTTACAAAAATGTGACATTACTTCTAACTGTTTACTACAAAATTATCCTAGACATGACCTTGCTGACAAGTTGTTTTGCTCATGATGCAAGAGGATTTAAAATTTAATCGCCAAACAATCAAAATCCATCATTATCTATACAATAAATACAAGTAATTGATGTAGTATTTTTTACTCTCAAGGAGCATTCTTATGAGGTTACAGAACATACAAGTAAAATGTCAAAACATACTCAAATAAGTCTTCCTGCTTCAAGAAAAATTTATTTATTTATTGACCAACAGTTCTCCCACGATTTGAAAGAGTAGCAACTAAGTCAACAATGACTTTTTTGTTGCTACTGGATTGAGGGAGGTTTGCTCCAAGATTGTACCGCTCCAATAAATTATTCTCTACTAAATTGCATGTCCACGTACGTGGAAGCTCTTATGGCCCCCCCCCCCCCTCACACTCGCCCAATTCCCCATACCTATCCTTACTTCATTTTTACTTCTATGAGCATAAAAGTATTCAATAACTAATAAAAAAAAATTCAACAAAAAGTATGCAAGGAAACATTGTAATTAATGCTGACATAAAAATAGTATGATAAATGAGTTTTTTATATATTTTAAAAAAATCAAGTATGGTAACGTTTGTCTATAATACAATATTTTATATTATCAAATTTTCTTTTTCTTCTTCATATATTTCTAAAGCTCCACCATCATCATCATCATGCTCGCTTCCGTTTCGTGCCTTTTGACCCACATTGTCGACCTAGTTGTGTAGTCACGATGTCCTGTCTCATATCCATATTGGGTAAGAGAATGCACAAAAAATTGTATAATAAATTTTAATCATTATTTTAAATATCATTGAACTAGTTCTAATATTAATAAAAAAAAATTGCAATGAGATTATTATCTATAATTAAAGGCATTTCTCACCGCTTGACCTAGTTGCGGTAGATTCACTATGTCTAGTCTCATCCAATACTGGTACATCGCCTACAAAAACAGACATAATAATAAATTTTAATTGTCATTTTTGAATATCACGAACTAGTCTTGCAATATTAATAATAAAAAAATGTAATGAGATTATTTACTCCCGGGTGCACGCTGTTTCCGTTTTGGATCATGGCTCGTCTTCCTTCGTGTAAGATCTTATGTGAAACATTCTGCCATTTAAAAAAACGTTATAAGAATAAAATCATTCGGCATAATTAGAAAAATTATAAGTGGAAATTAGCCCGACTGCCGACCACCGATAGTAGCCTTGCTCGCCTCGGTCCCCACCAATGATCAGCAACGTGAGGATCATATACATCCTGCTCTAAAACTCGAAGTATTTGCCTCGTCGAGTGTCACTCTCGATTTAAACAAAGTTGTTAGACATTAAATTTATGGATGAAAACAAAATATATTAAAGGTTAATGTTTCTACCTTATCAGCATTCTCGGGATCTGGACCCACCGTGCTTCGCGACATTGAAACTACAGCTTTGATAGCCGAAATATAAGTTACATTTTTATCTTCCTTAGGTTTTTGTCTGGGTCATCACCTCTACATTACATATGATTGTGTATTTTTAATCATATTTGATGATTACAAAACGTTGGAAGGCGGTAATAATGACTATAAGATGTTTAGCTACTTAATTACACTTTATAGCCACTTCAAGCAGCCGCCTTAGCCTAGCTTGTGATGGCCCTTTTTCTCAATCCTAGCTTTGGTTGCCTTTGAGGTGTCGTGCAAACTATATCAACAAAATTGAAATGATATGACGTAGCACACTTTTATTTTAGACATAGAGAAAATTAAAGCTATTGAATTAAAGTTGTAATTTACCTCGATGTCCAGCTTGGCATTTTTCCTTCTTTTCTTTGCCTCTTTTCTCTTTTCCTATTGCGTGATGAGTGCTCTCCATTCACTTCTCTCGGAACTGCGTGAGGATGTCGTATCTAGGGTTAAAATTACAATTGCATCCCATAGGTGTCCTCGGTATATTTCAAATATTTTCCAACAATTCAGCCACCGTTCGTCAATGTGCCGACCTCAAAAGGGCTTCTAGATAATCTAGAAGTTCTTTTTTTCAGGCGAATTCTAGTACCCACCCCTGTGTATGGTTGGGCCAAAATTACTAATGCATGGCTCTCCCGTAACCAGAACTCATTGTTTCCTACACGTAAAAAAGAAGATATATTATCATTAATTTAAAATAAAAATCATGATAAATATGTTTCTAGATAAAGTACATGAAATAGTTAAAATATTAAATTCTACCTGGAGTTGTACATGTTTTATAGGGACACCTTCATCGTTCAATAACAACATGCCATTAATGGTCCCTATGGAGTCACATGTGTATGTCTTAGAAACGTAATAATGTAGTTGGCCATATTAGTTTCACTGGCTGCTTTTAAACACGTTTCAGTAGCTTGGATGGGTGTCCTGGCTTTGGAAGGTGTGTTTCTAATGGGCACCTAAAGGAGTAGGTTGCAAACAGGAGGTTTTTGGGAAAGACTGTCTTTAACTACTACCACCAACGGTTCATAAGTGCCAGAAAACGCGTTAAGGCTAAAAGAACTTTTTGTTAGTTTAGTCAATGTAAAAATTATAAAACTTGGTCCACTAAAATTCATCTCATGCACAAAAAAAATATCATTTTGAATTTTTATTATTACTCATATCTTCTAATGGCCTAAGATGTTTTATCCTCTGAGGTTTCCATGTTTGAGGTGCATCTAATAAAAAGGATACTCTGACTTACATCTGTGTCTTTTTTCAACAAGAACACTGAGATAGGGATGAAGAAAGCCCTTTCCTGGAAGAGGGAATCATCAAAGCACTATGAAGTTGTAAATTATATTTGAACAAAATTAATATTATTTCAATTATGTATTAACTAAAAATACCCAAGACAGAGCAATGTCATACCCTGGCATGTTCTTCCGCCGGCCTTTCCACATCATCCCGCCTCGGGGTTGTTCCCCAGACCGCTTCCGATCACCGCCACATTGCAATAAAATGAACAAAAACTGGAAACAATATCTAACTGAAAACACAAAAATGAAAATCTGAAACAATTTAATAAGATGTCAAGGAGTGATTGTGTCTCATGGCAAGACCCAGTTCGTGGAATTGGGGCCAACACAGAATCACAGTCTAGATCATGCTTGGGATATCACCCTACTCCTCGGAGGAGGAGAGTCTCAATTTTAGCGTGCACACACCACATGCACAGAGAAGGACCAATGTGTATCCTGATCCGCAATCTGTCTTTATCATCGACACGAGTACAACAGAATTGCATACTGTACATTCGGGGAGATAAGGCCAGGATATTAGACAAACAAATTTTAAAGCATTCCACTCAACACACATGCATGTGAATCACACAAATAGACAACAACCTACAATTATATTAAGCTCTTGGTCAAATCCACAGTTACATAGCTTTGCAATGGGCTTACAAATCTGATACATATGACTTGCAAAACTGAAATGTACATCAATAGAACCCTAGGAACTACAGAGACCTCATCCATAATCTGGGTTCCTGCTGCAGCATGCATTTCTTCTCCTTTGGTCGCTCTCCTCTCTCTGCTTTCTTCCGGGTGAAGGCTGTTTATTCACCTGCTGTCGCGACTATTAGTTCTTCTTATGTCCTTCTTCAGCTGCTTCTAGCTTTTCTCTGATTATCTGTGTGTTCCGCTTGCGTTCTTCTACTGTATCTTCTCCTTATCTGTACTTATGCATCTAGTTTCCTCCGCTATGTGCCTGTTCCTTCGCAACCTTGGTAGCTCCGCTGTTTGGTGTGGTTGTGACTTGGTTGCAGCTGCCAAGTGCCCTCGTTCCGCAACCCAAAAATCTGGCCGTTATTTCAAATTAAACGTTCAAAACAATGTTTTTCAAAACAAGGGCCCCAACAAGCCCTAACCACAGTTCCTTGACTCGTCCTCGAGTCAATCACAAATTACGGTTTCTACCTCCATTGCCTTGCTTGACCCCGTGCCCTGTTCGCCTTGTGTGCCTTCATCTTGTGCTCGTTCCTACTGTGCGCCTTCAGGCGGCTGTTCAAACAAGGGCCCCAACTCTGGAACCCTTCGGAACGTTGTAGCTCGAAGCTCAGTAAAAGCTGACACAGCTTGCTGCCACCCCTGGATGAGCGAGTCTGTTTCCTCAGCAAGCTTGGTGACAACAGCCTCCTCGATGGGCGTTGGGATAGCTCCGAACATTGTGTTGATCTAGGTCTCGGCTGCCGCTGCAAGCTGGTGTATGGTCCGGGCGCTAGATTGAAGGGGCGGCCGGAGCTCACGAATGACGCGTTTGGCCTCCACTGAGCAAACCTCTGTGTGTTGGAGCTGTGCCTCAAGGTCATCAGCCTGGGCGTATAATTGATCCAGCCTTGCAGGGTCCGTAGCCTCTTGAATTTCCCTTGAAACCTGCTGGAGTTGGGCTGAAATCGGCTATGTCTTGACGATGAGTGCCAGGGAGCATTCTTGAAGGCCCTTCAGGAGGTCACGAGCCTCTCGGGCCACAGAATGAAGTGTTTCCTACATCTGAGCTGCCTGGCCCTGCTTGGCGGTCACCTGGGCTAAATAGTCGACCTCGGGCTTGGGCGGCACGGGACGGGCCGCTAACGCTGCACGAAGCTCATGATTCTCCTGGTGTAATTCCTGAATGACAATCTGGATGTGGATAGCTTGCTCGGAGAGGCTGGTCGCAGCGATTTCGGGAGGCAACAAGGGATAATGAGGTTCTACAGATGGCCATAACTCGGAGAACATCTGGGTGACATTGGTGATCATTGCTTCCATCTGCTCTCGTGTTGTTCGGAGTTGGTCGCGCTATTCAGTAAGCGCGGAAATTTGGTTTTGCTGCTTGGCACACTGCTGCTGGAGTCCCAAATGTAATCGTTCGACCTGTTGGGCCGCCCTTTGAATCAGTAAGTATAGCTGAGCTAGATTCTCAGGCTGGAAGGTGGCGGTCCCAAAAGCCCCCTGCTCTGGCATTCGCTCCGGCAACGGTTGTCCACCGGCAACTGATCTATTGACATGCTCAGGAGGTGATAAGGGCGTGGCCTCTGGATGTGAAGAGTCAACCATATTTAGATCCAGGGGTGCTTGCTGATCAATGTGGGCCGGTTGTGGAGGTACAGTGGCTTTAGGTGGAACCTTAGCAAAATCAGACCCGGTGCGCAGCTGCTGTGTGAATATATCAGTGGGAGGAGGGTGGGGTTCGACCGCTGGGTCGGTCGGTGGTATGACTGTGGCAGCACCAGAGTCAACCTCAGCCCCGAAGTCCCCACCCATGAGGTCCTGGATAATGCGGTCGGACACCGTAGCCGAGGAATTAGACGGAGCGAATGAAGTGGCAGGTGGATGAACGGTGGATGGAGCAGTGGATAGTGTGGTGGGGGTGTATGGAAAGCGCATATTGATGAACTCGGATGGGTCAATGAGGGGTTCTTCGTTAATCAACACCCCTGTGCTTGGGGGCAGTGGTGGATCATCAGCAATGAGGTCCACCGCCAGATTTGCCTCGGTGGTGCGGGCCCTCTTAGCTTGAGGGGCCGCAGGTGGATCCCTAGGCCTGCTCATCTCACCCATCGGGGTCATGAGTGGATCAGCAGAGGTAAACAGGATAGTGGGGATGGGGGAGGTGAGCGGAGCAGTACGGGGGTGCGAAGTGGAGAAAGTGAGCTGAAATTCAGAAAATAAAGGAAACAGAGCAGCACCGCTAGAAATAACCTGAGCCACCACATTGAGATTTCGTACCTGGGTATTGAAGTGGCAGACGACGGGGATGAGCAGTTCAGGGATTTCTTGTGATGGCACTGCCACCTCCGTCTCGGCAGGCTGTTGCACTGGTGCCATCCTGTCAAAATTGTATCTGGGGAGCCCGTCCCGCATGTGCTTCGTGACCCCCAGCCATGAACAGACTTCACGATGGAAGGTAGCATCGTCCAACTGAAATTTCAGCGGCGTCATTCGGAAGGTTTCTGCCAGAACGCAAGTAGGTCAGAGGTAAGTATGCTTGTGACTTACCCCGAACCACACTTGCTCGCTATATTCTTCCAACAGGTTCCTGGGCACCCATTGCTGGCATGCCACCACATCCGCCATTAGCCGGTACCAAGACCGAAACGCATCTGCATTCACCAGTTTGGTACTGGGGTCATTTGAGACCTGCCATGGAGTGAATTTCATCGCGAGGGGCTGGCCCTCGGGGATCTTTGCTGGGAACCGGATGTGTGGAGTGTGCCATTTCCACATGGCAAAAGCAATAAGCAAGTAGCAATAAATAAAAGTAGTTGCGCGCTTATAATTCTCCTCGCACGCATCGAACAGCTCTTTTAACAAGAAGGAACACCAATTCAGTTTGGTGCCTTGGACACAATGCTCAGCAATGGAAATAGTATTAAGAGTGCATTCGCCCTTGGTGTAATGCCTCATTGTCTTGCTGGAAATGAGGTAAGAGGCGACTCGAATCTCAGGCTTGTTAATGAGGTCAATCTTGGCTCCCTTCCCCCCCCTGCGAGTGCCATATTTCGCATAGAGGTCCGCATCGCCCAAATTTCATGCGCGCTTGGAGGAGTTCTGGTAGGCCGTTGAGACGTTTGCGCCCAGCTTCAAAAGCCCTATGAGGAGATGAATGTCATCGACGTGAATGGGAATTTCCTTGGTCAGCCACAAGGACCCATTCTGAATTCAGCTGAGGAGGAAGTGTGTACACTGTAGAACCGGTCTTGTGGTACCAAAAACCGGAAGATTTCTCAAGTTCATCAGGGATGAGTGCTGAAGGCCCCTGAACTCTGGTGAAAGGTGGCTGGCAGGGTTGCCGGCCGTAGTGTAGTAGTGTTCCATGTATGCTTGCCGCTGGAGGGACGAAAATTCGGTAGCATTTGAGAGGTTGGCATCAATCAAGGCTGCATTATCATATTTTTCCACAAGGGACTCGGTCTTGTGAATCCGAGGGTCAAGCTCTAGTTCAATGATGGCTAGGATGGCCTTCGGAATTTTGGCCCGGCGCTGATAGACCTGTAGAATTTTTCTTGGACGCCTTTCCTGGTGCAGTGCGTTCTGAGAATTCAATGGCTCTGGTGCGGCTGCAATTGCTAATTCGAACGAGTCCAGCATTCTCGTGCTTTTGGTGTCCATGCAAGTTATGTCAGCACCTGGCACGAGTGGAGTTGATGAGACCCCTTAACGAGTTAATTCCTATTGGCATTCTTTCTGCGACAATCGTGCGATCGAGCGCATGCCAATGAGTGCTGTGACAGTTGTTGACGGTGGCATGGGGAAATGGGCGGACGCGACGGTTGAGGTTACTGCGGGTGATGGCCAAATGATGACAGCGCGGTTACTGCCAATTATGGTAATTAATGATGAAGATCTAGGCGATCCTACAGACTGACACAAGTGCATCGGTGGACTGAGCTGGACTAACGTGGAGACTGGTACAGATCCTACAGGGATGACACGCTGGACAGGCGCTGCCCCGACCACAGTCGGTTGCGGTGCGGCCCCCGCAACTGAGCGGTTATTGACACACTACCTATGAATAGAGAATACCTCCTACGCTCATCCCGGTTGCGGGAGAGTTATTCAACTATGTTACGCTACGGGTGCTCTCGGGTGCGAGAGTTATTGATGAGAAATGAAAGGTACTTACTCCTGGTAGGGTTTCAGGCGTGCGCCATTCACCCACCCAGGAAGAACCGTACCTTCTAGCTGTGCCAACCGAATGGCTCCAGAATCGCGAATCTGGATAACGAAGTAAGGTCTCAACCAGTGCATCTGTAGCTTTCCTGGGAACTTCTGGAACCTGCTGTCGTATAAAAGAACTTTTCCACCAACCTGAAAGATTTTGTGCTTAATGTGGCAGTCATGCCACGCTTTGCGCAGGTCCTTCTGAACCTTCTGGTGGAATTCGGCCAGGAATCGGCCCTCATCCAGTTCCTGTAACTCATGGAGGCGCTCTTGGAGTGAGGCCTCTTCCAAAAACTGAAGAGACGTGGTGATCAACAAACTTGGTACAATAAACTTGGCGGGGATCATAGCCTCCCAGCCATACACAAGCTGGAACGACATTTGATTGGTCAAGAACTTCACCGTAGTCCGATAGGCCCACAATGCAGCTGGCAAGCACTCATCCCAATCATCGCACTGGGCATTGTAGATCTTAGTCAAGCCTTTCTCAAGAATCTTGTTGAATGCTTCAATAGTACCATTAGCCTGCGGATGGTACGGGCTACTTTTGTGATGCTGAACCATGAAGGTGTCCAGCAGTGACTTGACCGTGGCATTAATAAAGTGCGTACCCTGATCACTGGTTAAACTTCGTGGGCATCCAAATCGACAAATAATGTGCTCAAAAATGAATTGGGCGGCTGTATCCGCCGTGCAATCGCGTACCACCGCTGCCTCAGCCCATGTGGTAAGGTAATCGGTGGCGGTAATGATGTACCGAGCCTTGGAGTGTCTGGCAACCGGGGCTATGGGACCTACGAAATCGACAACCCACTTCTCTAACGCCCACAACACATGCACTGGGTGTAGTGGAAGCTCGTCCCAGTGAGAGGGCCTTCCCGTCCGCTGGGAGACGTCGCATCACTTCACATAGGCCTTACAATCGGTATGTACTGTCGGCCACCACAGGCCAACTTGGAGCACCTTTCTTGCGGTGGGTTTCGCACCCACATGCCCTCTCGCAACACCGCTGTGACATTCCCACATTACCGCTTCCCATTCATGGTCAAGGATGCATCTGCATAAAACCTCATCGAGGCCCAGTTTGTATAGCTGCCCCGCGATCAGTTGGTAGTCGGCGGCACGGACGACCAAGTGCCATTTCTAGAGCGGGGTGTAATCCTGAGGGCATTGCCCCGTGGTCAGATAAGCGGCAATGTCTGACAAGTAATCTGGGACAGCTTCAACATGGAAAAGGTCAGCATCCGGCAGTCGATCATCGAGGGAGCCGTCGTTCTCCCCCGTCTCCACCCTGGATAAGTGATCGGGCCCGACATTCAACCTCCTAGGCTTGACGATTACTTCGAACATGAATTCTTGAAATAGCAAAAGCCAACGACAAATCTGTCCTTCCAGAACAGGCTTATTGACCAGGTACTTCAGAGCAGAGTGGTACATGAAAAAATTGAATTGGCCCCCTAGAAGATAGTGGCGGAACTTTTGAAGAGAGTAGACCATCGCCAACGCCTCCCTCTCGGTCGTGGTGTAATTCTTCTCTGCATTAGATAGTTTTCATCTGGCGAAGTAGACCAGGTGGTCAACTATTGTATTGCCGGGTTGCGCCAAGACAGCCCCAAGGGAAATACTGGAAGTGTCGATATGCACATAGAACTGCTTATCCCAATCTGGATGAACTAGAATAGGCGCCGTCGATAGATTTTCCTTGAGGGTGTCCAGGGCCACCCGACACTCCTCCGTCCACTGAAAGACTTCAGAATTCCACAGGATTTTTTCTAACAGAGCAGTGATCCTGGCATAGTTTCGGATGAACCTCCTGCAATATCCTGTGTGCCCGAGTAATGCCCGCAACTGTTTCACCGTTTTGGGGGCTTCCATGTGTACGATCACCACAACCTTGGCGGGGTCGACGCAGACCCCTTGCTTGCATACCACATGTCCCAACAATGTGGCAAGGAACAGATCCGCAACTCATTCTCATCAGTGATTATATTGCATAGATAGAATCACATACGCAACAGCATTCAGAGAGCATACAGATATTAAGCAAATGAAATTTTAAAGCATCTCAACCAACACACATGCATGTGAATCACACAAATAGACAACAACCTGCAATTATATTAATCTCTTGGCCAAATCCACAGTTACATAGCTTTTCAATGGGCTTACAAATCTGATTCATATGCCTTGCAAAACAGGAATGTACATCAATAGAACCCTAGGAACTACAGAGACCTCATCCATAATCTGGGTTCCTGCTATAGCATGCGTTTCTTCTCCTTCGATCGCTCTCCTCTCTCTGCTTTCTTCCGGGTGACGGCTATTTATTCACCCATTATCGCGACTGTTAGTTCTTCTTATGTCCTTCTTCAGCTGCTTCTAGCTTTTCTCTGGTTATCTGTGTGTTCCTCTTGCGTTCTTCTGCTGTATCTTCTCCTTATCTGTACTTATGCATCTAGTTTCCTCCGCTATGTGCCTGTTCCTTCGCAACCTTGGTAGCTCCGTTGTTTGGTGTGGTTGCGACTTGGTTGTGGCTGCCAAGTGCCCTCATTCTGCAACCCCAAAATCTAGCCATTATTTCAAATTAAATGTTCAAAACAAGGGCCCCAACAAATACACTTTCCGACATTCAAGAGTGCGTTGATCACTTGGGAGCAGAGTTATCATTGTTCCAGGAATATCCACGTGGCTAGTTGTTATGAAGGTAAATCCTCTCTACAGACAGAGACGATCCCTCTAGCCCTAGGGTGGGTCTAGTAACGAAAGGACAAACTAGAGTGTAGGTTCCTAGTTATTGAATGAAATAGACGAGGTAGATCCACCTACCTAAAGTCCAATGCTATCGTCGTGGCTATTGTAGTGGTGGCCTCTCGATTCCTATCTTGGCAAGTTATGATCCTTTCGCCACGATCGTCGGATACCTACACAAGATCAACAAACAAGAGTAGCATACGAAACAAAAATATCATTCATAACTACTAACCGAGCCTAGGAGGGTTAAGCATATTACATCAATAGAACACATCAACACAACATGGGAACCGAGACAATAGTTATACATATGTATTCATAGAAGAAATACTTACAACCAAGCCTTGACGTCGTAGCCTCCTTCGACGGGGGTTCAATTGAAGGAAATCTCAACAAATGTTAGGGAATTTGGTCGTGATGCAAGCACAAGCTCTCTCAAGAAGGAACTCTTCCTTTATATATTTCCTAGCAAAGAAAATGGAAATTTCTCCCGAGTGTTTCTACTATATTATCTTCGAGCTCAGCTAGCAAATCAATGGAAGATGGATGTATTTATAGAGGAAGAGGAGTAGGTTGGGATTCCTACTATGGTGGAAAGGAGGCCTTATCTCATGTGAGGTTTCCCCAAAAGGTGGAAACAAGAGGCCAAAGGAGGAGAGATCGTGGTTATTTAGTCTAACCACTCCCTATGACTCATCCATGAAGTTGTTATGATCGAAAATTTGCCTCTATTTTAAAAAAAATTCCATCAAACAGATTGGCGTGGGCAAATAACCGAGACAAGAGTTCAGACGAGTGCGGGGGCTAGTGTTAATCCACCTCATGGGCGCGAGGGCATAACGGGCTACCGCGCTAAGGGAAAAAACAGGTGCTTTTAGTGATCCGTTCGATGAAATGGTCAACGGAAAGGAGTGTTTTCCTCATGGAAAGGGATGAAATGATGGTATTTTCAAGGCATGGAACTTTATTTTGATCATCGAAATGACCCTCCAATGTGCAGGGGGTGGGGATTGCAGGGACGAGTGACAAAATGTTGTGTAACAAATGCCCCCTAAAGCATGAGGTCCGAGAGAGAGTAAGGGGTGAAATTCTTTATGAGAATGCATTCAAACCAAAGACCGCTATATGAAGACCTACAATTACAAGTGCAACGAGATATCTATCGAGACATGAACATGTGGTATGGGCGCATCCATCCATATTATAGTACATATAAATTGAGATATATGGTATGGACACATCCATCCAACAAGAAGGATAAATAAATAGACACAGGGTATGGTCATAGCCATCTAATCAAAGGAGTCATGTAATAAAGTCATGATAAACCATAATATCCCACGACTGGATCATATCGAGACAAGACCCGGGGTCTTGTGCTCCATCTCGACACGAACAAGTACAAATTAAAGCATGCGAATATGTGAGCTAAAGTCAAACATGCAAAAAAATTCACTTTATTACCATCCAATGATGGAAGTTGTTAGCAAGTGTGAGAGAAACCACCAATAATGACAATGGCTCTCAAGGTAGAATAGGTACAATCCATGGAATGTGAACAGTGAGCTATCGTTGAACACCCGAAGAATCACTTGATCGAAGGCCAATGATGTGGACCTATTGTAGAATGCGAAGAGCCCGCCATTGAGGCATGCGGGCTCCAAGGTACCGCAGTAGGGAGTCTCTAGATCAACTTCTGGATAATGAGACTTTGAAGTAGACAAGAAGTGACCCTGGTCGAAGGAGGGCCATAATGTTTCCCACATCATCGACATGAGACACGGGAATATGATGAAAGTGAATCGGGACCAACATAGAATCGAGAGGAGGTTGAAAATTGTAGAGGAAAAAACTTCTCTTGAACATATCAGCGACACGAATGCGGATCGCGTATTTGACATCATGAGATCCGAGGTCATCCCTCTAGCCCTAGGGTGGGTCTAGTAACAAAAGGACAAACTAGTGTGTAGGTTCCTAATTATTGAAAGAAATAGACGAGGTAGATCCACCTACCCGAAGTCCAATGCTATCATCGTGGATGTTATAGTGGTGGCCTCTAAATTCCTATCTTTGAAAGCTACGATCCTTTCGCCACGATGCTAGATACCTGCACAAGATCAAATAAAAAAGAGCGACATACGAAGCAACAATATCATTCATAACTACTAACCGGTCAAGGAGGGTTAAGCGCATTACATCAATAGAACACATCAACACAACATGGCAACTAAACAATAGTTATACATATGTATTCATAGAAGAAAGAGTTACAACCAAGCCTTGACATCACATCCTCCTTCAACGGGGTTCATTTTAAGTGTGTCTCGAAATTTTTTAGGGAATTCGAGACGGGATGCAATCACAAGCTCTCTAAACAAGGAACTCTTCCTTTATATCTTTCCTAGCAAAGAAAATGGAAATCTCTCCAACGTTTCTGCTATATTATCTTCGGTTCAGCCTAGCACATCAATGGAAGATGGTTGTATTTATAGAGGGAGAAGAGGAGGTTGGGATTCATACTATGGTGGAAATGAGGCCTTATATCATGGGAGGTTTCCCCAAAAGGTGGAAACAAGAGTCCAAAGGAGGAAGAGTTTGTGGTTATTCGATCGAACCTCCCTATGACTCGTCCACGAAGATGTTATGATCTAAAATTCGCCTCTATTTATCCATAAATAGATTGGCATGGGCAACTAACTAAGACGAGCACCAGCGGCATGGGGGACAGGATGTCATCCGCCTCATCAACGTGAGGGCATAACGGGCTACCCGCGCCAAGGCAAAAAACAGGTGCTTTTGGTGGTCCGTTCAGAAATGGTCAACAAAAGGAATGTTGTCCTCATGTCACAGGATGTAATGATGGTATTTTTCAAGGCATGACACTTTATTTTGATCATAGAAATGAGCCTCCAATGTGCGGGATGGGGATTTTAGGGACAATGACAAAATGTTGTGTAACAAATGCCCCCCTAAAGCATGAGGTCCGAGAGAGAGGAAGGGGTGAAATTATTTATGAGAATGCGTTCAAACCAAAAACCATTGTTAGAAGACTCTGTAATTACAAGTGCAACGAGATATCTACGAGACATGAACATGTGGTATGGGCGCAACCATCCATAATAGAGTACATATAAATTGAGATCCATGGTATGGACGCAACCATCCAACGCAGTAAGGATCAATAAATAGACTCGGGTATGGTCGCGACCATCCAATCAAAGGAGTCATGTAATAAATTCATGATAAACCATATTATCCCTCGGCTGGATCATATCGAGACAAGACCCATGGTCTTGTGCTCCATCTCGACCCGAAAAAGTACAAATTCAAGCATGCGAATATGTGAGTCGAAGTTGAACATGCAAGAAAGTCACTTGATTACCGACAATGATGAAAGTTGTTAACAAGTGCCGGAGAAACAACCAATAATGACAATGGCTCTCAAGGTAAAGCAGATACAATCCATAGAATGTGAACAAGTGATTCGGCATCAAACACCCACATAATCACTCGATCGAAGTCTAATGATGTGGACCTATCGTTGATTGCGAAGAACCTCGCCATTGAGGCATGCATGCTCCAAAGGTACTGGTAGGGAGTCTCTAGATCAACTTCCTAGATAATGAGTTGAAGTTGACAAGAAGTGACTCGGTCGAAGGAGGGCCATAATGTTTCCCACATCATCGACATGAGACAGGAGGAATATGATGAAAGTGAATCGGGACCAACATAGAATTAGAGGGAGGTTGAAAAAATGCGAGAGGCAAAACTTCTCTTTAACATATTAGTGACACGACTCTAGATCCGCGGTATTTAACATCACGGGATCGCGAGGTCATGGTGACATGGAAAAGATCGGATGAGAGGTCAAAATAGATTACCCAAACCCATGAAGGAAAAAAAATGACGAAATGAGATGTCTCCAACCCGACACGAATGCGTACGAGTGTCATGTTCAAGAGCGACATACTCGCCAACATAACTACTAAGCTCGGTTCAATTTCCCCCCACCATTTCACGAGTGAGTACCCCAATTATTTTTTTAAAAACAAGCATGAGCAGGATAGCATATGCCTATGTTGTAAGTTTTTCCTTCGGACAAATCCAACCTAGTAAATTTTACGAGCCTTAGGAAGGAGGAACTTGATTAACATCATGGCGACGATGTCCGATGTCATCGAGTTTAACGATTCTAACAAAGGGAAAAAATCGACATATTTTTCATGTTTAGATAGTTTGAAAAAGAAGCGGAAAAAGAAAAATCCATCATGTCCCTTTTTCATAAGTAGTCTCTTAGATCCGAAAAGGTAGAAAACAATATATGAAATAACCTCTTAGTCATGATAGGCTAAGGTATTCCTTTTCGTAAGTAATGTATCCTAGCCCTGAAAAAGGGCTAAACATATACTCGGGTAGATATCATTTCGCAACCATTTAACGAGTTCAAAATGACAAGAGTCTCAACAATCTTTTCGTTTTAGAGAGTTAGAAAAGAGGTGAAAGATGACTCCACCTGGAGGAATGATTGGTATAAAGGGTAGCAAGCGGCTCCAGTTGATGGTGGAGCTGCTCGTAACGAGTAAAGGTTAAGGGGGTCGGCTAACAAGACCACTCATTGCACTGGTTCCTCGAGAATGAGTAAAATAATCAAGTGAAGGCATATGATCAGCCAAGCAGACGGTAACGATGGAATGAGAAATCCAAGGCTCATCTAGTAAAATAGGCTCACAAAATCGTAATCACTGAGAGGTAAAATAATAATTTTTCATTTTTTACACAAGCTTGAAATTAGGAAACTCTACTTGGGATTGGTTTCATTGTTACACAAGATTGAAATCAAGAAAACTCCCGCTTTAAAAAATATTTTCATGCCCCCAGACATGGTGACTCAATTCGAAGTACATGCCCCCCAAGCTTTATTCCATTCGCTAGAGTAGACTACTGAGTTACTGACGAGGTGGATGGAGTGAAGATTTAATCATGAGATCAAGTGAAAGACTTGATCGGGATTTTACGAGATCTGAAAAAACATTTGAGTTGAATAGGAATGTGTTTCATTTTTTTTAATGAGTTTGACATAATAAAAGAACTATCCTCATGACCAACTTGTTTCATTTTTCGGGGAGCTTGACACAAGGAAAGGAACTATGCTCAGGAGAGCTTGTTTCATTTTTTAAGGAGCTTGATACAAGAAAATGAACTTTGATCCGAATGATTTGTTTCATTTTTTTAAGGAGCTTGACACAAGAAAACGAACTATGCTTTGATGACAACTCATCATGTCGAATAAGAAGTCATGGCTTCCAAGATATTATCATCCGATGGAACGAAAACATCCGGAAGTCAAGACCCATTACCCCAAAGACACGATGCACAACGAAACTATCACTAAATGCGGGCATGGGATAAAGGTAGCCACATAATTAACCCGCGGCGAGGAAGATACAAGCGCAGATAAAAATGCTGGAAGAGATGATGGCGGAGCTATCGCCACATCGGGACCAAATAATGAAATATGATTAATGGTGACAATCTAACCTTTGTGTGGAAAAAAGTCACACGAAATATGGAAGAGACAAGCGCACCCATGGCATAAGCATAGTCGCGCCCCAAGAGTAAATTTAAATCCAAGGGGCTTGGAACAACCATCACGTATATATAGGCGGTTTCCCTCCCAAAGTAATAGGCAACTTCGGAAGGATCCCTAACGGTTGATTGGTTATTACGTTAAATGCCAACGGATTCTATGTAACGGCACAAGCGGTGGAGAACTAAAAGCTTGCCAAGTAGTTGAAGGTAGAACACTAATAGACATGCCTTTGTATATAATTGTGTTGGGTATGACCACATGGGAGGCCCGTACCATGATCTCAAAATGCACATAAGAAGGGAGGCGGTATCTCGCAAATCAACTCCAATCGAAGGAAGTGACCAAACTACTTAGAGGGGGTACTATTGAACTAATATGGTCATCCCCCGGTGTTATCGAGCAAGAGAAGCATCCTTCGGGACCTCCATCATGGGAGAAGAAGGAGCGACTTCTTGAACTAGAGGGATGGGAGAATCTTTCTCCAAGTCCGAGGAATATGAAGAAACAAGAAGAACGTGAGGGGTATGTGAGTCACTCTTGATGGAAAAGACCGATGAACCATAGGCGAGTGGCTAGATCGATCGATTCCTCAACTAATGGTTGGTTGGGAATGGATTCGTTAGTTTTAATTTCCGAGGGAGCGGGATCGACCAAAGATGAATCTTGATCAATCATTGGATCAACTAGCGAGAGGACTCAAAGAAAGCTTCTTGTAACCAACTAGAAGGTAGGGTGCAAAAATAGTAGGGGTTTTCCAACACTCTCATGGCTTCATCCATGTATGGAAAAAGGTGAATGGGATGATGCCCTTCACACAACTTACAAGTATTTGTAATCTTACCATGTTTCTTATGAGTCTTATCATGGATATTCGAAGATGTGCCACCAATATGACTTCCGGAAGCCAAAGGCAACGACGGATGGCCATAGGAACATACCTCGACCACCTTGGGGATGCCGAGGCAATCTCAAAGGAAGTGGTCACCTTTAAAAAATAATGCAAGGGAATTTGAATTTCCGTGGAAGGTGGTATGGATTATCAATGGAAAGTGTCTTAGGAATAATAGTCGCTAGACATTAGCCTCTCGCTTATACGACTTCTTCTTCTTCTTCTTAGCCACTTGGTTACCGGAATCCAGGGCTTTCACTAGGGCGAAGTAGAAGAGGAGGATGAAGAAATAGGAAACTATGGGGATAGGTCCACCTTAGAATCAACATGATTTTATTCGGGTGGTGGGGATGGTTATACGATGGGTGGAACACTCGAGACCACCCAAAGTAAAAAAATAACCATACGAGCAAACCAACAATTAACCTAGGAAGGGACAAAGTTGTGATATAAGGAGCACCAACATTCTCAAACGAAGGAAAAGGACTGGGATTCCCTCCAGGAGGATTCCTTGGTTGGTAAAACTGGAAATGTTTCCATTGGAAACAACACGTAAAACAAAACGCTAAGGAAGTTAACTTTAACCGAGAATATTTCATGGGCGAGTTAATAGTTTAAGACATTGAAACAAAACTACGTCTTTTCATATTTTAAGAGTCGAGAAATAAGAAAAAGATGACTTTATCACTTTCGAGTTGGAAATGAGTGTGAAAGGACAAGCGCTTGATGATATCTTCACTTTTTTAAGGAGTCACGAATAGAAGCGAAAATGACTACTTAGGTAATCTAAGTAAGAGGGTGTACCAAGTTTCCATGAACTTCCATTTACACCTTGGTGATCAAATGAAAGAGAAATGACCAAGGAATTTCTACACGTGTAGGTAGTCTCCCCGAATGATATGTTCGGTGTATCACGTATCATGAGGCTGACAAAATCGACTTCCTATGGTAAAGGATTTGAACCTATAGAGGTCTCCCTTTAAATACTTGATGGTACGGGGAGCACAAGTACGTACTAGCGATGTTTAAATCCAAAAAGGCGAGCAGACGACTACTAGGTTTTAAGACACCGAAACCCATCTCTAGCCTAGACAACTAAAATTTTTGCGTTAGGTTCCAATATTTCCTTAGGTTAATTCAATTGATTTTAAAGTTGATCTTGAATTATGTTTCAATTTCGAGGCCTTATCAAATGTCGATCGCAAATTTCTTAAATGCAAGCTATATGCAAATGAACACTATTTTTCATTCAATTAATGCTAATTAAGAGAAGGATAGAGATCTTTTAGATAATAGAAACCAATGAAATCAAGCGAATAAATCCGCTAATGCATTTAATTCAATCAAGTGAAAAAAATTGAAAAACTTTTTCCTAGTCTATCAAGCACTAGTTATGCAAAATAATTTTCCTTTTCATCCAAATGAAAGAATGCAAAATGTTTATTTTTCAATGAAGTGAAGTACACAATGCACTAATTAAACATAAAAAAACAGAAAAAAACACTACTTTGAGGATTGTGAATGTAAATAGATAAAGCTGACTAATTCGATGAAAGCAACAAAAACACAAAGATGCACTCAAACCAATGGTGCATTCTTCCAATCAAAGAGAAAGATTTGAAATGATCAAAACAAGCAATGTGATCTATGCTTGGAGCAGCAAGAATAAAAATAAAATGAAACCCGAAATGATCATTCAACCAAAAAAAACACTTAAATGATCAAAAGGGACTAAACACGATTGATCAAGAGATGTGTTTGACAAGAAACAAAAGACTTGACTTCCAATCAAAAGGCTCGGTGAGCTAAGACACTTAGGAACCCTAAGGCCATTAACCGCATCGATAAGTAAACATACTTACAATTGAGAAGAACAAGCCTATGACAGGTCAAAAACAATCTCAACAAAACAATTGCAAATCAGAAATCCACCCAGAGGCAAGCATAACCGACCAAAAGACTCAAAAGGAAGGTCAAACCAAACCCTACGGGATTCAACAACTCGTAAGGCGATAATCTATGCCAAACGAGGGGTTGGCGCAAGTGTAACACAAGCAACATGTGCCAATCGACGTGAATGTTCAAGAAAAAAACGCGTCAAGCCGGATATCTATGGGAGAATGGGAAATATAATGAGCGAGAGGTCAAACTTGACACTGCGGAGTTGAATAAGAGGACTCTAAACAAGCAAACAGACCAAAAAATATAAAAAAACAAGAAAAATTACCAAATTCGACTTGACAAGGGAAAAAAAAACTCAAGCCGATCCCTAGTGGAGTCGCCAATTTGTTATGAAGGTAAATCCTCTCTCGTAGATAGAGACGATCCCTCTAGCCCTAGGGTGGGTCTAGTAACAAAAGGAAAAACTAGAGTGTAGGGTTCCTAATTCTGAATGAAACAGGATGAGGTAGATCCACCTACTACAAGTCTAATGTCATGTCGTCGTGGTCGTTGTAGTTGTGGCCTCTCGATTCTGTCTTGGTAAGTTATGATCATTTTTTCCACAATGCTCGGATACCTACACAAGATCAAAAAAATAAGAGCAACATATGAAGCAACAATCTCATTCATAACTACTAACCGGTTAAGGAGGGTTAATCATATTACATCAATAGAACACATCAACGCAACATGGGAACACGAAAATAGTTATACATATGTATTCATAGAATAAAGAGTTACGACCAAGCCTTGATGTCGTAGCCTCCTTCGACGGGGGGTTCGCTTGAAGCATGTCTCGACAAATGTCAAGAAATTCGGACGGGATGCAAGCACACGCTCTCTCAACAAGGAAATCTTCCTTTTTGTCTTTCCTAGAAAAGCAAATGGAAATCTCTCCATTGTTTCCCTATATTATCTTCGGTTCAGCTAGCACATCAATGGAAGATGGTTGTATTTATAAAGGGAGAGGAGGAGGTTTGGATTCGTATTATGGTGGAAAGGAGGCCTTATCTCATGGGAGGTTTCCCCAAAAATTTGGAAACAATAGGCCAAAGGAGGAAGGTCATGGTTATTCATTCGAACCACTCCCTATGACTCATCCACGAAGTTGTTATGATCAAAACTTCGCCTCTATTTTTAAAAAAAATTCCATAAACAGATTGGCGTGGGAAGCTAACTAAGACAAAGCACCGAGCTTACGTGAGGGCCAGTGTTAACACGCCTCATCGGTGCAAGGGCATAATGGGCTACCCACGCCATGGCAAAAAACAAGTGCTTTTGGTGGTCTTTTTCGGGAAGTGGTCAACACAAGGAATGTTGTCCTCATGGAAAGGGATGCGATGATGGTATTTGCAAGGCATAAAAATTTATTTTGATCATATAAATGAGCCTCCAATGTGTGGGATGGGGATTACAAGGACAATGACACAATGTTGTGTAACACTAGTGCCTTATGAAGAGTCCACATGTGTCAAAATTCAAATCAAAGTGTCCATCTAACACTTATAAACTTGGGAACATTTCTTGCCTATTATTAGAAATTCATTCACTGGGAAAATAGCATCGGTTTCCTTATAAATTGAGCACGAGATCCTAGTGCTAGGGAAGGAAGAATTTTGGTAAAGAAATGTTGTTGGAATCTCATTTGAGAGAGTGAAAGTATTGCTATGTTTCTAGTGTGATTTTTTGATGTGATGAGGTCTGGGAAGAAGCTAGAGTTGGTGGCATCAAATTGATCATTGGTTGTAACCTCCCCCTTCTACTCTTTAATAAATATTGTTGTTCATTTTCGCATATATGTATCTCTTTATGTTTCTATTTCTCATGCAATGGATCCTTGAATGATATAGATGTTTCACATCTAATAGATTTGAGTGATTAAGCTAAGTAGATATATGTATATGCATGTTGTTTTTTGTTCTTTGTTTATGTTTGTAGGAATCAATCCAATGATCGAAGTTGGATTGAGCATGATAGCAACAACGAAAGAAGGAGAAGAAGAAGAGCTTGGATCACAAGTAGGTTCTTCTATAATTCTATGTATCTCGCTTATTTTAGAGAAAGTGATAGCAAAGTCTTTCCTCTATTGTTCTAAATGCCTAGCACCACACTTAGGGAATTTGATTTATCCCTAGAATCACAATTTTGCATAACAAATTGGCGACTACGTTGGGGAGCATCCTTTCATTCCTAGTATTTTTTCCTCCGTAATCCTCATCGAGTAGCATCTAATTTCATTTATTATACTTTTGAATGAAAGAATTGCATTAGAGGTGTGTTCCGTAGCTTGAATTTTCAACCAATGTTGCGCCCAACGCATCTGTTGAGTCAAGACACAATGTGCTTTGCAGTGCATTGTCTCCCACTTAGGGGTGCAATGCAACACATTGTATCCCCTTAGAGACTATGTTTCCCCCTTAGCCAACCAAATTCCATTCAAATTTGTCATTGCTATCATTCTCAACCATTTTTTTATTATATTCTCAACTCATCCCGATACCTCTTAGAGACCGATGAAACTTACACGATTCTTACTCCTTTGAAAAGTAAATTTGTTCAATGTCTCTTTAGTGTTTTTCTTTATCATTGGAAAATCAAATTCAAAGTATTTTATTTCTTGCATTAGATCTAATTTTTTTTCGTAAACGAAATTGTCATTTCATTCTTCGTCTATAGGAAAAATTGTAGTTCCATTCTTCATTTTTTCCTAAAATAGAAATTGTTGTTAAATTCCTCGTTTCTCAAAGAAGAAAACACTTGTTTTATTGATTTGATGCATATAGTTTCCTTTCTTGCATTCACATTAAAGGAGCTGAAAATAAAAACATGCATCTACATATAGTAAATTGTGTGTTTTGCATAGGAACAAGTTAGGAAAGTTGCATTTTAGTTTGTGATCTTTGTTGTTTACTCTAAAATTGATTGCTCTTGCCCCTTAGTAGCTAGGATTTTCATTGAAAAAGATAAAATTAAAAAAATTTTTCTTATCATTTTTAGTTTGCATTTTTTAGGAATTTCCATCATATCATGCAAAGTGAAGCTCAAATACAAAATTTATAAACAGGGATCAACATAAAATTTACATTAATTTACCTAAGAAAACATTGGAACCATAACAATAACATTTAGAAGGTCTAGGCTAGAGACGTGTTCGATGTCGTTAAACATAGTAGTCGCCGTTAACTTGTCACGACACGTTCCGAGTGTGATACCTCACTCCACGTTTGTAAGTATATTGGAGCTCACCCATGTACCTTCCAAGATATAGGGAAGTGTTCTAGTATGAAAAGTATAAGGGGGTGGTCTTATCGTGTCGATTTGCATTAGACAATGCTAATACGGACTTGGGCCTCCACGTATCTTCTCGGTATATTTGGGAGGAAAAATTTAGGTTTCTAATCATCCATATTGAACCGAGTTGGCCACCTTGTAACTTGTGAAACACCAAACACAACATTCAGGGGACATTGTCTACCTATACTTCTTGGTTTGTCGGGAGGTATTCTACGAGTTCACAATTACTTGGTACCTATAATTACCCTTTTATTTTGTTTATTTGTTTCTGGTCATAAAATAAATTATCCATCATGGAAGAAGAAAATTCCTTTCCCCCGTCATTTGTGTATAATAGCACCGAAACCACCTTTACCACCGAAGACATTTACTGGGTTAGCGAAGGCAAAATCATTCTACCGAAACTAGTACTATTAGTACCTTTGGTGCGATGTCATCCTCACATATGCTAGAGTCGGCTTAAGTCGTTTCTACAAATCCTGGTTCATCAAATGTTGTCAAGACGGAGTCCTCATAGCTACTTATGGTCACGATACATCCAATAAGTGAGACCATACCTCCCGAACCCAACGTTTTTCAACCGGAAGTTGATCCGGATCCCGTCACTTTTTTTCCATAACGTCCGAATCTTGAAGTCGAACGACTGGAATTTGTTATTGTATCGGTCGCTCCATAATATATTGTAGCCATTGAGTCTCCCATATCGTGTAGTCAACCTCCCCGAAATATACTTCGGGCCCGATGGTGAAATCCTTCCACCTCGGTTTAATTTCAATTCAATAAATACCACAAGATAGAACACCTTTAACTCCAACTCATTTTGGGGAGAAGATTTACCTGTACAAGTCTTTTCCTCAATCACCTTCCTTTTCTTTTGTTGATCCCTGCTTTCACTTCAAGTTCTCGTAGATCCTATAGGGTATACATTTGGTCGAATAACCATGCCCGAGCCAACATCTTCGGGTCGAACCATCTATTCCAAGTTGCAACAACACTCGCTCTTGGTACCTCGTCGATATTCACTACCTCACCTCGCAGTCACATCTATATGGTGGCCCTTCAGTCACACCTAGTTACCAATATTTATCCGGAACCTTCTCTCATGCATCCTCAAACTCATGGACTTCACCAATGTCATCGTTTATGAGGAAAATTTTAAGGATGGAAAATTATCTTGAAGTTTAAAAAACATTAGCGAATCTCACTAGCCCCCTAATATGAAAATTATAAAATTTGTATTGATATATTTGTAAAATTATGAAAATTTATAATGGTTTATATATAGTCTCTATATAATGTTGGTGAATTTTAAGGTAAAATATTTTTATATTGTAAAAATTGAATGAATAATTTTTTATAAAAAAATGGAAATTGGCGAATATTTTTTGTAGAAAAAATGTTGGAAAATTAGCCCACCTACAAATATTAGCCCCTAAAATTTTTGATGATCATATGGTATTCTAACTGGTAGATCTATAGTGAGTACTGAACAACTTTATCCTTTATATACATCATCGTGGGCAATATCAAGTCTGGTCCATCCGGGTATATTCCATCTAGTACAATTTCAACTGGATTTCCGCATTTGGAGAAAAATATTTACCATCTTATTATACTTTGCTCATGCTTTCGGGGGGAAACCCTATGGTCACCCATTTTGATAGTACTCCATCGTTATTTTGTCATCCTAATGTCAGAATGAATTTTTTTTAGTGGCAACCCACTCTATCCATCCAACCACAAACGATTGTACAGATCATATCAACCGGTTCACCCCGTTGCACCTACATCTAATCCACTTGTTAATACATCCTTACCCCCTCGTTACAAGCTCAAACTGTTGTACCTCAACTTTCTTATGCGGGTCCTTTAACCCAATACCCCAAATTATTTGGCTCTTAGACTCCAACTCCTTTCACTTTGGTTTGCAACAACCACTTGTATCCAGAATTATTTATTCACAAGTTGGATTACCATATTATGGGATTTCGAAGCCACAACCAGGGTTATACGTATCCAAAACAAAAAATGAGCTATCCTATTTTTGGGTTATAATATTGGTGGACAGACTTTGGCAACCACAAGCACAAATGCCATAACCTTCATTTCAACAAGTAGCTTACCCAGTGTTTTGGTCAATAGAATCCTCAAGCATTTGCTTTTCAAAACAACCCCTATTCGCGTAATACAATGAATAGATTCCTTATGTCTGGTGCTCAAAGGCCAGAGTTCCCAAGAAATTACATCATACCCTAGCTATGCTCAACCTAAATTAAATTGACAGCTTTCCCTTTGTTTCAACTTTAGAGTTACCAGATTTAAACCGGCTTACCAATGATCCAATAAACTATGCTCCTTGCTGGCCGATGATACCTAATAAATTACCCTCGAATATTCCTAAGTTCAATGGAAACCCTAGGGAAGACCCATCGACACATGTTATGACTTATCATTTGTGGTTTTCATATAAGTCCCTAAATTATGACTCGTTTGACTCTGTCTTTTCTAGCCTAAGCTCACCGGTTCGATCACAAAATGGTACATTGAGTTACCAAGAGCTTCATTTGATAATTTCACCACCCTAGCTACTCGTATTTTTGACCCATTTCCAATTACCCATATGATATGAAACTGAACGGAAATCTTGACTAATTTTAATAGACTAATGCTACTCACAATTATGATCATATTCATGAGTGGCATCATCATTGTAGAATGGTTAAGACATTTGTTCTCGATAAACTCCTTGTTGAGTGGTTCATTAAGTCCCCGTTACCATATATAACCGAGGATGTGGCTAAGGTTGGAATCGTCACTGAAGAGTGGGTGATTGCTCATGCCCGTATTTATACTTGATTTATACTCAATCTCGCATGCTCTACGAGAAAATTTCCAACACGTCGCAATCTAATTTTATTGTTCCTCCTCCATCAAAGGACTCTCATACGGAGACTGTATGATCGGTAATGCAATAAAAAATCACCCTACTGCATGTGATCCTGTGCCTTCTTCTGAATTCCATGCCATGTCATCTAATAAAGGCAAAGGTGAAAAGCAACCCTGAAGTAAGAAAAATGGGAAATCAAAGAAAAAAGAAAACTTCTACCGTGCAGAATGATCATCCGATCAATCTCCCGGAAATCAAAAAACCCTCGTCACCCTTGTATAGTCCGTAATGAGGAGAAATTTGTTTGAGACTATCCTCACCACGCCGAAGTATCAAAATTGGTTAAGACCTCGCATGCATCCGCGAGTGTTGATGAGATCCATTTCCGAATTCGGACACAAATTTTGTTGCTATGGATCTAGCTTCTAGTTCCCAAGTGCTTATGATGTCGTCACGTAAGCCACCAACTAATGTTTTGGTGTTAACACGTAATAAATATTAGGGTAGTCGGGCTACCGATCAACCTACTACCTTGACCATGAATCCTTCCAGGGGAATCGATACCACCAACTGCTATTCTTGAATTGACAATAAAGCCACCAAAGGGAGTTGTTCACAAATCGACATTTAATCCTCGAGCCCGAGTTTCTCAAAATTATAATATAGTTGAAGATTTGGCTCAGGAACCTTCAGCTATGTCAGCACTTGAGGTGCTTCAAAATTGTCCCTCCCAAAAGGAGGCTTTGTTGTCGGAAATTGGTGGAATCGATCCGAAAAATTCCAATCTTGAAGTCTTTAATCATATAGGCTATGTGTCTGCAATTACCAAACATAATTGACATTATCCATCGACGTAAATGTTCTCAATCACCTTGTTCATTGTAATATTATTGATGAGGGAGCATATACGTGTATTATGTCTCTAAATTGTTGGAAGTCACTTGGCTCGCCACGACTATCTCAATCGCCTATGACGTTGAAAGCTTTTGACGAAGTACATAGAAGCCGTGTGATATCATCAATAACCTCGCATGTTGAACTAGGGGAAAAAAATAGTAAATGTTGAAGTTGAGGTCATTGATGGACCCGTTGATTACAACATTTTTACTTGGAAGGCCATGGGTATTGTTTGGTCAATTTAGTGTGTCCTAAATTGCTACATTTAATTTGTCAATCCCGGATTCGTAAGCTGACGAAGTGTGGCGCACTATATGTGCAAGATAACCTATCTCTTATTTTTTTTGTCGGTTTTTGGATTTTTTGTGAAATTCTAAAAGACAAGTATGGAGACAAATATTCAAGACAACAATGTCTTTCTAATGATTTTCCAAACTTCAAAAGAATTTTAAAAACACATAATGACAAAATTAATTCTTCAAAGGAAATGAAATTAAAGAAAATGAAATTGCATCACTACTCTAGTCAAACAAACAATGAACTACTGATCATGAAACTCATTATTCTTCGTCTTGTTCAAACATAAAAGAAACTATGCTGAAAGAAATCCAAAAGTTGCAACAAAGTAAATCTAAATCAAATTACATCAACTTATCTTCTGATCCCTCATCATTAGTCCAAATCTATGATTTTCGGAGGTAACCATAAACAACTTGAGTAACTCCGATATCTAACTTGCGGAAAGTAAACTAATATCAAACTACACATTCATAATTCAATCCCTCACCATCGACTCCAATTGTGGCTTTCGGAGGTAAATCGAAGATGTCATGAGCAATTTAATATTTCTAACTTGCAGAAAGTAAACTAATATCAAACTACACATTCATAATTCAATCCCTCACCATCGATCCCAACTGTGGCTTTCGGAGGTAACTCGAAGATGTCATGAGCAATTTAATATATCTAACTTGCGAAAGTAAACTAATATCAAACTATACATTCATACTTCAATCCCTCACCATCAGTCCCAAATTTGTGGCTTTCGAGGTAACTTGAAAATGACATGAACAATTTGATATATCTAAATCTAACCTACTTTGAAACAAATGTGCAAGATTGAAATAAACAAAGCAAGATCTGAAATTAAACATAAACTAAGAAAAGTAAATTAGCAGCAGAACAATATTAATTCCATGTCATTAGTCAAAAAGTTATGCAAATGCCCGTGTCGCCTATTTATAACTCGAAACAAGAACACCGATCAGCTTAACAATAACATAAAACATGAAAGACAAGTAAAATGTAAAGCATGAAAGATTATAAACGAGAGATGAAGCATAAATACCATGAAAGATGCAATGTATAAACACATGAATGACTTATGGCACAATGAGCTTAAAGAAATAAAACAAGAACTATACAATAATGCACAAAACCTCAGCGTGTGCAGGGGCTCTCTACACCAGCCTTGGCAACAGTCTTCAAGTACGAATTACATTTGGAAACAGAGTCTTCTTATATATTAAAATACAGTCATAATAGAAAGGTGATATTACGGCATAGTGGCAACGTAATTACATTACAGAGCTATCTGGAAGCTAATGGAGACTAATAAAAAACTAACTGAGAGTAACTCATATGCGTATGCAAACGCATTATTTATAACAAAGGAAATATAACTAATTCCCTAAAGTTTATGCTGATAGAGAACACGTAAACCATTACGTCCAGAGATCTAGGATCATGGCCGCGTTGAGGAGTAAATCTATGAAGAGTGGATGTTTGAATTCGGCTTATGGAGCCATGAACGAGTGTTGATTTGTCTCCCGCAATTCGAAATGGCCATATAAATCTCCACGTGACGAGAAACAGAGTCCCTGTCACCGTGGGACTCTACGATTGACTTCCACTTGGCCACCTTTGACCGTAGCCTCCTTAGGTGAATTTGCTCGAGCCAATAGGACACGATCCATGTTCACATCATTTCCGACTTGCCCATGTGGCTCGTTTTACTCGAAGACACCCGTAACATAGAGTTTCACAAAATGGTCACGGAAAGTTGCAGAGCAGCCTACGGAAAGTGGCAAGATTCCGCATGACTAAATGAGCAAAATCTAAATCTAACAGCGAGACACAAAAATATAGTTAAAAACCATTTTAGATGCTCTTTTGCAATTAATATACAATGATATTGACAACTTGGGAGGTTCGAGTGAATGAAAAAGGTATAGGAAGATGTATAAGAACAATGCGTATTTAAGACTCAACATACCCCCCATTGTGAAGGTGTTGCATGTCCTCATGCAACCAAAATTTTGATAATCCTTCTTCGCTTCATATGCCTTGACACTTCAGCCAGTACATCCAGACCCTCTCCTCTTTTTCCTTGGTGCTCGCCAACATCCCGGGCTTCTTCATTAAGCATCTAAATTTGATATTAACTAGTGCTCGCTTAACTTCCGGCATTTCTTTTTCAATTTCTTGTTCTTCTTCTCGCCATATTCCCGGATGTAGCATGGTATTATCATGAATGATTTTGTCCAATTTGCTTTGTTCCTTCAATGTCTCATTTTCATTTTTAATGTGTTTATTTAAAAGCTCTAGCTCAAAGACTTCCCGTTTCAGTGATTGGACTAAATCATCCCCTGTACTGTGTGAGGCTGAATGGACGAAAGTACTGGGACTCGTAGATGATTTTTCTAAAGATTCTATATAATCATATACTTCTTGCTTCTTGGGGGTCTATATCGGGTGTCATTTTTATTGGGTTGTCCTCAAAATGTCGTGAAGGAGAGTTATCTTCAAAATCGGGCCGAGAAGGGCTCACACCAACATCTTGCCGAGAATGGGATGGACTATGTTCAATGTCCGATCGAGAATGAAATGAACCAGGGTTCACCAACTGACCGAGAGTGAGATGGACTATGGTCACTGGGGGACTGCTCGGATGTTTCTTCTCCCAAATCAATGAAATGGGGTCCTTTCATTTGTGTTTTCCTCAATTTCCCCTTAAGTCCGGAACTTCTTCTCACACACTGTGGACCACTGTCCTTTTGCTTTTGTTTTCCTTTCTCTGTCTTCTTGGCCATAGATGATCTGTTTTTGAAGATAAACTAATCTTTCGTATAACACTTGATGATCTTCTTCTTTGGAAGAAGGGGTTTGATGTATAGCCTCAATACGTTTTCTCTCTTTTGGTGTTATTGGCTTTTTTTACCCTTGGTTTCTTTCCTCTTCCTTTTTGACAACCTTTCTTCCCTATCAGCTTCTTTCAATTGTAGTAGTAGGAGTATTTTTGAATTTCATCATTTGTTCTCTTTCTCCTACTCCTTGTTGATGTGTTACCTTCAGGGAATTTCTTGAGTAGGAGTACTTTGAGTTTCATCATTTATTATTTTTCTCCTACTCCTTCTTGATGTGCTACCTTCAGAATTTCCCGAGGTTCCTCAAAGAAATTTCTAATCAAAAATTGTTCCCATGTGTCCTTCTTCTCCTTTAACTCTTTTTTCAATCAAAATTTTTACAAGACCGTGGTGATATAGATGTGGTTCTACATCTCCTAAATGTTTCCGAACGATCACGGACATCTTCTTCAAACTATTTAATAGAAAATATGGGAGATTGAGAGTTTGATTTTCTAGAAAATTCATCAACAACTGGGTATGGTACATATACATGGACCCAAAACGGCCTTCACGGGTAATGAATTTTTTGAACAACCGCGACAAAGCAGGCCCATTCCTCTTTCAAAGCATGAACAGAATTCCTCTTTTAAAAAATAGTTATGTCCATACCTTGGTTTCGTAAGATTATTCTCCAGAGCTTCATCACTAATGCTTTTATTCTTAAACCAACGCTCACCCTCTTGAGGAAGTTCCGTGGCGATTGCTATAGATGCCTCATTCACCGCAAACTTAAGGTCTCCAATTTCTACTTCCAGGGCCATTGAACGACCTTGCAAATGCTTTTGTCACTTCTTTATGATAGCCTCCGAACTTTTGGATAAAGCGTGACCCACTTTGCTTTCTTCAATATATCCCTTACTTGTGGATATCCCTCCATGAATTTAGGTCCTTCCGGTTACGCTCTTAGCAATTTACCCATCCTTCTTTCTCGCTCTTCAAAAAATTTTCCCTGCGTGAGGGTTCAATGGAAGTAGAACGGCCGAATGCACGAAATGAGCACAATGACCGTAGGTAGATATCGGAGAGTGGGTATATAGGGCTGTAGCGTAACGAGAACGAAATGGAGTGAGGCATAGCAAAGAGGGGTTTCGTGAGAACTAGCAGAGATACTAGCTCGTGAGATCAACGAGAACAATAGGAGGAGTATAATACATCCGACGGTGTTTTGAAATTTGGTGGCTGCAAAATAAATGTAAGCACGTTTAAACAACGGCTATGGATTTTATGCGGTGAAAGAGCCCGTGGTCAAATCAACTACGTCTCATTGTCACCGGTTGAATATCGGAGTATGAGTGAAGATCGAGGGTTTAATTATGGAACCGTTTGAGAATGAATGCGGGAGGATCATATGGAGATCGTGAAAGGGTTACGGAATTTGTCAATATAATCATTTCACATAATGGATGGAGCTTATGGTTTAGAACTATATAAAAATGTGTTTTCAATGCTATTTGAAATGAATTTTTTACTCATTCCTTGGAATCTTTGCCGTTTTCCTTGGTCTTCAATTAGTTGCTCTTCATTGGTATCTTGAATGCTCCATGTCTTCATTTTTGGTCCTCATACCGCATTTTTATTTCATGATTATGGAAATAACATCCGATCGTACAATCTTTTGAAAAGCAGAGTGGTAGTCGTGGAATCGATTCTGGCCGTGTAAAACTAGTGTCAACTACGTGAAACATATGTCACCAAGTGAGACCCGACTACGACTATTATTTGGGTGAATGGAAATGAACGTGATGACAAATGACTAGATGGAAATGGTCATCAAAAAGAATTTTATTGGTGAAAATGGAATGAAATAGATAAAATGAAGTGGAATGGAGTGAAATGAAGTGGAATGGAATGGAGTGGGTGGTCACAAAACTTGTGAAATGAAAGAGAGATGGAAAAATATAGAGTGTCGGGTGTTCTTGATTTTCACCCTATATTTTCCGTATAAGACTCGCCAATCAGCTGATTGGTTTTCGGGCTTATACAATTTTTAAACCGAAAAGAACAAAAGCTAGGGTCGGTGGAGAAGAAGAATTCTTCCGTACTGCACTGATTGCGTAATTTTCTTGAAACATTTTGAAAAAATCCTCTTTTGAGAGTGGCTTATGATAAACTTTCAATCTGTGATCATTCACAATAAGAGGAGTTTGAAACTCATCAATGGTCTTGATTCTTACCGCTCCATTGCTAAAGATCTTGTCAATCTCATATGGCCCAAGCCAATGAGTCTGAAATTTTCCTTGAAAATATTTAAACCTGGAATCAAATAACAATGCCCAATTTCCTTCTTGAAACTTCTTCTCTTTGATGTACTTGTCATGCCATTTAGCTCTTTGATATTGAAATAGATCAGTTCTTAAAATTGCTTCTTGTCCGATCTCATCTAGCTCATTTAACTCGCTCCATTCTATGCTTTTTGGGCTTCGATAAATTCATCCCCAACCGAACTCGCTATCTTGAAGGTCTTGACTTGGAACTCAATGGGGAGCAAGACTTCTTTCCCATAAACAAGTTCATAGGGAGAATGTCCTGTTGTATTTCTCCATGTAGTTCTATAGGCCCACAAGGCTTCGGGAAGCCTTTCTCGCCCAATCTCTTCTATGTAGATGAACAGCTTTGGTGATGATACTTTCAAGAACTTTGTTTGTGGACTCCACTTGACCATTTGCTTGCGGATGGTAAGGAGTAGATCTTCCGTGCTTGATTTTGTATTCTTCCATCAACTTCTCCACCAAGTTGGATGTGAATTGGATTCCTTGATCTCGTCACAATTTCTCTTGGAACACCAAAGCGAGTAAAAAATATCCTCATAAAGAAAATGAAAAACTCGAATTTTAAGTAGAAGATACTAATGCTTTGGCTTCTACCCATTTAGTAACATAATCGAGACAAACCAATATATACTTCTTTTGCTTAGATGGTGGATTAATAGGTCCAATGAAATCTAAAGCCCATTTTTTCAAAGGGTTCAATGAGTACTGTGTTTGCAATGGCATTTCATTTGAAAGGGTAGGTTTCCCTACTCTTTGGCGTACTGTCACACCTTTTGACATATTGTTTTTCATCTTTGAAGAGGGAAGGCCAATAATATCCTAAAGAGAGGATTTTATAGGCCGTCCTTTTGTCTGCAAAGTGTCCACCGCATGGTTCATCATGACATGCCTTAAGAATATCGTGCATTTCATCTTCCCACGACACATCTCTCGATCACAAGATCCGGCCCCTGTTTTAAACAATTCGTTAGAAATCCATGAATATTTTGAACTCTCCCGAATAATTTTTTCATTTTTCATTTGGAAATAAATGTGAAGGTAGTTTCCCGTAACCAAATAGTTAGCAATATATGCATACCAAGGAGTCTTAATAGTTACCGCAAACAAGTATTCATCAGGGAAACTTATCCTCTACAGGGGAGAATCTTCTTTAGTATTCTGAATCCTAGACAAGAAATCGCCCTATCGTATTTTGTTTTTTCCCGGTCTATCCAACACAAGAATATTGAATTCTTGCAAAAGTAAGAGCCATCTTGTCACTCTGCCATTAGTAACGAGGTTTGTTCATTAAATATCTAATTACGTAATGGTCAGTATGAATAAAAGTTTCATAGCCCGTTATGTAATGTCTAAACTTATTAATTGCATGAATAACAACTAAAAACTCTTTTTCGACTCACAAGTATAGTTCAACTCCATGGGAGTCAAATTTTTCATCGGTATAATAAATGGCATAAGGAACTAAATCTTTTTGACCCAACACAGACTCCTAGAGTCGTATCTCAAGCATCCAGTAGAAATATGGAAAGGGAGTTTCCGATTTGGTCCTCTCAAAATAGGTGCTTCAGATATTCTTGTTTTCAAAGTTTCAAAGGTCGATTGACAATCGGGATCCCATTTAAATTCACGAGTCTTTTGTAAGCAATTTGAAGAGTGGAGATGCTATTTTAGTGAAGTTTTCTATAAATCTTCTATAGTAACCAAGTAAATCCCTGTAAAAACTTCTAACATTTCTTTTTTCAATTTGGAATAGGTAACTTGGAGATGACTTCAACTTTTGATCTATCAACCTTAATCCCTTCTCCCGAAATATGATGTCCTAAAACAATCCCTTCAAGTAAACATCATAAAGCATTTTTCATGGCTTAATGAAAGGTTTGTTTCTTTACATCTTATAAGAAATTTTTCCAAATTTTCTAATGCCTCTTCAAATGAATTACCATAAACCGTAAAATCATCCATATAAACCTCTACACAATCATGGATTAGATCAGGGAAAAATTCCTAGTCATCGCTCTTTGGAATGTTGCGGGTGCATTACATAACCCAAAAGGAAGCACTCAGTAGGGCAAAATTTCCCCCATGGACAAGTAAATGTGGTCTTATCTTGATCTTCGGGTGCTACTCGAATTTGATTATAGCCACTAAAACCATCCAAAAATAAAAAGTACTTTTTACCTCGCTAATGTGTCTAATACTCGATCAATAAAAGGCAAAGGAAAGTGATCCTTCAAAGTTGCTTTGTTCAATTCCCCGTAATCAATGCACACCCTCCGTTTACCATTCTTTTTTAGGTACTATAACCAGAGGAGAAACCCATCGGCTTATCCGAAATTGGATAAATGAAGTTTACATTGAGTAGTTTTTGGAGCTCTTCTTTCACTATCTCCCTAAGATTTGGATTCGTCCTTCTTTGAGGTTGTCCGATTGATTTATTGTTTTCCTCAATATAGATATGATGGATGCAAGTCTTAGGATCAATACCTTTCATATCAATATACTCCCATGCAAATGCGGTAGAATTTTTTTTGCAAGATTTTGATTAGTTCTTTTTGTTGTGACTTTTCCAAATGTTTGTTGATATTCAATGTTTTTTCCTGGAAAAATCTCAATGGTATAACTACCAAACTCTTCCATAGAGTAAAGAGACATTTGTCTTGATGATAAATATTCTATGTCGGATTCAAACCGAAATTGTGTGGGGTCATATTCTAAAGATATCTCAAAATTTTCTAATGTGTTCGAAATTTGACTATCCTCACCGATTTCGTAAATGGTAAAGACGGGTTGTATAGTGTCCTCATCATCAACCCATTCATTTTCTCCTACTTCGTGATTGCTTTTGCTTGGGAGGATACAAATTGAATTTCTTTGTCGAATTACCATTAGAAATGTACATATCCCCGCATCTACAACTAATAAAAGCATCAGTCGTGGCTAGCCAAGGTCTTCCTAAGATAAGTGGGTGCCCTCCTAGATTACTCTTGGGAGTCAAGATCATAAAATCTACCGGATATTCCCAAGAATCTAAGGAGACTGAAATATCTTCTAATACACCATCTCGGTTTAATAATTGATCGATCCGCAAGTTGCGCAAAGCGGGTGTAAAAAAGAAGGTTAGGAAGTTTTAGTTGGTCCATAGTCTGTCTACTCATAATGTTAATAGTAGCCCCTAAGTCAATCAATGTGTTTGGAATTTCTATCCCATTTATATGTGTCTTGACAATTGGACATCCCTGGATCTACATACTTCTGCATGGTAATTTTTCCCATCATAATATCTGCAATTTTTCCTACCGGGTGGATTCTTCTTGTGTCTTTTAGTTTCCTTCCTAGTCTTTTGAAACTCAACTCCTTTATTGTTTTTGCTAGAATAGGAATCTCTCGAATGGCTTGTAACAAAGGAATCTTGATACAAACATTCTTCAATTCATCTAGAAAATCATAGTTAGGCAACAAGATTTTTTTTTCCACCCCCTTGTCAATTTGTAGTCTTTCGAGAAAAGGAGGTGTAGATGAAGATACGGAGTTGCTCAACTATAGGAGTTGTGGGTGTTAACTTTTCTTTTTCTTTTTGAATATTTGAGTTTTGAAGAGATTCTTCCTCGTAACCCTTATTGGTTTCAAGAGAGTCCTCCTTAGAGGTATCTTGCTCTTGAATATCTATAGAAGGTTTTTTCTAAAACTCTACCGGATTCGAGTTGTACATCGTTGAGAGGAACAATCATATAGGTAGGAAATTGTTGTCCTTCTACCATGTAAGTATTCTAAGGATTTTTTATTGTTAGGATTTGGCAATGGCTGAGCTGGAAGTTGATTTGTCTTTTGTTGGTATGGAAGCATGAGTTGAGGATTTGGATTTTGTTGAGAAGGTTGTTTTTGTGGAAATGGCAATGAAATTTGTGGATTTGGGTTTGGAAGTTGTGGAGCTTGTTGATTTTGAAAAGATGGAGGATATTGATAAAATTGAGCAAATCTCCCATAAGGATTTTGCATTCCTTGTACCCATGACTGATATGGATTTTGATGTTGGGGCCAAGGTTGTTGCCAAGGATTCCAATTTGGTGGGGTTTGAAGATTCATAGGGTTGTTAAACCCTTGAGTTTGTTGTCCCTCGCCAAGGTCATCTTGCAACAAAACAAGAGAGATTCTACTCGAATTTGGGTCTTCTTGAAAAACGAGCTTTGAGTCCAGGAATTGAAGGACAATCCTTGATCTCATGATTCTCTGAGAAAATCATACATGTTTCTACAACTTTTTGCATCCAAGGGACATTCCCTTAAAGCATGTTTCTTCCTACATTTTGGACAAAATATGGCTAGAGCATCCGTTTCGCTCGCTTGTTTTGGATTTTAAGGGTGTCTAGTTGTTCACTAAGGCTCCCTAAGATATCAGTTTTGAATTCATCAAGAATATTACCAATTTCTACCCTACTTACTCGATCCAGATCTGCAGATTTGTTAACCCTAATAAGAGAAGGATCCCTAGGCCCTTTTCCGTTTTAGATTTTCCTCTTGAGAGATGGACACATAGTTATGTTATGTCACGAAGTGGAAGTTGAGAAATGTCTCCTTTCCCCATCATGTTTAAAATATCTATCCATTCATCTCTAATGGCTTTTAATATGAGGGCTTTCAAGGTTTCATCATCTAAGTTGCTCATCTTTGCTCTTTTCAAGTTGTATTGAAATCTTTCAAGTAAGTCTTCCAAATTTTCATCTTCTTTTTTGCATCATTTTGAATACCTCATCCTTGTGATTGGTAGGCATACAATAGTCCAAGTATCTATCCAAAATTTTTTGTTTCATATCATTCCAAGTCCTAATAGATTGAGTGGCTAATCCCATGAACCATTTCAAAGAAGCTCCCTTCAATGTTGAAGGAAACGAGCTTTGAGTTTTTGAGAGTCTTCCATATAGTCATAAGTTCGACACACAACTTCAAACTCAAACAGAAATGTTTCAGGATCCTCACTTCGCAATCCATAAAAGTTAGGGAGGACAGATGGTGAGATATTTTTCATCGTTGTATGAGTTTCCTCATCAACTATAGGGAATCCAAACAAGTTGTCTCCTTCCCTATTTCTTTCATTATTTCCTTCACCATTTTTGTCTCCATTGTTTCCTCCTCTTCTACCTCTACCTCCAAATCCATCTATTATTTCCTTTGCCATGATAGTTTATTTAGAGTCCTTAAAGTCCTCTAGTTCTTCTATCAAGGGAGGATGAGAGGGAGTCTCTTCCTTTTCTAAATGAGATTTAGTAGGTGGTATAGGAGAATCCTCTAATCTACTGCTCCTTGAATTCAAAAAATCTTAAGGCTAGGGGTAGATGGTGGTGATTCTTGTCTATGCCTTGAAGAAGATGGAGTTGTGAAAATAGAACTCTTGGCTTTAGCTATAAACCTTCCCCTAGAATCTCTTGCTCTATGCATGTCATTTTTTATTTTTTTATTTTTTTTAAAAATTTGGGCTAATAATTCTCTTTCGATCTTCTAGGTCACACTAGGTGCAAGAAGAGAGCATACTTAAGAAATTACTAAACCAATAACTCTCTTTTCGATCCTCCGGATCACACTAGGTGCAAGAGGAGAGCATACTTCAAGAAGTTATCAAGTTTTCCCTTCTTTTATTATTTTGTAAGAAATTGGCTACCTAGTTACACTTCCCAAGCAATCGGCGCCTAAAATTTTTAGTCAATTTAGTGTGTCCTAAATTGCTACATTTAATTTGTCAATCCGGGATTCAGTAAGTCGATCGAAGTGTGGCGCACTATATGTGCAAGATAACCTATCTCTTACTTTTTTTGTCGTTTTTGGATTTTTTGTGTAATTCTAAAAAGACAAGTATGGAGACAAATATTCAAGACAACAATGTCTTTCTAATGATTTTCCAAACTTCAAAAGAATTTTAAAAAACACACAATGACAAAATTAATTCTTCAAAGGAAATGAAATTAAAGAAAATGAAATTGCATCACTACTCTAGTCAAACAAACAATGAACTACCGATCATGAAACTCATTATTCTTGCTCGTTGTTCAAACATAAAAGAAACTATGCCTGAAAGAAATCCAAAAAGTTGCAACAAAGTAAATCTAAATCAAATTACAACTTATCTTCTGATCCCTCATCATTAGTCCAAAGCTATGATTTTTGGAGGTAACCATAAACAACTTGAGTAACTCCGATATCTAACTTGCAGAAAGTAAACTAATATCAAACTACACATTCATAATTCAATCCCTCACCATTAGTCCAAATTTGTGGCTTTCGAGGTAATCGAAGATGTCATGAGCAATTTAATATTTCTAACTCGCGTAAAGTAAACTAATATCAAACTACACATTCATAATTCAATCCCTCACCATCAGTCCACATTGGCTTTTGAGGTAATCGAAGATGTCATGAGAAATTTAATATATCTAACTTGCAGAAAGTAAACTAATATCAAACTATACATTCATACTTCAATCCCTCACCATCGATCTAGTCGTGGCTTTTGAGGTAAACTCGAAAATGACATGAACAATTTGATATATCTAAATCTAACTATCGAAACAAATGTGCAAGACCGAAATAAACAAAGCAAGATCGAAATTAAAACGAAACTAAGAAAAGTAAATTAGCAAAGCAGAACAATATTAATTCCATGTCATTAGTCAAAAAAGTTATGCAAATGCCCTAGCTTCCTATTTATAACCTAAAACAAGAACACTGATCGGTTAACAATAACATAAAACATGAAATACATAAGTAAAATGTAAAGCATGAAAGATTATAAATAGAGATGAAGCATAAATACCATGAAATATGCAATGCATAAACATATGAATGAATTATGGCACAATGAGCTTAAAGAAATAAAACAAGAACTATACAATAATGCACAAAACCTCGAGCGTGTGCATGGGCCCTCTACACCCGCTCCTGGCAACGGTACTTCAAGTACGAATTACGTTTGGAAACGAGAGTCTTCTTATATATTAAAATACAGATCATAACGAAAGGTGATATTACGGCACGGTGGCAACGTAATTACATTACGAGCTATCCGGAAGCTAATGGAGACTAATAAAAAGCTAAATCGAGAGTAACGCATATGTGTATGCAAACGCATTATTTATAACAAAGGAAATATAACTAATTCCCTAAAGTTTATGCTCGATAGAGAACACGTAAACCATTACGTCCCGGCAGATCTAGGATCATGGCCGCGTTGAGGAGTAAATCTATGAAGAGTGGATGTTTGAATTCGGCTTATGGAGCCATGTACAGGTGTTGATTTGTCTCTCGCAATTCAGAAACGGCCATATAAATCTCCATGTGACGAGAACCCGGAGTCCTCGTCACCGTGGGACTCTATGGTTGACTTCCACTTGGCCACCTTTGATCGTAGCCTCCTTAGGTGAATTTGCTCGAGCCAATAGGACACGATCCATGTTCACATCATTTCCGACTTGCCCATGTGGCTCGTTTTACTCGAAGACACCCGTAACATAGAGTTTCACAAAATGGCTGCGTGAAAGTTGCAGCACTGCGGAAAGCGGAAAGATTCCGCAGCCTAAATGAGAAAAATCTAAATCAAACAAGTAGACACAAAAAATATAGTTAAAAACCATTTTAGATGCTCTTTTGCAATTAATATACAACGATATTGACAACTTGGGAGGTTCGGGTGAATGAAAAAGGTATAGGAAGATGTATAAGAACAATGCAGATTTAAGACTTAACGGTATATGCTATGATTTGAGATCGTCTCTACATAATTTATAATGATCGCCTTTCCACATAAAGGTGTCATCATAGTCATCAATCAAATTTCCTTATTTTCCTCCAGTTCCTAGGTAACTGGAAGCGTTAAGTTATTTCACGCAACCCAAATAGCACTTCAAAACATTGGTGTAGGACTCTTAAAGGAAACCACCCTCATGGGAACCTTTTCATTACTGCCACCTACAACTTTGGCAGAAATTGAAAACATAGAGACCTGCTACATGATATCTTCCACTCCATCTGGATTAAGGAATATTACGGGTGATTCTGAAGTTGTTATGTTCAATGAATTTCTGCTGCCCAACCCAATTAAGTTGGCATAGAAATCAATCTACATGGCTTGGGCGGTGAATCTGAAATCATCGTCGCTAGTCATTTGGTTTGATCATTCATTACATTTTGGTACTCCATATGATCCCTTTTCAACCACATTCTTGACAGATGAGAATATTGTGGAATCTATGATGCCAGAAGGAGAACCATGGGAAGATCATCATCATCACTCCCATCTTCAGGATTACGAAGAAGATAATATTATTGAGCTATACCACTCATCGATTAAAACATTATTTTTGAATTATTTTCCCATTAATGCAATTGAATCCGAGAAAAATTTATCAAATATTGAAGAAACCATTTCTATCAATATTTTGACCAAACCCAGCGTTGTGGAAAAAATTCATGTTGGCATGTCTTGTTCTCCATTAGAACTCAAAACATATCGCTCTCTCTTTTGTGAATTTAGTGATGTATTTGCTTGGTCTTACGAGGAAATTCTAGGCATAGATACTAGTATTGTTGAACACACTATTAATATGTACCCTGATGTCAAACTGGTACGTCAATGCCTTCATCCTGTTCATCCAAAGAAGGCCTTTGCCATTAAAGAAAAATTTGAGAAACTTTTGCGTGCTAGTTTTATTTACCCTGTTCCGCTAACTGAATAGGTTTCCAACATCATTCCTATTATGAAAAAACAAGGGACCATCAGAGTGTGTGTCGATTATCGAGATGTCAATCTTGCTTTTCCAAACACAACTATCCTACTCCCTTTATCAACCAGATTATTGATGATTGTGGTGGATTCAAAATATTGTCATTCATGGATGGATTTTCTGGCTACAATCAAATCAATATCCACCCAAAGGACCAATATAAGAAAACATTCATCTGTCCCTCGGGCACATTCGCTTATCGGAAACTCCTGTTTCGTTTAAAAGACGCTAGGGAAACTTTTCAAAAAGCCATGGATTATGCTTTCAATGAAATTAAGCACATTTTTCAACCCTATATAGACAATTTACCCGTGCATTCACGAAACTGGATTGATCACCCGATGCATTTGAATGCTATATTTTTACTTTATCGACACTCCAAAATACGCCTCAATCCACATAAATGTTTGTTTTGTGTTGGTTTTGGTCATTTTATAGGATTTTTCGTCTCAAAATAAGGAATTCGAATCGACCCATTGATGGTCTAGGCCATTTTTGATTTTCCTGTGCCATCAAATTTACTTCAGTTATAGAAACTTCAGGGAAAGGCTAACTTCCTAAGGAGGTTCATAACCAACTACGCCAAAATGGATAAAGGATTTACTCGGATCTTGAAGATGGGGATTCCCTCCCATTGGGATAAGCTTGTGCAAGATTCTTTTGATGTTGTCAAAGATACACTTGTCTGTGCGTCATTAATGTATCCCCCCAATTATCATAGTGATTATTTCTTATATATCGTCACGGTTAATACAACCATTTCTATGGTATTTGTCCAAGTAGAAAATGGGATATAACATCTGATATATTATTTGAGTTGTAATCTCAATGATACAGAAGTGAAGTACTCATACGTAGAAAAGCTTTCCTTGGTGGTTGTTCAAGCTATCCAAATATTTCGCCACTATATCCTATTCCGGAAGACCATTGTCATTTCGGATTGCAACCCCATGACTTACATCTTATCATGTAAATTTCTGGGGGGCAAGTAGTCAAAATGTATTGTCATTTTGTAGGAGTTTGATTTGGAATTCATCAAATCCAAGTCGAAGAAGTCCTTAGTTTTGGCTGAGCTTCTCTGCGACCTTCCCTTCGATATTACTGCTACTACATCGGAACCATCTATTCATGATGACTCTCTATTTATGATTGGATCATCTGATCCTTGGTATGGGGATTTTATCATTTATCTCCAGACCCAAAATTTTTGGCTTGATACCTATCGGTCTGACCAGCAACATATTTGATACCAAGCCAAAGATTATATATTCGTTGGCAATACACCTTATCATCATGGTGTCGATACAATTTTAAGAAGGTGCCTCACTCATGAGGAGGTCGAAAATGTTTTAAATGATTTGCGTGTTGAGGATTGTGGTGGACACTTGTCTGGATATGCTACCACACAAAAGATACTCCACGTCGGTTAAATTTTTTCTACCATATCGCGACTGCATCCTCGCGGTCTGAAGTTGTCATGCATGCCAGATATTTGGTCGTAAAATCCACAAACCACGAGCGCCAATGTATTATGTTATCTCTATGGGACCATTTAAAAAATGGGACATTGACTTCATGACCTGTAACCCTCGTTCATCTGGGGGGGCATGGTTATATTATGGTTGTAGTAGACTACTTTACCAAGTGGGTCGAAGCGTTGCCTACATTTAAAAACATGGGACAAATAGCTGCATTGTTTTTATTTAATCATGTCATTTCACAGTTTGGTGTTCCACATGCTATAGTCACAAATCATGGTTCTCATTTTTGCAATCATATGATGAATGAGTTGACCGCAAAATCAGGACTGTACCATGATAGTTCTACTCCTTACTATCCACAATCAAATGGACAAGTTGAGTTTATTAACAAGATTCTTAAGTGAATGCTTCAACGAATGATAGGAGTTCATAAACAAAATTGGCATTTGATCCTGCACTCTTCTTTGTGGGCATACCGAACCTCGGTGAGAAACACAACCGAATTTACCCCCTTTTAATTGGTGTATGACTTGGAAGTTATCTTTCCAATCCAATGTGAAATACCATCGTTAAAACTCACAATGGACTTGTTATTTGACACCTCTTCTGAAGAAGCATGTCTTTTTAACCTCATCCATATTAATGAAACACGTCGTGAAGCTACATTGGCCAACGAAGTGCATAAGAGACATATAAAGGCATAATACGACAAGCATTTCCAACCTCGCATCTTCTCAAAGGGTGACTTTGTCCTTATTTATGATCAGGAAGTTGCTGTAATAGGTACAAGGAAATTTGAGCCATTATGGCATGGCCCCTATATTGTCAAAAGATTTCTTGCTAAGGGTTCCTACAAGTTGGTAGATTACGATGGAATTCCATTGGCGCAGCCCTGAAATGGGTTGTATATGAAACGTTACTATGCTTAAACATGAGCATAGTAAACTATTTTATTATGTTGTATATATGTTTTTTATTTGTATTTACTATCTTAGTTTGTTTTTCTAGAGTTTTCTTGAAGTTAGTAATCCACTTTAAATTTCATCGTAGATGTCTGAATCTTTGGAACCATTCGTTGGGTATGCTGATGGCGCTAGTAGTAGTATGAAGAATCTATCCTCTGCAGTGTGAGCCATTTTCGCTCTGAACAACGACTTAGTGAGGTTTCAAGTGATTTGTATCGGTCGATCTACAAACAATATTGTTGAGTATAGCATGTTGATCGAACTTCTCTCTGATGCCATTTCATTTGGTATTAACTACATTGTCGTTAGGTTAGACTCACAACTTGTGGTATTGCAACTTACTAGAGTTTATACCGTAAAAAATCCAACACTGCTTCGTATGTTCCTAAGAGTTTGAGTTTTTGAAAGACACTTTGATTTAATTCAATATCAACACATTTCTAGAAACTTGAACACATTAACTTATTATTTAGAAAATTATGTTATAAACAGACATTTGCAGAACATGTAAAGATACATTCACATAATTGAATAGGATTACACAATAAAAATAGGAAAACACTAGAAAAAATAGATAGATAGTTATAGGTTCCTACAAAATTTGTGCCCAAGACACATTGGTCATCTGACCTCAAAATGTATGCAACATGTCAAAAGTAAACTAGTGGTGCTCATGATAACATGCTACTAATATAGCTATCCTACATAATAACCACATCCAAGGGTTAAGAACACCAATAGTATGGCGTTGCAGTCGCATGGGTAACTCTTAGATCAGGCAATCCAGAATCCCAAAGGTCAACCCATATATGTGTTGTTGTAGCTCAGCACGAGTTTTAGCCTGATATCCAAATCCTAAAGGACTACTCTCCCGAAAAACCTCTCTAATGGCTCATCCGCTCCCTTCTCTGCCTATCCCACTAGTCAAACTCGACCTACATCTGCATACATCAAAAATTTAGTTTAGTCTTGCGAAACATAAAAATACAAAAACATGTATAAACCTTAGAAAAAATAAAAAAACATGGTAAAAAAATTCTTACCAATTGCACCCCATTGAGCGCCTTCTAGTAAATCCAAATCTGGATCTCCTTGGAAGTTGAGACCTGCATATGCATAATTATCAATAGCATTTTTCGCCTGAACCAGGAGAGGAATGCAGTCGATAACATGATGGTTGATTGACCAGCATGTATATCCATCAGTTCAACCCATCTCTGCATCCTTGGATCTGTAGGGTTGGATATACCCAGCATTGCATGTTGAGGCTACATCAAAGCTATCTACTCTAAGGAAAAAGAATGAGGATCAAATCATAGTTGAAATTTTTCTTCCTTCCTCCTTTTGCCTTGCTCAGTTGTTCTTTCATTTGAGAGAGTACAACTTCAACCTATTTAAAAAATGTTGGTTCCAAGCACTCTAGTGCATACTGCATGTAAGATCAGTTTTCTACATGTAGTGTAGCGATACTAGCAAGCTTTGCGATCATGAATAATATGGTTCTCAATGGGAAGTCACGAACATCACGGATGTTTATTTTCCCATCCTTAATAGGTTGAGACCTTGGGTTGCAATACTGAAATATATAATCTCTCATCGTATCTCCTCCAAGATCAGACCCTAAAAGAGAAATGGGTAGGCATCTCCTTGATAATCCTATGAGAAAATAGATATCATCCACTAAATTTGGGACCACTTTGTCCCCAATATGAAATTCCTCTATCGTTGGATCCCATGAATGAATAAGGAACTTCTATAGTTCCTTTTGTTGCCTCATACCTTATAGCCTGAAGTATTTCAGCAACCCACCATCTCTGAGGGCTCTTACAGTACCCAAATCATTTAGGGAAATAATTTTTTGTTCCTCATGTTCTCTTTCCTTCCATTTAATCATCATTTTGGTCCGTTGAATCCCTGAAACAAAACCATAAGACTCATAAAGGCCCATTTCATGCAAAAAACTAGGAAAAATTTGGGCACATTGAAAAGAAAAAATATGTAAATTATGCGCAATGCAACCCTGTTCAAGGGAAAATGCATTGCAAGTGCACCTGGCCTTCAATTCCAGTGCACTACAACACACCTTTCAATATTCCAGGGTGTGTTTCCCTATGTGAAAAATAAATTTACCCTAAGGGGACCAAATCCCTAAAAAATTTCAATGAAATGAAACATAAAGACTACTGAAGGAAAGAAGAGGTTTATAGCTCCAACCTGGGAGGAAAACCATCCACAGAATTGATCGCAATCAACTGCTTAACTTTCGGTGCAAAAATAGGTTAAGAGATCCAAAATACAAATGGTAAAAATGAATAGTAAAACTCTTTTAATTAGTCATTTGATTAATTGTAAATCATATTTATTGTTGTGACTGTGGTTTTTATTCATATTTTTCCATGAAACAGGTATTTTTAATCCATTTGATTTTGTTCTAAACAGGTTTACAGATGACATAGAAAATTAGTCATGCACACTTATATAAGAATGATTTTACCACAAAGCATACTTTTATCCTTATTTTTCGAGCTTTTATAAAACGAAAAAGGAATTGAAGTGCACTTTTATCTCTTTTTCGAGCTTCGATAACAGTGAAAAAGGAACCCTTGGAGTATTATTTTAACTCTTTTCAGACTCCGATACTGTGAAATTATTTCTGAGCACTTGTCTTTTCGAGCTTGTAAAAGTAAATGAAATGGCATATACTCAATAGAAGTTTAACCCTTTTCTAGACTGAGATAGATTATTTACGAAAAAGGAAAACCTTAGTCAAACATGGCTAGGAGGTTCTCTCAGATATCATTTTACACTTTTTAGGATCTGAGCGACAAATTTACAGAAAAGGACTCATGGAGTTTTATTTTGTCCTCTTTTTCAAACTCTCTAAATATGAAAAAAGACTAGGTTGTCACTGTTGTTAGGCTCGTTAAAACATAAAATAACGACGGGCTTGTCGATCATGGCAAGAATCAAGTTTCATTTATCGCTAGACTCGTTAAATTCTTAAATAGCAATGCATATTCGCCTGAAGGGTTGACTTATAGATTAATAATATGTTATCCTCCTCAATATTGTTAAAAAATAAATAGGTACTAGTCAGCAAATGACCGGGGAAAATTTAGTAAAGTGAACAAAATTTTTATGGTAGTAGGTCACTCTTCAACATGACACTTCACTCCATCATTGTGACTTTTGGGTTGGGTAATCTTATTGAAGGTTCATTCATACGTATGGTTCATCATACCTTCACTTTGATATGTTGAAGAGAAGTCATCCAGTGAATACTCATCCTTCTGCAATACTCATAAACCTTCATTTACATGAAAATCATCCCTGAACATTGCTATATCAAGTCACATGTTGTCTCCAAAATTAGTAACTCATGTTTCATGAAAAAGTGGCTTCTTGTCAACATCAAATCATCATCAAGGAAGTTTACTTAGAAACATCATCTTCCAATGCCATGAGGTTTATTACAACATCAACAAGATCCTCGCTTCTGGACTTTTTACCAAAATATTTTGTTTGGTGTTCGACATCAAATCATCTATTCATGCCTTGCAAAATGTATTGCAGTACCTTGAGAGCCATTAAAATCCATGGTGTTTCTCTCACATTTGTCAACAACTCACATCATTGGCTAGTAATCAAATGATGTCTTACCATGTTCGACTACAAATCACATATTCGCATGGCTAGACTTGTACCTGAACGATCGAGTGAACGAGATAAGAAGACCCTAGATCTAGTTTCAGCCATTTGGGCTGTGATTTCAGGATTGTTGTACACATCATCTGTACAGTGACCTTATATACAGATCGTCATTTTAACATGGGCCTATATTTGTAGGCATGTCTGTATTGGGAAACATTCCAATGTAGACAACTTTATGCACTATGTACATGTTATTAGATAGTTTATGTGCTGAGAATGGGAATGCCTCCCTCAGCAACTCATGATCAAGATAAAAATATTATGATGTAATGTATTGTAATATTGATGCAGGTCACCACTCTGCTTCAATTCCAACTCATCACATCGTAAAGAATCTCATCCAAATATATTATTATTATTTTGACTTCATGCTTTAGGGGGCAACTGTTATAGGTCAATTTGGGAATCATCCCCCATGACCTAGTCAAACTATACATCATCCACAGGACCAATGAAATAGGGTCTATCATTCCCTTATATTTCAGTTGCTATATGCCCTAATAGAAGAAAAATTCATTCATGGCTTCTATTGTGAGAATTCCAAGGTTTGAAGTATATGTTATATCACTTATAGACTCACCAACGCAACCTCTAAAGGGACTAACTGCATTTCATATGCACATCCTCCATTCAAAGGTGCACTGCAATGCACTTCCTGACATTCAAGAGTGCATTGGTCACCTGGGAGTGAAATTATCATTGTTCCAAGAATACCCAAATGGCCACTACCTTCTAGAAGAGTCCATATGTGTCAAAATTTGAATCCAAGTGTCCATCTAACACCTTTGAACTTGGGAACATGTCTTGCCTATTATTAGAAAGTAATTCATTGAGAAACTACCATCAGTTTCCCTATAAATTGAGCACAGATCCTATTGGGGTTCCCATGTTTTGGCCGGATTGGCAAGACCAAAAGATGAGACAACATCAAACCACTTTCGGACCTCGGGATCTAGCCCTCTGGGCTGGAGAGATCTCTCTGTAAGAAAAGGTTTTATGTCTTTGAAGCTCAAAAGGTTGAGATATTAGGCTAGTTATAGGCAGGAATTTGTTTGATTGTTTGTTTGGTTTACGGTCATCGGGGAAAGAAGGGTTCAATGTAAGACAAGGATGAGAAAAGAGGATTTAGGCAAAGGAGGGATGATTCAGAGAAAATTCAATACCATTGGGTAATGGAGTCAGGAAAGGGTTTACTTGCTATTCAATGTGCAGGCTTTCAGTTGGGCTAGTCATCTAAAGCATTGGATCTTAAAGATGATAGTGTGGCATGAAATGGTAAGAGAGGAGGAAACAATAAAGATTTAGAACACAAAGTTAAAGACCTGAGATCAGAGAGAGACTTTGAACTCTCAATGCTTCAGCCTCCAGCTTGAGGGATCTTAGAAAGGTTCAATCAATTGAAAAGGATCCTAGTGAGATAGAAACAGGGTTCTAGACCTCCCAGTGTTCCCAATTCTTTCAATTAAATCCTAACAAGAACATCTAAGAATAGATTCATTTAATTCATACATCAGCTAGCAGGAAATAACATCCACTACACTAGTTAAATCAACTGAAATCAACTCTTAGATAACACATTTAGTAGAAAACATCAAAGGCAAGGAGAGCAGAAACATAGGGTACCTAACAAGGGTAAATCCTATGCCAGATTTCTGATGCGAGCCAGTAGAAATGAAATGAAACGGAATGTAAGTTAAACACAAATACAGAGATAGAAAAACATCACCGCTGCTTTAGATCAGGATCCAAATAAATGTGCTTGTCATATTAAAAAGCAACACCAGTCAAGTAAAACATTGCCAATAGCAGGATACTTTGTCAGAAAACATCTTCCTCAGCCTATCTTACAACTTTACACAAAGACTATGTCTCAAGAGAAACAACTTGCAATTCTCTGATAACTGATCAACAACCTTTACAATGAGTTTCTTCATGAATTTAATAGTGTAGAGAGCGAAGAGGTAGGTTAAAAACTAAATGCAACATTAAAACTCAGGAAAGGAAGAGGGTCGAAGCCCATTCTATTTAAATTCTGTGCATTTACCATGGCACTCTTTAGGTGAAAGAGTGGTCTTCTCCGAGAGTTCAAGTACATACGGTATGCCTCTAGTGTACTTTTCTGCAGCACTCACCTTAGTAATTACGGTGAATAAAAAAATTAAGTAAATGATGCTGGGAATTACGCATGCGCCCGAATCAAATGCTGCGAGAGGCAGCATGGGATTCTTGTCGAGGACGAGAAAAGTTTCTAATCTTCTCAGGAACACGGCATAGAATAAGAACTGTATGGGCGCATCATCCTTTATGGAAAGAATATTCTACTGATGTGAAAACCCTTTAGTATGATTTTCTGTGCCTTGGACCTTCTGATCGATCCTCGGGGTCTTCGAACTGGTACTTTGCCTCTAAACTGTTGAATTAAGGCTCAAAGATCTCTATTTTCATGCCTTAAACTCTGTGCTATTCCATTTCTGACTCTGTCGGTGAAATCTGCACTTTTAATGGCTTTGGGGAGGTTTTACAGAGTCCAAACCCTGTTCTTTTAATGCAAGTCCTGTCATGGTTCCTTCCCAGGCTTTCTTCGTGATCTTAACCTCTGAAAAATGGTCCTTTCTGCGTTTTTTCCACTGTAATAAAGGTTGTGAAATCATGGAGGCTTTCCCCCTCTAAAAACCCTGCAAAACATGAAAACCTGTTAAGAAAACCATGCATGGGGGTGGTGGATGCAATGGGGACGACGAGAGTGGCCGTGCAGACTGGTGAGATGGCGGAATAGTGCAGGATCCTGGTGGAAAATGCAGCATAACAGTGGAACATGGTCTGGTGAACGTGGGCGGAGCGCAGTCAATTTTTAATGCAAAATATTTGAAATTGACCTTTGAATGGAATATATAAAGGGACGGGCGACAATGCGACAAAAAACATGTGGACAGATGACGTGGCGGGACAGGGTTAATGGCGAGCACGCATTAAATCTAGACCGTCTGATCGCAGGAGGAGATCAACAGCTGAAAATGCGTCGGGGGGCGATGGACAGTGGGCCAGGGGTACGGATGCCTTAGGTTATCTTCTGCGCATATTCGGGGTGCAATGATCGTTGGATGGAGGGCTTCAGATCGGACGGTTGATATGGATATCGCGCCATGTTTTGCGCCGAATGATAATGCGCGATGGGTGGGCAGTTTTCAAATAGTGTTGTTTCCACGCGTCGTTTGATGAGTGGAATCGCTCCGAAATGAAATTACCACCCAACCTCCAAACGCGGTGCGATGGAAACTAGTGGTTTATGAACAGTGCACATTGTGTGGACCACCAGGCGGAGGGTGAAATACAGACCGTTGATCTACGGGTTGAATGAACGGTTGCGATGCGATGATCGGGGTGGTGGAAATTTGCACTGTAGACGCAGCGGGGGCGTGACAGCCATCCAATCTATATAGATCGACGGTTTAAAACGTGCCCGATATGGATTATGCGATAAGCGCCTTCCGCCATGGCGCGTGGTCTTGGCGCTCAGGTCACATGGTGGAACAGTTCAGGGGCTAGGGCCGAAAGGTGCTAGACCCACATGTATGGAAAACATGGTTTTTTGGCCCATTTTTAGTGAGATTCAAGGCCAGGGAAGGGTAACGGTAGAGGCAATAAGGGTTTTTAAAGGTTTGGAGAGGGGAAAGAAGGTGACTTAGAAGGTTTAAGGGGGATTTGGGGATGGTTTAGGAGATAAAATGGGGGACTTTAACAAAGGGGAAAAAGGGTTGAAAAACAGACATTTTGCAGGGATACAAGGGATAAATGTATGCCTTTTGGAGCACGGCTTTTGCAATCAGTGAGACTTTATAAAGGGAGTCAGTAGAGGGAATTTTATCAAAGGCAAAGGCATAGGAGACTTCAAGGATGATGTGTCTTCAGGGGAGATGCATTCCTTGAAGGCTCAAAAACAATTTAGCCCCCTACTTTGCTTTGTCAAAAATTTATAGGGGGGCTAACAGTGGCTCCACATGGGGATGGCTTCTTCTTGAAGGAGTCAAGAATTCAGAAAATGATCTTTGGTGTAGGCCAGATGCCTGCTGCTTGAGCCACCTTTCTTCTTTGATTTTCAACTGCCACAATTGTGAAGACATCAATTTAGCAGAAATTTTTTCCCAATCAATCTACCTACCCATTCTACAATCCTAGCATTTTTTCTTCTAGGGTGCATTTGAACTAGCAGACCCTTTACATCATTTATTTTTTTACAAACAAGAAAATAAACCTATTCTATTCTACCCTTATTGCTCCATGAGGCCAGATTAAACTGTTGGCCTCACATGTTTCTCTACCTAATCTAATATTGTTGGGATTAGACTGTCCAACAGATTTCTTCTCTACATTCTACGACAGAAATTTAAAAAACAGTCAAACTAGGATTAGATAGTGTCGTTTGCTATGGATCCAAGGCATAAAGACAGTTTCACATGGATAGAAACTTGCAGAAAACTGAAAACAAAACTTTGAAGGCTTGAAATTTGAAGTTTGAAGCATCCTTCTTTCTTAGTGACTCAAGTTTTGAGCTTGTTAGAGTCACTTTCTATCCTTCATCTCAGCTTTGATTTTGGGCTTGTTAGAGCTGATTCTTCTTTCTTCTTTGCTGGTCCAGGTTTTGGGCATGTTTGAACCAGCTATCTCTAATTTCTTTTTTCTCTTTTTTTTTCTTCTTTTTTTGTTTTTTTTTTTGTTTTTTTTTGGGGAACATTTTCTCTTTTTCTTGAAAACAAACACTACAATGGTATGTACAATGGAAATGAAAACTGGAAATTGGAAATCAGCAGAAGTAGTGTTTGAGTATCCTGCCATTGAAAGGACCCCCAAATAGCTCTGTACCATCTAACTCTTGTAGAAAAAAGGCATTTGGACCCACAGTGGCCTGGATGATGTAGGGACCTTGCCACAAACTGTCAAACTTGCCGTGCTTTCCTTTGTCCTCTCTCCTTGAGTCCCACTTCAGAACTTTATCTCCAATTTTGAAATCAGAGGCCTTAGTTCTTTTGTCAAATAACTTCTTTATATTTTCCTGAACCTTGATAGCTCTGTTATAGACCTCCTCCCTTGTTTTTTGGAGATGAATTGTCTGGTTTATTCTCCTCACCATGCTATCTTCTTCTGTTTGTATCTCTTGAACAAGTTTAATCACTGGTATTCCAAGGCTGGTGGGAAACACTTCTTCTGTTCCATAGACAAGCTGATATGGTGACATGCCAATGGATTTCTTTGTTGTAAGCCTTTCATCCCACAAAGCATGCACTAACTTGTTATGCCATGACTTTTTATTCTCTTCCAACAAATTTTTGATGATGGTCACCATGCTCTAATTTGATGATTCAACTAATCCATTACCTTGAGGCTATAGGAAGTTGAATGACCGAGTGCTATTTGATACCTGTGACAGAAATCAACCATTTTCTTGGATCCGAAAGTAGCAGCATTATCACTGATTATTTTCCTTGGGCAGCCAAACCAAGAGAGGATATGATCTTCTAGGAACCTAATGATGACTGAATTTGTGGCATTCCTAGTAGGTATGGCCTCTATCCACTTAGTGAAGTATTCTGTGGCTATTAAGATCCATTTGTGTTGTGCAGAAGAAGCAGGGTGGAATTCTCCTATGAAATCTAGGCCCCATTGCATAAAGGGACCTTCAACAGTGATGGGTTGTAGAGGTAAGGGGAGGAGTATTCTTTTTCCCTAAAAAATATGGCATTTGTGGCAGGAAATTATCATCTTATGGATATCATTGAAGAGTGTAGGCCAATAGTAGCCAGCTCTGAGTATTTTTCTTGCAGTGGCTTTCCAGTTCAGGTGACCTCCACACTCTCTTGCATGGAATTCTTGTTTAATCTTTTCTGCTTCAGATTCAGGCAAACATTTAAGCAATAGGCCATTTGCATTCTTCTAGTATAAACATTCATTCAGAATACAATAAATTCTAGCCTTCAGTTTTAAGAATCTGGCCTTGGTCTTTGATATTTCAGGAGGGGCATTGAGGTGTGTAAGCACATATAGAATGTCAGAATACCAAGGAGATCTCTAAAACTTCTCCTCAACAGTGGGATCAGGTAATCCTTGCTGCTCATCCAAGGCATATACCATGCTAATGTCTAGGTCTTGTAGATTTGATTGAGCCATTAGTTGAGCTAGGCCTTGACCTTTGATCAGTTTGGTGGGTTTTATCTCAAGGTCTTACTCTAAGATCACAACAATCCATTTTCCCCTCTTCCCATCTGGGTCTTGGGACAATATGTCTTTAACCACTATATTTGGCACATAGGCTATGGTGTGGGAATGCAGTATGTACACCCTAAAGTATTTCAAGGCCTTAATCAGAGCATAGGCCTGTTTTTCCATAATTTTTTATTTCAAGGGTGCGTCTCTGAGTGCTTTGCTAAAGAAAGAAATGGGTTGTTCCATTCCCTCTAGATTTTTCTGCAGTAGAACTGCAGCTATCGTATGCTTGGAGGCAAATGAAAAAATCAGGAAATCTTTTGAGAAATCTGGGCTGATAAGGACAGGAGCCTGGGTGAGTGCAAGTTTAATTGATTCAAAATATTTCTTAGCTTCAATAGTCCACTTAACTCCTACACCTTTCTTCAGCATGTTAGTCATATTTCTAAGGTGTTCAGCTAAGTTGGGAATAAACCTCCTGAGGAAGTTTATTTTCCCAATGAAGGATTGTAACTCCTTGATGTTTCTCGGGTGTGTGATTTGTAGTATTCCCTCAACTCTATGTGGATCTATCCTAATCCCTTTCTCAGATATGATGTGGCCAAGAAGTTTACCTTCTTGCAGCCCAAATATAGTCTTTTTAGGATTCAGTGACAGACCAAACCTTCTACATTTTTGAAACACTCTTCTCAGGTGTTCTAGGTGTTCTTCCTCAGTCTTGGAATAGACTGTTATGTCATCCAGATATATGAAAATGAAGTGTCCTATTTCATCTGAAAAAGCTATATCCATTTCTCTTTGGAAGGTTGCACCAGCGTTCATCAATCCAAAAGGCATCTTAACATACATAAAGGTGCCCCATGGAGTGGTAAAGGTTGTTTTCTGGGATTACTAAGACTTGGTTGTAACCTGAAAAACCATCTAGCAGGGAGATCCTTTTAGAACCTACTACCCTCTGAATAATATGTTCCATTTTTGGCAAAGGGTAATTGTCTTTGAGTGAGGCTCTATTAAGATTCCTGAAATCTATGCACAATCTGATCTCCCCTGTTTTCTTTCTCACAGCCACTAGGTTTGATACCCAATCAAAGAACCTCACAGGCACAATTATACCTGCCTCCTACATTTTCTTAATATCTTTTTCCACTGCAGGCAGTTGTTTTGGGTTTATTCTGCGAAGTTTTTGTCTGAAGGGTTTCTGATTTTCTTTCAAGGGTATTTTATGTTGTATGATGTTTGTGTCATAGGCCCTTAAGTCCTCATAACTCCAAGCAAACACATCGATGAATTCCTTGAATAGGTCAATGTATTTATTTTACATGTTTTTAGGCAGGGACTTAGCCAATTTGATCATCTTGGGTTTATCTTTAGTGCCTATGTTGCATTCCTCGACATCAAAGTCTACATGTTCTATAGTGGGATTTTTTGCTACATCATCAAAGTCAAAAAGGTCCTCTAAAGGGGCCAGACCTTGAGGTGTGTTCTTATCTTTGGTCTGTAGCACCTCTACTTCTTCACTATCTGCATTTTTACATTTTCATTTGGATTTCCAATCTGTTCGTTTAAAGTGTTTATTCCTATGTTATAGGGTAGTTCTTCCTCATCTGAGGACTCTTCACTTAGGCAGCTACTGTCAGATTTGGAGTCTGAATCAGAAAATTCAAACTCATTCCTACCTACCAGGAAATCTTCAATCTGTTTATCTCCCTCGAAGACCTGCCAATATTTTTCATTTTCCGGCACTGCAGGTCTAAATTTGGTCTGAATGATGATCTGTTGGTCACTGGGAGGCTTATGATATGAACTAACCATGTAGGCAAGTCCATTTGCAATTTCGTTCTGACCTCTAGGGACAAACACCAGATCGTATTCTACAAAGGTTTTCAATAAATCCATAGTGTCATTCCTATATGCTCTCAGTCTAGGATGTTTCGTTGTGTATTCACCATTCACCTGTTTAATAATCAGCTCAAATTCCCAATGCACAGTTATCCTACGGGCTCCTAATTTTCTCAATAGGTTTAGGCCTAGGATAAGAGCCTCATACTCTGCAATATTGTTTGTACATTTGAAGTGCAAGTTGCAGGCATGGCTCTCTGCGTAGTCACTCTCTGTGTTATGTATCCACACTCCTGCTCCAGCAGTTCTCTTGGTGCATGACCCATCGAAATTCATTTCCCATAAGGTTTCATTCTTGGGTTTATCATCGTTTCGTTCTTGGTGTGGTTTATGAACTTGTGAAGGGTGACTAATCAGCTGATGGCATTTTGTTTCTGCTTCACTTTGAGTTTTTGTTTCAGTGCACTGTTCAAATGTTTCTACGTCTTTCTCCTCCGAGTCTAGAGTATCCATTATGTTAAAGTCCATGGGCTCTCTTTCCTTGTTTGTATCTCTGTTTTTGGACTCTGACCCTTCTGAGGATTCATCATTACAAAGGATAAAGGAGTCAAGGTCTGTATGCACAGAGTATAAAAGTGAATTTTCAGGCTTTTCGGGGCTACTAACCAGGAATTTCATTTGTGCCTCTCTGTATAGTATTCTAAGTTGGCCAAAGATTGGGATTGTGGCATAAGACCCATCCATATGCATTGTTCCTTGCAGCTTGGCTCTCCATGATCTTGATAATAACATGCCATACGTGGGTGGCACATCTGCCACAACAACATCCATGACCATACATTTTGCTGGAATCTGGGTCAGGCTCACACATAAATCTTTGATCAGGCCAAGACACTTTACTCTGCTAGATTCAAATGAATATAGGTCTTTATAGGGGCGGGTTATCTCTAGGCCCAATCTTTCCATCACTACTTTTGGCATCAGGTTGTGTGATGCCCCAGAATCATGCATTGCATTGTGGAGGATCTTATCATGGATATTAAGACTGATATAAAAAGGGGGCACTACCCCTTCCTGAAACTTTCCTTCTATCTTTGGACCAAACAGAAGGGCAGGTTGATCATCACTCAGATTTACAGTGTCACTGTTCTCTCCTAAATTTAATGCTTTCAAAATTTGGCCTTTATATACATCCTGAGTGGCCAGCTCAGAGAGTGGGACAGATATTTTAATTTTTGCAATCGCACTCTCCAAATTGAAAGTGGACTAAATTTTTGGAATGTTCAACTCTGTTTTGTTAGTCACCACCTTAGTGGTTGAATCAGTGTGCTGATTCTCACTATGTACAGCTTTAGAAACTATTTTATCAGGAGTACTAACTGCAATGTTAGTACTGCTTGTTGTTTTACCTTGTTTATCAGTGTTTTGGTTGTCTTTTTCTTTGTTCTTTCCAGAACTCTCAGCTGCTGATTTGTTACTTTCAGCAGTCACTTTAGAAGTTTTCTCAGGCCTTTTCTTGATGGTAACCTCAGGAGCTTTGGGTTTGGAATTGTCTAGGCTCTTTTTTCTTCTAAGTTCATATTGTTCTCTGACCTGCATCATGGCATTTTCAAATCCTAACCTGTAATCTTCAGATTCTAACCATTCCTCATCCTAATACGAGGGTGAGGGCTAATATTCTTTTGTGTAACAGTTGTGGATTGAATTTTATGTTTCAAACATGTTTTTTGTGTTCCCCTCAAACTCTTCTATGATTCCCTCATCTTCATCTAAGAAGTTCTCTTGGAATGGGGGAATAACTTGCTGATCTGATTCTCTTTGTCTATTGGGGGTGGCATTGTTTCTTCTAAAGTTCTGGTTCTGGTTATGGTTTTGATTCCTGCTTAGTTTACTAACTGTGACAACCATTTTTTCCATCATTTGTTGTAGCTTTTCTACGTTCTTGGATATGCGGTCATTATTGGGGTCAGATGTGGAAGCTACATTGTCATCTTTATATGTTACCCTTTTCTCAGCTCTCAATCTTGCTTTCTTCTCAATCAAATTTGCCTCTACACTCACTGATCCTTTTTGCATGTCTTCCAATGTGTTGTAATCCCTCTCCCTAAGCTAGTAGGCCATGTCAGCATCAAGGCCTTCAGGGTACTTTACTAAAACCATACCTAGGGGAGGTTTCATGTGTGGAGGAAGAGCATTATAAATGCTGTTAAACCTTGTAGAGTAGTCCTGAACACTTTCTCCTATGTTTCTTTTCAGGTTCTTGTATTCTGCTAGGATTTGGAGAGGGTTGGCCTTAACTTCCCATTTGTTTATGAAAGTCTAATATAAAGCAGGAAGGTCTTGGATACTATTAGGAGGTAGACCTTTGAACCATTTCTTCACATCACCTCCTAAGCTCTGGGAAAAAATTCTCATTTTGACTGTATCATCATCTATTTCCATGTAGTTAAAAGAATTCTCCATCCTATCTACATGGTGTTGGGCTGTGGTAGACTCCTTTGCAGTGAATTGTGGGATCTTTGATTGATAATCATTTGGTAAGGGTACTAGAGGTTGAGGCAAAACCAGAGGTGCATACCAGGCTGCCATGATGATGTTCTGATGAGGCAAAGGGTTAACTTGAGCAGCTGGTATATGGATGACAGGGATATTATGACCAACAGAAGACTGATAAGCAGATTTAGGGTGGCAGAGCCCCAAGTTTTGAATGAAGTGAAGATCAGGAGGTGTATATGGGGGGGTCTATCTATCCCCAGGGTGTTTACCTCTTTGAGGTGGTGAACAAGGGAACTCAAGATCTGGCTGGTCTAGGACACTGAGTGACCTAGTTCTTGGTAAATTGTTTTGAGTGCCTAGGTCAAAAAATAGGTCTGATAGAGCTGTAAAGTCTTCTGGTGTAGAGTTAGCTCTATGGATGTGGCTGGAAATAGTTGATTGTTTAGGTGTAGGAGATCCCTTGAGGATGCTCTCAGGGTTGTCAACTATTTCAGGTGGGTCTGGGTTAGGATAAGCTCTTGTATGAATGGTTCTTGAAGCCAAAATGTTGTTTTCTAATCAAGCAACTTAACCCTACTTGTTACTTTTATTATGGCTGATGTTGTAATGGCTCTAGTCTCCCAGTGGAGTCTAAGGTGAACCAAGATAATCAACAAGCCTATTGATCACTAGTGGAGTCTTTTGAATCATTTAGGAATTATGGAGTCGCCAGGTGGAAGGTTTAGGATGCTTCTAGGGGATACAATGTCCACCACAGTGCTTATGAGATGTCCCCTTTCAAGGATATCTTCACAACACAACAAACTCTAACCAGAGATTGACTGGGAGGGCTTTTACCAGATATGTCACCTCTGAAAGAGTACGAGATCTGGAGGCTAGCTGGCCCTTTCCAGACTCTGTCTAAGAGTGTGGGAGAAACACAACAAAATGTATAGAGGTTGATCTATGAATAGGAGTGTTTAACTGCCAACCTAACCAGAGATTGTAGGTTTCTGAGGCTCTTATGATGTGGTAAGGTGAGAAATACTCAGAATGTCCCCAGCGGAGTCACCATTATGTTGGGTTTCCCATGTTTTGGCAAGGTTGGCAATACCAAAAGATGAGACAACTTAAAACCACTTTTATACCTCAGGATCTAGCCCTATTGGGTCCAGAGAGGGATCTCTCTATGATATGTCAAAGGTATATGTCTTTGAAGCTCAGTGTTAAGATGTTAGGCTAGTTATAAGGCTCAGGGTTTGTTTGTTTGATGTATGTTTGGTTGTAGGTCATCAGGAAAGAAGGGTTCAATATAAGACAAGGATGAGCAAAGAGGATTTAGGCAGAGGTGAAGTATTCCAAGGAGCATTCAAGGCCATTGTGCAATGGAGTCAGGAAAGGGTTTACTTGCTATTCAATATGAAGGCTTTCAATTGGGCTAGTCATTTAAAACATTGGATCTTAAAGATGATAATGTGATATGGAATGGTAAGGGAGGAGGAAAAAGTAAAGATTCAGGACACAAAGTTAAAGACCTGTGATCAGAGAGAGACTTTGAACTCTCAATGATTCGGCCTCCAGCTTGAGGGATCTTAGAAAGGTTCAATCAATTGAAAAAGATCCTAGTGAGATAGAAACAGGGTTCTAGACCTCCCAGTGTTCCCAATTCTTTCAATTAAATCCTAACAATAACATCTAAGAATAGATTCATTTAATTCATACATCAGCTAGCAGGCAATAACATCCACTACACTGGTTAAATTAATTGAAATCAAATCTTAGATAACACATTTAGTAGAAAACATTGAAGGCAAGGAGAGCAGAAACATAGGGTACCTAACAAGGGAAATCCTATGTCAATATTATGATGCGAGCCAGTAGAAATGAAATGAAACGGAATGCAAGTTAAACACAAATATAGAGATAGAAAAACATCATCGCTGCTTTAGATCAGGATCCAAAGAAATGTGCTTCTCATATTAAAAAGCAACACTAGTCAAGTACAAAATTGCCAATAGCTAGATACTCAGTCTGAAAACATGTTCCTCAGCCTATCTTACAACTTTACATAGAGACTTTGTCTCAAAAGAAACAACTTGTAATTCTTTGATAACTAATCAACAACCTTTACAATGAGTTCTTCATGAATTTTATAGCTGTAGAGAGCAGAGAGGGTAGGTGAAAAACTAAATGAAGCATTAAAACTTAGAAAAGAAAGAGGGTTGAAGCCCATTCTGTTTAAACCTTGTGCATTTATCTCTGGCACTCTTTTGATACAAGAGTGGTCTTCTCCAGGTTCCAATTACTCCAGTATGTCTCTGGTGTACTTTGCTCCAGCACTCTGTAGTACTTCTGGTGAATAAACAAAAAGTAAATAAATGATGCTAGGGTCTGCCATATTGTGAATCAAATGCTCTGGTAGCACAGGACTGTTGTCAAGGCTGAAAAATCTTCTCAGGAACACGGCATAGAATAAGAACTGTATGGCGCATCGTCCTTTATGGAAAGAATCTTCTGCTGATGTGAAAACCCTTTAGTATGATTTTATGTGCCTTGGACCTTCTGATCGATCCTCGGGGTCTTCAAACTAGTACTTTTCCTCTAAATGTTGAATTAAGGCTCAAAGATCTCCATTTTCATGCCTTAAACTCTCTGTTGTTCCATTTCTGACTCTGTCGGTGAAATCTGCGCTTTTAATGGCTCTAGGGAGGTTTTACAGAGTCCAAACCCTCTTCTTTTAATGCAAGTCCTATCATGGTTCCTTCCCAGGCTTTCTTCATGATCTCGGCCTCTGAAAAATGGTCCTTTCTGTGTTTTTTTCTGCTGTAATAAAGACTATGAAATCATGGCGGCTTTCCCCCTATGATAACCCTGCAAAACACGAAAACCTGTTAAGAAAACCATGCATGGGGGTGGTGGATGCAACGGGGACGACGAGAGTGGCCGTGCAGACTGGTGAGATGGCGGAATAGTGTAGGATCCTGATAGAAAATGTAGCATAACAATGGAACATGGTCTGGTGAACGTGGGCGGAGCACAACCAATTTTTAATGCAAAATATTTGAAATTGACCTTTGAATGGAATACATAAAGGGATGGGCGACAATGCGACAAAAAACACATGGAAAGATGACGTGGCGGGACGGGGTTAATGGCGGGCACACATTAAATCTAGACCATCCGATCGTAGGAGGAGATCGACGGCTGAAAATTCGTCAGGGGGCGATGGACAGTGGGCCAGGCGTATGGATGCCTTAGGTTATCTTCCACGCATCTTTGGGGTGCAATGACCATTGGATGGAGGGTTTCAGATCAGACGGTTGACATGGATATTGTGCCATGTTTTGTGCCGAACGATAACGCGTGATGGGTGGGCGGTTTTCAAAACGGTGCACATTGCGGGGGACACCAAGCGGAGGGTGAAGTATGGATACGTTGATCTGCGGGTTGAATGAACGGTTGCGATGCGATGATCGGGGGCGGAAATTCCAAGCGTAGACGCGGTGGGGCGCGATGACCGTCGATATATATAGATCGACGGTTTAAAACGTGCCCGATATGGATTATGCGATAAGCGCCTTCCGCCATGGCGCGTGGTCTTGGCGCTCAGGTCACATGGTGGAACAGTTCAGGGGCTAGGGCCGAAAGGTGCTAGACCCACATGTATGGAAAACATGGTTTTTTGGCCCATTTTTAGTGAGATTCAAGGCCAGGGAAGGGTAACGGTAGAGGCAATAAGGGTTTTTAAAGGTTTGGAGAGGGGAAAGAAGGTGACTTAGAAGGTTTAAGGGGGATTTGGGGATGGTTTAGGAGATAAAATGGGGGACTTTAACAAAGGGGAAAAGGGTTGAAAAAGGGACATTTTGTAGGGATACAAGGGATAAATGTAGGCCTTTTGTAGCACAATTTTTGCACCAGTGAGACCTTATGGGGGAGTCAAAGCAGAGGAATTTCATCAAAGGCAAAGGTACGTGAAACTTCAAGGATGTGCCGTGTCTTCTGTGGGAGATGCATTCTTGAAGGCTCAAAACAATTTAGCCCCTACTTTGCTTTTCAAAAAATTATAGGGCTAACATGTCCCTATAGCAAGCAAGAACATGGATTTATGAATGAAAACTAGAAAACAAAACAGAGAGAGAGACACTATACCATTCTACCAAGTCATGGAATCCAACAACAATCCTCTTTCATCATCCAAGAACATCCAAGAAACTATCCAAAAGCATGAGACAAATATTTCTTCCAAAGCTTATATGACCATATATTGCTTCTATTCATCAAGTTCAGCCTTGTTTACAATGAAATCCTTTGGAATATATAGGCCAAAGTGAGGAAAACCTCTTAGTTCAACTTGCAATCTCATTGGCCTATCCAAAATATCTGATTTTGTCCTTGAGGATTTGCAAAGCCCAAGGCACAAAATATCTAATAAAATATCTAAAAAATGCTAAAAAAGGGAAATATATTGACTTTTCATAACTTATCATGTACAAAAATAGCTAAACGCACATGAAAAAAAGTCACTTTTGAAAGGTTCAATTTTTACAAAAATACTCAAAAAATACATCAGCAAAAGGTTCCCTGACTTGCCGGAAACTTTTGGAGCCCTTCCCGATGTCGAAACGAGGCTCATGATGGCTCGTTGGAAAGATATGAGTGTATATTTTTTGAAAATGTTTATTTTTCTCCCAAATGATCACTAGAAGTCCTCTAAAAATAGACCGGTGTGTAAAAAACCAGAAAATAGGCCTTGTTGATAAACGGGGCAGAGTGTAGAAAAAACGAGTGTTTTTCACCATTTTGGGGGAGAAAAGATCTTCAATTGTTCTGAAAATCGCTGAGTATGTACCCCTAAAATTATGGCATCCAATGATACCATTTTCATCCTTTGATGATGTCCCAAACTGAAATGGCGATGCCCATGAGTTTTGGCCAAAAACCCAAAAATGACAAAAAACCAAAATATGTCGAATTTTGCCCAAACTTGGTGAGCATGACCCTCAAGGGTTTTCAGCAACAAGTTGTGAAGCAGAGGCCAAAATTTGGAGCCTTGAGGTGTCTTTCCTCAATTTTCGTGCCGGACACTTCCCTTTAGCCTCCTTGAGTTTTTCCTGAGCAGCCTTCAACTTCCGCCGGGCAAACTGATTGAGCTTTTTATAATGCCTGGTCATCCTCCGTTGAAGGTCCAAGTCCCTATTTTCCTTCTCCAATTTCTTCTCCAAGTGATCATTAACTCTCTCAAGCCATGCTTCCCGATTGTTCTCTATCTCTTGTTCGAACAATGCAGTGAGAGGGGTAGATTGGAGAAGGGCATCCTCTTCCTCTTTTTGTTTCTCAAGGGCCTTTTTTAGCCCCATGGTTCTTGGCCTCTTTCGCCTAGGCTGATCTTCACCTTCACTTTCCTCGAACTCACCCATGAGTTCTTCCAATCTCACCTGTGCTTTGGAGGCCTCCTTTTTGTATCGGATGGCCCGCGTCTCATATACATCCATATGAACAGTCATTTGCTTATTTTGAACTTGCAAAAAGTGATTGAAGTTCCTAGCTCTATGAAGATCAGCCCTCAAGGCATCAATTTGGCTTTCTCTATGGATCAAGAGATTTTCTAGGATCCAGGCTTCATTATCACTATCATCACTTTGGATTTGGATGATGTCGAATTCCCTTTCCTGTTCATGACTGCTTTCTTCCTTGTCCTTCCCTTTGCTTTGGGTGGCTCTTCTAGTACTCTTCCTCTTGGGAAATTCGACCATGGGTTTCTTGGGAAATTTTCCCTTGCTTCAGAGGGCCCTAGTCACATTTGGAGTTACAACTCTAGGCACCCTTTTCTTTGCTGTCTGGGGCTTGGCAAGTTTCGGATAATAGAGCATGGCCCCTTTCCTAGGAGAGGCAGCTAGCACATGCTCCATGGGCTCTTTACCCTTGTCACTTTGCCCCTCATTTTTGCCACTGTCTTGGAGTTCTTTATGGATGCCTTGGTTGTCATTTTGCACTTCCCTTTGAGGGCTGTCCTCCTCACTGTGCTTCAAATTTTTATCCTGCTGCCCCTATTCTTCTTGAGGCTGCTGTTCCTCTTTAGGAGGCTGTTGTTCATCACCCTGAGGCTGCCTCTGCTCATATTGTTGTAGCTGCTGTGTATCATGTTGTGGCTGCCCCTATTCAACATCTTTTGGCTACCCCTATTCATCACCTTCATGCTGCTCCTGTTCAGCACCTTCATGCCCTTACTGTTCTGTCTAAATGTGATGTTGCTCATCAGCACTTTCTTCTTCATCCCCTTGCTACTCCTCATCATCACTTTCCTCTTCCTACTCATTTCCTTATTCCTCATCATGGTCATGCTCTTCTCCCTCTTCAGGCTCCTTTGTTTGTTCTGTGGTAAACTTGAGCTTTTTGGGAATAGGTCTGCTAGAAGAAGGCGAAGGATGGTGAGTAGGAGGTGTAGGGGATGCATAAACTGGAGGAATAGTGGAGAAATCCAGATGGGTGATGAAAGTATCCCAAGAGACCTCCCTCTTTTCAAGCTGATGAAGAATGATGACTTTGATGAGAGAGTGATGGAAGAGGCAGGCTGTTTGCTGTGAAGGAGGCTTCTTTTGAACAGTGGAGGCCATTTTCTCAATGCTCTTGTGTAAGAAGAAAGGAAGATTTATCAATTTGGCCCTAGTGAAATGCATGAGAAGTCAAATGTGATAGGCATAGACTTGGGAGAATATTCCCTCACAAGTGAATTATTTCATGATGATCTTCATGAGGGGGGCGTAGCTAGTCAAAAGATATGAGAAGGGGAAAATGGCAGGAAATGAATCTCTGTGCTCAGGCTTTAGAAAGGGCTTGTAATCTTCTGAGTCCAGGTAGCTTTGTTTAAACCACTTCTCCCCAATATAAGGGATTTTAGTGGCCTTGGAGATGGACCTTGGAGAGAATTTGAAGTCTAGGCTTGCCAACTTGAAATTCTTGTCTTGAAACCTCAAAGCGCAAAGATGTGTCAATGGAGAAAAGCTCTTCACCTCTTGCACTCTTTGAAAAAAATATAAACACCCAACCTCATGGAAATTTAACAAGACTGATGGGTGGGCATTCACTTCTTCAATGGAAACAAGCTCAAATCTCTTATGCAAGCCACTCCTACTATCCTGCCTGGGAGGCATCTTGTTTTCAATGCTCTCTACAACACCAAGCTGCCGCAAATGGATTTTGAAATGCTTTCTCAAACACAACTCTATCCTCTTTGTTAGTCACTATTTTACCAAGGAAAATTTTCCCCAAAGGATGTGTAAAATGTTTCTTTAATATCAGCTCTCTGCTCCTTCCAAATCACTATTTGTCTTCCTTTATATGCCAATCAACAAATAGTTATAATAACAAGCACAAAGACAAACAAAAAGGCACACACAGTCAAAATATCACTGTGTTGGGTAAGGTCACAAAGCTTTTCTGTGTTTTTGGTATAAGTAAGACAGCCTTGTAGAAAACAAACACCCCTCCCAATAAAAAACACTCCTCTTGTTCTTCACTGTTTTACATACACAGTTAGACAAAATACCTTAAAATTGAGTTAAAAATATCCTTCACCACAATCTACTTTATGGGACAAAGGAGGCAGCCTTAGTTTCACTGTTTTTCCATTTATTTAAAAGGAGACATTCTTTGAAGGCGACAAAGCATTCGAACTAAGAATACTGCTTTCAACACAGGCTCATTGATGTCACCTCACCATCACTGTGCTTTCCTTAAAACCACTGCTTTACCCTCTAACAATGTTTTCACCATACACTTGGCTGACAGAGGTTAGCTTTGCCCTATCACAGTTAGGGCACCTCCAACAATTTGACAAAAATTCTACCACTGTGTATATTTTGACTTGCAGGTAGTGGTATGTCTTAGCACTGTTTTGAGGGCAGTGTTTAGGCCTTTAAACACCAATATAAACACACCACTTTTATTATGTCAATCTTGGGCAATCATAGCCATAGCCATCTCGGATCTTAAACAAAATATTCAACCCTTCTTACCACTGTTTTCTCCACTACATACAACTGATAGAGTTTATGGTTTATCACAGTATTGAGGGTAGCTTTTGGATCTTTGAAACAAAAATGACCACTCCAATCTCATCCCACTGTAATAATATTCTTCAAACTATTTACCCAAAATACACCTTGATTTATACCGAGAGTTTCTCTTTTTTAATCACCACTTAGCAGCTTGAACATAGCAAGGAGGTAAATGAAAATACCTTGAAAATGGATGGCAGCCTTTGTTGAAGAGCTTCAGCAGCTTTCAGAGCTTGTGGAGGCGTTTTGATTGTTTAAAACATGCGCGGCATGTTCAAAAGAGTAAGCGCCATGCAGCAAACAAGGTGTCGGGTCAACGGCAGGCAGTGGTGACCAGCACCTACAGGCGCGCCGTGCCGCAATACAAACTATTAATAAATTTACTCCTGAACGTGCCACGCGCTTTTTAAGGCATGCCGCGCGGTCTCCAAGCTTCAAAATATGAAAATTTTCGCTCAAGAACTCTTTGTTTAGGCCAGAGAGCAGCGTAGGAGAGTGTTGCTTGCGTTTTGAAATTCAAAAATGAATCTTCCAACGTTCAATCCACTCTTTATAGTATGAAAAAACCAACATCCCTTTGATATTTGCTTGGTGGGGGTTTGAAAGTTTTTTTATTTAAAAAAAAAATCCTTTTTTTATAATGAAAAAACCAAAATGACTTTGAAAGTGCTATAAGGGGCCCATATTTCAAATAACGTTGGTAAAAAAGGCTGTGCATGCTACTTGGACAGTTTTAATAGATATGAACCTATCACTTATAAGAAAATCATTCAAGGGCCAAACTTCTTTCACTGTTTTCCTATTAAAGGGGGGACATGTCTTTCCTCTGCTTATATCTACTTGTTAGAGGGAAACCTACCTCAAATACATATAGTGACTGTAGATGCATTCTCCAAATGACTTTTCTCTTTGACTGTGGGTGAAGCTTAGTTGCATTCACCCAGGCTTTACTATCATCTGTCTATCAAAAGGGAACTTCTTTTAAAAACCTCTCCTTTAATCAAAATGAAACATCAAGGTACCTTTGACATATTTCCAGAAAGAATAGGACTTCATTGTAACAGTGGTGTGTGCTCAACTTAGTGTTCCTAAATTGATGTCATAAATTGTCAACCAAGGCTAGTAATCTGCTAAAGTGAGGTGCACTATATGTGCCTAGGTATATGTTTCTCACTACGTTGTGTTTAGTGTTTTTCTGATGTTTTTGGTTTTATGGTTTTATGTTAAAAAGGAAAAGAACCAAGTGTTGGTAAAGAGAAGTGGATGGTTACACTAAAACAGAGCAAAACCTATTCTAAACTATGTATGGCACTAAAGAACAGAAAATGAAAAGCTTGATAATGACTCATAGCAAGGAAATAAATCACAACATTAACTCAATAACTCATAACATGAACTCATCCAATTCATTCATTAGAAATATGTTGGAATAGCTTGAGAAAAGGACAAGTTTAGTGCAAATGAGGTTATCCTAAGTAAACAATCATCTTACAATATTACAAAGAATCTCATCCATGGCTAGAGGTTTATTGGAACACGATTGGGAAAGATTATTTGTAGCACAATAATATTTCTATTCTGAATTAACTTGTAATGCTAAGATTAATCCATTCTGCAGCTCAACTTGTCACTACTAAGCCTCATTCGAAAGTTAGAGATTTTCTAGAATAGTTTTTGGGAAAAAGGCTTATTTGTGAAATTGCAAAAGATTGCAGAACAATCAAGGCCTTAAAATTATATCACTAATTCCTTTCCATATGATGATGCATTAATAGAAATTCAGAACAAGAGTAGTTTGTAAACAATGAAGGCCGTGAAGTCTAATTTTGACAGTTAATACAACTTAAAGAACAATGGATAACACTGAACTAGAATGCAATTGATAAAACTTGAAACACAGTGACCACAACTAAACTAGAATTTCATTAACCTAACTTGAAATACAGTGAACTGGAACTGAACTAGAATGCCACTAATCTAACTTGAAATACAGTGAACAGAGTTGAACTAGAGTGCCATTATCAAACTTGAAATATAGTGACAGAATTAAACTAGAGTGAAATCTACCTTCAGAGTATTTCAACTGAACTAAAATGCAACTAATTCTATGAAATACTATAGCCCTATCTCGTTCAATATGAGTGACATTTTGGAATAGTTTGTAAAAACAAGTCTAGCTGTATCATTCAATGCAAATGAGCATAAAACATAAAGTTTCAGAAAAAAAATGCAATTAACTCCTAAAATACTACAGTTATATCTCATCCAATGTTAGTGGTATTTTGGAATAGTTTTTAAGGATAAGACTGACTGTGGCATCCACTGCAAGTAAGTATAAAAACACAAAGTTCAGAAAATTGATTAAACTAGGAATGAAACAAGGCTAAGTTACTTATCTAAACCATATGAACAAAGCTTCTCAGGTAGCAGGGGCCCTCTACCACCAGATTAGCACGCAAATCTACTCAAGATTGACTCATCTCTTGCAATAAAGTGATGCTTCTTTCATTAAAGGAGAAATTCTTCAAAACAGAGTATTACGGTCTTCTGAGATCTAGCAATAAAACATAAATCTAGCTAGTTGTTTCTCGGTCTCCCGAGCCATACTTATAACAAAATTACATAACTGTCTTTGAGATAAAATAGGAATAATTGTCTTTCCAAACTAAAATCAAACTAGGACTCTGGTGGTGGCCTCGTACTATGATTAAGGACATCTGTACAGTCCTTGTCCTATTAGAAGTCTGTCTCCTAGTTTTGGTTTCCCACGTGCATAACCACCTGTAGACTCGAGCTCAGACTTCATGGAGAGCAAGAAATGATGGGGGAGTGATGTGGAATATGACCATATGCGTTTTTCCTTGAGGTGACACCTGGAACCTGCGTGAACATGAAGATAGCTGCGGAATAGGCGACTGGCTACAGAATGACTGCGTTCTGTAGCCGAGTCTAGTCAAAAATTACTACAACAACAAAATCATGAAAACATAGCAAGTTAGTCATTATATACATTCTTAAAGTAATCCTAATCAATCATATTGATCATTCAAGCCTGTAATTGATGAGGGACAAAGGAAATGAAGTGAAATGTGGTGGAAAAGAAGGACATCTTTGGTGCTCAACATGTGGCATGCTTTATTTTCTTTGAGTGTGTTTCCTGACCTTGAAACACATACCATAATCCTTCTTGCACCTTTATGAACCTGTGTATCTATTTGCAAAGCCTTTTTGAGAAAACTAAGCTTAGGTTACCTTCCTGTCCACTGTGATGAGTTATTGAAAGAAAATTCTTCATGAACAGGAAGAACAGGACTTTTTGAAAAAAAATCATCACTCTTTGGCCTGTGTATAACCCATCTCAATCTCAACAAGGTTGTTTCATTTTTGGCTCAGATCGTTTGAAAGAAACTATGATAAGAGATAGGATCAGCCTCGATTATTATAGTACCCCCGCTTCCTCTCTTTAACACCATTCCCCTCATTCAGAAGCCTTCAACCGTCTCCTACTGTTCTTAAAATTTGTCTCTCGACAAGAAAACCCTAAATTCAATCAATCACCTGTCCTCGGCCCTCTCACATGTATTTAGAAGGAGGACTATTCTTTGACAGTTCCGTTTCTTTTCTCAACCTCCGTCTTAACCAAATGAAGAATTTTTGATGACCACACAGATAGTGTTTCTTTTATACTTTGATGGCGTAGTTACTTGAGACCAAGACTGTTTGACTCCTTTGGCCATCTGCTTAACAATATTTCTTCATTGATAATCAACCCATTAGCTTCACATTGTAATTCAATAACAGTGAAACTCATGGAAACAATTTTTAAAAGCACCACTACTTTGCCTCTGCCTTTAACATCATTTTTATTCAGAAACCTTCAATTGTATTCCACTGTACCTAAAATTTGTCTTTACAGTTTGTGAAAAACTTAAAAACAAACTTTATCCCTGGCCCTTTGCTTATAGATGAAGGAGGCCTTCTCAGTCTTCAACCCTCTGCTTATAAAATGAAGGAGTTTTTCTCAGTCCTCAACCCTCTGCTTATAAAATGAAATAGGTTTTTCTCAGTGATGCCATTTCATCAGCTTTTAACAGTGTTATTTTTCCTTTCACTGCCTTTTCATGCTTGAGAAAATGAAGAATGACAAATTGATAATAGTCAAGATGGGCACTTCTCTGAGACATGTAATTCTGCTTTTCAAATATCTCTGTGCCTCTTTAGACATCACAAGCAGTTTGGCTAGTATTTGCAAAGCACTTCTTGTCATTCATAATTTACTAACTTTTGACTGTGTTCGCAGGAGCTTAATGAAACAACTCTCTGCCCTGTAGCTGCATCCCAGGCTTAAAATCACATGAGAAGCAGCTGTCTTCTCATGTTGAGCCAAATACTGTCTTCTGGGATGCTGGTACACTTATGCTCTTGAAAGATCCATTGAAACACTGTAAAACCACCTAATATCAGTTTGACCTAGGGCATGTGCATTGCTGAGACTTTAGGGCTTGTTAGTCGCGCGACTTAAGGGTGTAACCAACTTTATTTGCAGAATGGGAAGGTCTGTTATGAACGGTCTATAGCAGATAGAGTTTCTTTGGCTTTAGGATAGTTTGCCAAGGGAGAAATGCCTAAAGCGCCACTACCTAACTTAGGGGAGACTTCTTTGGACATATTTGGATTGTTTTCTTTGGAGCTGATGGACAAGCTAGTATGGCTGAGGCTAGATAGGGCTTGATAATGAGGTTTCATCTCGTCATGGGCGGATTGAAAAGGTAGGAGGGCAAAAAATGTTTATGGGTGTTTTCCAGCTGGCAAATTTGACAATTTTTTAGATCAGCTGCTAGAAAACTTGGCTGTTACAACTACTCATCACAAACAAGTGAAAAATACTGATGACTAACAGTGACTCCATTTGGGGAGGGCAGCTCCTTTTCAGGAGGTGTCCAGAATTTTAGATCTTTGGCTTATGAATACCAGTTCCTTATCCATTGGCGCAAATTTCATTCTTCCTTGATGTTATTTCTGAAAATTGACAGCATGATTAGCATCAATGATATTTCTACCTACCCCACTATCTTTCCTAACATTTTTTCTTCCTTTGGGTGCATTTGAACTAGCAACCCTTTGACAATATATATATATATATATATATATATATATATATATATTGAAAAATGAACCTATCTAGTTCTACACTTATATCTGCCGGGAATTCAGATTAAGCTGATGAACTCCTTCATTGCTCTACCTATGCTAGATCAGCTGTCAAGGTTAAGTTGTTTGACAGGATTTTGTTTTCTAATCTAAACATGAAATTGAAAAATGATAAAATCAGGGTTAGACAGTCTGATTTGTCATGTACTTGCGGCATGAAAGAAAAGCTGCACACAAATATTATTTTTCATAAAATGGAAACTAGGAAAAGCGGGGCTAGGATACACAATTTGTTTTTCATTCCCGCTTCCCTCTTTGGTTCTGTTTTGAGCATGTGGAACCAGTATCTTTCCTAATCTACTCTCTTTGATAAGTCAAGCTTACACAATGTTGACCATCTTTTCCACTCACTAACTTATCAGCAAATAAATTTAAAACATGTTCAGCTATGATTAGGCTAGATAACTGAACAAGACATTTGAGCACTAGTAGCGGCATTTAGACTTGCGCACTTTCCGAATGACTATTTTTTTTGAACATGGGGCCTTCTTTCTATTTTTCAAACCGCTCTCTTTTTCTATTTTTCTATTGTTTTTGAATTTTCTGTTTTTATCTATTTTTCAAACAATGGTATATACAATGATTGAAAATGTTTTAAAATTGGAGCTCTTGAGAACAACAATGCTTTAATGTCCTGTCATTCACAGGACCTCCAAAAGTTTCAGTACCATCAAGTTCTTGTAGGATAAAGGCATTGTTTCCGCTGACTAAGCTGATGATGAAAGGCCCTTTCCATAAATTTTCAAACTTGCCATGTTTACCTTTGTCTTCTCTTCTAGAATCCCATTTTAACACTTTGTCCCCAATCTGAAAATCATTTTCCTTAGTCCTTCTGTCAAAAATCTGTTTTATTTTGTCTTGCACTAACTGAGCCTTTTGGTAAACTTCTTCTCTTGTTTGCTGTAAATGGATAGTCTGATTTACCCTCCTTTGCATGTCATTTTCTTCTATTTGAACTTCCTGCAATAGCTTCATTACTGGAACCCCTAAAGATGTTGGGAAAATGGCATCGATGCCATAAAATAGTTGGTAAGGAGACATACCTATGGATTTTTTGGTGGTTAGTCTATCAACCCATAGTGCGTGTACTAGTTTTCCATGCCATGCCTTTTGATTTTGTTCAAGAAGTTTTTTTATGATGTTGACTAGGCTTTTTGTTAGAGGACTCGGCTAAACCATTACCTTGAGGGTAATAAGATATGGAATGTCCTAACGAAATGTGATATTTGTAACATAATTCAACCATTCTTTTGGAGAAGGCAGCAACGTTATCTGTAATGATCTTTCTAGGATAGCCAAATCTAGATAGGATATCGGTTTCTAGGAACTTGATGATGACTGAATCGGTGGCGTTCCTAGAAGGTATGGCTTCTATCCATTTGGTAAAGTAATCGGTGGCTGTAAGGATCCACTTATGTTGAGCGGATGAGGAAGGGTGAATTTCCCCAATAAAATCTAGACCCCATTGCTGGAAGGGTTCTTTGACTATGATGGGGTGTAAGGGCAAAGGTAAAAGCTTTTTCTTGCCATAAAAAATTTGACACTTATGGCATGTCATAACTAGCTTGTGAGTGTCAGGAAATAAGGTAGGCCAATAATAACCGGCTCTAAGGATTTTTTTTGCTGTGGTTTTCCAGTAGAGATGGCCCCCACATTCCCCTTCATGCATTTCGTGCATAATTTTCTCTGCATCAGACTCAAGCAAACATTTAAGCAGCATACCAGTGGGATTTTTCCAATACAGAAGACCATCTATAATGCAAAACTTTAAAGACTTTTGTTTAAGAAATCTTTCTTTTGTCTTTGATAAAGTTGGAGGAGCATTTAGATAAAATAATACATAAAGAATATCTGCATACCAATGTGAATTTAGAAAGATTTGTTCAACATGAGGGGTTGTGCATTCTTCCTGTTCTTCTAAGGTATCAACAAAATTTATATCTAAAGCTTGGAGGTTGGTTTCAGCCATTAGTCTTGCAAGTCCTTGCCCTTTAATCAGTTTGGTAGGTCAGATTTCTAAGTCATATTCTAGGATGATAGCAATCCATTTTCCCCTTTTACCATCGGGATCTTGGTTTAGTATGTCTTTGACGATGGTATTAGGAACAAAAGCGATGACTTGAGAATGCAAGATGTAAACTCGAAAATATTTCAGTGCTTTTACCAATGCAAATGCCTTTTTTCCATGATGTTATATTTCAAGGGAGCATCTCTCAGGGATTTTCTAAAAAAGGAAATGGGTTGCTCCTGCCCTGCTGCGTTTTTTTGTAACAATACGACAGCTATTGTGCATTCTGAGGCAAATGAAAAAATGTAAAAATCTTTGGTGAAATTAGGACTTATCAATACTGGTGTTTCAGGTAGGGCCTTTTTAACTAGTTCAAAATATTTTTTGGCTTCTGTAGTCCATTTAACCCCAACCTCTTTTTTCAACATATTTGTGATATCTCTCAAAAGTTCAGCAAAATTTGGGATGAACCTTCTCAAGAAATTAATTTTTCCGATAAAGGATTGCAACTCCTTTATGTTTCTGGGGTGACTTATTTGCAATATGCCTTCGATTCTCTGGGGGTCTATTTTTATTCCCTCTTCCGAAATGATGTGACCTAGGAGTTTTCCTTCTTCTAGACCGAAAAGTCTTTTCTTGGGGTTTAGGGATAAACCATATTTTCTACATTTGTTAAAAACCTTTCTTAAGTGTACCAGGTGTTCTTCATCTGATTTGGAATATACCGTAATATCATCAAGATATATGACTATGAAATAACCTATGTCTTCTGAGAAGGCTATGTCCATGGCTCTTTGGAATGTGGCGCCGACATTCATCAATCCAAAGGGCATTTTAACGTACATAAAAGTGCCCCAAGGTGTGGTGAAAGCTATTTTGTGTTGATCAGTGGGGTAAACCAGCACTTGGTTATTACTAGAAAAACCATCAAGTAATGAGATCCTTTTAGCACCTACTACCTTCTGAAGTATGTGGTCCATTTTTGGCAAGCGATAGTTGTCCTTTAAACAGGCTCTATTTAGGCTTCGAAAATCTATACAGAGTCTAATTTCACCAGTCTTTTTCCTTACTGATACTAGATTTGAGACCCACTCAGAGTACATGAGGGACACTATTATCCCAACATCATACATCTTTTTTATTTCATTTTCAACCAAAGGTAGTAACACTGGGTTTATTCTTCTTAACTTTTGTTTGAAAGGCTTCTAGTTTTCTTTGAGGGGGATCTTGTGTTGAATGATGCTTGTGTCGTATGATTTCAAATCTTGGTATCCCCATGCGAACACATATTTAAATTCTTTAAACAACTTAATGTACTTTTGTTTTATGTGAGACGAAAGGGTTTTGGATAGTTTGATCTTTCTAGGCTCTTCCAAGCTTCCTATGTTATATTCTTCTATGTCCACCTCAGTAGATTCCATTTTTGGCTTTTTGGCAACATCGTTAAAATCAAACAATTCCTCTAAAGGCGCAAGCCCTCTGGGTATGGTGTCATTTTCACAATGTAAGACTTCGAGTTCTCTTTGGTCAATGTCTTCTCCTATCTCAGTTCCATATGAATGGTCTACTAGGTTTAGATTTGTCCAAGAAGGTGGATTTGGCTCTTGGTCTTGATTTTGGCCGGATTTATTTTCTTCATTTTCTAAGTCTGTTTTGGTTACTTCAAATTCATTCCTAGATTGTAAGAAATCATCAATTTGATCATCATCTTTGAATATTTGCCAATGGTCAATATTATCCGATATTGTAGGCTGATGTTTGACCTGAATACTATATTGCTCACTTAAACATGGTATTTGGCCATTGCTCGTAGCAAACGCGAGCTCATTTGCTAGGCTATTTTGAATCCTAGGAATATAGGTGAGCTCATATTTCTCGAAGGTTTTGAGGATGTCTAAAGCTACATTCCTGTATTCTCTTAGTCTTGGGTTTTTTTCTAAATATTCACCTTTGATTTGCCTGATTACAAGTTTTGAATCTCCTTGGGCTAATACTTTCTTGGCGCCTAAGTCCTTGAGTATGTGCAAACCAAGGAGAAGGGCCTCATATTCTGCAATGTTGTTAGTACATTGGAATTCTAATCTGAAAGAATGACCTTTATTAGTATTGTGTATCCAGATGTCGGCCCCTGAACCAGCTTTGCCACAAGAACCGTCAAAGCTTATACTCCAAAGAGCTTCTTTTTCATACATGATACTAAGCTGTTTTTCAGGTTTCTAAGGGCTTTGGTCATCGATTTCTTCATTCAGTAATGGGAAATTTGTTTTTAATGGTTTGAAAACCTCTTCATTTTCTTCTATCTTCTTGTTTATATCATTTTAATTGTATAAGATAAAAGAATCTAAATTGGAATTAATGGAATAAATCAGAGTGTTGTTTGGCTTATCCCGGTTGCTAACCATGTATTTCATGTGAGTTTCTCGGTATAATCTCCTATTCTAGTTGAAAACTGGGATGGTAATGAACGACATATCTATTTGAAGGTTACCTTGTATTTTGGTAGCCCACGCCCTTGATAGTAGCATTCCATACTTAGGAGGAATATCGACCACTACTACGTCCATGACTAGGTTTTTTGCTGCTAGTTGTGTTAAAGCAAAACACAGTTTCTTTATTAGACCTAAACATTTGACCTGACTTGAGTTGAAGGAGTACAGGTTTTGTAAGGTTGAGTTACCTCTAGTCCCATGATTTCCATGATTGCTTTAGGCATGAGGTTATGGGAGGCACCAGAATCTAACATGGCATTATGTAATATCTTGTCTCGTATGTTCAAGCTCACATAGAAAGGAGAGACAGTTCCTTCTTGGTATTCACCTTCTATTTTGGGGCCGAATAAGAGCTCAGGTTTGTCATCAGTTAGCTTTAAAGTATCTGCCTCATTTCCTATATAAAAAACTTTGACGATTTGATATCTATACCTATCTACAATTATTAGCTCAGTAAGGGGTATAGTTATTTTTATTTTGGAAATTTCCCCTTCGAAACTAAAAGGAGTTTGTAGCTTGGACAGATTTGTTTCAGCTTTTTCAGTCATGACTTTCTCTATGCTCTTAATTTGCTGACTCTAGTTCGGGAATTTGTTTGACACAACCACTTAGGGGGTATTTATGGAAGTACTAGGAGCATCTGAGCCAAGACTTGTTTGAATAGCTTTATCTTTGTTTTGGTCAATTTTCTTGACCACAATTTTGTTGCTATCCATGGCCTTTTTAAGGATGGTATTAGGGGTTTTAGTAGTGTCAGGGCTACCATTTTTGGAGTTGTCTTGGTTTTTTCTACTTCTAAGGTTATACTGCATGTGAGCTTCTATAATGGCATTCTGAAAAACTATGGCAGGATCTTCGGGATCTTCATAGTTGGTTTCGTCCTGATTCAGGGAGAAGAACTCTTGCTCTTCTGCTATGAGGTAAACCTCACTCTAGTTATTAGAACCTATGAGGTTTAAATGATTTTCATCAATGGGTTTAGTATCTTTATCATCCTCATCAACATAATTCTCACCGAAGGATGGCCTAATTTGTTGGTCTTTTCCCCTTGGTTTATTTTGAGACTGGTCTCTCCTAAAGTTCTGGTTCTGGTTTTGAGGGTTTGGCTGGCTGTCCTTAAGAGGTGTTTTGTCACTTATTTTTTCCCACATCTGTGTCATGGATTTGACCAGGCCATCTATTGTAGGATCTGAGGAAAATACCTAAGGGGCAAATTCGTCATGGTGGGTGACTCCCTTTTCTGCTCTTATCCTAGCTCTCTTTTCGGCTAAGTTGGCTTCTGCGTTTATAACCAATTTTTGCATTTCCTCTAAGGTAGGGGGGTCCTTGTCTCTTCGCTGATAATTTATGTCTGGGTCAAAACCCTCAGGGAATTTTTCCAAGGCTGAGCCAAGTGGGGGTTTGAAGTGAGGTGGGAGGGTGTTATACACACTGTTGAACCTAGTGCAGTATCCCTGGACACTTTCCCCATTTTCCCGTTTTATATTGTTATACTCTGACAGGATTTGAATGGGGTTCTTTCAGATTTCCCACTTGTTTATGAAGGTTTGGTAGAGTTCTAGGAGATTGTGGATGATGTTTGGAGTTAAGCTCTTAAACCATTTTTTGGGTTCTCCGCCCAGGCTTTGGGCGAACATCCTCATTCTGATGGTCTCATCTTCTATTTCCATGTATTCAAAGGCATCGCTAATCCTATCTACATGTTGTTGAGCTATGGTAGCCTCAACTCCGGTGAAGTGTGGGATTTTGGATTGATAGTCATTTTGGAAGGGAGCCAAAGGCTGTGGCAACACCAAAGGTGCGTACCAGGCTGCCATGACGGGAGCTAATGGATGATGTACAAAATGAGGGCTTGTGGGATAAGCTGAGGTGGTTTTAATAGTAGTGGTTTGGATAGGTGTGGAGGATGTACTTGGACTAGTGATCTGGTTTTGAGCAGATCTTGGATGGTAGGAGCCAAAGTGATGGAGAAGCTGAAAGTTGGGAGGTGTAGTAGGCGAGGCTTTTCTACTAGGACTCTGTGGCAGATCTAGGGGCTCAAGATGGTCAAATTCTATCTTACTTTGTGACTTGCTTCTAAAAAGGGTTTTTGCTAACTTTAAGTCAAAGGGGGAATCCTACAAGGCTGTGAGATGTTCCGGTATTGAGCTTGCTTTACGGATGGACCTATCGGTAGCTAAATTTCCAGTTTCAGAAGCTTTCCATAGAATCTTCTCTAGGTCATCTACTATGATAAGGGGATTTGGGTCCGGATGAGATCTGGTGTTGATTCTTCGTGAAGCCAGTTTCAAATCTAGAGTCTAGAGAGGATGGTATTTGTGAATGTTTCGGATGAATGGCCTCTCTAGGGTTTTACTAATGTGAAGGATGGTCAAAACAAAAAATATGGACTAGTGGAGTCGCCAGGTGGATTTTTATGAGAATTATGGTCCACCACCAACACTATCAAAGATGCTTACGGGAATTTTTTTTATAGAAAAATTTGAGATGAAAACTTGCAAAGAAGAGTGATTCACTTGGTTTTAATAGTTTACTAGGCCGTATGGACAAGCTAATGGTTCTCTTGGCAAGAAGACTTCTGCTTATCTCCTATGTTTAGGTGAGGTCTTCTGAATCGCTGAGTTATACTTAGTTTGTCACTGATTACATAGTTTCTACCCTAAGCTTAAGTTTTTGGAAGGATGAGTTAGCAGAAAGGCATGGTTTATGAATTTTTTGGTCTTTTATGGAGTTTTTAGGCCTACTGGAGGCTAGAGGAGTCGCCAGGTGGAATTTGGTTGTTTTTGTAAAGATGTAGCTATGGTCCACCACCAGTAACTAGGGAAAAGCCAATCTGGGATTTTTTTGGGGTTTTTTGAGTTTTTATGTGCAGCCTAGGGTTTATTAAAGTATTCTAAACCTGTTTCATCACTTTTCTGGGTGGTGATAACAAAAAGAGTTTATTAAAATATAAATCTTCTGGGAAATCACATAATAAATTTTTGGAACCAACGCGTTTTGAACTACCAACTGTAGTTCATCATCAAGATAATGAAAACTAGCTGACCTAACATATACATTTATACCATGAAGAGAGAAGCAATGGTCACAACAAAAGAAAAGTCAAAAAGCTTAAAATAAAAGAGTTTACTCTAAATGATTCTATGGACTGCTTGCCTATTTAAATTTTAAAGACTAATGAATCTACAAGAGTTTGCTAGACTACTATGTACTCAGTTTGTCCCACTGTGATCTCCATTATGTTAGGGTCCCGTGATTTGGTTGATTGGCAAGCCAAATGACAGTGTAACATCAAACCAATCTTTGGAGCCCAAAGACCTAGCCTTCCTGGACTTAGAGAGGGCTCTCTCTATTTGTGTAAGGGATATCTATGTGTTTGCTTATTGTGTTCTGATTTCAGGCTAGTTATGAAGTAGGTTTTTGGTTTTTAGGCTGTGAGGGATGAAACTGATCAAAGATATAAGATAGGTAAAAAGATGTCAGATCAACTGGGCTATGTGGTTGAAAAGGTCGAGAAAGTTTCAGATGGTGATACAAGGTTGTTGAAGGGCTGATTTGATTTGAGGTAAAATGTATCTTTGGGAAAAATGGGGTAAGATGGACATCAAGTTTGTGAATAAAAAAGGGTTTCAAGCACAAATAGTTTAATAGCTGACAAAAACATGGTAGGGCAAACCATTAATCATGAGAAATGTAACTTTAAGCTAATTAATGCATAGAAATAAACATTCAAGCCATGCATAGAGATATATAACTCTCTAACTTTAGGAAATGGCTATCAGACTTTGGGGAAATACACTTAAGACAGAAAAACAACTCAAATCACTATGCCAGAATGCCTAAACACAGTACTTCAAGTTATTGGGCACTTTGAAAACAAGATTTCATAGTCTTAGGCAAAGGGCAAGATCAGAACAAGACCTCCTTGGTTCAACAAATGACAATCTAATTAGTCAAGGAGAAATTTCATGGATGGAGCTATGGCTAGCCATGAGTAAATAGGGCATATCGTGAATCATACTTAGCATGCATAAAACCATGAATGAAACAAACAACAATATCCTTAAGTTATTAAAGAGCAATCAAGAATTCTTTAATGTGACTAAGAATGAAGAAAACATGGAAGCTATGAAGAAACAGGAAATTTGAGGTGCCTCCAAGGGCATGTCTCAAATTTGTTCTCTACTTTCCTATAGCAAGCAAGAACATGGATTTATGAATGAAAACTAGGAAACAAAACAAAGAGAGAGACACTATACCATTCTACCAAGTCATGGAATCCAACAACAATCCTCTTTCATCATCCAAGAACATCCAAGAGACAATCCAAAAGCATGAGACAAGTATTTCTTCCAAAGCTTATATGACCATATATTGCTTCTATCATCAAGTTCAGCCTTGTTTACAATGAAAGCCTTTGGAATAAATAGGCCAAAGTGAGGAAAACCTCTTGGTTCAACTTGCAATCTCATTGGCCTATCCAAAATATCTAGACTTGTCCTTGAGGCTTTGCAAAGCCCAAGGCACAAAATATCTAACAAATATCTCAAAAATTGCTAAAAAAGGGAAATAAATTGACTTTTCATAACTTATCATGCACAAAAGTAGCTAAACGCACATGAGGAAAAGTCAATTTTGAAAGGTTCAATTTTTACAAAAATACTCAAAAAATACATCAGCAAAAGGTCCCTTGACTTGCCGGCAACCTTTGGAGGCCTTCCCGGTGTTGAAACGAGGCTCATGATATCTTGTTGGAAAGCTATGAGTGTCTAATTTCTGAAAATTTTTATTTTGCTCCCAACTGACCACTAGAAGTCCTCCAAAAATAGGCCTGTGTGTAAAAACCCAAAAAAAATAAGCCTTGCTGATAAACGGGGCAGAGTGTAGAAAAGGCGAGTGTTTTTCGCCATTTTGGGGGAGAAAAAGATCTTCAATTGTTCTGAAAATCGCTGAGTATGTGCCCCTACAATTATGGCATCCAATGACACCATTTTCATCCTTTTATGATGCTCCAAACTGAAATGGTGATGCCGATGGTTTTTGGCCAAAAACCCAAAAATGACAAAAAACCAAAATATGTTGAATTTCGCCCAAAATTGGTGAGAATGACCCTCAAGGGTTTTCAGCAACATGTTGTGAAGCAGGGGCCAAAATTTGGAGCCTTGAGGTGTCTTTCCTCAATTTTTGTGTCGGGCACTTCCCTTTAACCTCCTTGAGTTTTTCTTGAGCAGCCTTCAACTTTCGTTGGGCAAACTGATTTAGCTTTTTATAATGCCCGGTCATCCTCCGTTGAAGGGCCAAGTCCTTGTTTACCTTCTCCAATTTCTTCTCCAAGTGATCATTAACTCTCTCAAGCCATGCTTCCCGATTTTTCTCTATCTCTTGTTCGAACAATGCAGTGAGAGGGGTAGATTGGAGAAGGGCATCCTCTTCCTCTTTTTGTTTCTCAAGGGCCTTTTTTAGCCCCATGGTTATTGGCCTCTTTCGCCTAGGCTGATCTTCACCTTCACTTTCCTCGAACTCACCCATGAGTTCTTCCAATCTCACCTGTGCTTTGGAGGCCTCCTTTTTGTATCGGATGGCCTGTGTCTCATATACAGCCATATGGACACTCATTTGCTTGTTTTGGACTTGCAAAAAGTGATTGAAGTTCCTAGCTCTATGAAGATCAGCCCTCAAGGCATCAATTTGGCTTTCTCTATGGATCAAGAGATTTTCCAGGATTCAGGCTTCATTATCACTATCATCACTTTGGATTTGGATGATGTTGAATTCCCTTTCCTGTTCATGACTACTTTCTTCCTTGCCCTTCCCTTTGCTTTGGGTGGCTCTTCTAGTACTCTTCCTCTTGGGAAATTCGACCATGAGTTTCTTGGGAAATTTTCCCTTGCTTCGGAGGGCCCTGGTCACATTTGGAGTTACAACTCTAGGCACCCTTTTCTTTGCTATTCGGGGCTTGGTGACTTTCGGAGAAGAGAGCATGGCCCCTTGCCTAGGAGAGACAACTAGCACATGCTCCATGGGCTCTTTACCATTGTCACTTTGCCCCTCACTTTTTCCACTGTCTTGGAGTTCTTTATGGATGCCTTGGTTGTCCTTTTGCACTTCCCTTTGTTGGTTGTCCTCCTCACTGTGCTGCAACGTTTTATCCTGCTGCCCCTCTTCTTCTTGAGTTTGATGTTCCTCTTGAGGAGGCTGTTGTTCTTCACCCTGAGACTTCCTTTGCTCATACTGTTGTAGCTGCTATGTATCATCTTTTGGCTGCCCCTGTTCATCACCTTCATGCTGCTCCTGTTTAGCACTTTCATGCTGCTCCTGTTCAGCACTTTCATGCCCTTGTTCATCACCTTCATGCTGTTGTTGTTCAGCACTTTCATGCTCTTGTTGTTCTGTCTCACTGTGATGCTGTTGTTCAGCACTTTCTTCTTCATCCCCTTGCTGCTGCTCATCATCACTTTCCTCTTCCTGCTCATGTCCTTCTTCCTCATCATGGTCACTCTCTTCTCCTTCTTCAGGCTCCTTTGTTTGTTTTGTGGTAAACTTGAGCTTTTTGGGAGTAGGTCTGCTAGAAGAAGGCGAAGGATGGTGAGTAGGAGGTGTAGGGGATGTATGAACTGGAGGGACAGTGGAGAAATCCAGATGGGTGATGAAAGTATCCTTAGAGACCTCCCTCTTTTCACGCTGATGAAGGATGATGACTTTGATGAGAGAGTGATGGAAGAGGTAGGCTGTTTTCTGTGAAGGAGACTTCTTCTGAACAGTGGAGGCCATTTTCTCAATGCTCCTGTGTAAGAAGAAAGGAAGATTTAGCAATTTGGACCTTGTGAAATGCATGAGTAGTCAAATGTGATAGGCATAGACTCGGGAGAATCTTCCCTCACATGTGAAGTATTTCATGATGATCTTCATGAGGGGGGCGTAGCTGGCCAAAAGATATGAGAAGGGGAAAATAGAAGGACATGAATCTCTGTGGTCAGGCTTTAGAAAGGGCTTGTAATCTTACGAGTCTAGGTGGCTTTAGCCCAAGCCACTTCTCCCCACAATATAAAAGGATTTTAGTGCCCTTGGATATAGACCTTGGAAAGTTTGAGAGTCTGGGCACATGGCTTTTGCTTGTCTTGAAACCTCAAAGTGCAAATTTGTGTCAACGGAGAAAAGCTCTTCACCGCTACACTCTTTGTCAGATGTAACCTTTTAACCTCCTTAAAATTGAGCAAGGCGTGGGTGTTGTTTCTAGCCTAGCAAATTGGAAACAGGCTCAAATCTCTTATGTAAGCCACTCCTACTATCTTGCCTGGGAGGCATCTTGTTTTGAATGCTCTCTGCCACACCAAGCTGCCTCAAATGGATTTTGAAATGCTTTCTCAAACACAACTCTGTCCTCTTTGTTAGTCACTATTTTACCAAGGAAAATTTTCCCCAAAGGCTGTGTGAAATGTTTCTTTAATATCAGCTCTCTGCTCCTTCCAAATCACTGCTTGTCTTCCTTTGTATGCCAATCAACAAATAGTTATAATAACAAGCACACAGACAAAAAAAAAGGTACACACAGTCAAAAGATCACTATGTTGGGTAAGGTCACAAAGCTTTTCTATTTTTTTAAGCAAGAAAGTCTTGTAGAAAACAAACACCCCTCCCAATCAAAAACACTTCTTTTGTACTTCACTCTTTCACATACACAGGTAGACAAAAGACCTTCAAACTGAGTTAAAAGAATTTTCACCACAATTTTTTTTATGGGACCAAAATAAGGCAACAATAGTCTCACTGTTTCACTTATTCAAAAGGAGACATTCTTTGAAGGTGACAAGGAATTCGAACTAAGACTACTGCTTTCAACATAGGCTCATTGATGTCACCTCACCATCACTGTGCTTTCCTTAAAGCTCCTTTACTTTACTATTCTAACAATGTTTCTGTACATGGTACGTTCGAGGTTATTTTTGCCATATCACGGTTAGGGCACCTCCAACAATTTAATAAACTTCTATACATATATTTTGACTTTAGGTAGTATGTTTATGTCTTGCTTCATTTTTGAGCGGTTTTGGGTAACACAAACACCAATATAGCTTTGCTTTTATTATATCGTAATGTTGGCTTAATCATATTTGATAATAAGGATGTTGCTTCAGAACATTCAACTTTTACTTGTCTTTGTTCTCTCCACTACATATAGCTGACAGAGTTTATGGTTTATCACAGTCTTGAGGGTATCTTTTGGCTCTTTGAAACAAAAATGACCACTCCACTCTCATCCCACTGTAACAATCTTCTTCAAACTATTTACCCAAAACACACCTTGATTTATACTGAGAGTTTCTCTTTTTTAATCACCACTTAGCAGCTCGAATATAGCAAGGAGGTAAATGAAAATACCTTGAAAATGGATGGCAGCCTTTGTTGAAGAGCTTGAGCAGCTTTCAGAGCTTGTGGAGGCATTTTGATTATTTAAAACATGCGCGGCACGTTCAGAAGAGTGAGCGTCGCGCAGCAAACAAGGTGTCGGGTCGACAGTGGGCGGTCGTGACCAGTGCCTACAGGCGCGCCACGCGCCGCTACAGGCACGCCGCACCGCAATACAAATTGTTCATAAATCTATTCCTGAACACGCTACGCTCTTTTCCAGGTGTGCCGCACGGTCTCCAAGCTTCAAATTCTGCAAATTTTCGCTCAAGAACTCTTTGTTTCAGCCAGAGATCAGCGTAGGGGAGTGTTTTTGGCGTTTTGAAATGCAAAAAGGGATCTTCCAACGTTCAATCCACTCTTTATAGTATAAAAAAACCAACGTCCCTTTGATATTTGCTTGGTGGGGGTTTGAATGTTTTTTTTTTTTTTAAACAAAAGCCTTTGTTTATAATGAAAAAACCAAAATGACTTTGAAAGTACTATAAGGGGCCCATATTTCAAATAACGTTGGTAAAAAAGGTTGTGCATGCTACTTGGACAATTTTAATAGATATGAACCTATCACTTATAAGAAAATCATTCAAGGGCCAAACTTCTTTCACTGTTTGCCTATTAAAGGGGGGACATGTATTTCCTCTACTTATATCTGCTTGTTAGAGGGAAACTTGGCTCAAATCCATATAGTGACTGTAGATGCATTCTCCAAATGACTTTTCTCTTTGACTGTGGGTGAAGCTTAGTTGCATTCACCCAGGCTTTACTATCATCTGTCTATCAAAAGGGAACTTCTTTTAAAAACCTCTCCTTTAATCAAAATGAAACATCAAGGTACCTTTGACATATTTCCAGAAAGAATAGGACTTCATTGTAACAGTGGCATGCTTTATTCGCTTTGAGTGTTGTTCCTAACCTTGAAACACATACCATAATCCTTCTTTCACCTTTATGAACCTATGTGTCTATTTGCAAAGCCTCTTTGAGAAAACTAAGCTCAGGTTACCTTCTTGTCCACTGTGATGAGTTATTGAAAGAAAATTCTTCATGAACAGGAAGAACAGGACTTTTTGAAAAACAATCATCACTCTTTGGCCTATGTCTAACCCATCTCTCAATCTCAGCAAGGTTGTTTCATTTTGGCTCCAGACTGCTTTTGAAAGAAACTCTGATAAGAGATAGGATCAACCTCTTGGATTATTATAGTACCCCTGCTTTCTCTTTGTTTTTAACACCATTCCTCTATTCAGAAGCCTTCAATTGTCTCCTAATATTCTTAAAATTTGTCTCTCAGACAGTGAAAACCCTAAAGTCAATCACTGTCCCTGGCCCTCTGCTTATAGATGAAGGAGGCCTATTTTTTGATAGATGCCTGGTTACTTTTCAACCTCTGTCTTAACCAAATGAAGAATGTTTGATGACCATATAGATAATGGTTTCTTTTATACTTGATGGTAGAATTTAGTTTGATACCAAGGTTGTTTGACTCCTTGGGCCATCTGCTTAATAATGTTTCTTCATAGATAATCAACCCATTAGCTTCACATTGTAATTCAATAACAGTGAAACTCATGCAAACAATTTTTTAAAAACACCACTACTTTACCTCTGCCTTTAACATCATTTTTATTCAGAAACCTTCAATTGTCTTCCACTGTACCTAAAATTTGCCTTTACAGTTTAGTGAAAAACTTAAAATCAAACTTTATCCCTAGCCCTCTGCTTATAGATGAAGGAGGCCATTCTCAGTATTCAACCTTCTGCTTATAAAATGAAGGAGGTTTTCTCAGTCCTCAAACCTCTGCTTATAAAATGAAGGAGGTTTTTCTCAGTGATGCCATTTCATCAGCCTTTAAAAATGTTATTTTTCCTTTCACTACCTTTTCATGTTTGAGCAAATGAAGAATGACAAATTGATAATAGTTAATATGGGCACTTCTCTGAGACATGTAATTCTACTTTTCAAATACCTCTATGCCTCTTTAGACATCACAAGCAGTTTGGCTAGTATTTGCAAAGCACTTCTTGTCATTTGTGATTTACTAACATGTGACTGTGATTGCAGGAGCTTGATGAAATAACTCTCTGTCTTGTGGCTGCATCCCAGGCTCAAAATCACATGAGAAGTAGTTGTCTTCTCATGTTGAGCCAAATATTGTCTTCTGGAATGCTGGTACACTTATGCTCTTGAAATATCCATTGAAACATTGTAAAACCACCTAATATCATTTTGACCTAGGGCATGTGCATTGCTGAGACCTTAGGGTTTGTTAGTGGCGCGACTTAAGGGCGTAACCAACTTTATTTGCAGAATGGGAAGGTCTATTATGACTGGCCTGTAGTAGGTAGAGGTTATTTGGCTTTACGATAGTTTTACAAGGGAGAAATGCCTAAAGTGCCACTACCTAACTTAGGGGAGACTTCTTTACTTTTTGGGATGATTGATTGTTGTCTTTTTGGAGCCGATGGGACGTTTGTGTGTTGGCCGAGGCTATGGTTTGATAATAAGGTTTCATCTCGTCATGGGCGAATTGAAAAGGTAGGAGGGCAAAAAATTTTTATGGGTGTTTTCCAGCTGGAAAATTTGACAATTGTTTAGATCAGCTGCTAGAAAACTTGGCTGTTACAACTAGTCATCACCAACAAGTGAAAAATACTAATGAATAACAGTGGCTCCATGGAGGAATAATGGTAGAATTAGATTAGTTTTACTTTCAATAAAAATGATGATGTGAAAGGTCTGCAATTCTACCACCTTGAAGAAAAATAAAGAAAGGATTTGGGTGTGAGAGTTGCAGGTGTTGCCTCTGGGAAGTATTGCTGTCATTTAATGCTCTTCACTATGATGGTAATGATCAAAAAAGAAAAATTATGTCAAGTACCAGCTCTAGCCTTATTTCCATGAGATTATATCAAGATTCCTTTGGCCATCTTCAAGAAGATGCCATCCCCATGTGGATCCACTCGTTAGCCACCTATAATAATTTGTCAAAGCAAACAGGTGGCTAGATTTGTCATCAAGCCTTCAAGTGATAAATTCTCTTGAAAATCTATCATCCTTGAAGTCTTATGGTGTTTCTATCCTGGAGGTTCATCTTCACTGTTGTTTCCATCTTAAAACCATGCTTATTCACCAAAGAAAGTTGTTCCAAAGGCCTCTAAAACCGCCTATTTTCACTCCTCCCCCCCCCCCCATTTTCATAAAGCCTTCTTTCATCTTTTAACCCTCAATTTAGCCTCAATGGCATCAAATCCCCTTCAAGCCTTGTGAAACCACTTTATAAGGTTTAAAACCCCGTCTTCACCCCTATCGGAACCTCCAAATTCATCAAAAAACCCTTTAAAATCCTTGAAAATCTTCATTTTCTCACTAAAGGCTTAAGCCCCTTTTGGCTTAGCCCTTAGCCCCTTTCTCCGCATGTGACCTGAAGCCATAACCAGGCGCTAAATCCTTATCACTCATCACAATCGGAGTTTCCTTTCCTGGCCCTCCCTTTATTCTTCTTATCCTCCGATGCGATAGGCGCCTTTTCTTCCACCTTCAGTCCTTCCTTTTTCCACAAAACTGTGTTTTTGCCTTATAATTAGCCCCGGCCATTGCAATCGCAATTTTCTTCTTCCCAAACTTCCCTTTATCCTTTTGCTCGATGCGATAAGCGCTCTTCCCTCCGAACCCTAGTCCTGCTTGCTCCCACAGGACTACACCCCAGGCGCTTATTCCGTCCCATACCCATCGCATCGGAAAATTTCAGTTCATCGGTCCCTTTCCTTTCCTTCCGCGAAGAATGATCCCCGACGTGATCCCAGACGTCCACTCAGCAGATTCGACGGCTCACACACTATCTCGCTGTCCGCTTCATGACAAGATTTCTGACCTCGGCACTTGGGCCCACTCCTTTTCTCCCTGTCGCTTCTCTGCCTATTGCGCTCACTCCGCGCCGTCTGATCTGTCACCCCAGATTCGACGGTCAACATTGCATTTCGCGCAATTCTTTTCCCCTTCCCACAGTGCGCTATTTCTGCGCGATAAAAGTGGTTTTCAAAATCCACGTGTTGATCGCTCTATGGTATCGCGTTCCATTTGCCCAAAACCGCCTACCCCCATTTCGCTGTTCAAAAACCATTAATGGTTTTCCCAATACCACCGATTCATTTCGCGCCATATTTTCAAATTCAAACCAGACTGCAACCTCTGCCACGATCGCTCCGCCTCCCCGCTACATACAGTTTCCACCTCACTGCTCCTCCACCACCCCAGAGCCTCTGAAGCAGTCATTCCCACTCCCGCAGGTTTTTTATAACGTGTTTATCGTGTTTTGCAGGGTTCAAAGGGTGATGAATTCATACAGTCCTCCGCAGTCACAAACGTGTGACATATAGTGCAAAAAGACTATCACAGAGCCGAAGATCACAGAGGAAGAAATCACTGAGAAGGCTTAGAAGCATGTTTTATTGAAGATCGGGGTTATTGACCCTAATTTAAACCCTCCAACGCCCTTGTCACCTGCATATTCAAAAAAAGGGTTAGCGGAGGTCTAAAAGAGTATCATAAGAGGATTAGAAGGATTAGTGCATGATACTAAATATTTAGTATCTAATCCGCAATTCGAAGATCATAAAGGATATCAAGGAAGTTCAATGAAGTTTAAAGCACAGATCGAATACAAATCAGTGATTAAAACAACAAAGAATTTATATCAGTAATTTAATATCAGCAGAACGTTGTTTTCCTAAGAAGGACAAATTCCCACAACATTCTCCATTCTCCATCGAGCCCCATAATAGTTATTATTCTGACAGAATTTCCTAGAACTATCAGTGCATTGGTTATAAAGTATGGAAGACCTGTAGGACAAAATCTTCACCTTTCTTGTCTCAGAGTATAAACAAGACATCTCAGCCAAGAAGGTACTTCAAGAGCACACCCTAGAAGTTATTGTCAACTTGACAAGACTTCTAAATCGACTAAAGGGTACTGAAAGTTAATGTAAAGATATTAAACAGAATGGACTTCGATCACATTTCTCCCTCTGTTTTAATGAAGCTTTTAAGTCCTATCTACCACCGCTATCACTCATTCACCTATAAGAACCCATGAAAAATACATTGAAAATGTTGGTTGGAAATTTACTGATTGTAAGTTGTTTTACTGAGTAAGAGTTATGCAAGTAGTTTTTGTTAATAGGCTGGGAGATGATTTCTAGATGATACCAAGCTATTGGACAAGAATGTATGTGACTAGTTTTGCTCTACTAATATGACAAGCATGTTCATCGGATCCTGATCTAAGTCATTGGTGATGTGTCTCTTCTCTGTTATCGTTTTCCCTCTGTGATTTCATCATGTTCATTTTCTATGATAAGAAACAATAATTTCGGCTTAGGATATACTGCTGCAAGTACCCTAACGCTTCCTGCACACTCTTATCTTGATGTTTTCTGCTACTTGTGTATCTTGGAACAAATTCAATATAATTTAACCAGTTAAAGAGTTGGTTTGCCCATACTTACTGATGTATGAACTTAGAGTTTGTTTCTTAGATATTCTTGCTTGGTTCAACTGAAGGAATAAGAAAATAAGGAGATTAGTGATTAGCCCTATCCCCTAGGTTCCCTTTCCAATAGTTAGCCTTTCTAAGATCCCTTTGAGTTGAATGTCAAAAGTAGAGAAGGTTAAAAGTCTTTCTCTGATCTTAGGCCTCACTCTGTGTTTGAACTTAAGTGTTTTCTATTGTTTGAAAGTAGTCAGGAGGACTGCTGGATTGTTGTCTTTGAAGTTAGCCTCATCAAGAGTATTGATCATAGAGGTATAAGGTATGCCCTGTCCCTTGACTTACTCTGAAGTGGTCACCTTGGAAGGTTTTCCTTGTTATTCCCATCCACTTCCTTAGTGTTTCATCCCATTTAATCATCTTAAGAGATCCTCTGTTTTAGATGACTAGCCCTTTGAAAGCCTTGGATATTTGAATTGTAAGTAAACCCTTTTATGACCCCATTGCCCAATGGACTCGTATTCTCTTTGAATTATCTCCCCATTGCCGAAAATCCTTCACTACTCATTCCTTTACCTTACACCTAACCCTTATGTCAATGATTCCCAACCAAAACAAAACTAAACAAAACCCTGTGGCTTCTATAACTAGCCGAATACCTTAAACTCTAAACTTTAAAGATACATTATTCTTTACCTCTACAAAGAGATCCCCTCTCTCGGGATCCGTGAGGGCTAGATCTTGAGATCCCAAAGTGGTTTTGATGTTTCCTTCCTAGTCACTTGTATACAAGATCAAATCACTAGGATCACAACACACTCCATGGAGAGACTTCAAAATACTTGTCCTCTCTACGTATCTAGATCACCTGTTATTGCAATGAGATAGCAAAACCTCACCGGATCGCCGTCTTTAATGTAAGTAGGAGCTTGGCCTCAAGCGTGATAGTGGTTCAATTCAGAAAATAACTCCTCCAATGATCCTCAGGGAAGAGATGAAACCCCTAAGTAGGAATTCCAATCACAATCCTCCACTAAACAGCAGAGAATGGTATTTTTCTAAGCAGAAAAATACTTCAGAAATATGATCTATCAACAACCTTCTCTTGTTGCCCTCCTTCTCCTTTTATAAGATGAGAAAGCTCTTGCAAACCCTAAACCACTTTTATGAGTTGGCCCTTTTCACATTAGTGGTTCCCTTCTAAAACTGCGCAGTCCCTTTTGGAGATGCAATGAACCTAGGCAACGCTATTGATTTGGTCAAGGTTGACCCAACCTTTAGCTCAAACCTCTTTCACACTTGCAAGTGATTATTTACATAGCCCTGATTTTTCTTTGTTCACATGGGCATTGATTTATTGAGAATTTTTAGGAGTTTTACATTTCCTCCTTTATTCATTTATTCATAAAACATAATTTAAATCAAAATTGAATGTTTCCTCTTAGCTAAGGCTAAGTAGTGGTGTCATTCATAACATTAAATACAATAAAAAGAAAAACTTGCATTTGCATGTAGGATTGTGTGTTTTTTGCAAAAGGAACATTAGGAAATCTGCATTTAATTTGAGATTCATTGATTTGTTTGCTCGCAAATTGTTTTCTCTTTCCCTCTAGTATTTAGAATTTTCATTGAAAAACTAAAAGTGAAAGATTTCTTGTCATTCTTAGTTTGCATTTTCGGAATTTCCAATACATCATCACGGTGGACCTTTGAAAGGAAAATTTTTAAACAAGATCAACATAAAATTTATCTCAATTTACCTAACCAAGCATTGGAACCATAACGATAAAATTTAGAAGGTCTAGGCTAGAGATGTGTTTCGGTGTCGTAAAACATAGCAGTTGTCATTAAATTTTCTATGATACATTCTGAGTGTGATACCTCACTCCATGTACGTAAGTATATCGTAGCTCGTCCACATACTTTTGGGTATATCCGGCAGTGTTACAGTACGATAAGTATAAAGGGGTGCTCTCACTGTGTGATTTCGCATCAGACAGCGCTAATACGGACTTGGGCCTCCACATACCTTCGGATATATTTGGGAGGAAAATTTTTAGGTGCTATTCGTCCATAGTGAACCGAGTCTACCACCTTGTAAATTTTGATACACCGAACACAGCATTCAGGAAGATTTCCTGCCCGTACTTCTTGGTTTGCCAGGAGGTATTCCTGCAGCTCACAGCTTGCACCCTTTGTCTAGCATTACCCTTTTATTTTGTTTATTTGTTTTTGGTTAAAATAAATCAATAATCGTGGAAGAACAAAATCCTTTCCCCCATCATTCGTGTAGATTAGCATTGAAAACACCTTTACCACCAGAATTTACTCCTAGTCGGCGAAGGCGATCACACTCTACCGAATCAAGTACAATTCATACCTCTAGTGAAACATCATCTTCCCATATACCAAAATTAACCTCAAGTTGTTTCTACATATACTGGTTCATCTACTATTATAGAGATAGAGTCTTCACATCTACCTGTGGTCACAATCCATCCAATCAGTGAGACCATACCTCCTAGACCCGACATTGTTAAACCAGAATTTGATCCAGAACCTGTCTCTTATTTTCCAGAACATCTGAATCCCAAAGTCAAACAACCAGAATTTATTCTTGCCTTGATCATCCCACAAATTTATGTAGCCATTGATTCTCCCATATCACACAGTAAATCTCCTAAAATATACTTTGGGCCTGATAGTGGAATACTTCCACCTAGTTTAATTGCGATTGAAGAAATCCCAGAAGATGAGACACCTTTAACTCCAACCCATTTTTGGGAGGACTTTTACCTATACGAGTCTTTTCCTCAATCGCCACCCTCTTCTTTTGTTGATCATGTTCCTATTAAAATCTCATCGATCTTGCATATTTGGTAAAGCAACCATGCTCGAACCAACATATTCAGTCATATTTTCATGGAGGCCCTATGGTCTCATCAGGTTATAAATCATTATCTGAAATTTGCTCTGGTGCATCTTCAAGACCATGGTCTTTACTAATGTCATCATCTGGTATTTTACCAAGTAATCCTATCGTTAGTACTGAACTATTTGATTATTTGTACATTACTCATCGTGGAAATAACAAGCCGGTCCTTCGGTCTATTCCTTTAAGTACCATATCAACTGGACTCCTAGCATTTGGAGAAAAATATTTTCCGTCTTATTATCCTCCTCATGCTGGGGGGAAACCTTCGGTCACCCAATATGACGGTACTCCATCACTTTTTGGTCAACCTAATTTCGAAATGAATGTTTGTCAATGGCAGCCCACTCTCCCTATCCAATCAAAAATGGTTGTACATTCGTATCAACCAGTTCAACCTGTTACACCCACCTCATTACCACTTGTTAATACATCTTTACCCCTATAACAGAATCAAAATGTTGTACACCAACCTTATCAAGTGTGTCCTTCAACTTAATATCATCAAATGTTGGGTCCACAGACTCAAAATCCTTCGGTTAATTTACAACAACCCGTATCCGGAATCATTTATTCACAAGTTGGTTTTCCATTTTATGGGATGTCACAAATGCAACCTAGTTATACATATCAACCGAATCTAAGTTATTCTAATTTGGTTATAATATTGGTGGACAGACCCCTTGGCAACCTCAGGTGCAAATGCCTCAAACTTCATTTCAACAAGTATCATATCCAGGTTTTGGTCAACAGAATCCTCAAGCGTTTTCTTTTCAAAAAAACCTCTATCTGGGTTACCAGCAACAGATTACTTATGCTAGTGCTCAAAGGCCTGTTGCTCAAGCAATTCCATCTTACCCTGGCTATGCTCAACCTAACCTTAATAGACCTTTTGTTGCAACTTTAGAGTTACCAAATTTAAATCGGTTAACTAATGATCCAATCAACAATGCTCCTTGGTGGTCGATGATACCCCACAAATTACCCTCGGATATTCCTAATTTCAATGGAAACCCTGGAGAATATCCATTGAATCATGTCATGACTTATCATTTATGTTGTTCATCAAACTCCTTGAATAATGATTCTGTTGGACTACATCTTTTCCAGTGTACGTTCATAGGTCCGACTACAAAATGGTACATTGAGTTACCTAGAGCTTATTTTGATAATTTCATTTCCCTAGCTACTAAATTTTTGACTAATTTCCAGTTACCTATCAGATATGAAACTGGAATGGAACTCTTGACCAATTTCAAACAGACTAATGCTACTCACATCTCTGATCATATTCATGAGTGGCGTCATCGTCATATAATGGTTAAGACATTTGTTCCAGATAAGCTCCTTGCTGAATGGTTCATTAAGTCCCTGTTACCATATATAACTGAGGATGTGGCTAAGGGTGGCGTCTTCACAAAAGAGCAAGTTATTGCTCGTGCCCAATATTTAGACTTGATTTACACTTAGTTTGGCACGCTCTATGAAAAAATTCCTAACGCGCCGAGATCTAATTTCAATGTTCCTCCTCAATTAAAGGACTCTCATGCCAGAGACAGCTTGATAGGCACTGCAAGCACACACCACACTACTGCATCCAATCTTGCTCCTACTTCCGAAATTAATGCCATGTCATTTGACAAAGGCAAAGGTGACAAGCAACCCAAAAGTAAGAAAAAGGGGAAATCAAAGAAAAATCAAACTTCTAACTCGTAGGAAATATCATTAGATCAACCGTCTGGATTTTGGAGACCTTGTTATCCATGCATAATCTGTAATGAGGAAAATTTTGTTAGGTATTTTCCTCACCATGCGGAAGTCTCAAAAATCATCAAAACTTCTCATGTGTTAGCTGTGTTGACAAACCCATTTCCAAATCCAGACACAAATTTGGTTGTTACGGATCCAGCTCCTAGTTCCCAAGTGTTAATGTTATCCATCACAAAACCTTCAATAGATATTTTGATGTCAATGCATAATAAATATTATGGTAGTCAAGCCATTGATCAACCTACTACCTCGACTACGAATCCGTCTACAGAATCAGTACTGCCTACTTCTATTCCTGAATTGACAATCAAGCCACCAAAGGGAGTAATTCACAAATCAACATATAATCATCAAGCAAGAGCTGCATAAAATTATAATATAGTTGAAGATTTGACTCAATCCCCTTTATCTATGTCTGCTCTTGAGGCATTACAAAATTGTCCCACCCAAAAACAGGCTTTATGGTCATCCATTGGTGGAATTGATCCGACTGATTCTAATCTTGTCGTCTTTCATCATACGGGCTATGTGCCGCAACTACCAGCAGAATTGGCATTCTCCATACAAGTAAATGTTCTCAATCACCTTTTCCATCGCACTATTATTGATGAGGGAGCATGTACATGCATTATGTCTCTAAATTGTTGGAAGTCACTTGGCTCGCCACACTTATCACAATCATCAACGATGTTGAAGGCTTTTTATGGATGAACATATAAACCTTGTGGTATTATTAATAACCTGCATGTTGAAATAGGGGGAAAAATAGTGAATATTGATGTTGAAGTTGTTGACAGACAAATTGACTACAATATTTTACTTGGAAGGCCATGGGTATATGCGATGACTGCAATTGCTTCTACTTACTTTATAATTATTTCCTTTCCACGTAAAGGTATTATCACAGTCATTAATCAACTATCTTTCTTTGTCTCTACTTCACAGGTAACTAGAAGTGTTCCATTCATTCACATACCCCAACTAGAACTTCAGAACATTGGTGTAGGACTTTTAAAGGATTCCACTCTCATGGGAACCTTTGCATTATCGCCACCTGCGACGTTGAAAAAAATTGCAAGTATAGAGACCTGCTACATGATCTCTTCCACTCTATCTGGTTTAAGGGAGAGTACGGGTGATTCTGATATTGCTACGTTGGATGAATTTTTACCGCCCAGCCCTATTGAGCTGGCATAGCAATCAATCTATCTAGCTTGGGCGGCAAATCTGAAATCAACATCGTCGAGTGTTTGGGTTGATTGTTCCTTAGATTTTGGTACTCCATTTGATCCATTTTCCTCAATGGTTTTGACAAATGAAAATATTTTGGAAGCTATTATGTCAGAAGGAGAACCATGGAAAGATTATCATCATCGGTCCCATCTTCCTGATTATGAAGAAAACTATCTTAGTGAACTATATCACCCATCAATCAAAAATTTCTTTTCGAATTCTTTACCTATTAATGCAATCGATTCTGAGTGAAATTTGTCAAATATATTTCGACCAAACCTGGCGTTGTAGAAAATATTCATGTTGGTGTATCTTATTCTCCATCAGAACTCAAACCATATCGCTCTCTATTTCGTGAATTTCATGATGTATTTGCTTGGTCTTACGAGGAAATTCCAGGCATAGATACTAGTATAGTTGAACACACTATTAATATGTACCCTGATGTTAAACTGGTGCATCATTGGCTCCATCCTGTTCATCCAAAGAAAGCCACTACCATCAAAGCAGAAGTTGAAAAAATTTTGCGTGCTAGTTTCATTTACCCTGTTCCATTGACTGAGTGGGTTTCCAATATCATTCCTGTCATGAAAAAACAAGGAACTATTAGAGTGTCCATCGATTATCGGGACGTCAACATTTCTTTTCCAAAAGACAAATATCCTACTCCCTTTATCGACCAGATTATTGACGATCGTGCTGGATGCGAAATATTTTCGTTTATGGATAGATTTTCCAGCTACAATCAAATCAATATCCACCCAAATGATCAACATAAGACAACATTCATATGTACCTGAGACACATTTTCTTATAGGAAATTTCCATTTGGTTTAAATAACACTGGGGAAACTTTTTAGAGAGCAATGGATTATGCTTTCAATGACATCAAGCATGTTGTTCAACCCTATCTAGATGATTTATAAATGCATTAATGAAATCAGACTGACCACCTGATGCATTTGAGAGCCATATTTTTACACTTCCGACACTACAAAATAATCCTCAATCCACATAAGCGTGTTTTTTGTGTTGGTTCTGGTCGTTTTCTTAGATTCGTAGTCTCAAAATAAGGAATTTGAATAGAATCATTGAAGTTTCAAGCCATTCTTGATTTGCCTGCGCCATCAAATTTACTTCAGATACATAAACTTCAACGAAAGGCTAACTTCCTAAGAAGGTTCATTCCAAACTACGCTGAAATGGCTAAAGGATTTACTCGACTCTTGAAAAAGGGGGTTCCCTTCCATTGGGACCAAGTTGCACAAGCTTATTTTGATGTTGTCAAGGATAATCTTATCCAAGTTTCATTAATGTATCCCCCTCATTATCAAAATGATTATTTCCTATATATCGTTGCAGCTGAAATCACCATTGCTATGTTATTGGTCCAAGTAGAAGATGGAATTTAACATCCAATCTATTATTTGAGTCATAATCTCAATGATACGGAAGTTAAGTACTCATACGTAGAAAATCTTTCCTTGGCAGTTGTTCAAGCTATCCAAATATTTTTCCATTATATCCTGCTCTGAAAAACCAATATTGTTTCGGATTGCAACCCCATGACTTATATCTTATCACATCAATTGCTGGGGGGAAAATATTAAAAATGGATTGTCATTTTTTAGGAATTTGATTTGGAATTCATCAAATCCAAGTCAAAGAAGTCTTTAGTTTTAGCTGAGCTTCTCTGTGACCTTCCCTCTGATAGCACTGCAACTATGTCGAAACCATCATTTCCTGATGAGTCTCTGTTTCTGATCGGATCATCTGATCCTTGGTATGGGGATTTCATCATTTATCTCCAAACTCAAACATTTCAACCTGATATCTCTCACTCTAAACAGTGATGTATTTTATACCAAGCAAAATATTATCTTATCATTGGCGATACACTTTATCGTCATGGTGTAGACATAATTTTAAGGAGGTGCCTCATTCATGAGGAGGCCGAAAAAGTGTTAAATTATTGTCATGCTGGGGCTTGTGGTGGACACTTATCTGGATATGCTACCACGCAGAAGATACTCCACATATGTTACTTTTGGCCTACTATATTTCAAGATTTCATCCTCGTGGTCAAAAGTCATCATGCGTGCCAGATTTTTAATTGTAAAATTCGAAAACCGCCAGCACCAATGCATCATGTTGTCTCTGTGGGACCATTTTTCAAAATGGGGTATTGACTTCATGACCTGTAACCCTCGTTCGTTCGGGGGGCATGGTTATATTATTGTCGCAGTCGATTGTTTTACCAAATGGCCCGAAGCAATGCCTACATTTAACAACAGGGGACAGACAGTTGCATTGTTTTTCTTTAATCATGTTATTGCACGGTTTGGGGTCCCATAAGCTATAGTTACAGATCATGGGAAGCATTTTCGCAACCACTTCATGTCTGAATTGACTGCCAAGTTAGGATTGTCACATGATAATTCTACTCATTATCCACAAGAAAATGGACAAGTTGAGGCTATCAACAATATTCTTAAATGTATTCTTCAATGAATGATAGGAGTTCATAAAAGAAACTGGAATTTGAACCTGTAGTCCCCCTTGTTGGCGTATCGAACCTCGATGAGAAACACAACTGGATTTACTCCTTTTCAATTGGTGTATGGTCTAGAAGCTATCTTTCCTATCCAATGTGAAATACCATCGTTAAAACTCGCAATCAACTTGTTACCTGACACCTCAGAAGAAGAATTGTGTCTCCTTAACCTCATCCATCTTGATGAAACGCGTTGTGAAGCCCAGTTGGCCAACGAAGCGCATAAGAGATGTATAAAGGTGCAATACAACAAAAATGTCTAGCCTTGCATTTTTTCAGAGGGTGAATTGGTCCTTATTTACGATCAAGAAGCTGATGTAATAGGTATAGGGAAATTTGAGTCATTATGGCATGGCCCCTATATTGTCAAAAGAGTTCTTGCTAAGGGTGCTTATGAGTTGGTTGATTACAATGGAATTCCATTGACGCAGCCTAGAAATGGGTTGTATCTAAAATGTTACTATGCTTAATCATGAGCGTAGTAAATTTTTGTATTATATTGTATATATATGTTGTTGATTTGCATTCACTATCTTAATTTGATTTTAGATTTTTCTTGACGTTAGTAATCTTCTTTACATTTCATCGTAGATGTCTTAATCTTCAGAACCATTTATTCGATATGTTGATGGTGCTAGTCATAGTATGCATAATCTATCCTCTGTAGCATGGGCCATTTTCGCTCCGAACAACGAGTTAATGAGTTTTCAAGGGATTTGTATTGGTAGATAAACAAACAATATCATTGAGTATAGCACATTGATCGAAATTCTCTCTGATGCCATTTCATTTGGTATGAACTGCATAATCATAAGGTTAGACTCACAACTTGTGGTATTACAACTTACTAGTGTTTATAGTGTTGGAAATCCAACACTGCATAGATTTTTCCTAAGAGTTCGACTTTTGTAAAGAAATTTTTATTTTATTCAATATCAACACATTTCCAGAAATTTGAACACATTGACCGATTCATTAGCTAATCGAGTTTTAGACAGACATTTGCAACATATGTAAAGAAAAAATTCACATCACTGAATAGGATTTCACAATAAACATAGGAAAACTCTGAAATCATATAGATAGATAGTTATAGGTTTTTACAAAAAAAATTCCCAAGACACAATGGTCATCTGACCTCAAAATGTATGCAAAATGTCATAAGTAAACTAGTGGTGCTCGTGGTAACATGCTATAGATCTAGCTATCCCATGGAGTAACCGCATCCAGCGGTTAGGAACCCCAATAGTGTGTCATTACGGTCGCATGGGTAACTCTTTGATCTGTAAATCTGGAATCCTGAAGGTCAACCCCTCTATGTGCTGCCGAAGCTCAGCCAGAGTCTTAGCCATATCAAGATCCTGAAGGATTGCTCTCTTGACAGCCCTCTCTGCTGGTGCATCTGCTTCGTGCTCTAGTTCCTCTACTACTTGAACATGAACAACATCTACATTATATCAAACATTTAGTTTAGTCTTGGGAAAACATAAAAAATACAAAAACATTGTATAAACCATAGGAAAATAAAAAACATGTTAAAAACATTCTTACCCATTGCACCCCACTGAGCACCTTCTGGTAATGTTAAATATGGATCTCCTCAAAAATCAATGCTTACGTATGCATACTCATCGATGGAAACAATTTGTCGTTGGAACCAGGCGAAGAACGCAGTCGAGAAGACAATGGTAGTTTTTCCTGCATGCCGACCCATGAGTTCTACCCATCTCTGCATCCTCGGATCTCTAAGACTAGCAATATCTAGTGTCACATGTTGTGGTTGCATCAGTGGAATCCATTCTAAAGCGAAGGATATAAGGATTGAACCATAACTGAAATTGTTCTTCCTTCCTCCCTTTTCTTTCTTCACTTGTTCCTTTATCTGAGAAAGAACAGCTTCATACCAGTTGAAGATTGTTGGCTCTAAGCACTCTAGCATGTACTGTATATATGATCTATTCGCTACATGTAGTGTAACGGTGCCAGAAACTTTAGCGACTGTCAAAAGGATAGCTCTCAAAGGAAAATCTCTCACATCTCGAATGTTTATCTTTCCATATTTTCTTGGCTCTGCCCCTGGATAGCAATGCTGTATAATATAATCTCTCACAGTCTCCCCCCCAACAACAGACCCTGAGAGTGAAATAGGCAAGCCTATCCTCGACAAACCTGTGAGAAAGTATAAATCCTCGACCGCTATGGGAACCACTTGGTTCTTAATATGAAATGCCTCAATAGTTAGATCCTGTTAGCCCCCTAATTTTCTTTCTTTTTACCATTTTCCCCTTCCTAAATTATAACCATTTACCTTTGTTTCACCTCTTTTATGCACCCTCATCTTGCACCAGTCCAAGCACGGTGGCATATTTCGTATAAACCTTTATTCTTCATGTTTTAATTCAATTTAGCATTAATTTAATATTTATTACATGATTTCTTACTTTTAAATCACTTTTTTAACTTATCGATATCTCCAATGGTTATTTGATAGATAGAGTGCTTACCGTGACCACTGATCATAGTGTAGGATCGAATCTTGCACCATTGCCAGCACAACAGATCTTCGCGGCAGATCTGAACCTCCTCGATCACTGCCTCATCTTGAGCCGCTTTAGCCACGACAGCGGAGTGATTCAAAGGCAACCAAGACCAATCCGTGAAGGGCGAAAGCTGGTTAGCTATGGCCAGTTTTGCAAAACCGTCTTATTTTGAAGGTCGAAACTAAATTCTGCATTTTGTTATGTAATCAGTTAAAGGACATATTTTTTCCTTTAGCCAAGGGCCTATATAATGTAAAATGTAAATAGCACCCGGGGGAGAATTTTTTAGCAGAGTTTTTAGAGAAAATTTTGATAGGCGGTAACAGGTTGTTTTGTTATCTCCCAAATCTGGACTGGACATTATATTAACGCATGTATTCGCCTCAATGAATTAATAAAAGGGAGCTCCGCCTCAAGTTTCATAAATTTTGTTTTTGTCTTTAAGCTGATGAATTGACTAGTTTACTGAGCAACATTTTAACTTAAAAGTGAAACACGTTGGTTGGCTAGGGCCCAGCCAACCCAACACGTTTACCCCATTTTCTGTTTCTTGTAATTTGTGTTTATATTGTAAAAGTGTGATTTAAAATTTCAGCACATGTATTCCTGTCTGAGTGAAAACAGATCCGTTGTGTGAAGTAGATACATTTTCTTTCCCTGCAATTTACTTTCCAGCACTTGATTTCAGATTGGTTTTCCTCCGCCTGGTACAAGCAGGAGAAACAAACCTACATCGGTGCACTTTGGTGTGATATTTCATTTTCTTGCAATTCTGTTTAATCAAATTTTCCACCTGGTCCAAGCAGGAGAAATGAACCTGCACCAATACACGTTGGTGTGATGCAGCAAGCTTTTTTAGTCTACTTTCCGCAATATTCTTTCTTTCTTTAAATTCTTATGACAGGATAAATGATTGTTTCTTTATTTCTGCATTTTGTTAAGATCAGAAACATTCACTTTTATGTGTGCAATTTGATTCGATAGTAAAATAGCACTTGCAATAATTAAACACTCATTTTAAGGATTAAATGCTAAGTGCAAGAAGCTCTAATCTGGTGCAAGAACCAGTTTCTTGCCACAAGATCTGAGTGCTCTGAACCTTGAAAAGTCGAGCCCTTGCATGAAGTAACAAAAAAAAAAGCCTTCAATAATGACACTATTTATACCTTCTACATAAATCTCCTAATCTGCCACTAGTGCGGGGCAGTTAATGCAGAAGGAAATCTCTAAAGAAACGGGTTAGAGGCCCATCTAAAAGGGGAACACAAAGTGTCTCACTGAGGAAAACACACACACTCAATAGATTAAACAACCATTAGTGGGAGTAATTGCATCTTTTAATTCTCTCTTGCAAATTCATACTTTGTCGTTCAGTCTTAGATTATTTTTTATGGTTCAAGTTGCTTTTTCTCTTTTGATTTGATTACGCAATCTTTCCTTTAAATAAAGTAGGGATTTACATTAGGAATATTCATACCATCTCTGGCACAGTCCATGCTTCATATCGAAGTTTGCGAATCCCCCGGGTTGACAAATTAAGTGTTGAGGAGTTTTCTTAAGTGTAATTCTTGCACCCAACATTTTGGTGCCATTGCGGGAGCGATTTGATTTGTTAAGAATTTTTGATTATACAATAGAGGTAATTTTTCCTTTATTTTTTTGCGGTATTGTTTGGAAGATTTTTTTTGAAGGAATTTTTGGTGTTAATTGATTTACGGCATTTTTTGGAAGTTGTTTGTTATTTTTATTTTTTCTTTCCTTGCAAAATGAATGCCTAGGAGAGTAGGGTTCGAAGCCCACTAAGGGCCGAAATAATTACGAAAACAATTTTTTCATATTGGGTCTCCTTCTGTAAGCAGGAAGCCCAATCCAATTCAAACCCATCACGCAGGAAAAATCCACCTAGATTCTGGTGATAACAACTCAGGTGTGGATCAGCCTATTGAGAGCAGTACAAGTAAAAGGGGAGAAATGGTGGACCAAGAATATCATTTTGAAGGGACTGGTGACAACCAGGTAAGTGAAGAACAATCCACTTTTGTGTTTCCAATTGTGGATCTTGATACTGTGGCGCAAACGAAGAATAGTCCACCATCAGCTCTCCCTCATTTCCATGGTAAATTTCATGAAGATCTTGACTCTTTTCTATTTGAGTTTGATATTCTATTTAGAAGTTATGATTATGCAACTGATGCTCAGAAGTTAAGACTATTCCCTATTACTCTCAAGGACTTGGCTCTACGCTGGTTTATGGGGTTAGGAGGAAACACTATAACCTCTTGGGATCAGATGAAGAGAGTGTTTTTGTCTAAATATCAAGAATATTGCAAAACTCGGGACATGCAGGATGAAATTTTTACAATCATACAAGATGATGATGAAATTCTTGAAGATTATCTGGAAAGATTTCTGTATATTTTACAAAGGTCAAAACTTAAGCTTGATCCCAACACTATTAGAACCTTTTTCTTAAGAGGACTTACTGATAATGCTAGAAATAATTTGAATCTGTTAGGACAAGGTGATATTTCTCAGCAAAATTTTGATCAAATTTGTGAATTATGCAGGAAATTTTCAAGAAACCAGTATAGATCCGGTAGAGGAACTCGAAATAGAAATAGAAAAACTGAATCTACTGATGCTATGATTATTGGACTAGAAAATAAAATGGAAAACATGAAAATTGATATAATGAACATTGTTACCAAATAGTTAGACTCCTTAAAATTTCAGCAGAAACTCATGAAGGAACAAGAGTCATTATGTATTTTATGTCCTAAATGTAGAGACAAGCATCCCCCTAAAGAGTGTCCTCTTAATTTGAAAGAAACTAATAAGTGTGCTATTTGTGCAGAAGACCATATCACAGAAAAATGTCCCTCTATACTAGGACTTAAAGCTGTATTTACAGGGGGACAGCCTGAAGCTGAATACTTGAATGCTATGGGAGCAAGAAGGAATTGGCCTCAGGTAGGTACAAGTATGGCTTCTGAATTTTCTCCACACTATTTTGGTTATAATTCACATGCATATTCTTATCCTAACTCTCATCAGCAGTGGCAGTATGGGAATCAATATCAACATGGGAAACCTTCTCAACCATGGCAACAAGGTTGGAGAGGGCCAACTCATTCTCCATATTCCTACCAGCCACCTATGCAGTCATATCCATCTACACATGCACCTTATTCAATGCCTCAACTTCCGAGTCAGTCCACTCCACCATTGCCTTTACCTCCACCCTTTTGACCTCCTCAGTTGCCTGCTCAACCTATGCCCAATCCTAATAATAATAAAGCAGTGCACATGATCTATGTAACAAACCCACCTTTATCATTCGAATACCAGTCTATTCCAGTTGGGGTTCATGATATTCAATTAAGATCGGGAAGGACTGTAACATCAGAAAATCAGAAGCAACCTATGGTGATCGTTGAAGAGAAAGGAGAAGAGGAAACTCTTAACCATTCTCCGAAAGTTGTCACTAAGCAGCCCTTACCCTCTGAATCCTTGCCATCTTCTTCCAACCAGCCTCCCTTCCCAGAAAGGCTAGTAATGGAAAGAAGTGAGCCTATTTCTGAGACTAGTTTGGCATCTGAGCTTCAGAATATTTTCATTAAGATACCTTTGCTTCAAGTCATTAAAGAGGTCCCCATTTGTACCAAGATTATCAAGGAACTCTGTCTCAAGAAACCCGGGAGGAAGAGATTGGAACCCCAAACCATTCAATTTGTTGGTAGGGCAGCAGAGTTGATGATGGGATGTGTCTCTATGGAAAAATATACTAATCTCAGAAACCATGTTGTCTCAGTTCAGATTGGTAATGTCCTGGTCTCTAATGTTCTTATAGACCTGGGGGCAGCCATTAATGTCATGACTAAGCAAACCATGGATAAACTTCAGTTATCTCATCTTCGCCCTACTCCCACTGTGCTTGAATTAGTAGATAGATCTAAAATTAAGCCAGAAGGAGTATTGGACGATGTGATCATCTCATTAGATTCTTGGGAATATCCTGCTGATTTCATTGTGCTTCAGCCAAAGAACCCAGTAGGAGGACATCCCTTGACCTTGGGTCAACCATGGCTTGCTACGGCCGATGCATATATTGGATGTCGTTCCGGTGATATGTATATTTCGCATGGAGATTATAGGAAGAAAGTTAACTTATACCCCCCTACCAGATCCATTCAGGACCTTCGAGATACTTTATGGTTGGATCAAAGCAGTGATGAGGAGACTCAGCCCATTTCCTTTATCCAGCATTATACTGGGTCTTCACAAGAAGATGAGATTCAAGATTTCCTGAATAATCTAGACACTATGCCTAATTTTAAGCCATTGAGCTAGATTTTCAAGATAATCATGATTCTCATTCTTCTATACCACTGCATTTGACCACTCCCTTGAGTACTCCTGAGCCTGACACTACTCTTGTTGAGATTAGCCCTCGTAAATCCTTGCATATTAGTTCAAATTTGGACTCATCTCAGCAGGAGCAACTTGTGAATTTGTTGCAAAACCATCTTAGTGCCTTTGCTTGGGGCTATGAAGATATGAAGGGTATTCCTCCTGAAACTTGTACACATCATATCTATATTCAGGAAGGAACCCGACCTGTCCGACAACCCCAAAGGCAAATGAATCCAGCTCTAAGAGATATTGTGAAGGAAGAAGTACAAAAACTCTTGGATGTCGGTTTAATCTATCCTATTTCCGACAGTCAGTGGGTCTCTCCATTAGTGCTAGTACATAAGAAAGATGGAAGATGGCGTATTTGTATTGATTATCGATAATTAAACAAAGCCACTCTTAAAGATTACTTCCCTCTCCCTTTCATTGAATAGGTGCTTGATACCCTTGTAGGAAAGAAATATTTTTCCTTTTTGGATGGCTTCAGTGGCTATAACCAGATACAGATTGCACCCGAAGATCAGGATAAAACTACTTTTACATGTCCATGGGGTACATTTGCTTATAAAGTGCTTCCATTTGGCTTATGTAATGCCCCGGCTACCTTTCAAAGGGCAGTCCTGGCCATTTTTTCCGATCTAGAATTTGTAGAAATTTATATGGATGACTTTTCTGTGTTTGGTGATTCTTTTCAGGAAGCTCTCAAAAATCTGGAGAAAGTACTTCTTCGTTGTCAGGAAGCCCATCTCACCTTGAGTGATAAGAAATGTAGATTAATGTGCAAATCGGGAGTGGTACTTGGCCATTTGATTTCTGGTAAAGGTATCCAGGTTGATCCGACAAAGATTGAAATCATTCTGCATCTTCCTGCACCCAAAACTCAAAGGGAAGTAAGAGGTTTTTTAGGACATGTTGGTTACTATAGAAGATTCATTGAAATTTTTTCTAAGATAGCTGCCCCTCTTTTCCGACTTCTAGCTAAGGATAGTGAATTTTCTTGGTCCACAGCTTGCCAACAGTCTTTTGAAACATTGAAGGAAAAGTTGGTACAGGCACTAGTTTTGAGAGGTCCTAAATGGTCCCTGCATTTTCACATTTCCTCCGATGCTTCAGATTTGGCTATTGGCGCAGCTTTAGGACAAGAGGAAAATAAGCAATCCTATGCTATTTATTATATTAGTAAGAATTTTTCTTCTGCTGAATTAAATTATACAGTTACAGAGAAATATTTTTTAGCTGTAATTTTTGCAATTAATAAGTTTAGGCACTATATTACATGATATGAAGTATTTGTACACACTGATCATTCCGCGATTAAATATTTGATGAACAAACCATTGACTAGCAGTAGAGTGACTAGGTGGTTACTATTGTTGTAGGAATTTAATGTTACTATTGTTGATAGACCAGGAAAATCTAATGTTGTAGCAGATTTTCTTTCTAGATTAGATAATCCTGGTGAAGCAACTCCTATTAATGATGATTTTCCGGATGAACATATTTTGGCTATGTCAATAGATTCTCCGTGGTTTGCTGACATTGCTAATTATTTGGTTACTGGGAAAGCACCACCCCACTTGTCCACTCGTGAAAAGCGGAATATTATTCAGAAAAGTGTTGCATATTCCTGGATTCAAGGAGATCTCTTTTACACTGGTCCAAATCTGATTATCCGTAGATGTGTAAGAGAGGAGGAAGTGTTTGAAATATTGAAATATGCTCATGATGAACCTTGTGGAGGCCACTTCGCTGATAAGCAGACTGCATATAAAGTATTACATGCTGGTTACTTTTGGCCTTCCTTGTTTAAGGATGCCAAATAGTATGTCAGGCGATGTGATAGCTGTCAACGAATGGGCCAGCCTAATCAAACCAATGAAATGAAATTCCTTTATGCCCCCAAGTTATGATTGAGCCATTTGAAAAATGGGCTATTGATTTTATAGGGCCAATAAATCCAACATCCTTAAGTAAAAATCATATTTTTTTTTGTACAAATTTCATTACAAAATGGGTAGAAGCTAAAGCTGTTTTTTTTGTTACAGAAAAAGTTGTTGTTGATTTTCTTTTTACTAAAATATTTAATAGATTTGGTGTGCCTAGAGAAATTGTTTCTGACAATGGTCCGCAGTTCATTTCTAATATGGTACAGGGTGTGATGGAGCAATACAAGATCTGGCACAGGAAATCCACGCCGTATCACCCATAAGCAAATGGCCAGGTGGAATCTAAAAACAAAGTAATCGAGTCCATTCTTACAAAGACAATCAATATGCATAAGAAATATTGGGCTGAAATATTACCAGAAGCTTTGTGGGCATACAGAACCACTTGGAGAAATAGCACAGGACATACACCATATGAGCTGGTATATGGCAAACAGGTTCTGTTACCAATTGAGTTCTAGATCAAAACTTTCAGAACTGTAGTTCAGTTAGGAATAGATCTCTCTAAGGCACAACAACAACGTCTTCTCCAATTAAATGAGTTAGAGGAATTTCGTAGAGATTTTTTCAGTAGAACATACTAATTCAGTAGCAACACAAAAGGTGGCATGACAAGTCTATTAAGAAAAAAGAAATTCCAAACAGGTGATTGGGTACTCCTTTATGATTCTAGATTTAAAATTTTTAAAGGGAAGTTCCATACACGTTGGATGGGACCTTATGAAGTGAACCGAGTATTCGAGAATGGAGCAGTAGAAGTTAAAACTATTGATGGACAAAATTCAGTATTCTTGGTAAATCGACATAGTTTAAAGAAGTATTTTCAGCCACTTGCCAAGAAATATTTTACACATCAAGTCCAACAGCAATTCGGGACTGTAGTGGTGAATGGTAATACCAACCTTTTGAAGACATAAATCCTTATTTCTCTTGAAAAAAATACAAAAAAAAAAAAAATTAATAAAAAAAGTAAAGAAAAAAAATATTTTCCTGTAATTGTGAAAATCAATTCGCTGACATGATTGCAGAAGGGTCAACCTGAAAACCAACTTGCTGGTAGGAAGATCAAAAGTTTCTAATAAAAAGAGAATGTTTCTTGATCTCTAGATATGCTAGTGACTACCGAGTAAAAGCAGGTTCAGCAGGACCAACCTTTATACATTGGGGTAATTAGCATGGATATTTTTATTCAAGTAACACTTAATTCTCGCTGCAGTTATTTTTCTTTCACCAGTGCAGGCAGACCTTCCAAAAACATTTATGCCTTTATTCATATCCCATTTCGTAATATTCCCTCAGTTTTCTTCTTTAAATCCCAGAATGATTAACCTTCCCACATTCTTCTGAATTTACCCTACCTGCTTCATAAAAATCCCACTTTACCCTTGAATTTTTTCCCTATCCTATTTATCCCCTCTTGTGGTACTATTCCTAGAATCCCTGTAACAAAATTCCTTCCCATTCTGAAATTTTCCCCTTTCCCACTTCTTTGTTCCCTCGTGAATTCATTGCAGGATCTCATACGCAAAGAGAAAAAAGATGCCCTGAAGCATCAAGAAAGGGCGAAGAAAATTTCCAGTATCAGTTGAGGAAGCCATGTTAGAAGTCCAGCCTATATTTTACTTAAATTCCCTGTTCTTTTTTCAGACAATATGCTTGCACTAGTGCAAGTATATCGTCCTATATAATAATACAAGAAGAATGGTACCAGCAAAACAACACAATAAGCGGTGTAAACAGATCAGTGCAAGCATGCACCTTGGCAGAAGCAGAGTACAATTTGCTCTTTTCATAAGTATATGTCATAGGAAAGTGGTCATCATGAAATTTTGCAAGAAGCATTTTCACTTATTTAAGGAGTACTTGTGCTATCATATTAACTAGGAGAAAATTATTTAAAGTACAAAGTGTTTTTAGTTAAGAATCATGATCATTTTTTAATAAATGATAAAGTTCTTTTTTGAATTATGAAGGAGTGCAGAAATTTTTAATCGTTGCTTGGATATAATTACCCTTTCCACCATGATCCTAAACTTCCTTCACTTATAATGATTTCCTCACTTAGTCATTAAAAAACGTCGCCGCAAGTACCAATCCCGCACGATTTCAAACATGCCACGCATCCACGGATATTTTGGTGAAATCGATCGGTGATAATACAAAAGGGATGGTGGACGGTTGGATCCCTATATATAAAGAGCCAAATTTTCTGGTATTGCATGAAATTTTTCGAATGTTCATAACTTTTAAGTAGCAATGCCACCCATTCGATGTGAACCTTCATCCCTTAGTGAGGTAGATCAGACCGCTAAGTTTCGCAATAGTCTTGCACTATTGCGAGACACGGGATTTCTTCAGTTTTTGCAGAAATTTGACGAGCACAACAATGAAGTGGCCCTACAGTTTGCAAAGAGTTTTAAAAAAGGCCGTGTAAAAATTGGGCCCTTGAAATTTAAGGTCACGGAAGAATCGATAGCAGCAGCGATGGGCTTGCAAAATACTAGTGTGCGGTACTTCAAAAATCTGAAGCTCGAGAGGAAGCGCTGGTAATGTTTCTTCATTGATAAGAATATGAAGGTAGACTAGAATAAAGGAGTTCCACACAGCGCCCTGTTAGGACAGTGGCGGGACCTCCTTTTTATCCTCCAGAAATTTGTGACTTGTGAGGGAAGGTACTCCCTCACCTTTGTGTATCATTTCAAGATGTTGCAACACTTCGAACCTGGCCGGCACATCTGGTGGAGGATGGATTTCACTTATTTTTTGATTAAGAGTTTGGAAAATATGGCCAAGAGTGTGCAGGGTGCACGAGCAGACCAACCCAACAAGAAATTATATCATCACGGCCTGATCAAAATCTTGGTCCAGAAACAGTTGGAAATTAAGGGCATGACCTGGAAGGCGCTGTTAAAATAGTTGCATAAGAAGACAGCTACCGAAAATAAGACAAATACCCCCGCCAGCACAAGCAAGGGTCCAAGTGTAAAGAGAAGTCCTTCTTGCACCTGTGCAAAAAGGAAATGACTCGGGAAATCAACAAAAGAAAAAGGCCCATCTCCAAAGAATAAGAAGACAACAGGTACACCTGTTGAAGAAACTCTTTTGATGCCACCAGTACATGAAAAGACCCCCGAAGAAGACGATTTTTTGTCAGTCCTGGCGGACGCAGCAAAATTTGTGGAAGTTGGAGATGACACTTTGTTGGCCGATTTTATTAAGGCCCAGAAACAGAATGAGGAATCTAGTGTAGGTGAGGAACCACAATCCCCATAGGACATTGAATCCCCTCCTGCACCAGTGCAAGAAGAAGAATAACTGGAAGAAGTGCAAGAAGAAGAAGAACCAGAAGAGCAAGAAGAAGAAGAAGAACCGAAAGATCAAGAAGAAGAAGAAAAACCGAAAGAGCAAGATGAAGAAGAAGAAGAAGAGTTTTCTGAAGTCATGAGGGATACTGAGGTCCTTGAAGAAGATACAGCCCCTGTCAGGACAGAAAAGTAAGAAGACTCAGTAACTCCTGCTACTTGGATAGTCGAGCTAGAGCTTCAAGTGTAGAACTTAGAGCAGCTCGTAGCTAAAGCATAGGAGGAAAAAGAAAGTAATAAAGAAGAATTCACAGCGGAGATCCAGAAAAAGAAAGGATAAGTCAAAGTGTGGAAGTACTGTGTTGCGCAATGTTTCAAACGACTTAAAAAGGTGACAAAGAAATTGAAGAACAAAAAAAATAAGAAGTCTGAAACATTGCAAACTGATGATAGTATGCCAGAGCAGGAGTGAGTTGGAACGCTCAAAATTTGGAAGGTTTTTTGTAGAGGTAAAGATTTGTGTGAGGAAACACAATAGCTTAGGGATGGGAGGATGTTATCCCCCTAATTTTATCTCTTTTTTTACCATTTTCTCTTCCTAAATTATAACCATTTACCTCTGTTTCACCTCTTTTGTGCACCCTCATCTTGCACTAGTCCAAACACGGTGGAATATTTCGTATAAACCTTTATTCTTCATGTTTTAATTAAATTTAGCATTAATTAAATATTTATTACATGATTTCTTACTTTTAAATCACTTTTGTAACTTATCGATATCTCCAATGGTTATTTGATAGTTAGAGTGCTTACTGTGACCATTGATCTTAGTGCAGGATCGGATCTTGCACCATTTCCAGCACAACAGATCTTTGCGTCAGGAATCTGAATCCCCTCACGATCACCACCTCTTGAACCGCTTTATGCAGCCGGTAGAGTGATTCAAGGTAGCTAAGACCAATCGTGAGGCAAAAGTTGGTTAGCTACGACAGTTTTGCAAAAGCGAGTCTTATTTTGAAGGCCGAAACTAAATTCGCATTTGTTATGTAATCGATTCGGGGCCACTTCCTTTGGCCAAGGGCCTATATAATGTAGAATGTAAATAGGACGGGGGGGGAGAATTTTTTTAGCGGATTTTTTAGAGCGAATTTTGATAGGCGGTAACGGAGTTCACATCGCCCAAATGCGAAATTTGGACATTATATTAATGCATGTATTTGCCTCAATGAATTAATAAAAGGAAGCTCTGCCTCATGTTTCAGAAATTGTGTTTTTTTCTTTAAGCTGATAAATTGACTAGTTTACTGAGTAGCGTTTTAACTTAAAAGGGAAACGCGTTGGTTGGCTAGGGCCCATCCAACCCAGCACGTTTACCCCATTTTCTGTTTCTTGTAAATTGTGTTTATATTATCAAAGTGTGATTTAAAATTTTAGCAAATGTATTCCAGTCTGAGTGAAAATGGATCTGTTGTGTGAAGTAGATACATTTTCTTTCCCTACGATTTACTTTTCTACACTTGATTTCGGATTGGTTTTCCTCCGCCTAGTACAAGTAAGAGAAACAAACCTGCACCAGTGCACGTTGGTGTGATATTTCCTTTTCCTTCAATTTTGTGTAATCGATTTTTCCACCTGGTCCAAGCAGGAGAAATGAACCTACACTAGTGCACGTTGGTGTGATGCAGCAAGATTTCTTAGTCTACTTTCCGCAATCTTCTTTCTTTATTTAAATGCTTATGACAAGATAAATGATTTTTATTTATTTCTGCATTTTTTTAAGATCAGAAACATTCACTTTTATGTGTGCAATTTTATTCGATAGTAAACTAGCACTTGCAATAATTAAACACTCATTTTAAGGATTAAATGCTAAGTGCAAGAAGCTCTGATCCGGTGCAAGAACTAGTTTCTTGCCACAAGATCTGAGTGCTCTGAACCTTGAAAAGTTGATCCCTTGCATGAAGTAAAAAAAAAAAAAGCCTTCAATAATGACACTATTTATACCTTCTACATAAATCTCTGATCCTGCAGTAGTGAAAGCACTAGTGCAGGATAGATTAATGCAAGAAGGAAATCTCTAAAGAAGTAGGTTTAAGGGTCCATCTAACGAGACTGCTAAAGTGTCTCTGCTAAGGGAAAACACACACTCAGTAGATTAAACAACCATTAGTGGGAGTGATTGCTTTTTATCTTTAATTCTCTCTTGTAAATGCATACTTCCTCATTCCAGTCTTAGATTATTTTTTATGGTTCAAGTTACCTTTTTCTCTTTTGATTTGATTCTGTAATATTTCCTTTAAAGAAAGTAGGGATTTACATTAGGAATATTCATACCATCTCTAGCATTTCCTGTGCTTCGTCTCTAAGTTTACGAATCCCCCGAGTTGAAAAATTAAGTGTTGAGGAGTTTGCTTAAGTGTAATTCCTACACCCAACAGATCCCATGCTCAAACTAAGATCTCCAAGAGTTCTATTTGTTGCCTCATCCCTGACAACCTGAAGTACTTAAGAATTCCACTATCTCTTAGGGCTCTTACTGTACCTGGATAATTTAGGGCAATCATATCCTGTTCTTCATGTTCTCTTTCCCTCCATGTAATCGTCATTGTAATTCGATGGAAACCTAAAATACAACCATAATATCCATTAGATTCCATTCATTGCAAAAATCTAGGCAAATTTTGAACATAATATGAAAACCAAAAATTTATATTTCACCCAACGCACTCCCTAACAAGAGACAGTGCATTGCATGTGCAATTAGCCTTCACTGTACTTGCTATGCAAGGCAAGTTTCGACATTTAGGGATGCGTTTCCCTCTTTTTGGGAATAATTTACCCTAGGGGCCTTAAAACCCTAAAAATTTACAGAAATTGGAAATTAAATGAATACTAAAGGAAAGAGGAGGTTCATGGCACTAAACTAGATGAAACAGCAATGAAATCCATCCACAAAAACGATCGCAATCAATAGCTGAAGTTCAGGCGCAAAATTAGGTTCAGAGCTCCAAAATGCAAATGGTAACTATGGAATGGTAAAAATGAATATTGAAACTACTTTTAATGGTCATTTAATTATTTGAAAATTGCATTTATTGCTATTAATATAGTTTAATTTCTTATCATGAAACATATATTTTTAATCCATTTGATGTTGCTCTGAAACAGGTCTTACAACTAATAAACAGATTAGTCATGCAAGCTTATTTCAAGAATGATTTGACCACAAAGCATACTTTTTCTCCTTATTTTTCGAGCTTTGTTAAAAACCAAAAAGGATTTGAAGCGCACTTTTATCTCTTTCTTGAGCTTCGATAACAGGGAAAAAGGAACCCTGGAGTCTTCTTTTAGCTCTTTTCAGACTTTGATAATGTGAAAATATTGTCGAGCACTTGTCTTTTTGAGCTCGTAAAAGTAAATGAATATATATCTACTCAGTATAAGTTTAACCCTTTTCCAGACTGAGATAGATTATTTACGAAAAAGGAATACCTTGGTTAAACATGACCAAAGAGGTTCCCTCAGATATTATTTTACACTTTTACGGGTTTGAGTGACAAATTTATGAAAAAGTGATTATGGAGTTTTCTTTCTTCCTCTTTTTCAAACTCTCTAAATATGAAAAAGGACCAGGCTATCACTATCGTTAAGCTCGTTAAAACATAAAATAGCGACGGGCTTGTTGATCATGGTAAGAATCGAGTTTCATTCATCACTAGACTCGTTAAATTATTAAATAGCGATACTTTATTCACCTGAAGGGTTGAATTATAAATAAAGCGAATTTTATCCTCCTCAAGCTTGTTAAAAAATAAAGAGGTACTGGTCGACAAATGACCGGGGAAAATTTGGGAAAAGTGAGTAGAATTCTTTATGGTAGCAAGTCGCTCTTGAACATGACACTTCCTTCACTCCATGTCCATGAATTTTTGGGCTTGGTAATCTTCTTGACGTTTCATTCATACCTATGGTTCATCATACCTTAACTTTTGTTTTGGGTCAATGTTTCCAACTCATCTCAGTGTCCCTAATATGTTCAATAGAAGTCATGCAGTGAATACTGATCCTTCTACAATACTCATAAACCTTCATTTTCATGACCGTCATCCCTGAAAATTGCTATCAAGTCATACCTTTGTCTCTGAAATCAGTAACTCTCATTTCACAATAATGTGACTCCCTATTGACGACAAATCAATATCCAGGAAGTTCACTTAGAAACATCAGATTCTAGTACCATGGGGCTTGTTACAGCATCGACAAGATCCTTGCTTTCGGACCTTTGACTGAAATATTTTTTTGGCGTTCGACATCAAATCATCTATTCATGCCTTACGAAATGTACTGCAGTACCTTGAGGGCCATTAACATTAATGGTGGTTCTCTCGCGTTTGTTAACAGCTCACATCATTGGCTGGTAATCAAACAATGTCTTTCCATGTTTGACTACAAATCATATATTTGCATGGCTAGACTTGTACCCGAATGATCGAGTGAACGAGATAAGAATACCCCGGATCTAGTTTCATGCATCCGGGCTACGATTTCAGGATTTTTTTACACATCATCTGTACAGTGACCTTACATACATATTTTCATCCAAACATGGGCCTATATCTGCAGGCATGTCTGCATTGGGAAACATTCTAATGAAGACGACTTTCTGAATTATGTACATGTTATTAGATTGTTTATGCGTTGAACATGGGAATGCCTACCCTCAGCCATTATGATCAAAGAGGATATATCATGATGTAAAGTATTGTAATATTTATGCAGGTGACCACTCTGCTTCATCTCCAACCCATCATAGTGTAAAACATCTCAATCAAATGTTATTATTATTATTTTGACTTCATGCTTTAGGGGGGAATTGTTATAGGTCAATTTGGGTGCCATTCCCAATGACCTGGTTAACTAGGCATCATCTCCAGGACCAATGATTAAGGGCCTATTATTCCCTATCATTTCAATTGCTACATGCCCTAAGACAAAGAACAAGACAAATCATTCAAAGACTTTCATCTGCAAAGGTTTCCTAGATTTGAAGTTTATAATATATCATGTGAGAGCTCATCAACGCTACCTCTAAAGGGACTAAGTGTGTTTCATATGCAGGTATGCCCATTCAAGGCTTCTTTGCAAAGCATTTCTTGACATTCATAGGTGCGTTGGTCACATTGGGAGAGAAATTCTCATTGTTTTGAAATCTCCACTTGGCCAGTGCCTTCTAGAAGAGTTCACTTGTATCAAGCTTCGAATCCATGTGTCCATTTGACATCTACAAGATTTGGAAAATGTCTTGCCTATTATTGGAACGTCATTGATTGTAAAATTACCTTCAACTCCTCTATAAATTGAGCACAGATCCTAGTGCTTGGTAAGGAAGAATTTGAGTAGAGAAATGCTGGTGGAATTTCAATTGAGAAGAAGATTTGTGTAACAGCTGATGGAGAGATTTATATTGTGATGAGGTTGGGATGCTGTTGGAGATGGTCACTTCAAATCAGTCACTAGGTTGTAACCTCCCCTTCTATCATTAATAAAGATTACAACTTACTTTTCCCTATATGTGTCTATATTGGCTCGGATTTTCCATATTGCAAGATATTAGTTGATGTATATGGTTTATGATCTACTAATTTAGCAAACTAACTTGAATAGACATCTGTATTATTGCTATCTTCTATTGCTTAGTGTTCATTCTTGCAGGAAATATTTTTCACAGTCGGCTGGAATTTGAAGCTACAATGGAAGCGACAGAAGGAATCATTTGGAAGTGCTTGGATTCCAAGCAAGCCTCTAATCCATTATGTGTGTCTGTCTTAGTTAGGAAAATTAGTCGTATAGTCTTCCACCTGTTGTTCTAGATTATCACCTGTCTAGGGAAGTGTGTTTTATCCATAATCCACAATTTTGTCCAACAATTAAATTTTAATTTCCATCTAAATTAAGGGATAATAAAAATAGACGTGCATCTAAAAATATCTTGTGGGCCCCACCCTAGTGTAGGTGCTTAATTTTCACTAGGATCATGGATGCCAAGGAAGGAAGAGAGAGAGGAGAGAGATATGGAGTTAGAAGGGGAAGAAAGACATAAAGAGAGAAAGGTGGAGAGGGAGAGGGAGTGACAAGGGAGAGATGGAGAGATGATGTGAGTGAGAGAAAGAGAGAGAGAGAGAGATATGGAGACAAGGGGAATAGAGAGAGGAGCGGAAGAGAGAGGGGGATATGAAGAGGGAGGGAGAGAGAGAGAGATAGATGTGGAGTGAGAGTGTTTATGTTTTTGGGGTGATAAGGAGAGACAATAGGAGAGAGAGATATAATTGGAGAGAGAGAGTATATGCAGGATGATATAGAGAGATAAAGAAGGAGATACAAAGGGAGATAGAGATATAGATGGAGGGGTCAAGAGGGAAGGAAAGAGAGACAAATAAAGGGAGGAAGTAAGAGAGAGAGATATGGAGAGAGAGAGAGAGGGTGACACGTGCTTAGTGGGCTGAGATAGAGAGACAAATAAGGAGAGATGGAGGGAGGTATAGATATAGATGGAAGTAGGAGGCAGAGGGAAGAAGATAAATATAGAGAAAGGGAGGGAGAGGAGGAGAGAGAAAGAGACGGGGGAGAGAGGGAGGGGGAGAGAGAAGGATATAGGGAGAGAGATAGACAATGGATGGAAGGTGGAGAGAAAGGGAAGAAGAAAGAGACACATAACAAATACAGACATAGAATTTAGATCAAAAAGTCATGAATATTTATTTTTGTCACTAAAATAAATGTATTGATTTTAATGTAGTTTTTTATTTCTAATTCTATTTGTCGCCTCTAGGCACAATAAATATAAATTAAAACAAATCCTTATTAATTTTTATTGATTTTTCAAATTAATATGAATAAAATATAAATTAAAACAAATCCTTATTAATTTATTTCTATTGGTTGTTCAAATTTACATGATGTTGTGAGAATTTGAGGTTCTGATGAGAATCCTTTAATTTATTTATCCTGTGGGAGGGTGTATGGATTCACTTAAAGTGGTATTGATCAAAATGAACATTATTGTGTGAGTATGTACTAACGTAATTATTTTAAATACCTTAAAAAACTTAATTATTTTAAATACCTTAAAAGAATCAAATCAATTAAAAATATTAATAAATACTAATATACATTATATGTGTTATGAGGAGAGAATATTAATTTTAATTTATTGAAGAATTTATTGCCATATTCTATCATAAATTTGTTGCCATATTCAATCACCTCTTAAATTTAGTATGGTTGATTAAAACATTGATCCACTAACCAACAATTACACTAATCATATATCAACCAACTCAATCACCCTTGAACTACCCACTTATTATATTTTACTATGGTTGATTATAGTTAATCATGGTAGATTATAATCCAATATAGTGCCATATATTTTTAAAACATTTCTCACTACATGTGGTTATTAGCATTTCTCATTACATATGTTTATTTGGTGAAGTTTAAGTTATGGAAGAAATCGTCTTTTTCATTGGAATATACAATTTCGAAAAAAATTGTGAGTTTCAGTTACAATGAGTGATTGTACAATGATATATATATATATATATATATATATATATTTGACACAATCTGTTAAGAAAATAAATGAGTATTAATCTTCATATAAAAAAAGTGTTGAATATACAAACGATTTCCACCCAAAGTAGCAGCTTTTGAGAGTGAGAAGAACTTAGACATTCTTAGAGATGCAATGTACTATTACCCTATCATGTGTTTCATTTCCTCCAATTTTTTCTCATAATTGTTGATTTGTATATGTAATACATTGTAGGATATATTCGAGAATCAAAAAGCAATGCAGTATGGAAGAAATACTGTAGAGGATCAAAAATTTGGATCAAATTAAAAAAATAAACAAAATCATCCTATTTAATCATGAAACCATTAAATTGGATCATATTAGAACACAAATCAATTCGTCATATTTAATCATGAAACCATTAAATCCCTAATCTCTCTTACAATACATGATGCACCACTTATTAAGACCAATCCATTATTATAAACCCCTTAATATCTAACTCGTTACCTATTAAATTAATTACCCAACATAACTCCAAATCACTAATCTACTTAACCCCTTCACCATTGACCCACCAACCAACACATCTCTAACCATTGATCCATTAACCAACAACTCACCTAATCTTCAATCAACCAACTCAACCACCTACTAACTACCCACTTATTATAATTGATGATGGTTGATTAAAACCATTGATCCACTAACTAACAATTCCTTGAATCTAGATCAACCAACTCAATCACCCCTTAACTACCCACTCATTTTATGTTACTATGGTTGATTATAGTTAATCATGGTAGATTATAATCCAATATAGTTATTTATAATTTTAATGCTACCAACCCACTCATACATAACCCATTAACCCATAATTTTTTAAAACATTTCTCACTACATGTGGTTATTAACATTGCTCATTTTATGTGTTTATTTGGTGAAGTTTAACTTATGGAATAAATAGCCTTTTTCATCAGAATATACAATTTCAAGAAAAAATTTAAGTTTCAGCTAGAATGAGTGATTTTACAATGATATGCATATATATTTGACACCAATATGTTAAGAAAATACATGACAATTAATTTTCATATACAAAAACAGACAAATATACAAAGTAGCAACATTTGAGGGTCTTGTTATCCATCTCCATGATAGCAGAGGTGATAAAATTTGACCAAAATTCACTTATGTATATGTTTATAGCTTCCGTATATGAATATATACAAGATTTTAGCATATATAGAAGTTTTGTGTGTCTTTCGTAATACGCATACGCAAGTCTTTATATATTTGCATATCTTCCGCATATACGCATATCTTCCATATATGTGCATTTTTTGTATCACATATCTTCCATATATGAACAAATTTTGTATATGCACATATCTTTCGTATATTCCCATAACTTTAGTATATGCAAAACTTCCGTATATGCCCATATCTTCCGTATATGCACAACTTTTGTATATGTGCATATTTTGCATCACATATCTTCCATATATACATAGCTTCTGTATATGCGCATATATTCTGTAGATGTGCAACTTCCTTATATGCGCATATCTTTTGTATATGCACAATTTCTGTATATGTGTATATCTTTTGTATATGCATATATATTTTGTATATGCGCAAGTTTTGTAAATGTGCATATCTTTCGTATATGCACAACTTCCGTATATGCGCATATCTTCCCTATATGTGCATAATCTTCCGTATATGTGCAACATCCGTATATGTGCATATGCAAAAGATATTTTCATATATGAAAGTTGCACATATACAAAAGATATACACATCTAGGGAAGAAATGCGCACATATGGAAGATATGTGGATATATAGAAGTTCTACATGTACGAAAGATGTTCAAGTACAGAAGTTGCACAGATTTTATATATTTGCATCTTTTGCATCGCATATTTTCGATGTATGCATAGCTTATGTATATGCACAGCTTCCTTATATGCGCAAATTCTGTATATATGTATATCTTCTCTATATGTGCAAATTTTGTAAATGTGCATATATTTCATATATGTGTAACTTCTGTATATGCCTATATATTTTGTATATGCACAAGTTTTGTAAATGTGCATATCTTTCATATATGCGCTTCTTCCATATATGTGCATATATTCAGTGTATGCGCATATACGGAAGATATGTGCATATACAGAAGATACACATATACATAAGTTACACATATACGAAATTTGTTCATATACGGAAGTTGCACATATATAGATACGTGTGTATGCATATTACGGAAGTTATGCACAAATTCTGTATATGCGCAACTTTCTTATATTCTCAAATCTTCCGTATATGCAGAACATCTGTATATGCGCATAATATTGCGTAGATGTGCATATCTTCCATATATGCACATAATAAAGGTCTGGTTGGAGGCTAATTGTCCATGTTGTATTTGTATATGACATATGTCTTTTTGCAATCCTTCTATTTCCTCAATTTGGCCTTGAGGATTGTCTTATGCCTTCTCTTGATAGATTATGCCACTTGAAGGAGGAAGATTGTTTCATTTAATCTAAAATCTAAAAATTGAATGCAATGAACTGAACTTGTGCGGAATTGGCCCACAAAATTATGAGAAAACACAAAGAGGAAGAGGAAAAAATATCTATTGTTTGGGAAGCGGCCACAATGAAACACCATAGTATATGAGAAGACATCCAATATATGGTGAAATCCAAAAAAAATGATAGAAACCACCATGATACTAATAGTCTCAAATGAATTAAGTCTAGAGCATGCCATGCTTAACAACAATGGTGTCATCCTATTGATATGGTTCATATCGATCTCCAAGAATCTGTGTTCTAATTATGCCAAGAAGTAGAGAGTAATATTATGATGAGGTGGAGATATGGAGAAACAATGAACATGGGTGACAATTAAAATTGCAGTCAATCTGCATGAAAAAATTATAGGTGACAACTAAAATTGCAGTCAATCCACATGAACAAATTATCTTGTGTGCCATCATCTGTACCTTCAAGATATAAGGTTCAACAATGGTCAGGATATGAAGGAAAAGGAATAATTTCCATTGGTTAATTTCGTTTCATATTGGTGTTGTATTTCTTATATTTTTAATAGGTCAATTGTTTTATTGTTTTGGTACAGTCTTGAAACTATTTAGTTTCCGAGAGGTTTTTTAGGGCCATACTAATTCTCTTGAAAAAAATTTCAATCTCTCATCACTCAGAAGAGTTTATAATTGTATATTTCTAATGATAAAGGAAGAGCCTCTAATTATTATTAGTGATTGGTGATTTAATACAATTGTGTGCTTGATTCCTTGGTACATAACATATGTCTCTGCTAGGTTATTAGAGGCTCTTTCCAAACTCCATGAGCATCTTAAATCTTCCAATCCTCTTAGGTCCAAAATAATTCCCCCACTTCGATAATGCCAACCTTAAATTAACTTAATAATAACAATACAAATAGAAATTTAATTTAAAAATATAGCTTCGGTAAATGTCATATTGATAGATAAGACTTCTTTATTTGTGGAATAACTTGGTATTCTCTTTACTTAATATTTAACTATTTAATATATATATATATATAGGTGCACATACCCTACCTCTTAAATTTAATCTTTTGATATCTAATATGAGAACATATCATTTTTAACCATGCAATATACATTAAAATAATGTAATATTTATTTCAACTAATTGTTTATTACAACAACACTTTTTTTTTAATAACCTTTTTTTTCGTATAGTTGTTCTTGAATTTTTTAGCCAATATAATATTTGACAGAATCGATAGTGATTGAAAACTAATAAACCTACTAGTCTTATGATATCATTTAGATATTTTTCAACATCACATAAAATATGTTGTAAAAAATCAAAACTAATTATAGTGAATAAATAGAACACTATTTGAATTTCTAGTCAAGAATTTAAATCACAACATGAGGTAGTATTCGTTCCACGCATGAGACCAAGGCTATATGATATTAGAAACATATGGTTCCATTGAAGGTATCCTTGATGTCACAAGGACCATTAGCTTTCTTTTAGATACTATTTAAAATTAAACCACCTTTTGATCATGATTATAACTTAAAACTATTTTTGATTGGTTATGAGATTATTTTCCTTAAATATAAGAAGCTAATATAATAATCTAAAATTGTGAAAGATGTAGTAGAAATGGAAGTTTAACACTTTACAAAAAAAACATTTTTAAAGGATTAATTTTTTTTAATATTTTTTTTTAAATATTAAAATCTCGAAATTATATCAATAAAAATAGTGCCAATATTTAAAATCAAGTCAATAACTTTAAATATTGGAAACCTTTCTTTACTTTAAAAAAATATTTAAAAATTCAATAACTTTCAATATTATAAACCTTTTTCTACTTAAAAAAATATTTCAAATCATATATTCATGAAATTTTTTAGAACCTAATTAGTAAAGAGAAAGAGGCAAAATGAGTGTCGAGGGCTTCAAGGCTTAGGGATCTGCATAATTTCTGAATCCATAGGTACACCACATACTCATTGTCACAACCACATACAGGTTATGCACATATACGGAAGATTATGTGCATATACGGAAGTTGCACATATACGGAAGATATGTGCATATACGAAAGTTGTGCATAGCTTCCATAATATGCATACACAAGTCTCTATATATGCATGACTTTCGTATATGTGAAAATTATGTATATGTGTATCTTCTATATATGCACATATACTGAATATATGCACATATATGGAAGAAGCGCATATATGAAAGATATGCACATTTACAAAACTTGTGCATATACAAAAGATATACGCATATATGGAAGATATACACATATATGTAAATTGTGCATATACGAAAGATATGCACAAATAAGGAAGTTGCACATCTACAGAATATATGCGCATATACAGAAGCTATGTATATATGGAAGATATGTGATACAAAATATGCACATATATGAAAGCTGTGCATATACAGAATATATGGGCATATACGGAAGATATGTGCATATCTGAAAGTTATGCATATACTAAAGATATGGGAATATACGGAAGATATGTGCATATACAAAATTTCTTCACATACGAAAGATATGTGATACAAAATATGAACATATATGGAAGTTGCACATATACGAAATATATGTGCATATACGGAAAATATGTGCATATGCGGAAGATATGCACATATATAAAAACTTGTGTATGTGTATTACAAAAGATGCACAAAACTTCTATATATGCTCAACTATTTTATATGTGCATATACAGAAGATATAAACATATATAGAATATATGCACAACTTACATATATATGCAACTTCCATATATGTGCATATACAGAAGTTGTGCACAAATTTAACCTCCATAGATACTTAGCTTCGGTAAGTATATAATATAGCATTCATAAAATATAACCTCAAATCGACATCATGAATTTAAAATTCATTGAATATGTTGTCATGGTGTAGCCTAGGGAAGCCCTAGTTGATTTTTGTTATGAGCCTCACATTCATGCTTAGAAAATGGAATGGGGGTGACTAGCTAAAAGAAATATTTGGTTCAACCAATCTATGGTCGAATGAAACATGGAAGTCCCAAACCTGGTTTTCCTTTGCATGCATTAATAACAAGTTCTTTTCCCTTGTTCTCTCATGAGTAATATATTGGTTTGTATGTGGATTTTATGGCTATTGTATCCTTCGTATTTTTGTTGCTATTATGTTGGTTATGAGCATGTATTTGATAGTGATGATTTATGACTCTCATCATGTTTTGACTTGAAATTGAATGAACAATGAATATATGACCTAATAGATGATAATGAAGAAATGTGATAAGGGAATAATTCTTCTTAGAGAATCTCAGATAAGTATGAGATCCCTATGCTCATATATGTTGTTTAAACATGTAGATTACACAATTGTGACATGTTTGACTAAATGTGTTTCATGGCTAGTAGGGGTCCATTCAAGTCATTTTTTAAGTGACTACATTTATACCATTATTCTATTGTTATATTTTAGTTCTAGAAGTGTAATGTATTTCCGGGCAGTGACCTGAGCCCTGAGCCTAAAAAAGTGGCACATAAATCAAGGTCACAAGCTCAGAACTACCTAGAAAAGTCCCCATTCGCACGCATGCCCATGTTGTGGGAGTGACTGGAGGGTCTCAGTCACACTCTTTCCCATATCAAGGAAGCGACTGAGGGATTGATGCACTAAAAGGTCAGTTTGTCTCAGGGGCTAGCCACTTGGAAGGTTTGGGTGGCTCCTGGGGTGTCCTGTAGCAAGTGCAGAAGGTTTGTGTAGTTGTGTGGTGTCGGTTCAACTTCCTTAAGGTGACCTAGGAGGTTGAATAAGATAATGGTAGCCTCTTCTCACATGTTTACCCCAGTGGACCAAGTAGCTTGGGTAAATGTGGGAAGAGGGTGTTACAATCCACTTTTGATTCCAATTTTGGATTATATGTCAAAGTGTCTCTAAATAGTTATGCTACATTGGAGTTGTTAAAGGGAATGACTTGTGGAGTGTTAGATGTGTTGAGTCTAAGTGGAATATATATGTAAATCCAATAAATTTCCCATTGCCTAATGAATTCATGGATGAATTTAAAACTGGAGTTTAAATTGTGTAATGTGCAGAATTTTTCAGGATGTTGAATCCATTTATGCATTCAAAAATGTATTTTAAACAACAAAAATTCACAAATTTACATGAAATTGTTTGTTTATTCCAATGAAAAAAAAAATTCCTATTTTAAGCAAAAAAATCACAAATTCGCTTGAAATTGTATATTCCTATGAAAAAGACTATTTCTTCGATAACTTAAACTTTACCAAATAAATGCATGTATTGAACAATGCTAATAACCACATGTACTGAAAAAAATTTAAAAATTTATGGGTTAGTGGGTTATGTATGAGTGGGTTGGTAGCATTAAAATTATAAATAACTATATTGGATTATAATCTACCATGATTAACTATAATCAGCCATAGTAAATTATAATAAGTGGGTAGTTGGGGTGATTGAGTTGGTTGATCTATGATTAGATGAATTGTTGGTTAGTGGATTAATAGGGCTTCATAATAATGAATTGGTATTAATGAGTGGTGCATCATGTACCATATTAGAGACTAGGGATTTAATGGTTTCATGATTAAATAGGATGAATTGATTTTTGTTTCTAATCTAATCCAATTTAATGGTTTCATGATTAAATAGGATGAATTGATTTTTGTTTTTAATCTAATTGAAAGTTTTTATCCTTTGCAATATTTCTTGCATACTGCATTGGGTTTCTTCCATACTGCAATGGGAATATATCACACAATGTATTACATGTACATATCAACAATTATGAGAAATAAGTGGAGGAAATGAAACACATGACAAGATAAGAATACACTGCATCTCTAAGAAGGTACACATATTCCTTATATTTATCTCCAAATAATTAGTCTGATTCGTGAATTTTGATTTTGATAGATCTCATTATTATTGGTGCAGAAAGAGTAGTGTATTCTCTAGAGGTGCATAAATTTATAGGGGAGTAACAAGGTTGGTATCTACATTTCAATAATGTAAGAATAAAACCAATGTTTTACTAATTGACCTTCTGACAATTTTGCAGTTTTCCACGACGCCATTTTCAATATATGGAATGATTCCTAATCAATGTGAAGTATGCAATGCAGTTAACTAGTTGAATTGGAATTTTCATCCTTTCATTGTCATCAAATCAATTGTATTAATGGATTCTATGCTTCTTGTGCTTCTTCTTCTACTTCTTATGCTTCTATAAGTAGAGTGCCTTGAACATTTTTTGATAATTTTTGAACCGGTTAAGTTCTTCTCGAGTTTTACTTATTCCAAAACTAAGAAATTTTATATGAATTTCTGAATAAATGGTTAGAAGTGAATTTTGGTCAGTTTTAATCACTTCTACTATCATGGAGAAGGATAACAAGACCCTCAAATGCTGCTACTTTGGGCGGAAATCATTTGTATATTGGGAAATTTTTGTATATGAAAATTAATTGTCGTGTATTTTCTTAACAGATTGGTGTCAAATATATAAGCATATCATTTTACAATCACATTTCTCGTTCAATGGTTAGAAGTGAATTTTGGTCTATTTTTATCACTTCTTCTATCAAGGAGATGGATAACATGACCCTCAAATGTTGCTACTTTGTATATTTGTCTGTTTTTGTATATGCAAATTAATTGTCGTGTATTTTCTTAACATATTGGTGTCAAATATATATGCATATCATTGTACAATCACTCATTCTAGCTAAAACTTACATTTTTTCTTGAAATTGTATATTTTGATGAAAAAGGCTATTTCTTCCATAACTTAAACTTCACCAAATAAACACATATAATGAGCAATGTTAATAACCACATGTAGGTAGCAATGTTTTAAAAAATTATGGGTTAGTGGGATATGTATGAGTGGGTTGGTAGCATTAAAATTATAAATAACTATATTGGATTATAATCTACCATGATTAACTATAATCAACCATATTAAATTAAAATAATTGGGTAGTTAAGGGGTGATTGAGTTGGTTGGTCTAGATTCGAGGAATTGTTAGTCAGTGGATCAATGGTTTTAATCAACCATAGTCAAATATAAGAAGTGGGTAGTTAGTAGGTGATTGAGTTGGTTGATCGATGATTAGGAGAATTGTTGGTTAATGGATCAATGGTTAGAAAATGTGTTTGTTGGTGGGTCAATGGTGAAGGGGTTAAGTAGATTAGTGATTTGGAGTTATGTTGGGTTATTAATTTAATAGTTAATGAGTTAGATATTAAGGGGTTCATAATAATGGATTGGTCTTAATAAGTGGTGCATCATGTATTGTAAGAGAGACTAGGGATTTAATGGTTTCATGATTAAATATGATGAATTTATTTGTGTTCTAATCTGATCCAATTTAATGGTTTCATGATTAAATAGGATGATTTTATTTTTTTAATCTGATCAAAAAAAATTATCCTCTACTATATTTCTTGCATACTGAATTGGGTTTTTATTCTCGAATATATCCCACAATTTATTACATATCAAAATCAACAATTATGAGAAAGAATTGGAGGAAATGAAACACATGACAGGGTAATAGTACATTGCATCTCTAAGAATGTCTAAGTTCTTCTCACCCTCAAATGTTGCTACTTTGGGTGGAAATCATTTGTATATTCGACACTTTTTTTATATGGAGATTAATACTCGTTTATTTTCTTAATAGATTGGTGTCAAATATATATATGCATATCATTTTACAAACACTCATTGTAACTAAAACTCACAATATTTCTCGGAATTGTATATTCCAATGAAAAATATGATTTCTTCCATAACTTAAACTTCACCAAATAGACATATGTAATGAGCAATGCTAATAACCACATGTAGTGAGCAATGTTTTAAAAATTTATGGCCTAGTGGGTTATGTATGAGTTGGTTAGTAGCATTATAATTATAAATAACTATATTGGATTATAATCTACCATGATTAACTATAATCAACCATAGTAAATTATAATAAGTGGGTAGTTAACGGGTGATTGAGTTGGTTGATATATGATTAGAGTAATTGTTGGATAGTGGATCAATGGTTTTAATAAACCATAGTAAATTATAATAAGTGGGTAGTTTGTTGGGTGTGGAGCCTGATTATCTTGTTTATTTTGTATCACAGCATTGGACCCCTCTACCTTAATGGGGCGGAAACGCCGCCCGAATTTAAATGTTGCCTGGGGGGTCCAGAGGGGGCGCCTGCCTTGTAAAAGTATAGTAATTTCTAGTCAATCTGGGCCATTCATTAGGCGAATGATCTGATGGTAGAAGTTATGTTTAGTTTAGGATTTTTTTCCCTAGAAGGCAACCCCTTGCTTGTATGAGGGTATTGTAATGCGGCTATGTATTGTATGTGTATTCTCAAAGAGAGAAACAGATAGGGAGACTGTGAGAGAGAACAAAGGATATTACAACAGATCTGTTGTAGGTTGTGTCTCTTCATTTTACTAGATAATAGAAAGGAAGGACTCATTTTTCGGGGTGGACGTAGCCCAAACTGGGTGAACCACGTATATCTGTGTCTCTCTAGTTTTATGTGTTTTGTGTGCTTGTTTTTTCCGCATATTTTATGTGTTTCATTACTCTGTAATATATAATTTTCTAACATAGTTATGAGGTGATTGAGTTGGTTGATCAATAATTAGACAAATTATTGGTTAATGGATCAATGGTTAGAGAATATGTTGGTTGGTGGGTCAATGGTGAAGGGGTTTAGTAGATTAGTCATTTAGAGTTATGTTGGGTTATTAATTTAGTAGGTAATGAGTTTAATATTAAGGAGTTCATAATAATGGATTGGTGTTAAGAAGTGGGGCATCATGTACTCTATTAGAGACTAGGGATTTAATGGTTTCATTATTAAATAGGATGAATTGATTTTTGTTTCTAATGTGATCCAATTTAATGGTTTCATGATCAAATAGGATGAATTGATTTTTGTTTTTAATCTGATCCAAATTTCCAATCCTTTATAGTATTTCTTGCATATTGCATTGGGTTTTGATTCTAGAATATATCCCACAATGTATTGCATGTACAATTCAACAATTATGAGAAAGAAATGGAGAAAATGAAACTCATTACAAGGTAATAATGCAGTTCATCTCTAAGAAGGTACACACCTTCCTTATCTTTATCTCCAAATAATTAGTCTCTCATTCATGAATTTGGATTTTGATTGATCTCATTATTGTTGGTGCATAAAGAGTATTTTATTATCTAGAGGTGCATGAATGTATCGTGGAGTAACAAGGTTTGTCTCTACATTTCAATAATGTAATAATAAAACCAATGTTGTACTAATCAACCTTTTGACAATTTTGCACTTTGCCACGCTGCCATTTTCAATAAATGGAATGATTCATAATCAATGTGAAGTATGCAACGTATTCAACTGGTTGGATTGGAGCTTTCATCCTTTCGTGATCATCAAATCAATGTATTTTATGCTGTTGTTTCTTCTTCTTCTTCTTTAAGTAGAGTGCCTTCACCATTTTTTGATAATATTTTAACCGGTCTAAGTTCTTCTCAGGCTTTACTTATTCCAAAACTAAGAAATTTTATATGAATTTCTTGATCAGTTGTTAGAAGTGAATTTTGGTCAATTTTTATCACTTCTTCTATCATGGAGATGGATAACAAGACCCTCAAATGCGGCTACTTTGGGCGGAAATCATTTGTATTTGACGCCTTTTGTGTATGCAGATTAATGCTTCTTTATTTTCTTAATAGATTAGTGTTAAATATATATGCATATCGTTGTACGAACACTAATTCTAACCAAAACTCACAATTTTTCTTGAAATAGTATATTCCAATGAAAAAGACAATTTCTTCCATAACTTAAACTTCACCAAATAAACATGTGTAATGAGAAATGCTAATAACCACATGTAATGAGCAAAGTTTTAAAAATTTATGGGTTAATGGGTTATGTATGAGTTGGTTGGTAGAATTAAAATTATAAATAACTATATTGGATTATAATCTACCATGGTTAACTATAATCAACCATAGCAAATTATAATAAGTGGGTAGTTAAGGGGTGATTGAGTTGGTTGATCTATGATTAGAGGAATTGTAATGGCTCTTGATTTGTTTCATTTTAGGTTCTTTTTTTCTGTTTAATGTCTATAGGAATTGATAACTAGGGTAGTATTATACTCTTGAGATATGATGTGTGGGCAATGCCAAGTATTATATCCTACATATAATAAAATTGTAAAGCAAATTTGTGGGGTTGACTCCCTTGCCTTATATAATATGGATCCCCATGTAGCATGGTTCAAGCTCATAAATTTTCCAAAGAATGCAGATTGAACAATGTGAAGAAAAAAATGAAAATTATTTGCTTCAAGCAGAGAAGGTACAAAAATGCACATGTAACTTAACGATAATTATGAAATTTATGTATTACACTAATCCTTCTCCTCCACTGTACCTTGACATATAATAATGCTGAAATTATCACATTCAAAATCAAATTATGTGTAGACAAAATGTAAAATGTTGTAATCTTTTGATCAAGTGGGACAATTCAATATTAAAAATTGGTCATAAATGACTATGATAGGAGAAATAAAATGCACCAAATCGGTGTGGAAGGAATCAATCTCAACATCAAATCTACAATTCGCAACGTTTTTCCACTTTTTGGGAATAAAGTATGCTTTACGATGCATAAAAATCCTTTTTCATTTGTTTATAGGCCTCTGCATTGTCAAATACATAGCCAAGTCTCATAGAATATCGTGTTGAATAAAGGAAAGCTCATGGATTCTACCATAAGATTTCACCATGGTTCCTTTCAATAGTTAATTGAAGTTTTTATCTCAGTTAAAAGAATTATTTATTCAATGCTCAATAAAATATCCACTTCTCTCCAATAAAATAATGTAAATTTTTATGTCAGTTACTAACTTTATTGATATATCTATTTTGTAGCAATGCTTTAAACTAGTTCATCCAATGGTAAATTTTGAATTTGTTATTTTGGAAAAAAACTTTGAATATAAACCTCGTTGGTCACAAATCAGTCCAAATTCCTAAAAGAAGTTAAGAAATGATAAGCAGAGACTAATCAAATCACCTTAAGAGAAAGTGGTAAAAGATTATAAAATTTTGATCAAGTGAGATAGTTCAATATTGAAAAAGAGCCTATCTTTGATCAAATATTTTCTATTGGAACTTGAAAGATAATTTTTGAAGATTGAGAGGCAATCTATGTTGGAAAGGTTATAAATTCTGTAAATTTAGCATAATGTAAGTAATTTCACTTTATATTCTAGATTTGAATGAAATTTTGTTTACTAATTTTTATATTCATTGATCTTCTATATGTCATGATTCTTGCAGAATTTATGCCTTAAGACATTTCCTTTGCAACATCTGGTGCAATTGCTAGTTTAAAATTATAATTAAACTAATAAATTACCCTTTTATTTTTATTTTCATCATCTATTATGAATATCTCACATCTTTTTTCATTTAATCATAATACTAAATTTAGGTTTTGTCTAAAAAGACCACAATTTCACCCATACCTCAAATTTTTGATAGAATTATGTAGTTGTTACACAACCAATTTGTCACGTCCCTGATCATAGTCCCACCACATTGGGGCTGTTAATCGACATGAGTAAAGACAAGACTTGAAAATACTTTCATGGGAAATCCCTCTAAACATGGGCGGCTATCATTGCCACGAAGAAGACAACTCTTGAAAAACCACAAAAACACCCCTTTTGCATTGGCGCGGTCGGCCGGTGCGGTGCCCACGCCAGTGATCCTTCAGAGGGCGCGCCGGGTGGGCGCTGTCTCGAGAGTCGCACTCATCGTACATTTTAAGGGTGTTTTTAAAATAAATGGGAGAAGATTCATCTTAACAATTCATAAATTGGTATCTATCTTGAGTTTGGGATTTGACTCCCGATTTCCACTTGGAGGAAATTGGTTTCCACCTCTCATGGAAGCTTTCTTGATGATAGGGCCAATCCCACAATTATAGGGATCCCAGCACGCTTCACTCCATCTATAAAAGCTTGCTCATCTCCTTTGCAAGCTAGTCTTCAATCTCCAAGTTCCAAAGAGAGCTTTACGGCGCAGAGCCTTGATCATTCCCTTAAGGCCAAATCCGAGCAAGGATACTATTGTCAAGTATACGGAAGAGAAGCTTGTCCCATCACGACGAGTTGCTCGGGAGACGTATTCTGTGACCGACCGTAGAAGGATAATTCAACGTCGAAGCTATGGTTGTATTCTTCTTTTGATGAATTAATGATAAGCGACTATTTGTTATGGTTCCACTCTTGTTCTTGGTCTCGATCTCTTGATTATGTCTTCTTCATTGCCATGCCTGAGTTGCTGTATATATACCAGGATTTGTGCTTGCGTTTGTTTTGTTTCTTGTGTGTGCGGTGTCGATCACGGAGATCGTGGGGATTGTGATGTTCTTGGAGCGAGAGGAACGGGAGCACTACCTCTTCTACAAACGACGGCGTTGGATTCCGGGTAAGCCTTCATCGCAATTCGGTTTGTTGAAATTAGGAAATTGCCTTGTAGCATGTTCGATTGTTGCTAGACCCGATGCGGGCTAGTAGGGATCGCCTCTATCGCAAAGGGGATTAACCTCTTCAACAATTTGGCGACTCGGCCAGGGAATCGACTTGTTGTTTGCTTTTCTTCAACTATGACGGAACCTGGTACGGCCCGGATAGCCTTGAGAAACGCTTTTGCACTAGCGGAGTAGATACGATAAACGTTCAATATCCGGTTTAGTTTATAGGCTGAACGACTTGGAGTGTTGTCTTGTCACCGTTGATTCTTGGCCTTGCTTGCTTGATGGAGCCTTTGGGTGGTTTTTTTCTTCGTGTTTGGGTTTTTGGCTTTTGTTTAGCTTTTTTCATCACTAGTCGCTGTACGGGATTGCTTGTTTTTTTATTTTTGCATAGTTAACTCGGTGGCGCGCTTTTGGCAAGCCGGTCGCGCCCGTATGGCGCGAGGTTGTGATATCACTGCGCCGATTCCTTTCTAACGCTAATTTCTGGCCCCGGTCAACGATCTGTGAGGCATTAGGTTTTTACGTGTTTTGAGATTTAGGATTGATTTGTGATTTTGGTCTTTTTCTGTTGCTTGAGTGTCTTGGAGCCTATTTTGGTAGTGAACCTCTATCCTTTGGTTGTTTGCCCATTTCCATCGATTTCACATTTTAGCCCTAGGTCACACAGGTGCTTTTTGTGTGTATGAATATATGGGAGTTTTTGGATTTCTATCGGTTTAGTCAACTTTGTGATTGCCTCCACGCATTCGTTTTAGGTTTTTATTGCTTTATTGCACCATTTGAGTGATTGATTCCTCTTTCATTCAAATTCCACCTTATCTTAACTGGGCCTAGATTACATGGCTCATTTGTGTCTTTGGGATTTTCTTGGTTTTGAGGGACTTTTGGTCGATTTGAGGTACGATTGTAGTTTCTATTGAGTAAAATTTGCTTGTTTTGCTCTCTTATCGTCATTTCTCAAATTGATCTTTTCATTAGTTTTTAGTTTGTTTAGTGCATCTAGCTCTTAAGCATTGAAAATAAAAAAAACAAATCTCTTTGCTTTTCTTTAGTTGAGTGCGAATTAAAAACTTTAGGACATGATAGTGATTAGTGACTTTGAGAGAGAAGGTTTTTGTTTCAAGTAAATTGCATTAGAGATATCATTGGTTGTTTTACGGTCATTTTGTTTGTGTGGAAAAGCTCTTAACTCTCCTTATGTGTCCCGGCTATGGATGAAATGATATCTTTTGTCAGCATGTAGTTTTGCATTTAGGAGATTTTGAGACATTACATTCGGCTGAGACTTGTGAAAAGCTGAAATGTAATTGAAGATAAACTTTAAAATTTACTCAATTTACACTAAGGCGAAGCATTCAAATCTAACGAAACACATTTAGAGGTCTAGGCTAGGAAGGCATTAATAAATCTTAAAAACCTAGTATTTGTCGTTCACCTCTTGGCTTTAGACGGCCACTAGTAGGACTTGTGCTCCACGGTACCATCGTGTATATAAGGAGACCCCACTAGGTTTCAATCCTTTATCCATAGGAAAGCGGTACGCACCTATACCGTGATACACCCGAGACACGACGACACGATTGCCTCACGTACGGAAAGTCCTTGGTTGATTTCTCTTTCATTTTTGAAACCAAGGTGTATATTGCGGTTCACGGTTATTTGGTACACCCTTTGCCTAGTATTCACGAGTAGTCATTTGATCTTTTTTGACTCCTTAAATTTGAAAGGATCACCAAGCGCTTTCCTTTCACGCTTGCTTCAAAAGTGAAGATGAGTCACCTTTCATCCGTTTCTCGACTCTTAAAACATGAAATAGTGAAATTTAATTTCAGTATGGTAAAAATAAAAACACCGCGATCACATGCCGTTTTGTTAGATTTTTCTTGTTCGGCTGTTTGATTGTGTCTTGCCTCTTTCCAGTGTGTGTTTGATATTTTTCTCTTATCGTTACTACCACGATGGCGGAACCCTCGGTTTCGTCTCTTTTTGGTAGTCCATATCTTGGATGATTCATCGAGTTTCTAAATCCTCTGTTGAACCTCGACGGCCCATTGTTTCCGAGTTTCCGACGGGGCCAGAGTTCTCAGCGACGACCCTTTGGGGGACGGTTGGAGTTCAATTGGCCCTTTTCGACCCTTGGTCGAATTAAAAATGAGGAATATTTCTTTTCTCTTACATCGGGGTCATAACCCACATGGCATTGTTTTTCCTCCTATTCCTCGCCATACACTACGATCTAGCGGCGAGCTCAATCATGAGTGAATCCGGTGAGGAAATCCCCACGTCGGTGAGGATTACCAATTATTTCCTTGGAGATTATTTCCAAAAGACAACCCTAAACAATACGTTATGTATTCACTATTCCTCATTTCCCCGGTGGGTATAGATATTTGGGTCGGATTAACACGCCTGCGCTAGCAGGGCATCGACTTCTCTGACTGTTATTATTGTTGGGGATGTCTCCTCGAAGCCGGGTTACGTCATCCCCCGGGGTCATACCATGGCCTGTGGACACTTGTCTGTGCGCGCATCTGCCCTCTTGTGCGACCTGTCTAACGAAATTTGTGTGCCACCTCTAAAATTATTTGTACATTCATATGCAGAGAACTGTTCCTCGGAGGAGTATCGGTTGTCCCTACAACAACCCAAGACAGAAGGTAAGGACAATCCTCTCATGACCCCAACCATATTTTTCACATTATGCACGAGTTGTTTCGTATGCCCCTCGAGATGGAGGTATGATGAGCATGGGAATATGTTACATTTACATCTAAAGGCTTACCTTCATGCTCAAGGTTTACCTTATAACCGGTGGACAAACATATAACACCTGCAAGGCAACCTTTTCAAGGCCAACCTTCCGGCTGAGCTGGCTATCCTTATAACCGCGGGGGACAGCCCTTACGAGAGGGCTCTCTGTAAGACGACGAAACCTTCCTGTAGTGCACGAAGACGATGTTACAACCCTTGGTCGGCTTTACAATGCGACCTCACCGCCCGGCGTGCCTGTAGGGACCGGTCTGACGTACGGGGGGCAAGTCCAACCTTATCAACCATGAAACCTCGGTATCTTGTTGGTTCCAACGTTGCACATCGACGGGACCATCCTATTGTCTGCTCCCAGTCAAGCTGAATTTCGGCCACCACACCGGCTCCATTCCTCCACCGAGACGGCACAGTATCCAATGTGACACGGTGTTCGCCCACTAGGCCAACTAGCCCATCGGTACAACCTAGTGCTCCTCTTCGGTAGACAACTGTGCGGCCCAGCACAACCTGCACACCGGGTCAACTTGTTAATCCGGGCGGCCGTTCGGCCGAGGATGAAACACTCAACTGGGACGACTGCACATTCTATCAGCCTGTCGGCGGCCAATTTATTCAATGCGCGACCAAATCTGGCAGGTTTCACCCTAATTATCGGGCTCGAAGTAGGGTTCCACTTATCGACGACCCACTCAACCTCAAGGTGGTTACTATTCTCATAGTCGAAATCAGCACGATTATAACCAGCCCCGAGTTCTCCAATATTATCCTCATCGGCACAGTTCCCACCTATACTCAACGACGAATCCAAATGCTTCTTACCACGGGGCGACATGTAATCGAGCCCATACTGCGGGCATCGACCCCCGTTCAGCCTCATTTACCAACGGTAAATCAGGCTGGTTATATGACCTACACCCGCTACGGTCGGAAATCTACGGTGAAGACACAAGTGAGGCAGTATATTCTCAACCGGCATGGAGTATAGGTATCGGTCCTCATCCGGGGCTTTGGCATGCCGGTCGATCCGCCATTACCATTTTTGGCTACCTTGGAGTTACGGATGTTTCAAAATTCGCTTGATATAATTTTGCATAATCCTTATTGGCCTCCGGTTCCTACCAAGATACCCGAGTGATTGCCCCAAGTTTGAGGGTAAAGGCTGGGGAGGACCCCAAACTGTGTGATGACTTACCATCTTTGGTGGTAGACGATCCAACTCACGGGTGAATGATTCATCGTACGCGCCTCTTCCCGGCCGCTGCCCCAGTTGGCAACTGCGCAAGTGGTATACGAGTTATCCCATGGCATCTTTCAAGATTTCAATTCGTTGTGTGAAAACTCGCTCACTGAGTTCCGTTTCGCTACGAAGCAAGGGATGCACCTCTTGACTTCTTTGAAGCGGGACAAAGCCACCCACATTTATGATCACATTCATGAGTAGCGACGTCGTCGTAGGCGGTCAAGTTTCACATACGATCGAATACTAATCCATTGGTTCACCACCTCCTTCGTCAACAAAATCACCCAAGATATTGCGATGGGAGTGTGTGTGATGAAATAACAAGCCATAGCACGTGGCCAATATCTAGATCTTTTATATTCTCAATCCGACACGTTGTATGATATTTTTTCACGATGCTCCATAGTGCGGAACCTCTAAAGCTCCACCTACGCAGCGGTGGATGGTGTGATTAGTTTACGTATCTCGGAGAATTCGAATAAATCTTCGAATGGGAAGCAGAAATCGTTCATCTAATAATTTTATCTCCTTCTAGGTCTGGAAAAACTATGGAGGTTAACGCGTTCGAGGCTAATCCTACGAGAAAAAGCCTCCGAAAAGGAAAAAAGAAGGGCAAGAGTAAATCTAAATCCATTTTAAGCAGAGTCCAAACCTGTACTTGATGATGGTTCCCAACATAAACGAAGTACCCTTGCCTCATTGTGAAGGAGATCATTATGCAAAGATTTTCCGACGATGCGAAGTCACTCAAATCCACGAAGGCTCCAGAAGGGACTACGGCGGATTCGTAAAGAACCATTCCATCTCGAAATGAGACCTAGATGGTCGAACAACCTTCACCATGCGCACCATTGATCCCATGTCTTTATGATGAATGGCAACGCACCTATCTCTATTGCTACATGGTCGGAAAGTTATTCTAGATTGCGTCGAAATTTGGGAAGAAATTGTGGACGATCCTACCACTGTTTAGGTCCTTTTAGAAATGAGGCTCTGTAGACCTATTGTGAAATACCTTCTAAGGTCATTGCGAAGTCTTCCTGACGAATGCCCATTTCCTCAATGTATAGTATTGTTGAGGATTTGGCACGAACGCCTGTATGTCTTCTTTGGAGATTTCTTCCAAAGTTTTCCTTCTGTCGGGAAGGCTTTGTTGTGCACGGTGGTGGAATCGATCTCGCCGATTCGAGTCTTCTCACCTTTGACCTGAAAACTTCACCCCAGAGCTTCCACATTAGATTGCTCTTGTTATTCAAGTCGGGATGTGATGATCTTAACATCCATAGAGGTACATTGTGGATGAAGTGCTTCCACTGTGTCATGTCATCGCTGCTTTGTAGGCCATTGGCTCTCAGGCACATCATCACCCAATGCTCTAGAAGCATTTGATGGTCGGGAATCTAAACCCACAGGTGTTCTCGAGTTTTCGATTACTTTACGGGGGAAGACAATCAACGTAGAAGTAGAAGTGGTTGATGCTAAGCTTAACTAAATACTTCTCGGCGCGGTGGACTCACGCCATGCTATGCGTACCATCCACCCTCTTTCGACTTCTCAAGTTTCCTCATGGGGAAAAATTGTTCTTTGTGGATCAGTTGTCTTTCTTCACCTCCTCTTCCAAGAACAACGTTCCTTATGTGAATTAGATCCCCAATACCCTTAATAGTGTGGGACTAGGTCCTCTTCAAGACCCCCTCCTCATGGGTATCTTTCCCGCACCACCACCCAGAACACGTTCAAGTTAATATGGTCTCTGGAGTCTAAGACGACCTTGGATCATCCTTCACCTGAATAGGTGCCTTATCTTGGAGAATCTATTCCCTTAACTCCGGTAGAGATTAGCCTCTTGTGAAATTGTCGCCGCATCGATTCTCCCCTCCTCGACATGCTCCTTCGAGCATGGCTGCGAATACCTATTTTCAATCCCCAGGCAGCGAGGCCAGGTTGCACCCGATCCTCTAAAAGAGATTTTCCTTTTGATGAAGCCATTGTTGAAACAATGTCTCTTGAGGAGAGCACCTTGAGGCGATGGACATCATCGTTCCTCCTTCATGCCTAGCACACGGGGCTATCAGTTTTCTAGGCGGTGCATCCTGGTTCCCACTCCACCTCTCCAAATGCCCATATTAACTCATGGGGTCTTTTGAGAGGAAACTCGAGTAATATTACTCAAACCATTCAATCGACATCTCCATCAGTTCGGGGATCATCGATAATATACATGTGGGAGTGACATGTTCGCACGAAGGTGGAGTTTATCTTAGATCTTCAGGAGTGAGACGTGTTCGCTTGGTCCTATGAGGAAATGCACCGGGATTGATCCTAGTATGTATTCACATGCGATTCCTACCTATCCTAGTGTGAAACTCGTGTTCCAACGCTTACGCCCGGTGCATCCTCGCAAAGCCAACGCCATTAGCGAAGTTGAGAAACACGAACGCGGGATTGTTACCCAATTCCCCTCTGAATGGGTCTGTATTGTGTCTGTAGATAAGAAGTAGGGTACTATCAAAGGTACGTGATTACGCGATATTAATCGTGCTGTCCTAAGGACAACTATCACTCACCTGTGATCAGAATCATCGACGATTGTGCGGGAGTGAGATTTATTCCTTGATGGACGACTTTTAAGGTATAATTAGATAAATATTCTACCTTGATCCAATGCAAGGTGCATTCATCTATTCATGGGGTACATACCGCTATAAAAAACTCTTGGTTGGCTTAAATAATGTTGGTACTTTCCGGCGTACCATGTGTCACATTCCCGACCTCATGTCTCCGTTCGGCCTTATACGGGACGATTTGGCAGCACTCTTGACTCAACGGAAGGACCATCCTGAACACCTCGCGGATTTTCCTTCCTTGTAGACGCTATAATATATGGCTTAACCCTCATAAATGCGTCTTTGCGTGGATTAAATTTGTATTGGGATTCATAGTCTCCAAGGATGGAATTCTCCTTGACCCCTTAAAGGTCGAGGCCATTGTCAATCCCATCACCCTCCCCGCTGCATCGTTCTGAGTCTTGTAGGGAAAAGCTGCTGTTCAGCAGTGCTTTATCCGAACTACGTGGAGGTGGCCAAAGTATTCACGCACCTTTTTAAAGCGAGACGTTCCCTTCCATTGGGAGCGAAAGCTGCTCCTTGATCCTTTGAGAAGCTTAAGACATTACTTGTTAATGCTCACAGTGCTTCATCCTCCAAACTATCATAGTGACTTCACTCTATATTTGACGTAGCGTTGCTTGCTGTTGCTATGGTTCGAGGGTGCGGGATGACGATGATGGAAATGAACATGTTATTTATTATCTGTATCACGGAATCTTCTCGACATAGAAACGCGTTGTCTCCGTTGAGAAGCTGGCCTTGCATTGCGGTACAGCTGACACGGCGCACATCTTCATCTGCTTTGCGTACCATAACCGTGGTTTCGGTGCAACCCCATGACATATATTCTATCAGGACAATTCTTGGGGAAAAATACTCCAAATGGATCGTCATCCTTTAGGAGTTCGACTTGGACTCGTTTACAAGTTTGCTAAGTCGACCAAATCATTGGTTTTGCGGACCTCATTTTCTCCCTCACGACAGACTCAACTCCTCTCCATTGCGACGATGCCGTATCCCCGAGATGAATCACTCTTCCTCATCGGCACTCGCGATCCCTTGGGTATGGAGACATTGTTGTGTATCTTCAAGCCTCAACATTGGTCACAGTTGACTAAGGTATGATGTCAGGTCAGCATAGTCTCCCGCCCTGCGTGGAGATACTTTGCTACGCGTTGAATGGTCGGTGCTCTGTCAGGTGCTGAAACTTTGGAAGAGCTGAAAAGTGCGGGCGCAATACATCACGGTGGTGCACCGCGTGGTAGTCACATGTCTAGATATGCCAAAAAAATATGTGACAGTTATACAGCCTCAAATGTTCAAAGAATTGTACCTTCATTGTGATAAAAAGCTGTCATGATGCAGTTTTTAGGCGCAAGATACGCGCACCACTACCTTTGCATCCTATTATTACGTCGGCCCTTTTTAGGAAATGGGCATAGATTTCTTAGCCTTGTAGCCTCATTGGGTGGAGGCATGCATATATAATCTTCGTTCCAATAATTACCCCACCTAGTGGGCCGAAGCGATGCCTACACTTGTCGACGGTGAGCAGGCTGCTCGGTTATATTCAACCACATTATTGCATGTTTCGGGGTCCCTCGGAGCCATCGTTACCGATCTGTAGTACTCACTTTTGAGATTATATGATGGCGAAGTGACATCCAAAGATTACAGGCCAAACACGACAGCTCCAACATATTACCCAGTAAATGGCAGTTGGGCGTCGTGGGAGTAGTTTTAGTCCACTCACTTCAAGCTGGGCAGTTAGTGTCACCAATCAGCGGCACCTCCAACTTGTTCTCGGCTCTATGGACCCTCTCTTGGACATCGACGAAGAGTGCAAATGGATTCACACCTTTTCAATTGGTGTATGGTACGGAAGCAACTCTTGGGTTGGTGCGAAATTCCTTCTTTAAGTGGTTGTGGAGCTTTGCCAACACTTCTCTAAGGAAAACGTCTTTGTATCTAGAAACGGTTGAATGAAGAGAACTGCCATTTGGGCACACTTTAGTCATTGAAGCACAAAGAAAACGGTCAGAAATATACATTAATTAATTCTCTCTCTCCCACGTTCACACAACTGAAGAGTTATCCTCTACCAACAAGCGCATGAAGTAAACTTGGGCAGGTAGGTTCCAACCCATGTGGCACTGGGCCTAGTAAAATTAGTATTGAAGAATGAGCTTATGAAGCTCAAGCTGATTATGAAGAATTTCATTGTGACTAGAACAGTGCAGCCACCTCGAAAATACTACGCTTGAAGTGATTTTTGGTGTGGTGTGTGTGTAAATGTATTTTGTTTGTGTTGCTTAATAATACATTGTGGGTAATGAAGATATAGCACGTCTTTATAACGTCAGGTCTTCTGATTGTGCAGATCTCCATCATCCGTTTGTTGGTTTCGCGGATGGTGCCTCCCACAATACAGGGGAATGTCTGGCGAGCTGAGTAATCTCAGATCTCTAACTGGTGATTGGTCCCTTTATGAGAGGAGTGTGTGTCTAGAGCGTGCTACAATATGTGAATATGGTGTTGTGATGGAGTGTTAGCAGAGATGTAAAACATAGTATCACATGAATGCTTTTGTCAGACTCCTGACTTGTGGTGTCACAACTTAATGAGTCACTATTTAGTAAAAAACTACCACCTTTAATCTGTGTCTGTATTTTGTTTTACGCAGAAAGAAATTTTGACTATATACATATCTTAACATGTACAGACATATGAATACACTATGAAGTCTGAGTATTGAAATTTAGTCTTAAAATGAACATTTGTATTTGTAAAAAAATATGCATGTAAAGAGAAAAATCCATTAAATAGAATATTATATATATATATATATATAAATGTTTACATGTCACGTGTCACATAAAATAAAAAATATACATATTCATCTTAATACATAGGAGACAGCCTGTCTCTCAAAAATATACATAAAAAAAAGAAACCCTCGTTTACCTGTCCACCTCGATGCTCATGATAAACAGTCATTGCATAACATAGGCATCTCGACGGTTGGGCGGGCAAGCACACACTCCCACGTATATCTCTGATATACGGTGGGTATCTATGACAGACGTGGTCTGGAATCCCTAGTGATCCCCTTGAGTTTTGCCGCCTCAGTTCTCCTCCCTCGGCACCCTCTTTTTTTTGAGGGTGCGGCCGTCAGGGGTAAGTTCTCAAAGTGAAATAGGGAGACATAGGTAGGGTCAGGCCGGCTGTCTGCCTCCTCATAAACTGTTGTTCGGTGGACTATATGCCCAAAAACATAAACATAAAAATCAAAAAAGAAGTGTGCCCAACTCCTCGTCCCCAATCCATCTCCCTCGGCGGTGGGGAGATCTGAGTCTCCGATAAATGGGTTGTGCATGGACGGTCTTCAACCACAATCATTGGCGCGTGTTGCCCAAAAAACTGCGACCTCAGAGGACATCAGGTGGCACCACCCTGTCACGGGCATGAAAGCCTGTGGGCACGGTATCCAACAGCTCTCGTGGTGCCATTCGACTCTGTTGTTGACACCTAGAAATGAGTAGTCATTAAAATGAACGAAAATACAAGATAGGTGCCAACTAATGCATTTGAGTTTGGCTTGCTTATTATTGTTGTCTCTTGATGTTTATTATCCTTTCTTTGTGGCTATAATTGAATATTCATATGGGACTCTATACACTGCGGCTAAATAAGAATGAGCTTTTATTGCCTCGTCACGATGCCTGCTTGTTGTTCCCATGTGTACACGTGATGGTGTGTACCACCATAGATGCAGGATCAAGGGCTTAGGTGTGGATGTCCACCTTCCGCTCTCGGATCAAATTAATGCAAGGCACACTGTTATATATGATCCATCTTTTATTAAATAATACACTCCCTAATAATATGACACGGACCTCTGCGTGACAATCGGTTATAATTATGCATTCGAAACCTCAGGTTCCCTTTGGTCTTGAAGCTTGAATACTTCATTTTCATCCCAAAGTATAAACAAAAATATACTGACAGGCTCAGGTTGAGCTCGTAAGCAAGGTGTGGGAAAATTTCTTAAGCCTGGTTTTGAGCAGGTCATACAAGTTTCACTGTGACTAATTCATCCTCTTCCCGTGCTCCCTCTCTTTCCACTGAATCCTTATTCTTTCTTTTCAGTTTCTTTTTTTTTTCGCATCAACAGTGCGAAAACCCTTGATTAGATCTCTTTTATTATTTTAAAATTCACTTGAATCATTCATTTTTGGGGAAATTTAAAATGAAGAAGCACGTTATAGCAACAGGCGTGTTTGTTTTTCTAATATTAAACGGTGACATGAGAACCCTTCATATGAAAAAAAGCCATTGGCGCGAATTAAATTGCCAATACCCAACGATGGTGACTAAAATTATAAATCTTCTGAAATCTAATGTTGTTAAACTATGGAAGAAATGGATTAAAATGGAATGGGGGAGCTCTTACACGGAATGAGCAGGGAATCTCGTTCTGTTGTGGATCAGTCGCAATTATTGTTAAGGAAGTTTGCACACCAAATGGACCTTTGTTTCTCTCCAATGAGGTAAATAGTAAAAGTAATTTTGTTTTTACCATTTGGGGCCGTATTTATAACTTTTGAAGTCAAATTAGGTTTTAAAAGTTATTTTCCTTAATATTTTAATATATTTTGTCAAAAAATGGATTTTACACTTGCCTTTATGTCGTGATAGGTCTTTACGCAATTTTAACGACGAAGCAGGTTGTATTTTATCTTTTTAGGACTCGGTAAATACGAGGAAAGTAATTTTGAGTCATATTTCGGCTCTTTTCGACTCTCTAAACATGAAAAGATTGTTGAGGCCCTTTTCATTTCGATCTCGTTAAGTGGACTGATAAAGTCTACAGGTATACGATTTACTCGTTTTTGGTGGGATGGATTATTTCGAAGAATACCCCTAGCCTATTGCGACTAGGAGGTTTTCTCGGAATATTGTTTTCTACCTTTTTCGAATTACGAGGGAACTATTTACGAGGACCATTGGATTTTAATTTCACATTTTCTTTCAAACTCTCTCGTATGAAAAAGCGTGGGTTCTTCCTTTGTCGGGACTCGTTAAACCACGATGACAATGGGATCGGTCGTGTTGACATTTGCTCGAATCTCTTCTTCTAGGGCTTGTTAAATGTACTAGGATGAACCTATACTACGAGCATATGCTATCCCCTTCAAGCTTGTTATGTAAAAATAATTGGGGTACTCACCGGAAAATGGTGGGGAAAAATGAACAGAATCTATTCATGGTGTTTGTTATTATAAAATATGAACATGGCACTTGTTTGCATTCGTGTCGGGTTGGGGACATCTCATCTCGTTTCACTTGCCTCCATGGGTTTGGGTAATCCTTTTTGACCTCTCATACGCGCCTCGACCTCGTCACTTATGACCTACGAAGCTGTTGATGTCAAAATACGCAGAAGCTCACTTTGTTGTGCCGCCATATGTTCAAGAAAGTTGACCTGCAAAATATCAACCTTCTCAGTTCTGTTAATATTGGATTCTGAGCATTATTTTCTTGTCTCGCGTGGTCCTGCCAGGAAACATTATGGCTGCCTTGGTCAGAGATCACTTCCTGTCAGCTTGACTCATTCTCTCAGGAAGCTGATCCTAGAGACTCTCTGACACCTTGAAGCTGCATGCCTCAATGGTAAGTTCCTTCGTGTTGAATGAAGGTTTTTATCAGTGGCCTCAATGGAAGTGATTCTATGGGTGTTCGACGCTTGACTCATTGATTCACATGTGTTGATTGTACCTATAGTACCTTGAGGACATTTAACATCCATTATTGGTGGTTCCTCTAGCATGTATTATAATTACATCATTAGAGTTTGGTAATTAGATGATGTTCTTGCATGTTGACTCCACTTATTCACATGCTTGAACTTGTACTTTGTTCGGGTCGAGATGGAGCGCGAGACCTGGATTTTATGGTGGAATCATTTGCGATTTTAATGGATTGTTATGATTAATTTGCTGACTCCTTCTTTGGATGGTTGTGACACCATACACAATTCTCTGTCGATCCTCATGGATGGTGCCTCCATGCCACTAGATCTGGATTATTGTATACTCTATTATGGATGGTTGCACCCATATGACTTATATCATGTACTTGAGATATCGGTTGTACTTCTCCACCTTGAGTTTTAGGCAGGAGTTTTTCGGTTGGACATGTTCTCGTAAAGCATTTCACCCCTGTCTCTCTCTCGGACCCCATGCTTTAGGGGCATCTTGTTCTTAATTTGTCACCGTCCACTGCAATCCCCATCCTGCACATTGGGGCTGTTAATGACACCTTTGACGGAGATAAGACTTAGAAAATACTTTCATGACATCCCTCTAAACATGAGCTATCATTGCCACAGAAGACAACTCCTTGTGAAAAACCCTAAAAACACCCCTTTTTGCATTGGCATTGGGCGATTCCAGTACTAGTGCCAATGGAAATCCTTTAAAGAGAGCGCCAATTGGCGCTACCGTGTAGAGTCGCACTCGCACCGGCCATTTTAAGGAGTGTTTTTAAAAATAAATGGCCGAGAAAATTCGTCTTAACCAATTTATAATGGTATCTCTTGAGTTGGAAGGTTTGCTACGGATTTCATGGAGAGTAGTTCACCTGTCATGGAAGCTGTGATGATGAGCCCAAATCCCACAATTGTAGGGATCTCAACTCCCCTTCCTCCATCCCAGCAAGCTTGCTCATCTCCTTTGTAAACTAGTCCTTCAGTCTCCAGTTCCCACAGAGCCTTCATTACAGAGAGCCTTGATCATTTCCCCGTAAGGCCAAATCCAACCAGAGACTGTTGTCAAGTGTCAGGGAAGGCTTATCCCATCCACAGCAGGCTTTATGGAGACATGTTCTCTGACAGCCGTGAGGAGAGTGGGCGTGAAATATAATTTATATATTCATGATGAATTAATGATAAGCAGCCTGACCATTTACTGGATTTCCTCTTGTTCTTGATTGATCATGAGTTATGTCTTTCTGGCGTGACATATAATTTGTATATATGGGATTTTATGCTTGTTGTTTCGTTTTCTTGTGTGTGGGTATTAGATCCATAGATGTGAGATTAGTCTCCGCAGAGCAGGAAGACGGGAGCACTACCTCTTCATATAAGCGACGACGTTGGATTCGGAGTAAGCCTTCATCATAAATCGGTTTATTTGCAATTTGGGGCACCTTTGTGTGTTCGATTATTGCTAGACACGATCGGTTAGTAGGGATCATACCTGCGGCTCATAGGGATTAACACATATAAACATACATTAAATTATTAATAAATTAAAATGTGGAAATGGTCAATATCTTTTTTGCCAAAAAGTTTTAAAAAAAAAAAATGAACCTATGTAAACTACTACTTAAAAAATTGATTAATCTCTCACCATTTTTCATTTAATCATCGAACTAAATTCTCTCTCATAACACATATAATGTATATTAATATTTAATGTATTTTTATTTGATTTTATTTTTTGAGGTATTTAAAATAATTACATTTTAAAAATTGTTTAAAATAATTACGTTAGTACATACTCACAATAATGTTTTTTGAGTCAATTGCCACTTTAAGTGAATCCATATGCCCTCCCACCAGGATAAATAAATTAAGGGATTATCATCGGAATAACATCATAGGTGAACATTAAATAAATGAGTTAATAAGGATTTGTTTTAATTTAGATTTTATTCATATAAATTTGAACTTAATCAATAAAAATGAATTAATAAGGATTTGTTTGTTTATATTCTCAACTAGTCTAGAGGTGAAAAAATAAGATAGAAATAAAAAACTACCATTAATCATTACATTCATTTTAGTGGAAAAAAAAAATATTCATGACTTTCTAGTTCTAACTTCTATGTCTGTGTTGTTTATGTGTCTCTTTCTTCTTCCCTCTCTCTCCACCTTCCATCCGTGTCTATCTCTCTCTATCCTTCTCTCCCCGTCCATCTCTCCATGTATCTTTCTCTCTCCACCTCTCCCTCCCTTTCTCTATATTTATCTTCTTCCCTCTCCCCCTTCTTCCATCTAAATCTACCCCTCCCTCCATCTCTCCTTATTTGTCTCTCTATATCAGCTCTCTAAACACATCTCTCTCTCTCTCTCTCTCTCTCTCTCTCTCCATATCTATCTCTCTCTTCCTCCCTCTCTTTCTTCTTTCTCTCCTTCCTCTCTCCCCTCCATCTATATCTGTATCTCCCTTTGTATCTCCTTCTTTATCTCTCTATACCGGCCTACATATATACTCTCTCTCTCCATTTATATCTATCTCCCCTCGTCTCTCCTTATCACCCAAAAAACGAGACACTCTCTTTCCACATCTATCTATTTCTCTCTCCCTCCTCTTCCTTATCCCCATCTCTCTTCCCCTCCTCTCTCTATTCCACTTGTCTCCATCTATCTCTATTTATCTCTCTCTCTCACTCACTCACATCATCTCTCCATTATTCCTTTTCACTCCCTCTCTCTCTCACCTTTCTCTTTCTCTTCTTCCCCTTCTAATTCCATATCTCTCTCTCTCTCTCTCTCTTCCTTCCTCTCTCTCCCTTTCTATCCCACCCTCTGTCACTCTCCCCATCACAAAAAATCTCTCTCTCCACCATCCAACTTTTCCACTATCTCCCTCTCTCTCTCCTTGTCACTCTCCCCTCTCTCCCCCCTCCCTCTGTTTCTCCAAGTTTCTCTCTTCCTTTTCTTTCCCTGTGTCTATCCTCCTTTCTCTCCCTTCCCTCGTCTCTCCCTCTCCCTCATTCATCTTCATCTCTCCCTTATCACTCCCTCTCTCTCCCCACCTCTATATCTCAATGTATTTTTCTTCCTTCCATCTCTTTCCCCCTTCCCACTCAATCTCTCTACCCCCCCCCCTCTCCTCCTCACCAGTCCCCTCTCTCTTCCTTCCTCTCTCTCCCTTTCTCTCCCTCCCTCATCTTTGGCCCCATCACACATGCTCTCTGTCCCCACCCTCCTTCCTACCCAAAATATCTCCCTCTCTCCCCCTTCTCTCCCTACCCCTCTCTCCCCTCTCCCATATCTATGTCTCCCTATCTCTCTCTTCCGGGCCTCTGTCTGTTTTTCTCCCTCCCTTCCTCTCTCCCTCATTCATATTCATCTCTCCCTTATCACTCCATCTCTCTCTCCACCTCCATATATAATGTCTTTGTTCTTCCCTCCCTCCTACCTACCCCGTCCCTATCTCTCTCCCTCCCTCTCTCCCCTCCTCTCTCCCTCCTCTCTCTCCTTGTTTCTCACACCTCTATGTCCCTCTCACCCTCCTTCCCCATCCATCTCACTCTCTCTCATTTAAATGAGTACAATTATTGTGTTTAAGAAATGATCTAAATTATGAAAAAAAAAAACATAATTGGTCATAAAATATTAAAACTATTTGGATCAATCATATCAAAGAAAACACAATAATAAAAAACTTAAAGAATATTTTTATATTTCTCTATCATTGTTAGTCTTTGTTTTATCTCTTTGCTTGGATCCTTGGTTAAAATGCATCTATCTTTGGTTCTTTTATATTATTGTATTTATATAAATTTCACATGTATATATAAAAGTATTCTCATTTTAATTTATCAAAACTAGTTAATCTCTATGGGAATATTTTAGTGGGGATGGAAGTTTTAGATATGCCTCAACGATTGATTATAAAAAAAAAAAAATTGACTTAATTAAAAAATTTATAAAAGTTAAATTAAAATAAAGTATTTGTAAAATATTTGTATTTTTGAAATAAGTTATGATTCTTGGGCATCTGGTATTGATAGTCTGTAGTATTATTTATTGTAAGAAAATAATTAAAATGTATAAACTAAATTTAACAATACTAAATACAAACACACATCTGATTATAATATCAACTGAAAAATGATAAATCATAAAACAAATTCATATCAAATATTAGTAATAGAATCGATGTTTTTCAAGTATTTGATAACGTAATACTTTAATATATTTGATAACATAGCATTGTAGTATCATAAAAAATTTCAAAAAATTATAGATGATTCTTCAAATATAGAAGTTTTCCACTTTGATGGTTACTGCAATGACGTTATACCTTTTCCTCTTGTTGCAAGTGTAAAACTCCGAAACATAATCATAAATTCAACATCATCTGTTGAAAGAGCAATTCCTGTGTGTTGTTGCTCCAAGCAGGATGAGAACTGCCATCAATGTCTGCATGGTGATTTCCTTCTGCTTCTGCTAGACAGTGGTTCACTCCACTCCACTGTGGCCATGCAATCCCGGCCATTGAGATGTTTGTGTTGGCCCTCCGCATTCTCCCACCACGTAGAAATGCCCATTAGAACATTGATATATTGCCTTTTCCTCCGCATTGTAGTAACAACTTCAATAACCTCTACTTTCACTCGATTTTCCAACCCCACTCTAATTTCGGCGATTTTTGCATGATCGGGGTTTTCTGCAGAATGATGTTACAAATTGCCAACCCAGATGAAAATTTGTTTTGAGTAGAACAAATCAATGGCCACTGAAAGTAGTGTATCAATGGCCAACTCATTATCTGCCTAATTTAGAATATTACTGTTATTTAAAACTATATTTCAGTCTTAGTACTGTTGGAAGCTTTTCAAACATGAGCACCTTGTAGGAGTTGTGCTCTATGATAAAAGAGATGTTGTATTGCTTGATCATGGTCTTGCAGTACATAGAGTGCACAGGCTTGGCCCATATGGGCTTCAGAAGCCCTGGACTGCTGCGGAGAGCTGCATTGAATTCCACCATTGCTTCATTATACTGCTTTTCTTTAACATATCATTTCTTTATCTTTACTTTTCGAATCCAATCACTCGCTTCTTGAATTCTTCTATCTGTTGCAACTTCCTCTTGACAATGTTTGAATGTCGCAGTGTTCTTCTAATAGGTGACTAACATGCGGGACTGCATAGCATAGCTTACCATTTAACAATGTTAATAGAGTTTAGCAATTCTCATTGAGACTGCAGAATACCTTTGAAGTTTCATGATTTATAACAAGCTTACCATTGCTTTAGCTTGATAGCAGCAGCACCGGAGTTTAGCGACTATGTCACCATGTCCATGGGATAAAACTGATTTACCCATCAAATTTGAAATTCAAATTTGGGAGGTTGGAATTTTCAAAATTCAAATGAACACTCATTAATGGGTATCATATCATATCGTAGCTTGTATTGCAATATTCACCATCCTTTCATAGTCACTTTCATGCATGGATGTACCAATACTGAGTAGACACAGAGACTAGGAGGTTAGGGTTTCATTCTTTACCAAAATATCATTGTACGAAGGCAGAGGTTCGGGGTTCCGTATGGGATGTGAGGGAATGGTTGGGGGCTTCAGGAGGACAAAAGTTATTGATTTACCAAAATATCATTGTACGAAGGCAGAGGTTCGGGGTTCTGTAGCATGGATGTAGAATAGATGGAGGGTTCATGTATAGGATAGTGGAATGGATGGATATACGATATCCCAATTTATATATGTCCATGGGATCCATGGGATGGGATGTGGATATGGAATGGATGTCTATTCAAAAACTCTAAAGGGAATTTAATAACCAATAGCTTACGACTTATTATTTATGCTTCACAAGAGGGGTTTGCTATAAACGTAGGTTGAATATTTATGCCACATGATTCACAAAGAGGGGTTGCGTATAAAATTAGGTTGAGATCGAATCACTCACACAAGTAGCCAGAATTATTTTTAAGAATTAAAATTGATTTTTTAAATATTCTCAAATGTAAATATTTAAACTACATGCTTCACTTTTTACGTGGCAGAGGGGTATGTTTTATAAAAGTAACCCAGATCGAATCACTCACTAACTAAATTTATTTTAAATTGTAATTTAGAAGTTATTAATTAAAAAATATAAATTTATTGGATATTTAGAAAAGTTATTAAATTTTATGACCAAAAGTGTGTGGGTGTATTGAAAGTTATTAATTAAGCGGAATTTATTGATTATTTAGAAAAGTTAATAAATTTTTATGAAGTGTGAGAAAAAATTGTACTCTTATCCTTAAATTTTGGAATAGAATATAATAATTTCGTCAAAGAGTATGATTTGTTGTGGGGTAAATCAAACATAAGTTTTTAATGCCTCTAAACTAATAGTGATTAAAGATTTGTTTTTAATTGTCGGTGTTTACTTTTCAACTTCTCATTGTAAAATTACCAACTAAACTCAATTTTAGAAAGAACAAGGAAGGTTAAAGGTACCTTGGACTTGGTCTCTTGTTTCCATGTCCTAAAGAACAAACACACTGCCCAGACGGACCATCTAGCCAACTAGGCGGCAAAGGGAAAAATGGGGTTTATAAAATGAACTGCAGGGAATATGCACAACATATGCAATAACCCTTCCATCGAACAAATTGCAAGGTTTAGAAATGAGACTTGGATCTTTGTTGTGTGGTCGAAATGGTGACGGAGGTACAAATTTGGTCAATATGACCACTATACTTTCCTCGCATGTTCATTCCTACTTTCTTATCTATGTCTATGATTACTTTTCCATGTATTAATGGGACATTAGTGAGTGAGTATATGACTCACAGGCTCAGTGGGTCTAGACTTGTTCAAATTAGGCCCAACACTTTGACTTTAATGCACTTTTAACAGTGTTCAAATGTTACTCCATTTTCTCCCCCACTTACCATATTTTTTATGGAATCTATGGTATTTGTGGTGGGGGTTTCACCTTTATGGCTCCTCTTTCTCTGTTAGGCTACACTCGCCCCACCAAGTGGAAAAATATTTTTGTATTTTTTGTTTTACTATAGCTTTGTTGGGGCTTTTAATCATGATGTAGAAGAGTACTCTGGTATTAGTGTTGAGTGGAGAATTGGATAGTAAATCTAGGGTCTCAAATAGTACCCCCCACCCTAGAAAGTATAGATGGAGGAGAATCTACAAAGAACAAGGGACTTAGGATTTTTGTGGCTCTAACTACCATACAACGATGGATTACAAAGAACATAGAGAGATAAGGCAAGTTTTAAAGGCATAAAGATGGTATTGAACGAATAAATATCTAGGTGACATATTTTTTTATAAACGCGCGCGAGTGTAAGGCAATTCTCATCATCAACATAAGGGAGCCATGACAAACAAAGTTTTAATGGGAATTCTCATCCAACCAACTCAATGAATTTATGCTTTCGAGAAATAGAAAATAGAGACTTGAAGCTTGATTCTTATAACTCGAAAATTTCACTTTGTGCCAAACTCTCCCTCGGCTTGGGAGAAATTTCTCACGTCTTCTTCTGCGACTAAAGATGGCATCCATGGATCCTCAACGAGAGGGGACCACAAAACTAGACTTCTACTCCTATAATGCTCAATGGAACATATTAAACTTGAATCGGTAATAAATTCATCTCTAAAAGAATGAAAACCCACTTCTGGCCTTTTTAATGTTACTTCAAAGTTTGTTTTTAATGAACTTTCTATAAAAATTATATTTACAATATCTTAGAATGTTGAAGTTTCAAAAAATATCCATTGTTAACAATCATAGTCAACCTTGAACGATATGTTGTTATTTTTTTCTCTAGGTAAGAAGAATAGTATAAAAAAATTTCCATTGTTATAAAGCATAGTCAACTCTTAAGTAATAAGTTCTTTATTGTTTCTCTAGGTAGGAAGAATGTCTTACAAAAATATGCATAATTGGTTGCATTATGTGTAATTTTCAATACGGCCATATCTCAACAATTTGGCTACATATCATAGAAGAATATTATGCATGCTTCAAATAAAATTTAACAATTCTCTCAACAAATTATAAATTACATGCTTAAACTAAAGTTATATGTTAACTAGAAATCATCTATAGAGTCAAATTGAGTCAATTTTGGTTGAGTTTTGTTTATCTCATAAAAGGGTAGAAGAATAACATGCATTTAGTCTTCTAGAATCTTTTGGCCACCATTTTGGACTTTCATGTATATATACGCGAGATCTCTCTAGTTCCGGACTTGATGAATCTTCATTTATTTAAGATTTGACACATCTACCTATTGTTCTGTTTAATGATGGTGGAATTGTACAAATATCATCATTTTTGTTTAACTAAGAAGACATATAAATATTCTTGAATTGGGAAGCTAATGATTCCATATTGATAATGTTTCCATATTGTCATTAGGGTTTGACTTGAGTGACGGGGGACTCTACACATAGCCCTACTACTACTAATGCTATGCACTAACGAAAATTATATCAATGATGAAATGGACATCCTGGAAGACATTAATCAGGGGCCATGGCAATCTTTAAAACATAGCGCATGCCTTACCATGATAGAGTACGAGGAGACATGCCAACAACGAAATATAACGGTGATGTGAAGTGAGTTACAATGATCTAGGAGAGCGAGAGGTGATGCAAAGTACGGGAGTTACAATGATCTAGGAGAGAAAAGGTGATGTGAATTCTATAGTTATGACAATATAGGAGAGCGAGTTAATGTCATTAATTACGAACACATAAATCATATTGTCACACAGTAGGCAAATGAAATCATACTCAATGCAATGAGATCTCATGTTGAGGTTGTGCGATGCCATATATTGTCAAGGAAAATATCAAATTAAGAAGAGAAAAAACATGTCAAATGTGATGAGATACACATGAAAACAATATCCGGTCAAAGATATCGAGAAAAGCATACATTGTAGAGATGTGAAATCTTAAAGGAGATCAAGAGAAAAGTTGTATAGTTTCAGCCAAGGTGTAAGATGAGATGAGAGCAAAATTATGTATAAAGTTTTGGCCAAGAGAGAGAGTCTTGTAGTAGGAGGGAGCGAGTATAGGTACAAGAGAAGAAAGAGAGCGTGACAAACCTTGAGCCAAGACCCTATGCCATTCATCCAAGGAAGACGGAAAAATCTGAATAGAATTTTTGCATACTTCGAATAGACTAACTGGGCAACCTATACATATACTATGATGTATGGGTGAAGGGTCACAACTTACTTGGCGAGAGCTGAATAGTAGTAAAAGTCGACTTTGAAAATTTTGTGAGAAGTTAATAATTTCTAAGAAAATTTCAATAAATTTTCTTTCATAATTATTTCTCCAAGAATAAATATTTTAAATATTTTTTGGGTGTAAAAACACCCTTGGGTATTTTTTATAGTTTTTAAGTGCATAAATCCACCCTTTGGTATCTTTCTCTACCACTAATTGTTTAAATCCATGCAACTGAATATTTCCTTCTTACTAGTCGGTTAAGATGTCAAATTGACTATTATCTTGTCATTGGGCATTTCATTTGTGTTAAAGAACTAATTTTATGCATTAATCGATGTATTTAATTTCCATGTTATTTTCTTATAGTTGGGAATATCTACTTATCTAACAAATATGATTGGAGAGCACCATATCTCTTGTCCCTCGTGGGTCTAACATATAGTTTACGAGATCAAATTCAATGTAGGATTTTCAAATGATTTTATATGTCTACATTTCAAATTTCATTTTAACACAAATATTTAAAAAAAAAAATGAGTGTATGATCTTGTGAGCTGATCCGATGAAGGAGGTGGCTCGAAGTGTACTCAAAAAGAATGGACGATGCCTCTACATCCGCGACGAGGATGGGCGAAAGATGGTTAGGTAAGAACATGGTATTTGTTTTGTCGATCAATCCCTTAGCAAAGAAAATCAAAATTCATGGAACGAACACGGAGGCTTGCTCCTCATGTTTCACAAATAGGGGAAACATCGGGTACTTGGTGAAAGGATCAAATTCATCGAGGTCGATGGGGGTGGGAATGGTTTAGGTAGACCAAGGGAGTCAACGTCTTCCTATTATTGTTCTAGAAATCCTGACTTGAGTGGGTAAGATATTGTCGGTGGGGATATGAAGTATACAGTCATTGAATTTACCCATGACCATCATGCACTTCCTTAAACAGTTCATTATTTTATGATCAATTGTCTCTAATGAACATGTTGCACTGGGGTTATAACATAGTAATAAATACATTAACATAAGAAAAATATAAACCCAACCAATTACTGTGATTCCAACTCCAAAATTGGAGACTTCAATTATGAATTAGTTGTTGCATGTCTCTTGACGGCCTCCAAGTTCTCTATGATGCTCTTCTATCCATGGCAAAAACTATAAATATATAAAAAAATTGCAAGGCCTAAAATATCTAACCACATCACGAATTTGTCTCAATTATCTCAAAATATGCAAACCCTCCCACCAACGAAAAAATAAGTAAAATAAAATCGTCTCAAATCTAAAATGGCAACGAAGGGCAGAAACTGTGGACATAAAATCTAGTTTTCATGGAAACATAGTTATAGTAAGATTTTAGAATAAGTGTCCTATGTATTGAACATAATATTTCAGGACAAGAAAGCGCCATAGGTAAAGTGAAATATGGTGGGGGGTAACATGGTCACTGACAACGCAAGGTGAGGGATAACAAACTGCAGATCACCGTGAACCACGGCGCACGGGGGAAAACAAATGATGTGCGGTCAGCATGTGGCTCAAAGGTTGACGCGTGAATGAGTTCTGTCGGAAAGCCAAAACCATACTTAGATAAAGGATGGAGCCAATCCCTTGAATTTTTTTGACGTCGGCGGATGGGCTAACGATCGAAGCACTTTCCGGAGACACTCCCTGTCTGTCGGGACTTTTTTGACCCGCGAAAAGCTTAGTGGGGATCTCCCCCTTCAAGTCCAAATGTTATATTGGTATGGTAAATGTTTAAGTTTCAATTTCGCAACACATCGGTACATGGCCTCTCCCACACTATTCACCCTCCACCAATTCCCACATGCCAAAGCCCGGCTAACATCCTTCGGACCTCGGCCATCCCGATTGTCCTCTCACCCTAAAAAGTTTGTTCCCTGTGTTTTACTCTCGATCGTTGTTTTTACTACTTCCATTGTTGCACGGGAGCTTGGGGTAAAGCACCCGGTTTGTGCCGTGTGTTCCCTCAAGTTGCTCTCATTGCCTCGAGGTATTTGATGGGTCCCTCTGTCATTTTTTATTTCATTTTTTACTATATTATTGAAAATATGAAAATACACCCTTAGACCTGCAAACCAAAATAGGGACCACCTCTAGTCATTACTCATGAATACCCTGACCGAGTTACGCGACCCTTCATCCTTTCAATTTAGAAATATATGTTTCACAGGCTCTTGGGTTATGGTATCGGGGGTGAATACTTGTTTAGGGTGATATACTCGAGGTTATATTACCAAATTTCCCCTTCGGTTCATTATTTTCCCGAAGTGCCAACACAGCTCATAGAAGCCTATATTGAGCAAAAAAGGGTTTCTTTCTCTTTGCATAGGGAAATAAAATACTTGAAATCATCCCTAGTTAATTCAAAAATCTCTATGCTATCCTCCTTCCCACAGTAGCACTCTAATTCAACGAGGTAACCCTCTGTGTATCATTTCTCCAAACCTTCCTCTCGAGAAGCGAGAGGTATCTCCTAGATCTAATTACGATCGCTCATGTGTCTATTTTTTCACCCACATAGAAGTTTCACCTTTCTTTCTCCCTCGAAACCATCTAGCGATCAACACGGTTATCTCATGTACTTGGGAAGGACGGTTGGGTCACTAATGCCCCCATACGGGTTTCTTGACCTCATGATGCAACCAAGGGTATTGCTTGATATTCACCGCGCTCGACGCCCAGTCATTCAAGCCCATTTCCGGGACCTATAAACCTCGAGTTGTTTTCACGTATTATTCATTAGTGTTTTATTTCTTCCTATTCACATGTAGAAAAGTTTGAAGGCTTATGCTTGGAAAAGTTTGCGACGAAGAGGGGATGAGCCTAAATCTATGTTTGATTGGAACCTCATGTTTTGAAAACATTCCAGAGGCAAGGTTACACGAAATTCATCACATACTTCATGTCCACGACCTACCATTATACACGGAACCCCTACACCCGAGTTTTCCTAAACAAAAAATGTTTCTCCAATTCGGTTAGATAGACTACGTAGAGTTGGTACTTGTTCGAGAATCATATCGAAGTTAGGGTTTATGGTTATGATCTCCCTCCTTTCTAATTTTCCAATTCCTTTTCATGAGAATTTTCTCCCTCAAGTTCATCGAGCTGATCACAAAATTGAGACCAAACTCACTTTGTGCACTGCCCGAAGAAAGGTTATATTTTTCAAACTCTGAGCGTAGGAGGGTTGGTTACCATCAATTCCATGCACATTACCTATAATTGAGGAGTTCTTGAGAAGATGAAATTCCTACGAGGAGACATATGGAATTATGACCCCCGAGGAGTCATTGCACAAATTAGGAAGAAGATTAAGTCTTGAACATATGAACATGAGCCTAGACCCCATGTTGAATGGAAAGCTAACTTTCTGACTCATTACCTTTGGATATAGGGATGAGTTAGAATCCTAACAATAGAGACCTCAAAGTAGATACAGTGTAAAATGAGAAAATTGAGACAAAGAAGTTCTAACTACAGTGAATATTTCATGGAGGCTGAAGGAAGGTTGATATCAGCCAAAAGAAGCCTATAAGAAACTACAAGAAAAATTAGAGACAGACAAAGGATTCTAAATTTTGTCTAAGTTTTTGGTCCTATCCATAGCTTGGTCATGTATAAGTTGTTTTTCTCTGCAATGTATAGCTTGAAGCTATTTTTGAAATAATCTAACATGAATATTTTCCTTCAGTGGATTCCAATTGGAGTAATGAACAATATGTATGTATTTTTTTACACATTTACTTTTATCATCATTTCTATATTTTATGTTCCATATCCCATTTTGCGAAATTTGTTGGATGTATTTGGTTTGATTCATGAATTTGTATATGTTCTCATAGAGAAAGGATGACACTCATGCGTTAAGTTGTTAGGAAACCTTAAATTTTGTTCCATGGGATTCCACCTTCACATATCTGCATTCATTTTTTATTATAATTCTTGAAGATCTATATTCTTATAATGTCTAAGGTCGCCCCTTGAGAATTTCCTGTTAAATTCTTCATGAACCCACTCATTTAAGTCAAGTTCTGCCTAGGTAATTCATGTTTGGCCTTGGTGAGCGGTCGGATAAATATAGTCTTATGAAGCCCATTCTTAGCTTTGAATTCCTACATGAGGATTGTACAGAATACTATCATTATTGAGCTGTTGTTTTATGAACCATATTAAATATATTTCCCAAAGGAATTTGCGAGTGTAAGATCAAAATCCTCTTGTTCTAATATGTCTGAAGCCTTTGGTCCTTTAACAACTCGGGGGCTTTCTCTAGGAGGCAACATATTTTTTGGCATCGTTCTTGAAACGAATAAGAAGATTTTTTTTCCCTGGGATACGACATAGTTTAAATCCTTCATTCGAGATGAGCACAAAGGGTTTGAGGGTTGCATATCTCTCATCTGGTGACTCACATCATTAGATTCAAAGCGCTAGTAATAGTGGCTTCCATAGGGCCTCATGCGCCCAGAGTACGATAACACTCGGCTAAAGACTCCCTGCGCTGTCTAACCCTAAGAGAAAAATATCTTGAGAAATTTGGAAAGAAAATGCGCGCGATCAAGCGGCTTCCCCCTTCTTCACAGAGCTTCATCCTCCTCATCTCAAAGAGAAACGATATATATAGTCGAATTATACGGCTAAGTGTGGAATACACTTGATACTTTACATCCTGTCGATCCCTTCATAAATATAGGCTCTGATCATATGAATTTCCTTCCCCGCTTTTCATCCCACACTTGAGGTTTAAGAGGTAAAAGAGATCCGGAGAATTACCTTAACCTCCAAATAAATACTCCATACTCACAAAATACACCTATCATCCCCCATCTTTTATCTATTAGAAATGAGATCGAGAACTTACCCCTACCTACGTAGATGACGGTGTGGCATTCTTGAACAAGTATGCCCCTTGGACCTTTCTTTGTTTGCTAAATGACATACCCACGATATTATCTAAATCTTCTTCCTCGTTGAGAAGATAACATTCGACAGAGGCATATTGATAACTTCTCTTGCATTTGCGAGAGAACATGAATGTGGAGCACCTAGACGTATTATTAAAAGGACTCTTCGTCCAATCCTTGGATGGTGAGGCTCGAAAGTGGTTTAATTCTTTGACAAACAACTCTTTCCATACTTAGGAAGAGAGATGGAAAATGTTTTTAAAAATGGAAGAGAAGAGGGATCAGTGATATTTCCTCGGGGAATTTAATGTTATGAAAAAGAAACATAACGAGGATGTGACGGAGTTTATTAAAGATTGACAATTATACAATAATATCCCCACGAGAGATTAAACCTCCTCAGTAGATGCCTAACGTAGTTTTTGTTGGGGCCAACGAAGCCGGAGTCGGATTCACCCTCGAGGAAGTATGTGTCCCTGGATCGGTCCCGGTGGATGCTTTGGAGGGAGGGCGGCCGCCTCTACGGGAAAGTTCAGAAGGATCAAGGAGAAGATAAGGAGTAAGGAGAGGTGGCCACCTCTAATCAGAAGAGAATCGAAAAGAGTATAGAATAGAAAAAATGAACAAGTTGATCAAAAACATTTCTAACAATTTGGTCAAGATTAAATTAGAAACTTCGAAGTTCTCCTCATTGATCAAATCAAATGATTCCTAATCGAGGCTTCCATCCATAGTATTGTAATCCTTCCCTACGGTTGTTGCAATGAGATAGAAAGGGTAACGAATCACCTTTAGCTTCCATTTTATTTAGAAGGAGAAGTGGAGGGACGGGAAAATGAGATCATAGGAAAACTGAAGATCAATTTTTTTGCCATTTCGATAATGAAGAAGGTGAGCTCACTTTACAAGAGGGCGGGAGGAGGTGGACGTTCCTCCATAGGACAAATAAATTAGCCGGCTACGTAGGCGAGTTCATGCTCAACGCCGAAATATTGCATAAAAATATATGGCCTTAGATCCTCTTGCGAGAGAACACGAGTACGAGAAAAATGATGAATCGATATTGAAAATCCAAAGGAAATAAGCCACTAGAAGAAGCCAACTATCAAAAGGGAACTACGTCTAAATAATGGTCCAAATTCTGAGACCTGAAGTTGAAAAAATCCTCCACATCACCACCAATAACGGTGATCATGATAGAGACACACTTGAAATATCCCAGTTGAAAAAGTACCTTCCATTTTTACACTTCAAAAGGAATTAGAAAAATTCGAATCCGTAGCCCTTATTGAGTTATTAAAGAAACCATCATATAGTTAAGTGTCTCAATTCATTTTCCCTTCTTGTGTCGCTCTCATGCCGGACGGTCTCAATCTTCGGGAAGACGACCCATGGTTGTTTTTGGACCCCATGTGATGTTTTGAAAATGGAATGCTTTGTTTGAGGGTGCAAGGTATCCATTTCCCATAATTTCAAATTGAGCTATACACTCCAAGTGACCTCTGAAAATGTGAGAACAAACTATTTCCTATACAGAGATGGACTGTAGGGGCATTCACCGGATGTTTCACCTTTCTAGGAAAGGATGAATCCGGAGGCTACTTGGCCCTCTACAGACTCTGCCTAAGGAAATAATATGTAAACACTTAGAAGTCTTTGACATTCACATACTTGAAATTTGATGTCTTGCGGAATAAGACAAATAACTTTCTGCAGCTGAGTAGGTGATTATGTGTATATGAAAGTTATGTATATTTGCTGTTTAACAATTTATATCAGTTTTGTTTAGCATATCATCTTCAGCAAATAAAGACATCAAAATGATAAGCAGTTCACCCCCTTCTCTGGGCTACATCTGTTGGACCAAGCCTCTCAAACTAGGCTTGTCCTCTTGTATTAAAAATGATATAAAGGCTAATACAAGAATAAAAGTGTCTCGAAAGACAGATCTGACTGTAAATACAGAATCAGAAGATAGGAATTAGCTGAACATGCTATTTCCCAAACACTAAACAGTGAAATTTGTACCTGCTACAGTACTTTTCCCCAATTGTCCTTGGTGGCCCTTTAGACTTGCAGGGAGAATTTCGAGGTGAAGATGAACTCAATTGGTTCTGAAACCTCTGCCATTCAACTCAGAAGGTCGAAAATATCAGAAATAGACTTTTGAATCACCAAAAATGGATGGACATAGCCCCCAAACAGCTCCAACACTGAAATGGCCCTCTTGGCCCTGAAAGCTTCCCTGAAGCTAAACAGTGAGAAGAAATCCTCAAAAGGAAAAATGAGCTGTAGAAATGGATTCAGACTGCTGAAAAACTTCAGGAATGACCTTCGTTCCACATAAACTGGCTGCACAATTCCCAATGCAGCTCCCAAACTGATTTGGCCTTAGTGGCTCCTGGAACTTCCACGAAGAAAAATCACCTGAAAACGGCCTCAGATGGCTGTGAAACCTGTGCCAATGGCTCCAGAAGGTCGAAGAGACCCGAAATCAAAAAAAAAATTCGTCTTCAAAAGCCTCCCCTAGCAGAAGTTATGGCCTCTTTAGTAAACTGCCTGTTTCACCAACAAAACCTCCACTAAATGTGGAGCAACTGCAGATAAGGCCGCCACATGTGGAGGTGGCGCCAAAACTGGGCGGAACCGCCATAAAAGGCGCGCGGTTAAACTTGGCATTAAAGTTATGTGACGTGTTCATATGGATCGGAGTTGTGATAACAAACGGTTTCAACGTTTTACATTTAATACAAAACGTTAATATTAAAAACCCATAACAAACGTTTAATAAACAACCCACTTTACATTATAACCAAAGTTTGAATTCCGCCTTTCAAATGCGCGCCGAGGACTTGGGCTCTGGTTCCGTTTGACGGTTCTATGGGAAGGGGCTGGCCCTTCGGGGCTGGCCCCTTTCCGGGCCCCGCCCAAACAACTACACGCAATAAAAACAAATCTGTCCGCACATATCACAACACACACAGCATTGCTCCAACGGTTAAAACGTTGTGTTAATAACTATGCGGTCGCGGGTTCAAAACCGTCCGAGCCCGAAAAAATTTTAAAACGCGCCATTTCAATTCGGTCTTGGGGCCCACGTGGCGGCCTCTGGGCTAGCCACGTGGCGCCATATGATTGGCCGATACGGGAATATTCCCCAGAATATTCTGCGGAATATTCCACGGAATATTCCCAGAATATTCTGTGGAATATTCTTTTTTTAATAAAATTTTTTCAAAAGTCCAATTTGCCCTTTTTTAATTGAAATTGAGAAAACTTTGAACTTGAATAACTTTTGCATACGGAGACCATTTTTCGAACCGTTCACGGCGCCGGAATCAGGAAGACGAGCACTATCCGGTCATCCAGGTTCAAACCAGTTCTGAGCACTTTAATTTTTGACCATTTTACGACACTTGGTCCTGAGCTCCTGATCACAATCTGGAATAGAAAGATTCATCGATGCCCCCATTCTAGGTAATTTTGGGAATACATGACCTCCTGTTACAAAATTTCATGCTGGACTCAAGAGCATCACTACACAATATCTCATGCTGTTGTTGCTCATGAATAGCTCGGAGTTGGGATCACAAATTCCTTATAAATATTTATACACATGAAGCTATAAGAGAGTAAAATTATTGGGGATGATAAAAGACTTGGTAGTGAATTTGGGCGCAGATATCAGCGAAGAGTTTGGTGGTGGACATGGTATGTAAATGTACGGACGGAGTTTTGCATCTTCTCCGAGTCATGGGGATCCAAACCAGTTCAGCAAATACGGACACCGGCCCTAACACCATTCTCATTTTTGGTGGAGAAGAGAGGAGGTTGTGCAGAGAGTCAAGATTCATGAAAATGGTCACCAGAGCTGATGGCTTGACCAAATATCCTATGTATGGGAAATATTTTGAATTCCCTTGCCTAATGTTGGAGGAAGATGAATTGATTCTCCAAGAAACTAAATTCCTCCCTTCAAAATAGGTCAACCCTCAGAAAGAGGAAGTAAATGAGACTTGGACCCTGCTATTTGACGGAGCTTACTCGAAAGAGGGAAATGGGGCCGGCGTCGTGTTTATATCTCTAGGAGATTTATTAATTCCCCATTATTTCAAGCTAGAATTCGAAGCCACCAATAATTTGGTCGAATATGAAGCGATTTTTCTAGGGTTATAATCAACAAAAAACCTGAACATCTAGAACCTCAAGGAGTTTGGAGATTCAGAGCTGGTGGTGAAACAAGTGAGAAATAAATGTTAAGAAAAACATCCTCGACTTAGGGCTTACATAAACGAGGTATGGGACTTGGTTGAAAATTTATTCTTAGCTTTCAACATCTAATTTATGCCTCGCGATAAAAATCGTATGGTAGACTCGCTAGTTGTGGTAGCTAGTAATTTATGCCCTCCATAGAACCCACTATTGAGGTATGAAATTAAGGTAAAATATCACCCCTCCATTCCTGAAAATTTCAAACATTGGGAAGTATTTGAAGACGAAGAGAAAATCAAACGTTTCATGAGAATGGTGGGGGAATTCTCTAGTTCAGTAATTGATCAAACAGAATACTCGGAGGCTGAAGAACTGAAGTCGAGATGGGAAGAGACCATTGTTGGGCATAAATTTCTCTAGCTGAAAAAAGGTATTCCCTAGGGTCTGGTACCCCTGGAGAGGCTCTTTAACAAAAATTATGTCCCTGTTAACCCTCACAAGCTAGCACTTGACGAACCGGTGGAGGATTTTAATATCGGAATAGGAGAAGACTAGATGACAGCAAAATAGTTCTTTGAAAATTCAGCCAACAATACTGGCTTCTTTCCGTATCACATAAAAGATGTCTTTGCCTGGTCTTATCAAGAATTAAATATGTTTGATGTAGATGTTATACAACATAAATTCCCCTCAAGGAAGATGCTAAACCTCATAAGAAAAATTTAAGACAAATTAACCCACTCTTGATTCCTACCATTGAGAAAGAGATCAAGAAGTTGCTACAAGAAAACATCATTGTTCCCCTAAGGTATTCTGAATGGGTAGTGAACCTCTTACTCGTAAGAAATAAAAAATGATGATATCGGGCTTTGTGTAGACTTCCAGAATTTAAACATATGTCTCTTAAAGACAACTACCCTCTGCCAAAAATGGACCACATTATACAGAAGGTTGTAGGTTCTTCCCACATGTCCATGATGGACGGATTATCAGGGTATAACTAGGCGGTAGTGCTTCCAGCAGACCAAAATAAAGTAGCTTTCACTACATCGTGGGGAACCTTCATGTATTTCTAGATGCCCTTTGGCCTCATAAACACTAGTGTGACTTTTCAACGCACCATGGATATTGCTTTTGTTTAGGACCAGGATAATTTTATGGTAATATACTTATATGATATCACTGTCTTCTCAAAGATAGATGTAGAACACATCGAGAACCTAAAATGAACCTTCAAAAAATGTCTCACATATGGATTATCACTAAACCCAAAGAAATCTCTATTTGCATTAGAAGAGGGAAATTTATTGGGGCATATAGTGACCAGAGAAGGAGTTAAAATTAATAATCAACGAGTTGAAGTGATAAATAGTATTTCGCTACCAAGGAATAAAAAGGAGATACAAGCCTTCTTGGGAAGGATAAATTTCCTAAGGCGGTTTATACCCAACTATGTTGATATTGTCAGAAACATCACAGAGATGTTGAAAAAAGACCAAAAAGTAAAGTGGATTTCCCAGTCAAGAGAATCGTTTGTCAGAATCAGAGGCCTTTGTGGAGGCACCAGTTCTAGTTGGTCCAAATTATCTGAATTCATTCTTTATTTTCTCCTTCGCTTCGCCTCACACAATAGTCACAGTGTTGTTACAACATAACAATGATGGACATTAGCAGCCTATCATGTTCTTCAGTCAAGTGTTCAGAGACACAGAGTTGAAATACAACATATTGGAGAAATAGTCATATGCCTTGGTCAAAGCCCTGAAGGTCTTCTGGGTGTATATTCTACAACCCAAAATTACTACTTATGTACCCACTGCAACTATGAAATAAACTTTGGTAAGGGCGAAAACAAAGGAAAAAGAGTTAAATTGATAGCTAAGATACAAGAATACAAAATGGAAATTAAGCCCACTAAGTTGATCAAGGGTTTGGGACTAGCGAAGATCCTGTCAGATTCAAATTTTCGGGCCTTGGGAATAAATCTATCAGTGGTAAGTGGTGAATTAGAAGGAGGTAAGGACATACAATCTGGAATAGAGGCCTCCACAGAAAACACATGTCAAGTACCTGGTATCCCCTTGGTATAAAGACATAGTGGAATATTTGTTAACAGTAAGGTGCTCACCTGAGTTTGACAATATAAAGTACCACACTCTGAGACTAAGGTCATGAAAGTTCACAGTGGAAAACGGATGGTTGTACTGGAGAGACCCGGTGGGAATATTGTTGTTATGCCTGACAAAGGAGGAAACCGAGGAGGTGATAGTTGAGTTACACAACGGAGTATGCGATGGGCATTATAGTTGGCGAGAAACTGCTCATAAGATACTTAAAGCTGGTTTCTTTTGGCCTAAACTATTTAGTGACGTTCAAGCTCATGTCAGATCCTATGAGAAGTGCCAAAATTTAGCCGAAAATCATAAATTTTCACCTTTCCTATTCATTATGATTCATGTGGAAGAACCATTCAAGCAATGGGGAATTGATTTCATTGGAAAAATTCACCTCGCGCCTAGTAGTTAGAACCAGTGGATCCTTACAGAAACTAATTACTTTACGAAGTGGGTTTCGGCAATGCCAGCATGAAACATCAGAGATTCAGTAGTGACAAAATTTTTGGAGGAGAATATACTAGAAATGTTCGGATGTCCAGAAAATATAATAACTAACAACACCCAGGCCTTCAAATATTCAAAGTTCATAAGCTTCTATTAAAAATACAACATCTTGTTGGGACACTCAACTACTTATTATCCCCAAGGAAATGGATTGGTTGAGTCATCTAACAAGACCTTGGTAAGAATATTAAAAAATACAATCAGTGAGAACTAGAAGAATTTGGACTCCTAGTTGAAGTTTGTGCTCTGGGCGAGTAGAACCACAACCAAAATATCCACAAGAAAATCTCCTTATGAATTGGTATATGGCAGGGCAGCGGTGTTTCCCACATAATTTTCATTACCAGTAGCACGGTTTTTGCAAGACAATGAAGAGGAAATAAATTCCCTAACAAGAAGAATGAACCTACTGGTCGAACTCAGCGAGAAGAGGGAGTAGGTAAATCTCAACATGGCGAGTTATCAAGACAAAATGAAAATATTTTTCAAACGGAAAGCCAAGGATAGAGGTATTCAGAGTGAAGACTTGATGTTGAGATGGGATGTTAGAAGATCTCACAAAGGGAAACATGGGAAGTTCGACCCACTATGGTTTGGACCATTCAAAATTAGGTCAAGGGAAACAACACTTTCATGCTCGAGAACTTAGAGGGAGATATACTTGAGATGCCTATCAATGGACAGTTTCTCAAGTTTTATTTCCAACACTGATAGATGTACCTTTGGTCCACTGTATATATCATTCCATTGTAAATATTCCATTTTCAATTATGTCTGATTTTTCCCTTGTTGTACTATCAAATTGTTTTCAAAATAAGAATGACTCCATTTTCCCAAAATAATATGGGAGCCTGGTCTGCAGGTTCTCATCATGCTGAGGGCAGAACGTTGTCCCCAAGAGGAGCCAATGTTTTCCTATGAGAATTTATACTACCATTCGAGGGTTCAAAATAAGCGTTGTAGGTAAATTTCAATAGGGTGGTGGGTTGCGCATAGTCACCCAACTAAACTGCAGGGCACAGAGGACAAAAAATCGCACGCAATCACCTAACCGAACTGCAAGGCGCAGAGGACAAAAAACCACGTGTGGTCATTATGCAGTTCAAATTTTGACTACGCGAACGAGTTTCGTTGGCACCTAGACCACGGACAAAGGATGGAGTCGAACCCCTGGAGTTGTTGAAGTCAACAAATGGGCCAGCCAATCAAAATCACTCTGGGGGGAGACGCTATAATCTACCCGGAGTTCGTTGACCCGCCGAAAAGCCTGGCGGGTACCACCACCCCTTCAAGTCCAAAAGGTAAAGTGGTATGGTAAATTTTTAAGTGTGAATTGCACCACATGTTGGGCATGAGGCCTCTCACCTACCCAGTCACCCTCCACTAATCCTCATGTGTTGCACGTCCATCGGCTGACGCCCTCCTCACTTCAACCCTCTATTTGTCTTCCTCTCACCCTAAATAGTTCATTCCCTCCTTGTTTTATTCCCAACTGTTGTTTTTTATAGCTTGCATTGTTACCAGCTAAGAGCTTGGGTAAAAGCACTAGTTTGTGCACACATCTTCCCTCACATGGCTCTTGTCGCCTCAGGTATTTGGTCAGTCCCTCTGTCATTTTTATTTTACAATGTTTTACTATATTATTGAAAATATGAATAAATATTCCCTTGAGACCCTGCAAGCCCGAGAGGCTAGGACCACCTCTAGTCCTGACCCACTCATGGATTCCCAAGCCCAATTCTACGACCCCATCTACCCTTTCAATTTAGCAAATATACATTCTGATCTCATGTGTTATAGGTGGTGGGTGTGAAGGCCTGTTTATGGTGATATACTCGGGGTTGTTTACCAAAATCCCCCTTCAATTCATCATTTTCTTGAATTCATAACCTAGCTGGCCAAGGCCTACATTGAGCAAAAGAGTTTATTTCTCTTTGCACAGGGAAATAAAATACTTTAAATCACCCCCTAGTTAATTTTAAAAGCTCCATGCCCTCCTTCCCATGACTACCTTGAATTCATTGAGGTAACCCTCATGTGTCATTTCTCGAACCTTCCTCTCGAGAAGCAGAGGTCTCTCCTAGAGCTAGTTAGAGTCGCTCATGTGTCTACTTTTCCACCAATAGAGAAGTTTCCCCTTTCTCTGTTCTTCGACACCATAAATCCAATCCTTGCAGTTATCTCAGGTATGCTTGGGAAGGATTATGCGGTTGGCTCACTAATACCTATCTAGGGTTTCTTGATATCATGATTCAACTAGGGGTCTTGCTTGATATTTCCACCTTCCTAGCCTCGGTCATTAATCCCATTTCCTGGACCTATCAACCTCGATTTGTTTCATTTATTATTCATTGGTGTTTTGTTTGTTCATGTTCACACATGTAGACAAGTTTGAAGGCTTAGGTCTGGAAAAAAAAATTAATAAAGAGGATGAGCCTAAATCTATGTTTGATTGGACCCTCGCAGTTCGACAACATTCCAAAGGCAGGGGTTACATGAAATTCATCACAGAATTCATGTCTAGGGCCCATACAATTATACATGGGACCCCTCAACCCAAGATTTTTCTTAAACATGAAGAGTTGCTCCAGTTCAGTGAGACAAACTGCGTAGGGGACTAGTACTTGTTTAAGAATCATACCGACGTAAGGGTTTATGGTTATGAGCTCCCTCCTTTCCACTTTCCAACATTCATGCCCATGAGAATTTTCTCCCTTGAGTTCATCATGCAAGTCCTGTGTGCAAACCAAACTCAATTTGTGCCTGTGAAGAAATGTTATATCTTCAAACTATCGAGCATACTAGGTTCGTTTACCATCAATTAAAGGCACACATTACCTCTAGTTTAGGAGTTGCTTCATAATATGAACTTCCTATAGGGAGACACATGGAATTATGACCCCAAGGGAGTCATTACAGAAAGTAGGAAGAATATTAAGTCTTCAACATATGAACATGAGCCTAAACCCCATGTTGAATGGAAAGCTAACTCTGACTCATGGCCTTTGGATACAGAGATGGAGGTTGAATCCCCAACAGTAGAAGAAGGATCTAGAGGAGACACAAGAAGTACGG